>OZ018328.1:0-600000 GCA_963969495.1 Ceratothoa steindachneri
TTAGCTTAGTGGTCGTGGATTTAATTACAGGGGGATTAACATAGAAGTCAAGGCTCTTCCTAATGTGGCAGCTTCGCTCAAGAGTTCAACACACTCTCAAGGGAAAACGGCCTCACCAGGTAACTCTGGTTTCCGGAGAACCGCCTATCAAGCGACCTACTAAGGAGGAGTCTCAGTAACCACACTAACAAACATTCACTTTTCCTTCAATATATCATATTAAGACAAGCCAAAATTCGCGAAAAACTAAATATCTTTTCAATGCTTTGTCTTTAAACCAATTTCCTTCTTAAAACTTTTCAAAATTATTTCAGTTTCGAATGAACTTAAAAAAAGACCTTAGAAGATGAACATTTATGAAAATTGAAAAAGTTCACTTCTTTTATAGATAGGCAAAAAGGCTGTGTCATTTTACTTTTACTTTTATTATTCGAAGGGTGAATATGTCTTCACCTTTTAAGGAAACAATCGGCTGTTAACTCATCGACCCATCGGGTGATGGGTGGTGTTACGATGCCCCAGATACGAATGAAACCCCGAGGGACGGCAGGTTCTCCTGACCCAAGTGTCCCAAGAGAACCTGGTGCTCCTGACTCTCTCTGGTCGTCCTTTTTACCTCTTTTGAATCTCCAACTTTATTTGCCGCGCCTGAAAAGACCAAATAAAGGAGGAAAGATGGCGTTACACGTTCTGAAATAAAATAGGGTTGCCATCCATTCTCATTTCGATATTTGCTATTAATTTTAAGCAAATTGTCTGACATTAAAACCAAATGTGTTGAAATGCTTGATAGGACTACCACCCGGCCCCCCTAAAGGCCAAAGCCAATTCCCTCCTTTTATTCTCTTCTCAACTATTTTGTCGAATCAGAGGAGGCAGCTTAAAGGTCTCTAAATCGTCGACTATTATGATAGTAAAGAGCCCGCAAGAGGCTAAAATAAATTATACCCACTACTCTCCTCCCCCACCTTCCTCTCTAAAACCCCTCGTACTGTCAATGGGTAGTGAGACGAGAGAGAGGAGACCAATCCTTTATTCCATTCATAATTTATCAATTTTTAGTCACGTGCGACCCTACATCTGACTATGTGGTCGGTCGGTCGGTTTCCGTTTTGCTTTTTTTGTTTGGGTTATGTAACTATTCGACCGATTCTAACGAAATTTGAAACTCGTATTTGTTTTACATTCTCTTTCGAATCCTCACATACACATATTACACTACCACCAGCTAAACCACGTAAACCCCTACCACCTACACCCCTACAACCTACACCACCACAACATACACCACCACACCCGTCACCAATTCCAACTACACCGCAGGCAGCTGCACCACTACCAGATACATCAGCTAAACCATGACCGCATACACTACCAACGCCTAGGCCACAACCTCCTAAACTATCACCACCTACACCACCATTAGCTACACTACCACCACCTACCCCACCATCGAATATACCAACTAAAACTCTATCAACACCACCACCACCACCTGCTACACCATCACCACCTAATCACCACCATGTTAATCACCTACACTACCACCAACAACTAATCTACCACCAGCTACACCAGACCTACCTACTCCACCACCACCTACTCCAGCACCATCACCTACAACACGACCACCTACACCACAATCATACACCCCCCCTATATCACCTACACCACAATCACACACCACCTCCACCTATATTACCTACACCACAATCATACACCACCTCCACCTATATCACCTACACCACAATCATACACCACCACCACCTACATCACTACCACCTACTCCAGCACCATCACCTACAACAACACCACCTAGATCACCTACACTACAATCATACACCACCACCACCACCTAAAGAACCATCAGCACTTACTCCACTACCTACATCACCACCAACTAGATCACCAACTACACCACCAACACCTATATCACCTCGGCCTACAACACCACTACCTAGATCACCACCACCACCTACCCCATCACCTACAAAACCAATACCTACACCACCAACACCTACAACACGACCACATACTCCACCACCACCTACTAAACTACACCTACTCCACCACCACCAACATCACCCATACCTACACCCACACACCCTCCCCCACCACCATCTACACCACCTCCTACTCCAGCATCGTATATACCACCACCTGAACCTACTCCACCATCACCTATACAACTACCATCATATACTCCACCCGCACTTACATCACCACTACCTACATCACCACCACCTACACCAAAGCGAACTACCCCACGACCACCTACCCAACCACCAACTCAACCACCTAAACCTACAGCACTCTCACCTACACCACCACTACCTACAACACGACCAAAAACACTACAACAACCTAAACAACAACCACGTACCCCACCACCAGATACACCACCACTACTAACAACACCACCACCACCACTTACAACATTATTACCTATACCACCGCGTTAATCACCTACATCACCACTATCTACACCGCGACCACCTAATTCACCATCAACCACACCACCACCACCCCATCAGGACCTACCCCACAACATCCTACATCACCGCCACCACCCCACCACTACCTACCCCACAACCTCCTACATCACCACCACATTCACCCCTACTCCACTATCACATACACCGCCACCAGCTACACCACCCCTCCACCTCCAGCACCTACACCAACACCACCTACCCCAACACTATCTACCCACCACCACCTACACCGACTCCACTTACTCAACCACTACCTAGGCCACCACCATCACCTCACTACCACTTATCCCACAACCTCTTAAAGCACCACCAACTACACCGCCATCACATACACCCCATCCTTTAGTCCACCATCGCATATACCGCCACCACCTAAACCCCGACCACCCACACCACTACCCCTACACCTCTTCGCCATATGGGCCTTTCCTTCCACCTCTATGCTGATGACACTCAGATATACCTTTCCTCATCCCCTGTGTCCTTCGCTCAATCTATTACTAAGCTCCTTTCACCCTACACCTCCATAAACGAATGGCTGTCTGCCAACTTTCTCAAACTTAGCCACGATAATACTGAAGTTCTCCTTGTTGGTACCGCTTCGATGGTGGAGAAATCTAAAGCTCTCTTCCCCTCCCTTAACCTTAGGGTAACCAATGTCGCCCTCTCTGATACCGTCAGTAATCTTGGTGTTATTTTCGACGAGCAACTCTCGTTTAAACCGCACATCCATCGTATCTGTAAGTCTTCCCTCGGTTTCCTCCGCAACTTCTCACGTGTTCGATCCCATTTTGATCGACGAAGCCTCGATACTGCTATTCATGCCTTCGTCACTACACGCTTAGACTACTGCAATTCTTTTCTAGTGAATCTCCCTTCTTCGTCACTTTGCCCCCTACAACTATTTCAAAACTATGCTGCCCGGCCCCTCCTTCGCCGCCCCCAGTTCTCTCCTTCGATGCCTCTGTTACAGGAGCTACACTGGTTACCTATTCGCTTCCGTGCCCACTATAAAATTCTTCTCATCACCTACAAGGCCCTAAACCTCGAGGCTCCACATTATCTCTCGCCTGCCCTCTCCCGTCGTCAAGCTCCTCGGGCACACTGGTCTAACCTCGCTCGCCTCCTGAGCACTCCTCGTTCTGTCCTCTGCTCGATGAGTGACCGCTCCTTCTCAGTTTGTGCTCCTAGACTCTGGAATGCTCTTCCTGCCGAAGTCCGATCCTCTCCCTCCCTTGCTACTTTTAAACGTCTCCTGAAGGCTCATCTCTTCAGAATTGCCTTCTCTCCCCTGTAAACTTTCTATATACTCGCTACACAACCTGCGCTCTGGGAGGGCTAACAGCCCTGAAGGGCGCATTATAAATACCTATTATTATAATTATATTATTATATGAATTTATCCAAGATCGTTGATTCAGCGTAGCTGTACGAGGAGTCCTTTTCGGCCCCAGACAGCAGAGAGAGGAAGTGTATCAATGTAACACTCTTTGCTCTGAGCATCTAAGGTATCAGCTGGGTGCTGCCGGAAGATCTCGCTACGCTCTCCGTATACAACATTTATATTTATTTTAGTGCGACCAAGATTCCAACACTAGAATGTCAACTCCGCTATCATGGATTGGATCGTATTAGGTTCTGCCCAGGATACCATCATTGATGCTACCACCATTCACTACTTCTCACCAAACCTCTGCTCCAAATGCCTCCATAACGACAGGATTATTTCATTTGACATTTTTGGAGCACACTTCGTGTTATGTTGGATCAGTCTCAATGTATGTGGACTAGGGGTCCGCTTCCACGCCGTATCCCTTCTGTCTAAGGTGAATTTTAACGGAGAGCTGTTTTCAATACACCACTCACGGACGAAATAACGCCTTGTTTTCGATTCGAGTACCATACCGTGACATATAGCGACTAAAAGAGCTCATTGAGTGATCGCTAAACATTGTCATAATCTACGCACGCCATGGATTGAGGTATCCGTGATACCACGGTTGCAGCGACTAGGCAGGATTTCTATATTATCTACTCTTGGGTTTCTGGACATGTGGGGATTGCCGATGACGGTGTTAACAGGCACGAGTGGGTTGAGCAACAAGACCAGCATTTTTCTCTTCCTCACAATGACTACATGGCATGAATAAAATTGGTTCTTCGAGCTGCCTGGCAAATAAGATAGTAAACGGCCAATAGGAACATAAAGTTGCGTTCCATCGGACGCGAACTGTTTCTTGGACAAATCTATCAATGCATCCAGATAGTGAGATTCCTTTCTGTCGTCTTCAAATTGGGAACATTCGTGGTATTTTTTTAAATTGAAAAGCACAAAGATAAAAAAAACAGGAACGAAGGCTATGAAACTAGCTATAAAAACAACAAATGACAAAAAAGACAAGAAGGCTCGAAGTGTGTCCAATTCGGAGAAGAAAGAAAACAACATGAATCCATTGTGACATTGGGGGTTAGGTCCATGGGAACAATCGTAGCGCAATGGCACGCATTTATAAGTTCCCGTCGGCCCTCTCCTATTTTCTTTGCCAAGCATGAAGTGCGTAACGCTGGTGTAGTCGAGCATTCATGGGGATTTTTGGCGCTCTTTCGTCGCGATCATTTCCAGCAAGTCCAAGACCCAGCAGAACATAGTCTAACGGATACCAGGGTTTGTAGAGATTCCAATGCCCCAAGTGTACTCAGGTCGCTTTGTCAGTCGTTATATATCGCAATCCAGTCTCGGAGCCAGGGCACGACATGTTATCTCCCGTACCGAGCGGTCTATTGGAACCAGATGGGCCGTGAATACAGACGCAGCGCCTGGTAGAACTCCACTGACTGCAAACAGAGGGGAAACGGAATGAAAACTGACTCACTCTTTGGACTTAGAGCCATCGGTATTCACATGCACGGTTCTAACGTCACAGGAAGAGTGCTTGCAAAAGGCCGAACGCAGGACTCCCGGAGCTTTAGAAGCTTTGGCAGCAGAGGCGTGGCCACAAATATCAAAGGTGGTACCCTCAAGACTTGTGCCCTTGGAAGAACCATGGGTGCCACGTGCATTAAAGCTACACCGAGCTCTCAAAAGAGTTTCCTAGCCGTAAACCAAAAGGACCTGAGGTATGAGTGGCTTCTCTTGGTGGCATATTCACCGTCGAAATCAGCTGCGAATGCAATGATAGTTGTTGGCGACCTAGGTAGGCGCCGGGCTCACGCGTACAGGTAAATAGTGGACGGCGTAGAGCGAGTGGTATCTGACAAGATGGATCTCAATGGGGCACTTGCTGAAGGCAGCGGTTGCCAGGGGCGGGCGACTGCAGAACTGAGCATAAGTCGCTATATACAACATAGCCTACTAGCAGGCTATATTAAAAAAAATAAAAGAGAATAAATACTAATAAATAACTAATAAATAACAACGATAAGCAATAACGAAAAAAATTAACAGGACAAGAAGGAAGCATAGTCGGGAGTAGGCCCGCCCCTCGTCGGCGCAGGAATATGCTACGACCTACAAAAAAGAAACACAAAAAAGATAAAATAAAGTGGAGGCGGCCAGCTTCCTCCAAAAAGTCGTAAAGTCCATGTGTATGAAAAAGCCCCGAGTACAAGGGACAAGCAGTTGCGACGGAACTCATCTTGGTACTGGGACAGTTAACATGCGCGGATATCGCCCAGTCTTGGACATTCAACAAGAATGTGCCGAACAGTCTGAGGGACAACCCATTCTTCACAGTATGACGCAGGCGAGCGCTCCATCAAATGGCGGTGCTTCCCGCGACTGTTTCCAATTTAGAGACGACCGAAAGCAACCTGAAGCCGGCAGAGCAGTAGAGGTTAGGTGCATGGGAACAGTAGCGACGCAATGGGACGCAACATTAGGTTTCTCTCGACCGTCTCCCATATTCTTTATCAAGGAGCCCAAAGAGGTGCCTGTATTCCTGCCATGTAGTCGCTGGGGGACACAGCGAAATGCTCGTGCGGTCACCCAGTCCTTGCGGACTCTTTGGCACCTTAATCCGCGCGCTCATTTCCCGCAATTCTTGCACGTCCAGGAACCCAGCAGAAGATAATCTGGACATCCGCCTGGCTTGCCAAAACCGTGGCGTCACGGATATCGCGGACCAGAGGATGCGGAGATTCCAATGCCCCGAGAGCACTCAGGGCGCTTTGTGACTTGTTATAAATCACAATCCAGTCTCCGAACCGGGCACGTCGCGTAATCTCCTGTACCGAGCGATGTATTGCAACCAGCTCGGCCTTGAAGATTTTTACACCGACCGACAGAGCCCCGCTGACTTAAAGCAGATGGGATACGGAATGGAAACTGACCCCCTATTAGGACCTGGAGGCATCCGTCTACACTGGCACAGTTCTAGTATGACACGAAGTGTGCTCGAAATAGGCCGAATCTGTAGAAGATTTCGGAGAACAGCGTGGCGACAAATGGTCAAAACTAGTACCCTTGAGGGTGATATCCTGGGCCGAACCAGGGGCGCCACGACACGAGAGCTATACTTAGAATTAGAAAGAGTTTCCTATTCCAAAACCCAAAGGGGCTAGTGTATGACTGGCGTCTCTCAGTGGCATAGGCATCGTGAAATCAGCTGCGGATGCAGTAAGAGCTGTTGGCGACTGAGGGAGGCGTCGGGCTCGCGCGTACAGGCGAATAATGTACTGTGCACGGCGTAGAGCGAGTGGCATCTCCCCAGATCGACAAGAAGGCTCGCAATAAGGAAAGTACGGAAAGCAAAGGGCCAAGCGAAGGCCAGTGTTGTGGATCGAATCCACCTCCCACAATACACGCTCAGCTGCGGATGCATAAAACTCACATCCGTTGTCGAGCTTCGAACGATTAAAGGATCAATAAAAAATTAAAGCAGTAACCCTATCGGCGCTCCAAGCGCCGAACATCAAGTAACAAGGAATATCCATAGCGCGGGTACAAGAGATACTAAGGCTGCGAATATTAGCCTCCCAGGGGAGGCGTCGGTCAAATACAAGATCAAAGAAACGGTGCGAGTCCACCAATTCCAGGCGCACCCCATTGAGAAATAACTCTGGGTCAGAGTGGAGCTGTGAATGACGGCAGAAGTGCACCACCTTAGTCTTACCCAGAGAAAACGAAGCCTGTGCGCTTCTGCATAGCAAGAGAGGCAGTTCAATGCCTGTTGGATTCGACGCTCCAGAGTTGGCATCTGGGCCACGCCAAAAGAGATCGAAATGTCGTCCACGTAGAGGCTAGCTAGAACATCTTCTGGCAGCACTGAGGTAATGCCGTTGATGTTCATGGCAAAGATTGTGACACTGAGGACGCTTTCCTGTGAAACACCCTCTTCCTACTCTCTTGAGCCGTAGGGGGCTCCCCCACCGGTATAGAGAATCGACGATCTCGCAATAATTCAGATATAAAGATTGGGAGGCGTCCGCTCGCCTCCATTGGTGGAGAGTCTCCATGATACTGTATCGCCATGACGTATCATAGGCTTTCTCCAGATCAAAAAACACAGTGGCCTAGTGCTGTCTACGAAGAAAAGCCTCGCAGACGGCATTTTCCGGTCGGAGCAGAGCATCCGATGTGGAGATGGAACTTGCGGAAGCCGCACTGGGAAGAAGACAGATGGCCTCCGCTGTCCAGGAAATAGGCTAATCTAACATTTACAAATTTCTCCATCAACTTGCACACGCAAGAGGTTAGAGAGATTGGGCGGAAACCGGTCGGAGTGGAGTGATCTCTCCCCGGCTTGCCAAAGGCAAGCACAGTAGCGATTCGCCAGGAGTCTGGGAGAAGACCTTCCACCCAGATCCTGTTGAACAAATCTAACAGAAAGGCTATGCCTCGCTCACCCAGGTGTCGTAGCATGGCGTACGGGACATCGTCCGGACCATGGGCGGTGTCCGCGCACGAGGCGAGAGCGGAACGCAACTCACTCACAGTAAACCTGTCGTTGAAGGGTTCTCCGCCTCTGGAGGTAAAGTCCAGCCGGCGCCCTTCCGCGACATCACGACGTGCATTGAATGCTGGCGGAGCCGCATCACGGCTAGAGAATGCGGAAAAAGCGGTCGCTAAGGATTCCGCCACGGACGCGGGGTCCGAGATTGCGGTCCCATTCTCCTGGAGAACGGGAGGGGGGTCCTGCGAGAACTTGCCCCGAATCCTTTTGACTCGCTTCCACACCTCAGCTAAAGGGGTCTTCCCGTTAAGTGAAGACACGTATGCCCGCCAAGAAGAGCGGCGGGCGTGCTTCGAAATATACCGGAACCTAGCCCTAGCCCGACGAAATTCAGCGACAGTGAAATCGTTCGGGCGGCGCTTATAGCGCATGTAGGCATAACGCTTCTGTTTGAGGGCCGTCTCACACTCGGCCGACCACCATGGGAGTGGTCGGCGTGCAAAACGGCCAGACGTCCTAGGAATAGTAGTCAGGCCCACTGCGATGAGGTTGCCGGAGAAGAACTCAACGGCATCATCTACCGACCTAAACTCCTCGACTGAGATAGAAAATTCAGTCATTTCCTGAAATGCAGGCCACCGCGCCCGCGCCAAGCACCACCGAAGAGGTCTCTCAGGCGGCAGTTGCCCTGAAAATGATATTTGAATGGGAAAGTGATCACTACCATGGACGTCATCGACCACCCCCCAATAAAATCAGGCTGTGCATCCGAAGAGCACAAAGATAGGTCAAGGCAAGAAAATGAAGCAGTTCTCGGACAGTGATGCGTAAACTCATCCACGTTTAGGACACCCATCTAAAGCTCTTCGATCAGATCAGGAAGGACTTATCCCCTGGGATTTATGGAGTGATCTCCCCAGAGAGGATGCCTGCCGTTCAGATCTCCAAGCAAGAGATAGGGCCTCGGCAACCGTGCCACGACGCGGCGGAAGTCCCCCGCGTAGACGTCAGCTGACGGTGGAATGTACGCAGAAATGATAGTATACCTTCTATCCAGGTGCAGCTGCACAGCCACTGCCTGAAAGGAGGTATCTAAAGAGAAAGGAAGAACGGAGACATCATGCCGGGTGTAAACCGCGCATCCCCCAGCCCAGCCATCCCACGGTGGTGGGGTCGCAAGCCCCTAACACCCCGGGAGGGCAAGCAGGGGGCACGCGCCTAGCATGGTCTCCTGCAAAAAAATAGCTAACGGGGAACGGGACGAGACGAGCCTCCGCAGCTCCTCCCAGTTGGCCCGGAGTCCACGGCAATTCCATTGAAGGAATATGCCCTCCAGGCCTAGCTCGGAGGAGACGCAGGGGCCCTCCTCGAATTGAAGACCCTCACGGGAATGGCCGTACGCTTCCCGGGGGCAGAACCCCGGGCGCTGTTGGCCGGACAAAGCGCTGAAGGCGCTGTCGCCTTCGAGGACTTATTGGGGGAGGTTGGGCTCGCCATGCGAGTCTTTTCCTCCCTCCGCCTCGAAACCTTAGGCGGGCGTTGCGGCTTAGGAGGCGGGGGGGGCCCTCTTTTCGAGGAACCACCGTCTCCGAGCCACTCGCTCCACCTCGGGGCGTGGGCAAAGGAGCCGAAGCTTCTTTGTTGCTGCCCTCCTTTCGGGGGACAGCCTTAGAAACCCCCGAAGATGGCCTAGCGACCATCTTCAGGAGTGTTGCCTCCTGTGAGTCTAACGACTCGCTGGAGGCGCGTGGCCGCTTCGTCTTGCGGGAAACGGTCACGCTGGGGGAAGAGGGGGGGAGCCCTGGTTTTAACCGGGGCTGGGTATGAACCCTTTTTGCCACCAACTTTACCAGGGGAGCACCCGGGTTGGGTAGAGCCTGTAGAAGGGCTCCGAATAAGCGCGGAAACAACCGTGCTCGTTGGCCTGGAAGGCCAGGAGCAGAGGGTGCCTTTCTAACTACTGAGGCATATGACGTCCCAGGCAGAGCCACGCGCGCCAGGACAAAGTCCTTAGCCTCGCGGAATGAGAGTCTATCCTGGGCCTGAACAGCCAGGATTTCTTTCTCAAGGAGATATGCACCACATTGCTTCGAAGAAGCAGGGTGCGGCTCTCCGCAATTGATACACTTAGCCACACATGAATTGGACTTATCGTGTGCAACCTTGGAGCAATTTACACAGACTTCGGGTGACCCCGACTTTGCACGTCTACATGAGCGATTCGTATGGCCGAAGCGGTGACAGTAATAGCACCGCGGCGGCAGTGGCACGAATGCCTTCACGCGGTCGCGGTACCAACCACAACGCACCGACTCAGGGAGCTTGTCACAGTCGAACGTGATGAAGAGTGTAGGGGTGGGTCTCGAGGCCCCTCCCTGTTTTCTCATCACACGTTCGACCTTGACCACCCCATGGTCGGCTAGCTCTAGGGTGATGTCTTCAATGGAGTAGTCAACGAGTTCCCTCACATAAACTACTCCTTTTACAAAGTTCATGGTAGAGTGCGGCGTCACACTCACCGGGGTGCCATGAAGTGTCCGAAGAGCACTTATCTTAGCCGCCTCCGCGGGATTCGCCGCATTCGCCAGAAGGCTTCCGTCCGAGAAACGGGTCACCTTCGGCTCTCTACCAATTGCACTAGCTAATCCTCTCCTCTGATGGATCATGTTGCCCTTGGACAACAGTTGAGCGAATAACGAGGAAGCGTTTCAAGCCAGCGGGCTAGAAAACGCCAGGTAACCTCTGAATAAGGGGCCCCGATGTCATCGAGGCTCCGCCCTGTGCACTCTTGGTCTTAGTCAGGGGCTCCACACACGGGGGGGGGTAGAGGGCCCGGATGTGCCGATCTTGGCTGGGTCGCCTACCAAAGTGGCAGCAGACCCATCCGTCCCCGCAGCCCCCGCGTATGGAGAGGAGCCCCGAGTCTTCTTTGTCTTTCTAGTCTTCTTCTTTTTTGGAGAGGAGGGCGGGGAATGAACCTGCTTCTCACCTCCGCCCCGCCGGCAGAAGCCCCCATGCCAGATGGGTTTGCCTCAGCCAGGTCCCTCTCCAAAATGGAGAATTTCCCGGTTCTCGTGAGGGTACCTGTCGGAGGAGATCCCTACCCTCCTTGTACTGCCTCGAAGCCCCCAGCCGTTTGAGGAGGACCTTGCATAGGGGCGGACTCGGGTTTGATGCTTAGAGCCGAGCCCGGATTTCCCCCTTTGGAAGCCCCTACCGTCTGAGGCTGGGTCTCCTCAAGGACCATGTCTATCACAGGAGGGGCCTCCAGTTGGCCATCCCCTCCCAGGACATCGCAGGTCCCCTTAGTAGCGTCAAGATTCATTTGTGGTGAGGCACAAGCCTTAACCCCGGCAAGGTTTAATATCCTTGCCAGCAGGTCTTTTCAGGGAAGCGACCGAAGGGGCCTGGCTTCCCTCTCCCCCCCTAAGGGGGTTTGCCCTACTGAGCCGCTTCGATGTGGAGCGGCTGGCTAAGGGCTGCCTGCTGGCTTTGGTGGCAGTCCCCTTGGAAAGAAAAGAAGGGACTGCCGCTGGTAAAAGGGAGGTGCCCGTAAGCACCTCCAGGGAAGGGGGTGAGGGGAAGTCCCCTTCACCCGTAGGCGTAGGAGAGGAGTAAGCCTCCTCTCTGGTTGAAGAGATATGGAGGGTCCCCTGCGCAAGCACAGGGGGAGGAGGACCTCCATTTTTTTGCTGGAGCTGCCCGAGGGCGGCTCCGTCGCTGTTATAGGGGAAGTTGTGGGTTGTTTTTTTATTTGTTTTACATACATGGGCATGGTGACCCTCTTTTTAATACGGGATGCAATAGCTCATCACCTCTGGCAGTTGCCCGCACTGCGAGAGGTGCTTACAAGCCCGGCAGAGCCAGGTGCCGCCATTCGGGACCACCCCTCCTGCCTGGTGGCCTGGCAGTTCATCGGCATGGCGGCTCCACCTTAGACACGGCGTAAAATTCATAGAATGTGAAGAGGAGAGGAAAGGGGATGTGAGAAAGGTATGGGTGGGGATGAAGCAAGTTGTTAAAAAAAACCCATCCCGAACCGGAGCTCAGGGGTTAGGGAACAATGTCCCCTCCCCCCTCAGCCCCGATCCGGGGTGGTTGGCTTGAGAAGAAGGTCAGCATCTACCCTGTGAAATTAGAGGCTGACCAGAGAAAGTTGTGGGAGAGGTTGTATGAAAAGCGACGAGGTAGGGAAGAAATCGGGCTATCTGAAGGAAGGAAGAGAGGCTAAGCTGGGGCCGGACGGAGCGCTGGATCCCGTCAGCACGGCCGCCAGGATGGCAAATCGCCGGGCCCCTTACGGGGTGTCCTGCGAGAAATTGTCCAGAATCCTTTTGACTCACCTACACACATCTGCTAGAGGTGTCTTTCTCGCCAAGTGAAGACACGTATGCTCGCCAAGAAGAATGGCAGGCGTGCTTCGAAATATACCCGAACCTAGCCCTAGCTCGATGAAACTCACTTACAGTAAAATCATTTGGGCGGCGCTTATAGCTCATGTAGGCATAACGCTTCTGTTTGAGGGCTCTCTCACACTCTTCTAACCCCCACGGGAGTGGTCGGCGTGCAAAAGAGCCAGACGATGTAGGACGAGAAGTTATACACACGGCAATGAGGTTGCTGGAGAAAACTCAACAGCCTCATCAACTGACCTTAACTCCTCGACTGAGACAGAGAATCAGTCATTTCCAGAAATGCGGACCACCATGCCTGCACCAAGCACAACCGGAGTGGGCTCTCGGGTGGCAGCTGCCCAGAAAATGATATTTGAATGGGAAAGTGATCACTACCATGGAGGTTATCGACCACCCCCCACCCAAAACCAGGCTGTGCTTCCGGAGAGCATAGAGATATATCAAGACAGGAAAATGAAGCGGTTCTCGGGCAGTAATGCGTAACTCATCCACATTTATGACACCTATCTCCAGCTCATCGATCAGGCCGGCAAGGAATTGACCCCGGGGATTAATCGAGTACTCTCCCCTACGGAGGTTTCTTCCGTTCAGATCTCCACAGCAAGAGAAAGGTCTCGGCAACATCGCCCGACGCGGCGGAAGTCCCCGCCATTAAAGTCATGACGGTGAGATATACGCAGAAATAACAGTATATCTCCCAAACAGTTTCTTGAAAGGAGGTATCTAAAGCAAAGAGAAGAACGGAGCCATCATGCCAGATGTATACTGCACTAAATTCAGGCAGGGTCCCCGTCCCGTAGTGGTGGGGTCACAAAACCCTTATACCCCATGAAGGTGGGCAGAGAGCACGCACCGAGCATGGTGTCCTGCAAAAAGATAGCGGACAGCGAACGAAACCAGACGAGCCTCTGCAACTCCTTACAGTTGCCCCGGAGTCCACGGCAATTCCATTGAAGGAATATGCCTTCCAGCTCTAGCTCTGAGAGATGCAGGGGACGTCCTCGAAGAGAAGACCCTCACGGGAATTGCCGTACGCTTTCCGGAGGCAGAACTACGTGCGCTGTTGGCCTGGTAGTGCGCTGAAGGCGCTGTCGCCTTCCAGGACCTATCGGGCGAAGTTGACCTCGCCATTCGAACCTTTTCCTCCCTCCTCCTCGAAACCTTAAGCAAAAGGGGTGGCTTCAGATGCGGGGTTCCCTCTTTGTGAGGATCTACCGTCTCATTTAGTGTTGTCCTCATTCGGGAGGCAGCTTTAGGAACTCCGCTATATGTCCCCACGACCCTCTTCATGGGTATGAACCATGGGTGACACCAGCCTTACAAGGGAGCGCCCGAGGTGGGTATAACCTACAGAAGGGTTCCGAATGTGTGCGGAAACGACCGTGCCTGTAGGCCTGGAGGGGCCAGAAAAAGAGGGTCTCTTTCTCAACATTGAGGCATAGAAAGTCAGGGCAGCGCCAGGCGCACCAGGACCAAGTCCTTAGCCTCGCCAAATGAGAGGCGACCCTAGGCCTCAACGGCCAGGGTTTCCTTCTCTAGGAGATATGCGCCACATTGCTTCGAAGAAGCGGGGTGCGGCTCTCCGCAATTGACACACTTGGCCACTCACGAATTGGACTTATCGTGTGCGCCTTCGAAGCAACTTACACAAACTTCATGTAAACCCGTCTTTGCACGACGACAGGAGCGATTAGTATGGGCGAAGCGGTGATAGTATTAGTACCTCCGCGGCAGTGGTACGAATGCCTTCAAGCGGTAGCGATACCAACTGGCACGCACCAACTCAAGGAGCCTGTCACAGTCGAATAGTGTAGTGGTGGGTCTCGAGGCCCCTCCCTGGTTTATGATCACGTGCTCAAACCTGACCGCACCATGGTCGGCCAGCTCTAAGGTGATGTCATCTATCAAGTGTCCGAAGGGCACTAATCATGGCCGCCATGGATGGATTCAACGAATTCGACAAAAGGCTCCCGTCTGAGAAACGGGTCATCTTCGGCTTTTTACCATTTACACTAGTTAAAGCTCTCCTCTGATGGATCATGTTGCCCTTGCCTAACATGTTGCCGATCTTGGCTTGGTGGCCTAGCGAAACGAAAGCGGCCCCGTCCGTCCACGTGGCCCCCTCGGTAGGAGAGAAGCCCCGAGTCTTCCTCGTCTTTTTCTTGTTCTTTTCTTTTTAGGAGAAGAATGCGGGGAATAAACCCGATTCTTCCCTCCGCCGGCAGGAGCCCCTAGGCCATCTGGACCGGCCTCAGCAAAATCCTTCTCTAAGATGGAGAAGGTCTTGGCTTTCACAGGGGCACCAGACGGGAAAGAAGATACCTTCTTTCCTTGTACAGTCTTGGAGACCCCGGCCGACTGAGGAGAGCCTTGCACAGGGGCAGACTCAGGTTCGTTGCTTGACACTGAGCCCTGGTTGCCCCCATTAAAGGTCCTACCGTCTGAGCTGCCCCAGGGACCATGTCCATCTCAGGGGGCCCCCACATGGCCATTTCCCAGGATATCACATGTTCCATTGGCCCTAAACTATTTTGTCGGGAAAGAGAGGGGTATACGTACGGTGACCCACTCTAAGCTCAAAATTAGAGCACACTGGTCTTTGGAGAGAAGAGAGAGAAGGGGCCTTTCTTCCTCCTCCCCCTAAGGTGGTTGGCCCTATCGTGGGTCAATCATGGGCCGCCTGCCTTTCTCAGCGATCCCCTTGGAAGGTAAAGCGGAGACTGCCGTTGCAAAGAGGGAGGCACCCGAAGGCACCTCCAAAGAAGGGAATGAGTCTCCTCCTACACCCGTTGGCAAAGGAGAGGAGTAAACCCCGTCTCCGATTAAATAGTTTTACAGGCTTTCCTGCGAGAGCACAGAGGGTGGGAGGGACCTCCATTTTTCCAGTGGAGCTCAGACGATGTTCGAGGGGAAGGTAGGGGAGTATTTTTTTAAAATTTATCATTGGGTCACCCTATAATAATCACGGGATGCAAACACTCATCACCCCACGCAGTAGCCCGCTCTGCGAAGGGTGAGTACGGGGCCAACAGAGCCAGCTGGCGCCATTGGGGACACTCCTTCCGCCTAGTGGTTTAGCAGTCCATTGGTATGGCGGCTCCACCTTGGGGACGGCCTAAAATGGATAGCAATTTAAAGGAGAAAGAAAGGGGAAGTGAGGAAGGTGTAGATGGGGATGAAAAAGGTTGTTAAAAAACCTACCACCTCAGACTGCAGCTCAGGAGTTACAAGGAAAGAAAGTACCCGAGGAGACCTTACGGTCCATTCAAAGAGGGTACCTTTGGACTAGCAATCGAGTAGGCACATGGCTGCTCAATTGTTTGGCGTCCCTAAACGGCCACTTTTCAAGACTTTGTCTAGTCTTGACTTGAACTGGTCAACAGATTCACTGTTGACAACTTCCACTGGAAGTGCGTTCCACTCACCGCAGACACTGTAAGTGAAAAAATTTCCACACAGATTGCGGTTGTAACGCTTCAGTTCAAGTTTGAAGCCGTGATTGCGCGTTCTGTTCTCACTCAGTGTGAAAATATCCCGGTAGTCAACATTGTCGAACCCTCGAAGTATTTTGAAAACTTCGATGAGCTGACCACGCAGTCTACGGGTTTCCAACGAGAACAGATTTAATTCCCTTAGTCTATCCTCATAACTTTTATGTCGGATAGAGGGAATCAGTTTGGTTGCCCTGGCTTGTACGCGTTCCAACCTTGTGATTTCCTTTCGAAACGAAGGACTCCAAAATTGTGCGGCATACTCTAGGTGCGGCCGAACGAGGGAGTTGTACAGACAAAGTACTATCTCCTTGTTACGGTATCCAAACTGGCGCTTTATGTAGCCTAACATCCTTTGGGCTTTCTTCTCTGCCTCGATGCACTGTTTCGAGAACTTGAGGTCGCTAGTGATAGTAACACCCAAGTCCTTCTCAGTGTTACTCGATTCAAGGGCAGTTCCCTTAAGGAAGTACTGAGATTTGGGGTTTCAGTGGCCGATATGCATTACTTTGCATTTGTTCACGTTGAAAGGCATTTGCCACGTGTCCGACCACTCCCCAATCCTTTGAAGGTCCTCTTGAACGTTGTCCCCTCCCCTGTCAGCCCTGATCCGGTTGGTGAGATGAAGCTGGTCGGCATCTACCCTGTGAAATTATAGGCAGACCAGAGAGAGTTATGGGATAGGTTGTCGGGAAAGTGAGGAAGTAGGGTAGAAACACAGGCCGTCAGAGTCCCGTCAGCACGGCCCCCATTTTTAGGAGCCACCGCCATTTAATTGAACGACGACGGCGTTGTCTGAAAGTGTTCCGCACATTCTTGTTGAATGCTGCCAGTTTGTGTGATAATCGCGCATCCTATCAGCCTGTCCCAGTACCCTGAGGAGTAGGGTGGCTATCTGCTTGTCCCAGTACCCTGAGGAGTAGGGTCGCTATCTGCCTGTGCCAGTACCCTGAGGAGTGGGGTCGCTATCTGCCTGTCCCAGTACACTGAGGAAATGGGTCGCTATCTACCTGTGCCAGTGCCCTGAGGAATGGGGTCGCTATCTGCCTGTTCTAGTACCCTGAGGAGTGGGCTTGCTATCTGCCTGTGCCAGTACCCTGAGGAGTGGGGTAGCTATCTGCCTGTGCCAGTACCCTGAGGAGTGGGGTCGCTATCTGCCTGTGCCAGTACCCTGAGGAGTTGGGTCGCTATCTGCCTGTGCCAGTACCCTGAGGAGTGGGGTCGCAACTGCTTGTCCCTTTGCATTCGGGACGAATTCATTCACATATACTTTGGGCTCTTTCGCGTCATCACTCATTTTGTCTTCATCTCATCCATTTCATTTGAAGCTTTTTGTGTGTTGGTCGAATGTTCCGTAGCTGGTGTGAAGCGACCATGCCTTCGATGCCAGAGAAGTCGCCCCGATTCTTCCTTCTTCGATAATGTTTTTGTTTGGTTTCTTTTTGTTTGTAGGTTGTTTTGATTAATATTTGTATTGATTTGTTATAATTTTATGTAGGTTTTAGTAACTTACTAATAGGCTTTTTTAAATTAGGGGGGAATTAATCCACTAGAGGGTTGTCATAAAGAGAAAAGGATGGAGAAAGAAAATCATAGCGGGTGAACAAAAAATAAATCAGTTATAAACATCTTGAAGAATTCTCTTCTTGAACATACTTAATGGGCAGCTTGCATCAACTTGCTAGGGTATTTTATTGCATATTCAATAAATCTTATTCGAGTGAACAGTCTCTGTTATTGCAGTGTTAAAATTGTGTTAACAATTTTGTGTCATTTATTTTTAGTGGCCGCTCGATAGTGGACCTCAAAAAGCGACTCATTCTTTATATTAGTGAAGCAGTTTAGTATTGTTCTAAAGTTGGATTAGTTTTTCTTACAAACGACCATTTTCCAATAAAACACAATTAAGATCCTTCCGTTTTATTTCGTCGTTCTACGGCGAACTCACCCCAAATGTCCTTTTGACTATGAGCAGAGAAAAATGAACCTACAGACTGCAACTGAGGTCTAATTAGCGCGAAAAAGAACAACCTCTAACCCTCACCCCTCAATTTATTAGAGACCACGTGCGATTATATCCCGCCATAGCCAACGTCACTTCCTGTGCGAACATTCGCGAATTTTCGACTCCTGAGCGCATTAGGGAAATATTCCCCAATCCTGCGAACTCATCCCAAGCCTCCTGCCTCCCCGGTGACGAAGCGAGTAAGAGCCGCTGTGTTTCGTGCCTTGCTGCTATTTTTTTTTTTAGGAGGCTATCTGGCGACTGCCTTGCTATTAAACGATAAATCGACTCCGCCTCCGGATTAAGATGTCAGGAGCTTATGACTCCCTTCTCCAAACTGCCGCTTCCCACTCAGAATCGGGCATCACTGTAGTTCGAGAGTCCAGCACGCAAGTCAAGGCCGTCCCCGTCGTCTCGTCAAGTCCCGTGAGAGTTCATCAGACAACAGACTTTCTCCGCCGTGATTCCACCCCAGTAAGTTGGTAGCTTCTCTGATCGGCAAGCCTTTGAATTCGCACAAGTCTTCCTTCGTTTAATGGAACCGAAGAAAATCTCCATCGATTACCCTTGAGGAAAAGAAGTTTCCTCTTCCAGTGGAATTACGAGAATTCCCACATTCTCGTCGAACGTCATCTTTGAAGATTGGCTATCTTCAATGGAAGGATGGTTCGAATCGTGCCCAACCTGCCTCAATTGGACCGTGCCCCACCTGCCTCATTCAGACCGTGCCCTACTTGCCTTATCGGATCGTGTCCCACTTGCCTCATCGCAAGAAGGACCTTCCTCAAAGTCACCGATCCGTAAGACTGAAACCCCCTCCATTATTAATATTGTCAAGTTCCCCGTTTTGATCTGAGCCTAGTTACCTAAATCATTTAATTCCATTTGAGAATCCCTTCTCATAATAATTATCAAGAGACTATTTTAAATTAAATAATCCCCCTTTGCTTATTATTATTCTTATTTTGATGTGTAAATAAAAAAAAATAATATTTTGGTTGTTTCATCTTTAACTAAACTTGAACGATACTCTCGGCCTATTTAAGTAAATCTAGCCAACCATTTATGTCTGATTATTAAGGATTTGAAACCCAACGTCTAAACATTGACCTACTAATAGGTCGGTAATCCCTGCAAACAGTCCTTCAACGGTTTGCGCTGCAGTAGGTGATTAAGTCACCCCTCCCACATAATATAGGAGTATTGTCTGGTATAGAGAGGTGTACCGCTATAGGGCCATCCATAAAAGTAGATTAATATCCTTTGATTTGAATGAAAAACTCCTCGCAACGTAAGTCAGAAGTCAGTTTGCTTTGCGCGATGCTACAATACACGGCTTAGAAGTTTGCAAGTTGCTCAACTAAATCCTTTTTAATGGTACACGGATTTATAGGTTGTCCGAAAAATAATGTTTGTTTAGTAAAATAATTTTTAATATACATAAGAACATTATATTCAGCAAAATAGTGTCCACCATTATTAACATTGTTTTCTCATGAAGAATTTCTTGAAGAATTCATTCGGTTTTGAATATATCATTTTAATATCATTTTGTATCTCTATCATATCTGAAGAAATTATGTTATTTAAAGTGATGTTGTAGGACACTAAAGACTCGAAACAACCAAATAGATTATGAGAAACTATGTTGTCCACAAGTTGGGGGTTTTAGGGATCGAGGTGCATAACACTAGCCAACAAATTTTAACTTTGTCTCTGCTACTTGAGTAAATATTATTGTAACTAATATTGGTGCGCTGATTCCAAATCTGTGCTCAGATCTGCCCTAGCACGTAAGGTTCCTGAGTTATGCAACTAGGCTATATGGCTCACTTTGTCACCTTGGATCAATTAATGATATAATTATTACGAGTTTGAGAAGAATGAGACGTTTTTGGGCAGAGGTTTGGAATCGGGGCACCCTATTTGGCATTATGTACGTCCTTTTGCAGACCAAGACAAGATATGAATTATATATAAAAGAGGTAGTACTCACCTAACTATAAATTTCTTCCAAAGTGTTTGAGACTCTTGCTCTTGCGCTTGTACGTGGATATAGGATCCTCCCATTGTAGGAACCAGCAGTTGTCACCCATCATGTTTTCGTTGAAACGGCCTTGATATCTGCTTTCCATCATTGCGATATCTCGGTGGGACCCTTCCGCATGTTCGTCACTAATATCACCCATATTAGATGGAAAGAAATTATATGTGAATGCAGGAAATGCGTCTTAAGAGACATCCAACACCCCATTCGTTGATAGGCCTCTAGCATGTTGTCCACTAGTTCTTCATAGTTTTCAGCCCTATGATTACCAATGAAGTTCTGCACTACATGACCAAATGAATTCCATGCGGCCAACTCAAGTGGAGTTAGTTTATTCCTGAACCCTCTGTCACGTATCAATTCTCTGATTTCCGGCCCTACAAAAATGCCAGCTTTAATTTAGCATCAGTTTTCTTTTCACCAAATTTATCTTTGAGATACTGGAATCCATCATAATCATGAGACATTGCTTTAACAAAATTTATGACAAGGCCATGTTTGATATGAAGTGGTGGAAGGTAGATCTTCTGTGGATGTACCAAAGACATGTGCTTCACATTGTATCGGCCAACTATGTGTTCTTCTCTTTTGATAATATAATGATTCATGTCGTCACGGTTGTTCCATAGGCATAAGAAGCACATATTCTTTGTATATCCTCGCTGCAGTCCAAGAATTAAAGAAATTACCTTTAGATCACCACAGATATTCCACTTATGATATGGGTAATGAACACCTTCCAAAATAAATTTCATTGATTCATATGTCTCTATCATCCCAACAATAAGTGCGACAGGAATTGAAGTTTTTTGTCACCATTGTGTAGCAACACAGCTTTGAGGATCCGTTCATCAGGTAAATGCTCGTTTCCTATCTGATTCATGAGGCCATTAACATCAGTACAGAAACAAGCACCATCTTCTTCTTTATAAAGGCAGCTAAGGACTCATGGCGTTTACGGAAAGTAGATATTTTTGCACCGTCCTCTAGAAGCTTCCATTGCTGTAGTCTGAAGCCCAACAGTTCTGCGTTCTCCTTTGACAATGACAAATCCCTCACCAAACCATTCAATCTTTGTTGATTTATCAACTGGATCTTTTTCTCCTTAGAATCATCCTCATACATTTCATCGTCATTGTTATCCTCCTCTTCAGGCGATGAATCATCTTATTTAACTGCACTAGCTGATGGAGGAACTGGGAATGGCATCTCTATATTATGGAGGACTGGTTTTATAGCTGACTTACAATCTGGATATACAATTTTTTACTTGTTCTTATTTGAGAATCTCGCAATATTTCTCATACAAAAGTAGCAATCAAAAACATAATTTGTTGGCACACGCCACACCATTGGTACTGCAAAAGACACCCTTCTGTTTTCTATTTAACCACTGTGTGAGCTACGTATAATAGACAGTACAAAATTTGTGAGGTGTCCAGGGCTTGTCTTGGTCACCAACTTTACAACCAAAATAATAATTGTAGGAAGTTTTCACTCTTTTAGCTATTTTTTTCCGCTGGTTGCTTGGAGTATGTCTTCCACAGATATAACAAAAGTTGTCTGGGCTATTTATACATCCTCGCCGATTCATGTTTTCAACTTAGTTTGTATATATCCTGTTATATTCTTTTCTACAATCTTATTTAATTTACAAATTAATTGAGAGATAAATCTGAAAGAAAAATATAATTAATCACTCTATGTAAATATCGTTTTAACACCACTACTATAATGGCTAAATTTGACGTGATAAAGCAGGAACCAAACACATCCTCTCACTACGGTAGCCGAAGCAACACTGCCCATATGTGTAACTCAGGAACCTTACGTGCTACAACAATTCTAATTACAGATTCGGAATCAGCAGACTCGATTTAGTATAAATCACAAGCTAATACCCAAGTAGCAAAATCATTGTTGACTAATGTTATCTTCTAACACTTGCCTACGTTGAATATCATCTGCCACTTTCCCCCGGTCCATTCTAGTCTTCGACCAAAGTCGCTTAGTAAATTTTGGACGTCGAATTCGATATTTTCGTCAATATTTCAATATTGTATCTTCCACAAACTTTGAAATTTCAAGTAGTAAATCATAGTCAAGTTTATTAGAATAGTCTAACAAGGTACCTCTGACAGACGCCTCGAGTGACCGATATCTAGTTTGATTAAATCCTATTAAATTTCGCTGCCTACCGCCAGTTAGCCTGCATTTAATTCATTTAAGTACATCGTCCCCAAATCTTTGGGGATTTTAAAAGACAAAAAGATCACACTAATTTTGGTAGTGACACTATCGATAGTTCTCCACGAATATGAGCTAGCCGATCGGGTTACACTCACTAACCGAAGCAACCATGCTCAAGGGCAAACACGATTCCTTCGACTCAACCAAGTCACTCATCACGCAACGCTTGCAATTAAACAAAGGGACTTTCACTTACACGTTTGCAAGAGTTTCACTTCGCTCTCCTTCTTGAATTATAATCGCTCGAAGCAATTTCTCAACACTCGCCGAACGTCAAAAATGATCTAGAATTGAGTCACAAAAATCCGTCAATATCAGAAGCGACCAATCTTGAACGACAGGAATTTTAAATGTTCCAGCTCTAACCATCATTCGTCTGTTATTTCAGCGCCATTGATCCTTTATTCTGCATCCCTTTCAAAGTTAGATACTTTCTAGTATGGGTAATCTACTAGCTTTCCTATCTAACACCATCGATGCACAAAGAAGCAGGTAGATAAATTTAACAGAAAAAAGGAGAAAGGAAAACATAGAGGTACAGAAACAAACAATACAAATATAAATGTGAAAGGAGAATTAATATGGAAAAATTAACGAAAAGAGAATAAAAAAATCAGTGATAAGATATAAGTAACAAAAAAAACAGATACGAGTGAAATAATAAATGTAGAAATAGGCTCAGAAGAGTGTAGAGAAAAGAGAAGGAAACGATGAGACAAGATAACAAGATCTCCAGTCCTCTGGACCCCTTTAAAATATAGACTCCTAAATACCTTCTATCGTCTTCTTTCAATAATTCTATCCATTGAAGCACTGGAGAATGCGAACCAATGTTTCCTATCTACGCCTGCTTATGTTTTCAACCTCTAAGTGAACCTACATTTATCCCCAACATTCATCTATTCACTAAATAGTCATGAACATAGTGAAAGAGTACCGTGCGTCCACGTGTAGTACCACAACTTTCGCCACTACGTAGTTAGAAAAATCAAAGAATGAAACCAGATATTACATCAGGTATAGATTGCGCACCCAGCCACACAGGTACTGTGCGTGGGTGGAAAGAGTTGCCTAACTCTTGTATCCCTGGAAGGTGTGTAGAGGTCTCCCCCCTTCTCCAAAATATGATTTCTTGAAGGCAAATAACTAAAGTGAAAGGTGAGAAAGCAAGCCACCGCCTCTTTCCAATATTAATTACCCCGAAGATCTGGTGAAGCACACGAGTCCATTCCTTCCATTGCCTCGAAACGCCCGACTGACGAGGCACTCTTGTGGCTTGCCCTAGCTCGTTATTTGCAAGAGGGCGTCCATTTTATACCCTCAGCCAGCTTTAGGCAGAAGCGAAGAAACTGGGGTTCTCTTACTGGTGCTCTCCTTTTGGGGTGAACTTGTATTAGACACAGGTACTGTGCGTGGGTAGAAAGAGTTGCCTAACTCTTGTATCCCTGGAAGGTGTGTAGAGGTCTCCCCCCTTCTCCAAAATATGATTTCTTGAAGGCAAATAACTAAAGTGAAAGGTGAGAAAGCAAGCCACCGCCTCTTTCCAATATTAATTACCCCGAAGATCTGGTGAAGCACACGAGTCCATTCCTTCCATTGCCTCGAAACGCCCGACTGACGAGGCACTCTTGTGGCTTGCCCTAGCTCGTTATTTGCAAGAGGGCGTCCATTTTATACCCTCAGCCAGCTTTAGGCAGAAGCGAAGAAACTGGGGTTCTCTTACTGGTGCTCTCCTTTTGGGGTGAACTTGTATTAGACCAGAGTTCATCTCAACATTCCTGGACTTTTGCTTCCTTTAACTATAAGGACTCTTGGAAGGAGTGTGGCTGATTTGTATTCTTTAAAGCACTCATCCAATGGAGAGATGGACCTGTGGTATAGTCACGAGTAGTAGTTGTGCCCTTAAAACAGAAAACCAGAACAGGATGAGGCTCAGTGTAGTTAGAGCACGCAAAATTGTTCAGACTAAAATGAAGAGCCTGAAGAGGGTGCGTTTATTAAGCTCTCCCCCGTAGGGGAGAGTGCCGAAGCCATTACCTGGTGTTTCTATATAATAACAACCAGGCAATGGCTCTGCCACTCCCCCTTGCACTTCCCTCCTAAGATTAAAATCTAAAAAAAGCAGCCATGGTTAAATTTTTATAAATTTTCTAAACTTCGCCAATTAAAATAATTTTAAAAAGGAACTCTAAACTAAATTTCCCCCCTTTCAAAATATCACGTTGCTAAAATATAAATTTATTGAATAGAAGATATATAAAAATAAATTTTATGACCTTCACCATTTGTAATTCTTTGGGTTTTAAAAAATTCACAACATTTCGATACTTATATTTATTTCTGAATTTCACCATTTTGTTTTTTAATATTATAAAAGAATAATTAGAAACAACTTTGATAAAAAACATAAGTCATAACCAATCTAAGATTAAATTATTATTCAAATACCTCTGAAATACTAATAGCCAGAACGGACGTATAATGCGATGGCTTTTGATCCTCCAGCAGCATCAGTTTAAAGTTTGGCAGCCAATACCGCACTAATCCACTAATTTATAGGTCGTTGGTAAACCCTTAAGTTAATTATGTATATTTGATTTTCTTTCTCTAACTTTTATGCTGTGTACATGTATCTATGGTCTCTGTAGTTACTTATTTAATGGGTCCTTTTTGTTCCACTACCCTTTGAGACGAAATTCTAATTTGGTTCCCTAATTTGAATGACTTTTTTGTCGACCCATTTATCTTAATTTTTTTTTTTTTTGGGGGGGGGGGCCCAAATAAATTTTTTTAGCCTTATTTAAGCCTGTCGAACACAGATCAGGTCACCCGTTTTTTCTTGTGATTAGGCTGATGCCTTAATAATTCCCCCCATCCAAATTTGCGATGTCCCTTTTACTTCCCTCTCTCTCAGAAAAGTTCCATCCAATGGAAGGTAGAGGTATAAAAAAAACAACCTCTGACCTCCTCACGTTATTTGTAGACTACGTGCGATTGTATCCCACCGTGGAAAACGTGACTTCCTGCTCGAGATCATTCGAGAAGTTTCAACTCCTGGGCGTATTGGGGAATTATTCCCCAATCAGCGAATTTGTCTAAAGCCTTCCGCCCGGCGACGAGGAGAGAACGAGCCGCTTGTTATCTTTCTTTCCTTGCCACTAAAAAGGGAATTTTCACCCGCCTCACGGATTAAGATATCTGGAGCTTCCTCACCCCCTTTCGAATCACTCTTACAAATACTCGGTTTTGACTTTAGATCGCGTGAATCCCGCACGTACCTCAAAGTCGTCCTCATCGTCTCGAGTCGAAGTCCCGTGAGCGTTCATCAGACAGAAAGACTTTCTCCGCCGTGATTCTACCCGTTAATTGGTAGCTTCTGTGAACGGCAATCCTTTGAAGTTGCACGACAGTCTCCCTTCGTTTAATCGATCTGAAGAAAATCTCCATCGATTATCTTTGAGGAAAAGAAGTTTCCTCTTCCAGTGGAATTACGAGTAATCCTACATTTTCCCATCGAACATCATCCTTGAAGATTGGCTATCTTCATCGCTATTGCTCCGAAGGTTGGATGGGTATGAAGCAGGTTGTTAAAAACCCACCACCCCAGACCTGAGCTCAGGGGTGAGGGAACGTTTTCCCATCTCCTATCAGTCCCGATCTAGGATAGTTGGGTGAGAGGTAGCTGGTCGGCATTTACCCTGTGAAGTTAGAGGCCGATCAAAGAAAGTTTAAGAAGTTGTAGGGAAAGTTAGGAAAAGTGTCTACCTTGGGGCTGGACGAAGGGCCGAGTCCCGTCAGCACGGTAGACGGGAAGGCAAATCGCCGCGCACCTTACGGGGAGGTGTTTCACCGAGGTGAGTGTTCGTATGCTCTTGGAACATGGCGCGTTGAGCTGCTGTTGGTATCTCATCCTTAGGGCTTCTCAGGAAAGGTTCGCAAAATTTAGCACGCCTACGAGTCCACGGAGGTAGAGCAACAGAGAGGCGTTTAAGCTTGAGTTTTTCTAAAAGTTGTGCTATTCGGAGGGTGTATGAATACAAGGTAAGAGGGCGAATCTCTGGGGAAGAGGGTCGTGGGGCAGAAAAAGCGAGCGAGTTTAGAGCGCATACGGAGGGATCTGATGTAGAATATGAGGCAATATTCATCACGGCGAAATGAGAGAGGGATGAATCCTTTTTCAGCATAGAGAGAAATCACAAGGGAAGAATTAAATGCTCCTGTAGCAAGGCGTAGGCCTCTGTGATGTAAAGAGTTATTTTTATTCAGCAAGCTTTTTGAAGCTGAGCCATACAAGTGTCAGCCGTAACAAAGCTTTGACAGAAGTGATCTGTGAATCTCAAGGAGCGTGCGGCGGTTAGCTCCCCAGTGTAGTTTTGATAAAGAGACCATAAGGGCAAGTACGGGAGCACATCTTGTCATAAGGTCTTCAATATGATATCACCATGTCATATTTTGGCCGAATATAACACCAAAGAATTTAGCATGGCTGGCAAATTTGATCGGCACTCCAGTAATATTAAGGTTTATCTTAGGAATCAATTTGAGTCTGGTAAAAATAACGACCGTTGTTTTAGGGAGGAAGATGGTGAATCCAGTCGATGAGGCATGAGCCACTATTGAATCGAGAGCTCACTGGAGTAGGGCGGTCGCCATCGCCGCGGACGGGCTGGTCACCCAGATAGCAATATCGTCTACATAAAGGGGGCAGTGCATAGGCGTTAATATATCTTTTGAGAAAAAAATTATCTTAATTATAAAAAAAAGAGTAGTACTGAGTACGTTTTCTTTGGGGACACCCTCATATTGCACGAGCTTCGAAGAGCCAGCGCCTCGAAGATCGACACAGAAAGAGCGGTCTTTTAAGAAGTTACGTATAAATAATGACAAGGATCCACGAACTCTCATGTCGTATAGCTGTTGTAGGATCAAGCGCCGCCAGACGGTATCATATGCTGTTTCTAAGTCGAAGAAGATTGCGGTGACGAAGGCTCTTCTAGAGAAAGCAAGGCCAATGTCATGGTCAAGAAGAGTAAGAGGGTCCAATGTGGAGCGATTTGGGCGAAACCCAAATTGGGACGGAGAGAAAGGCTCCTATTCTTCAAGATACCACATCAGGCGGGCGTTCACCATGTGTTCGAGCAACTTGCATAGGCAGGAGGTAAGGGCGATTGGCCGGCAATTTGTTGGATTGGAAGGGTCTTTTCCTGGTTTGAGGAAAGGTAGGATAGTGCTGTGGCGCCATTCTTGGGCAAAAGATCCGGAGAGGAAAATATCCTTAACAATTGTTAAGAGGCACTGCATGGCATCTACATGAGCGTATATGATATTAAGTCATCTGAAGGGGTGGAGTTCTTACACGATGAGAGTGCCACTGGGAGTTCTTTGTTCGAGAAGGATTCGTTGTAGCACAGTTTTCTAGACGTTTTAAACGTTAATGGTTGCGATTCTATTAGTGCTTTATGTTCAATGAATTCAAGGAGGAGGGATCCATGAGAGATTGAGCTGAGCGTTTTCGCAATTAACTGTGCAACGTCCTGGCGAACACTAACTAGGTTGCCAATTATGACGGAGGATTGGGAGGTGGGGGTTTCTTGAGGAGTGCGGATTTTATGTATTCTTCGCCAGACCTTGGCTAGAGGGGTGCGGGATGAGATGGAGGGTGTATATTGAATCCAGGAGTGACGTTTTGCCGAGCGGAAGGTCCGGCGGGCGAGGATGGATTGTATTTTACAGCTAATGTAAGACGCGCTGGGATTTATCGTTCGCGCTTGGCGGTGCTACACTCTTTGTTGCACTAAGCGACCGATGGTTTGAGTCGAGTGTTGCGGAGTGGGACATGTGTGTGGGCCGTTGCTGAAAAAAGTTTCACAAACTTTTTTAAACGGAATGTACCGTCTGCTGTTTTATCAGACACAGTTATGGAAGAGGACGACGTTAAAAAGTTTCCGAATACGGTCTTGGGGAGGTAGGGAAAAGGGAAAGTAGATCTAGGAGCAGGGGGTAATGATCACTTCCACATAGATCATCAAATACTCTGAAGAAGTGATCGGGCGGGGAGTCAGTTGAGCAGAGGAAAAGATCTATGTGGGTAAAGGAGTCTGTCTGGGGATGATAATGGGTAGGGACTTCGTCGTTGAGGACTTGCAGGTCTTGTTGTAAGACTACGTCTAGTACAACATGTCCTTTGCTGTTGTTTATGACATCGTTCCAGTACTGTTTATTAGCATTAAAGTCTCCAGTTAGAAGGAATGGTTTCGGGAGTTGAGAAACAAGTTCATTCAGGGAGGTAAAGGTGATTGGCTTGGAAGGTGGGAGGTATATTGACCACACCGTTAAGAGCAAAGGTTGGTCTGGAGGTGGACAGCGATGTCGTTAAGGTTTGTGCGGATGGGGGATGGTGGTAAATAATATATCAGTGCGGACTAGGAGGAGGTTGCCATAAAATTGGGGTTGTAGAAGGCTGACCTTGGTGCAGCCGATAGGAGAAAAGTAAGAGGGGTCTAGGAGCTTTGTTTCACTGAGAAAAATCACTTCAAGGAAAAACTGTTTTAAGTGGGCCTGCAGCGAGCCATAATTGGTCAGGAGTCCGCGGATATTCGCGGATAACGTTAAAGGTTGAGTTTAGGCAAAGGGGCGAGAGTATGGTTTATCCGTTTTGGTCCTGGCGTGCTCAAAGAGGGGGCAATACATTATCTGTGGGTACATCAGGAGCGTGGGTTAAATAAAGGGTTTGGTGGCAAATTTTCTTGGTGGTCGGGGAAGAATCTGGAGAAGAGGGTATCGGGTTGTAGGACGCTATATTGGCAGCTGTAAAACCCGGAGGGGAAAGAAATCTGGAGAAGAGGGTGTCGGGTTGTAGGACGAAATATTGGCAGCTGTAAAACCCGGAGGAAGATCATAATCTGTAATCAGGGAGGTGCTGTTAGTTGATACGCGGGGTATAAGGAAAGGTGACGAGTTAGCCAGGTGATCACATGACTGACAATAGTCAGTAGTTGGGGCGGTCTCGGTGATTTATTTAAGCATGGTGATATCCGAGTGTTGTCGTTATCGGTACAGTGAGGGGGATCTGGTGTACCGATTTTATGTAGTTTAGCGAGTGCGAGGTCTACAAGATCTCTCTCGTCGGGTGAAGGTATTTTGTTGGAGGGTATGCTTTGTGAGGGGCAATTCGAGGTATATGATTTGATGTAAAACCACGTTTCTTCTGAGGAACTCATTGCTCCAGGCTAGGGTGGGGTGTCATCTTCGAGTCAGGTGCGTTTGTCGTTGCAGGGGCTCAAAGAGGTGGAATCAGAGAGAGAAAGTATAAATCGCTTACGACTTCCACCTCTCTCACAATTGGTGTGCGGGGGACTAAGGGATTCGCTATCTGGGGCGACAATGGGTAGTGATAACCTGCGCTGAAAGGGATCGGGCAGCAGCTACCTCGGGGCAAGAACAGCTTCCACATCCATGGGGCCCTTAGTAAAGGCAAGCACCTGGCTAGGTAGATGATCAATAAGTTCATCATCGTGAGATCGTTGATGATTTAGTTGTATGTAGAACATGACTGGGTTCATGATTTGATACATATAAGGGGAAGGGAGGTGATTGAGTGCGGTTTCTGCTTTTTCCTGCGATTAAGGGGAGACTCGTATCTTGAAGATAGGTGAACCACATGTACTTCGGGCGAGAGTGGCACTCTTCGACGGGGAGAGATAAGTTGTGTTCCATTAAGATTGGGAGGTGATATTGCTTCACTTTGTTGCGATGCCGTAGCTCGGTGTGTTCGCAAAGGTTCCTTGGTGAGTCATTTGAAATGAGTGGTGACCGTTGGAGATAGAGAGGCTGGTGTCGGGTGATTAGTTCTGAGCGCTGATTTACTCGACGTGGGTAGAGCGCCGTGAATTCTAAGAGCACCATTCGTTACAGCGAAAAAGGTGGGTGTTAATCGTGTGATGCCTTCTTCACGCATCTCTAGTTTTGCTTGGCGTCTAGAGATAGCGGATCGTAGGAACCGAACGCGGATCTCCTGGTGATAGAGGTAATGAGGGCACTTCTTGTGACAAGCATGATGTCGGCCGTAACAGTTGGGGCAGTGCGTCTCTTCTGTGCAATCTGGGGCATTGTGTCCAAATTATCAACATCGAAAGCACGGATTCCCAGTGCTCTTACAATATTTTGCTGAGTGGGCGAATTTGCTGCAGTACTGCACTGGAGTGGGGTGGGGAGTTCTTCTTGAACTCATTGGCAGTGTTTCTTGTTTTAGAGTTATCTTGGCAACCCTAAATGGAGTGGAAGAACGAGAAGAAGGCGTTTGAAAAATACTGACTAACTCAACATTATGTGAAGACTTCTTTGATGACGGAAGCGAGGAACTCGTCTGTGGCCTCAGGTCCTGGAAAGAAGTTATCCACTAGGATCGCACAGGTACTGTCATTAAATTCGTTCTTATCACTGTCCGAGATTTTTAGAGAGCAGAGAGATTGTAGGCTAAGCAGGCGTTGGGAGAATGACTCAGTGGTAGCTCAGACTATTATCTCCGCGCGCGAAGAAACAAATGAGTTTTTTTTTTTTTTAATATCTCACTTAGCGACTGCCTTCTAGGGCATAAGTCACCGTACTCAACTTAGCCTAAATCTAGGCTATATTAAAAGCCAAATAAAAAAAAAGAGAAAAAAAATACAGCATCAATTGAGAAGTCAGAGGCGAATTTAGGAAACATTTCTTTTAAGGCGTGGTACGTGTGTAAACCACTGACCTTTTGTTTTTGTGGAACAGGTAAAGATATAGAGCGAGACCAAGCAGAGTGAGCTAGGATGCTATGAAGGTTGGTTGTCGGTTTTCGGCGAAGGTTGAGGTGCTGTTGAGCACTGGAAAGTTGGTTGATATTACGAGGAGGCGACCTCGAAGTGGTTGCTGTGACGATTTCCGTTTGAGGGCGAGATAGAGGCTGTCGCGTAGGCTTCGAACCGGCCTGAGCCGAAGAGAAATCCATGGTCATATCCAGTGTCGGGTGATCAAGAGTTGTTTTAAAGTTTCCATTGGTGGGCATGGAGACCTTATTATTATTATTGCGGGAAGCAAACACTAATCACCCCACACCGTAATCGGGTAGTAGAGTCATTTCAGGTTCTCCTTGGGGCAGGGGGGAAAAGATATAGAATTTATGGTACGGCGGGATGGCGTGCGAAGCTAGCCCTATCAGCTGGGGGGTTCGGGGTGGTGGTGCTGTAAGCCCCCAAGAAGGTTTGTGCCCATTTTGGAGCATTTTAAAGCCATATAAGGGCTGTATTGAGTTAAATAAAACAACCAAGCAGGTGTCTCATACCCACGTACATCATATCTATATAATCATCTCAAACAACTGTTGTGATTCAATTCCAAGGAAAAAGATACTGCACTTATGTGTCCATTTTAATTACCATTATCATTAATATACAAATATAACAAATACCCAGTAATGAGTATAAATGATAGATCCAACATTATTTAGTTAAGTAAAAATTTAAACAGAAGAAAGAAAACTATTTACCAATACCAAAGGATTCCTCCCTACCAAAATCTATATTTGCAACATATTAAAGTGTAATTCAGTTAATTTAATCTCGCATATACATTAAAAATATCATAAATACAATAAGAGAGTAACGGATTCGGCCTTTGTAGCCCATCTAGAGCAAAGGGTAGCGACGAGGCTTCAGAGGAGCAAAATCCTCTACTAGCTCCTCGAGATCAAAAGACTTGATCATATCTTTTCAGTGGCCATTAACATCAAGCTACATAGGCGGTCATCTCCGGTTGTTGTTCTCAAGTAGTTTTTTACTCTTTTAAGAACATAAAAAATCCCTCAGTCCCAGCAGTAGTAACAGGGATGGTTAGCAGTAGTAACAGGGATGGTTAGCAGTAGTAACAGGGATGGTTAGCAGTAGTAATAGAGATGGTTAGCAATATTACAGTATATTAGTAGAATTACTCTGGTAATAATTATAAACTTAATGAAACTTACGTCTCGCTCTTGCTGGCTATCCCTGGTGTTGATGAAGTAGCAGCAGTAGCTAGGACATCTATAAATTTGCTCCTCCTTGGGCTTAGAGTGAGGGTAGTCGATACTTTCTTTTCGGGATCCTACTGAACTTTTTTCCCAATCTCAGACTTGGATTCTTTATGGTAAAAAAGCTAGCGATACTTTGCTGTGATCGCTTCATGATAGTAGGCCAATATTTGAGAACAGCTGCAAATATAGTGAGAGTTGTTGGCGAATGAAGGAGGTGCCGTACTCACAAGTACAGGCGAATTATTGCCTGTGCAGAGCGAGTAGCATCCCCCCAGGATCGACAATTAGGCTATCAATGGGGAAAGTGCGGAAGGCACCGGTCGTAATACACGCTCAGCTGCAGATGCATAAAACTCGCATCCGTAGTCGAGCTTCGAAAAACACGAACGAAAAATGCCCATGACGCGGGTACAAGAGACTCTAAGGCTGCGAATATGAACCTCCCAGGTAAGGCATCTGTCAAATACAAGACCATGGAAACGGTGAGAGTCTACCACTTCCAGAGTTCGCAACTGGGCTGCACCAAAAGAGATTGAAAGGTCGTCCGCGTAGAGCGTAGCGAGAACATCTTCTGGCAGCACCGAGGTGATGCCATTAATGCTCAGGGCAAAGAGTGTGACATTGAAGACATTTTACTACAGGACACCCTCTTCCTGCTCCATTGGGCTGGGAAGGGCTCCCCACACCCGTATGCGGAATCGACGATCTCGCAAAAGTTCATATATAAAGATTGGGAGGCTGCCCCTCATCCCCATCGTTGGGAGTCTCCATGATACCGTATCACTCTGCGGTATCATAGGTCTGCTACAGGTCGAAAAATACCGTGGCGTAGTGCTGTCTACAAAGGAAGGCCTCGCCGACGTCATTTTTCAGTCGGAGCAGAGCACCTGACGTCGAGTGGAACTGGCGTAAGCCTCACTGTGCAGAAGACAGATGGCCTCCGCTGTCCAGAAAAAAAACGCTAATCTAATATTTACCAATTTCTCCATCAACTTGCACACGCAGGAGGTTGGAGATATTGGACGGAAACCAGCAGGGGTAGAGTGATCTTTCTTCGGTTTGAGAAAGGTGAGCACAGTAGCGATCCACCAGGGATCTGGGAGACCCTCTACCTCGATAGTGTTGAACAAATCTAAAAGAGAGGCCATTACTCGCTCACCCAGGTGTCGAAGCATGGCCTACGGGATATCGTCTGGACCAGGGGGCGGTGTCCGAACAAAAAGCGAGAGCGGAACGCAACTCACTCAAATAAACCTGTAGTTGAAGCGTTCTCTGCCTCTCGAGTTAAAGTCCAGGCGGTGGCCTTCCGCGACATCCCGACTAGAGAATGCGGTAGCGAGGTCCGAGATTGTAGTCCCATTCTCCTGGACAATTTCTTGCAGGCCTCCCCCTCCTATTCTCCAGGAGAACGGGAGGGGGAGACCTGCGAGAAATTGCCCCGAATCCTAGACTCACTTCCACACCTCTGCTAGACGTGTCTTCTCGTTAAGTGAAGATACGTATGCCCGCGAAAAAAAGCTGCGGACGTGCTTCGAAATATACCGGAACCTAACCTTGCGCGACCCATATTCACCAACAGCGAAGTCGTTATAGCGCATGTAGGCATAACGCTTCTGTTTAAGGGGCGTCTCACACTCGGCTGACACCACGGGAGTGGTTGGCGTACAAAACGGCCAACGTTCTAGGAATAGTAGTTAGACCCACGGCGATGAGGTTAGCGGAGAACTCAACGGCCTAATCCACCGACCTAAACTCCTCGATTGAGACAGAGAAATCAGTAGTTTCCTGAGAGGCGGACAACCGCGCCCGCGCCAATCACAACCAGGCGCGGGCTTTCGGGCGGCAGTGGACAAGAAAATGATATTTGAATGGGAAAATGATAACTAACCATGGAGGTCGCCCCATCCCCCAACAAAAAAATCAGGCTTTGCATCCGGAGAGCACAAAGATAGACGGAGACAAAAATATAGCGGTTCTGGGGCAGTGATGCCCGAAAACATTTAGGACACCTATCTCCAGCTCGGAGATCCGGTCGAGAGACATGAACCTTGGGATTGAACGAGTCGTCTCCCAGAGGGGTTGTCTACCGTTCAGATCTCCGAGCAAGAGAAAAGGCCTCGGCAACCGTACCACGACACGGCCTAAGTACCCGCGTCGAAGTCGGCTGACGGTGGAATGTACGTGGAAATAACAGTATGCCTCTTATCAAGGTGCAGCTGAACAGCTACTGCCTGAAAGGAGGTATCTAAAGCGAGGAGAACAACGGAGACATCATGCCGGGTGTAAATCACACTTCCCCCGCCCAGCTCCCAACCCGTGGTAGTGGGGTCGGAAAATTTATACTCCGGGAGGGTGGGTAGTGGGCATGCGCCCAGCATGATATCCTGCAAAAGAACCCACCAGTGTGGGTTCTTAAATGTGCCACAAGATTGTCCCTTCTCTGATCCTGATAAGAGCAAAGACTGCTTTTGAAATGCATGGTGACCCTATAGTTTATACGGGATGCAAACGCTAATCACTCCACGCAGTAGCTCGGTCTGCGAGGGGTGAACACCGCGCCGGCAGATCCAGCTGCCGCCATTTACGACCGCACATTTCCGCCCAGTGGTGAGGCAGCCCTTCGGCATGGCGGCTCCACCTTGGGCTGGGCGTAAAATCGATAGATTGATAGAAGAAAGAAAGGGGATATGAGGAAGTTGTTGGTGGGGATGGAGCAAGTTGTTAAAAACCAACCAGACATCAAGAGTGCGAGGATGCTGCCCCTCCTCCCCGATCCGGGATAGTTGGGTGAGAGGAAGCTGGTCGGCATCTACCCTGTGAAACTAGAGGCCGACCAGAGTGAGTAGTGGGAGGTTGTAGGGAGAGTGCAGAAGTAGGATCAAAACGCAGGCTGCCATAAAGAAGAAGAGGCTAAGCTGGGGCCGGACGGGGCTAAAGTGGTTTCAATGATCTGCTAGTGTACGTTTTGTAATCCTTTGTGTTTTAGGGTTAATATTTTTATTTGGAGTTCTTAGAACCCTCATAGAGTCCTCTTTCGTCAACTCTGAAGCTTCCTTTCAAAACCTCTTTAGCAAAGATATTCCCTTGTTTTAAGTCCGCCTGCACAACTATAGATAATTCACCCAGCACCAAAAAGTCAAATAGACTGGAGATGGGCAGCATCCTCATGCTTGCAGACCGTCTCACACTCAGCTGAACAATACGGAACATTAGGCGCTTATAGCGCATTGAGATATTTTGCTTCTCATAAGGTTCATTTATCACCAATGTGGGTTCTTAAATGTGTTACAAGATTGTCATTTCTCTGATCCTGTTAAGGGCAAAGACTACATTTGAAAGACTGCTCGCCTGTGTGAATACATGAATGGCTTTTGAGCTGACTCTTTTCTTGCAGCCTGATAAGGGCAGATAAAGGCTTCATTTGAAAGGCTTCTTACCAGTGTGAGTCGTTGAATGTCTTTTAACATCTTCTTTCCTAGCAGCCTGATAGGAGCAAATGCTACATTTAAAAGGTTTCTCGCCAGTATGAGTATATGAATGCCTTTTAAGATGACATTTCTTTGCGGCCTGATAAGGGCAAAGGCTACATTTAAAAGGCTTCTCGCCAGTGTGAGTATATGAATGTATCTTAATATCTCCTTTTCTGGCAGCCTGATAAGGGCAAAGGTCGCACTTGAAAGGCTTTTCGCCAGTATGAGTATATGAATGCCTTTTAAGCTGACCTTTCTCTGGAGCCTGATAATGGCATAAGTCGCATTCGAATGGTTTTTCGCCAGTGTGAATCGTTGAATGTTTTCTAACATGTCCTTTCATTGTAGCCTGATAAGGGCAAAGGCTGCATTTGAAAGGCTTCTCGCCAGTGTGAGTATATGAATGTATCTTAATATCTTCTTTTCTGGCAGCCTGATAAGGGCACAGGTCGCATTTGAAAGGCTTTTCGCCAGTGTGAGTCGTTGAATGTCTTTTAGCATATCCTTTCGAGGCAGCCTGATAGGGGCAAAGGCTACATTTGAAAGGTTTCTCGCCAGAATGAGAATATATATGCCTTTTAAGCTGACATTTTGTTGCAGCCTGATAAGGGCAAAGGCTGCATTTGAAAGGTTTCTCGCCAGTGTGAGTATATGAATAGATTTTAAGTTCACCTTTCTTTGCAGCCCGATAGGAACAAAGTTTGCATTTGAATCGCTTGTCGCCATTGTGGGTTCTTAAATGGATGCTAAAAACTCCCCTCTGTGCAGTCTGATAAGGACAAGAACAGCATTTATAGATTTTCTTATTCATTTTCGAATGATGCAGCACATGTGAATTTGTTTGGGTCGACTGGGAAGGGATCGAGTTGTTTTCGGACCATTTTCCTGGGCTTTCAGATCTTGAATATACATCCGTAGTACAGTTTGGGTCATAATCAAGGGTTCGAGGTGACGATGGTACTATACCACTAAATTGTGGAATTACTTTAAGAATACTGGAAGAACGCAATTTCATCTCCTGAAAAAGAAAAGGTGATTTTACAATCTCTCGTTTATAATCTTTCTGGTGTACCAGAGAGCATTCCTGCAAGAGAAAGAAAGGGTAGGGACCCCACCCAACCCAAGTTCATTCTTTAGGACTCCCACCTGATTATGACCACAACAAAAAGTGAGGGCGCTGCTGAGGGAGTTGTAAATAGGCACTGGTTGGCTGCTGAAAAGAGTGTATGAACAACTCCAGTCTATGGTATGAAAGTAGCAAGATGCCACTCTTGATTAACAGTAGTGATAGATGATGAGTACACTTGATAACAGCAAACCAGGAACAGTTACCCTAATTACACTTAGCTTATTAAAAAAAAGGAAACAAAACCTCAAAAGGCCAAGGCTCACTTTCCTCCAGCATATTTGCATGCAGCCAACAACCCCAGACTAAATATAGACCATGGGGGAGGGCTGCCTCCTCCAGAAATTAAAAAATGTTGCAGTTAGGTGTGCACAAATTCATGATAAGTACAGGGACAAACATTAGCCACCACCTCATTCTGTAACATTCAGAAAGAATGTGCTGGACAGTTAGCGGGACCATTCAGTCATTGCTTTAAGGTGCATAGGAGCAGCACTCCTTCAAATGGGGAAGTGCACCATGATTGTGTCAGATCTAGAGATCACTTTTGTTTTTCTTAAAAGGGGCCATCCTGGCAACTGCTTCAGAAATCACAAAGTGACTTGAAATCACTGGGCTAGTGTGGGGTAGGTCTAAGAGAACTATTACAGGGACATAAATCCAACTTTAGGTTTTGGTTGCTTGTTTTTGAGAGCTTCTTTACATGATAGGTCAAATGTATGACCTTATTCCTGCTATGTAATTAGTGTATGGAGGAGTAAAATGGTGGTATGTATGCCAAGAGCTTGCAGATCCTTAGGCTCCATCATTTCCTACAATCCAACATGTCCAGAACCCAACACAAGATAATTTTGACTAATCTTAGATAGGCGACAGCAAAGGTGTCACAGATACTGAGAACTAGAGAGTGCCAAGATTCTAAGCCCTCAAGAGCACTTAGGGCTCTCTGTGAGTCAATATAAATTACAATTTTGTTTCTGAAGCAGGTGCAATGCATAATCTCAAATGGCGAGTAGTGAATTGCAACCAGCTAAGCTGTGAAGACAGCATGGATAAGTCCAATCCATGCCTGTCCGGTTTGAAAAATGAGACGACAATTCCAACATGAGATAATGGTGAGTAAGATATATATTTTTTAATTTTAGGAGCTCATCTGGCTACTGCCTACTTGGGCATAAGTCTCTGTACTCAAAACAGCCTACTATTAGGCTATATAAAGAAACAAATAACAATATGTAAATAAAGAAAGGCTATAAAAAAAAGAGCAAGAAGGAAGCGTGGTCCGGCCTCGGGAGCAGGCTCGCCTCCCCCTGCGCAGGAACATGCGAGCTACCAAAAAAAGTCAAATAAAGTGGAGGAGGCTAGTCTCCTGCAAAAAGTTCTATAGTGTGCACGAATCAGTCACGAGTACATGGGACAAGCGATGTCAACCCCGCTCGGGGACAGGTAACGTGCATAGAGATCACTCAGATTGGGACATTCAACAAGAATGTGCCGAACAGTCTGGGGGACAACGCTGTCCTCACAGTATAGCGCAGCGACCGCTCCATCAAATGGCGGTGCGTCCCGCGAGAGTGTCCAATTCGGAAACGACAGAGAGTAACCTAAATCTGTCGCGGCGTAATGGCACGCAACTTTAAGTTCCCCTCGACCGTCTACCGTCTTCTTTGACAAGCATCCCGGAGAACTGCCCCGTATTCCTGTCACGTAATCGGCGGAGGAAGAGTGAAACGCTGGTCTGGTCGTCCAGTCCTCGCGGACTCTTTGGCGACCTCATTCCCAGCAATTCTTACATGTCCAGGAACCCAGCAGTAGATAATCTCGAAACCCGCCCAGCTCGCCAAAACCGTGGGTACACGGATATCGCGAACAGCATCCCGGCTAGAGAATGCGGAGAAAGCGGTCGGGAAGGATTCCGCCACGGGCACGGGGTCCAGGTCTCCTCGAGAACGAGAAGGAGATCCTGCGAGAAATTGCTCCGAATCCTTGTGACTTGCTTCCACACCTCTGCTAGAGGGGTCTCTCCGTTAAGTGAAGACATGTATGCCCGCCAAGAAGAGCGGCGGCCTGCTTCGAAATATACCAGATACTAGCCCTAGCTCGACAAAATTCACCGATATTGAAGTCGTTCGGGCGGCGCTTCTAGCGCATGTGGGGCCGTCTCAAACTCGGCTGACCAGCACGGGAGTAGCCGGCGCGCAAAACGGCCAGAGGTTATAGGTACGGCCTCATCACCAACCTAAACTCCTCGAATGAGAGAAATCAGTCATTTCCTGAAATGCGGACCAACCCCCAGAGGGGGTGTCTACCGTTCAGATCTCGGAGCAAAAAAAGGCCTCAGCAACCGTTTCACGACGAGGAGGAAGTGCCTAGTGTCGAAGTCGGCTGAGGGTGGAATGTCCTTTCATCCCTTCGCCTCGAAATCTTAGGCAAGGGGCAAGGGGGCTTTGGAGGAGGATGTCCATCATTTGGAGGATCCACCGTCTCAGACCCACCCAGCTTAGCACTGGGTGTGGGTGAAGGAGCAGAAGCTCTTTTAGTGCTCTCCTCCTTTCGAAGGGTAGCTTTAGGAGCCCCGGAAGATGGCCTCACAACCATCTTTAGGGGTGTTGGCTCCTATGAGCTTAACGTTCGGTGGAGGCGCGCCCTGGTTCTAGCCGAGACTGAGTGTAAACCATTTGTGCCACCAGCCTTACCAGGAGAGCGCCCGGGGTGGGTAGAACCCGCAAAACTGTTCCGAATGGGCGCAGAAACGACCGTGCTCGTAGGCCTGGAGGGGCTAGGGGCAGAGAGTATCTTTCTTAACATTTAGGCATAGGACATCCCAAGCAGAGACGGGCGCGCCACGACCAAGTCCTTAGCCTCGCGAAGTAGAGATGATCCTGGGCTTGAACAGCCAAGATTTCTTTCTCAAGGCCATATGTACCACATTGCTTCGAGGAAGCTGGGTGCAGCACTCCGCAATTGACACACTTGGCCACACACATTTTAGACTTATAGTGTGCGACCTTGGAGCAATTTATACAGACTTAGGGTGACCCCGACTTTGCACATTTACATGAGCGATTCGAATGGTCAAAGCGGTGACAGTAATAGCACATCCGCGGCAGTGGCACCAATGCCTTCACCCGGTAACGATACCAACCGGCAAGCACCGACTCAGGAAGCTTGTCACAGTCGAACTTGACGAACAGTGTAAGGGTGGGTCTCGAGGCCCATCCCTGTTTTCTCATCACACGTTCGACCTTGACAGCCCCATGGTCGGCCAGCTCTAAGGTGATGTCCTCTATGGGGTAGTCTACGAGTTCCATCGCATAAACTCCTCTTTTTATGAAGTTCAGGGTAGAGTGCGGCGTCACACTCACAGGCGTGCCATCAAGTGTCCGAAGGGCACTTATCATGGCCGCCTCGGAGAGAATCGACGCATTCACCAAAAGGCTCCCCTCCGAGAAACGGGTCACCTACGGCTCTCTACCAATCACACTAGCTAAAGCTCTCATCTCATAGATCATGTTGCCCTTAGCCAACATGGTGGCATCAGTGGAGCGATTAACGAGGAAACGTTTGAAACTAGCAGGCTCGAAAACGCCAGGTAATCTCTGAATGAGGGGCCCCGATGTAATCGAGGCTCCGCTCTGCGTACTAGCACTTTTGGTCTTAGTCAGGGGCGCCGCACCCTGGGGGGCAGAGGGGCCGGATGTGCCGATCTTGGCTTGGTCGCTTACTTAAGTGGCAGCAGACCCATCCGTCCCCGCAGCCCCCGCGGATGGAGAGGAGCCCCAGGCCTTTTAATCTTTTTCCTGTTTTTTTTTTCTTTTTAGGAGAGGAGGGCGGGGAATGAACCCGCTTCTCCCCTCCCCCGGTAGGAGCCCCAGCCCAGATGGACTGGGCTCAGCAAGGTCCTTCTCCGAGTTGGACAAGGTCCGGGAGGTCGTAAGGGCACCGGTCGGAGGAGATCTCTCCCCTCCTTGTACTGCCTTGGAAACTCAGGCCGTTTGAGGAGGACCTCGCATAGGGGATGGGGGGGACTCGATTTCGGTGCTTAGCCCGGATTCGCTCCCATGGAAGACCCTATCGTCTGAGGCTGGGTTGCCTCAAGGACCATATCTATCTAAGGGGGGCCTCCAGTTGGCCATTCCCCCTGCGAGAGCACAGGGGGTGGGACCTCCATTTTTTCTGTGGAGCTGCCCGAGGGGGGCTCCAACGATGGAATAGGAAAAATTAAGGGGAGAATTTTTTTTGGTATCATCATTGGGCATGGTGACCCTATTTTTGTACGGGAGGCAATCGCTCATCACCCCTCGCAGTAGCCGCCCTGCAAGAGGTGCGTACGGGGCTGGCAGAACCAGGTGCCGCCATTCAAGGACACCCCTCCCGCCTGGTGGCTCCACCTTGGACACGGCGTAAAATGTTATAGTATTTTAAAATAGAAAGGAAGAGGTGAGGAAGATGTGGGTGGGGATAAAGCAGGTTATTTAAAAACCCACCATCCCAAAGTGGAGTACTGGGCTGAGGGATCATTGTCCCCTCCCCTCTCAGCCCCGATCCGGGATAGTTGGCTGAGAAGGAGGTCAGCATTTATCCTATGGTCGGCCAGCTCTAAGGTGATGTTCTCTATGGGGTAGTCCACGAGTTCCATCGCATAAACTCCTCTTTTTATGAAGTTCAGGGTAGAGCGCGGCGTCACACTCACAGGCGTGCCATCAAGTGTCCGAAGGGCACTTATCATGTCCGCCTCGGAGAGATTCGACGCATTCGCCAGGAGGCTTCCTTCCGAGAAACGGGTCACCTACGGCTCTCTACCAATCACACTAGCTAAAGCTCTCATCTCATAGATCATGTTGCCCTTAGCCAACATGGTGGCATCAGTGGAGCGATTAACGAGGAAACGTTTGAAACCAGCGGGCTCGAAAACGCCAGGTAATCTCTGAATGAGGGGCCCTGATGTAATCGAGGCTCCGCTCTGCGTACTAGCACTTTTGGTCTTAGTCAGGAGCGCCGCACCCTGGGGGGCAGAGGGGCCGGATGTGCCGATCTTGGCTTGGTCGCTTACTTAAGTGGCAGCAGACCCATCCGTCCCCGCAGCCCCCGCGGATGGAGAGGAGCCCCAGGCCTTTTAGTCTTTTTTCTGTTTTTTTTTCTTTTTAGGAGAGGAGGGCGGGGAATGAACCCGCTTCTCCCCTCAGCCGGCAGGAGACCCCAGCCCAGATGGACTGGGCTCAGCAAGGTCCTTCTCTGAGTTGGACAAGGTCCGGGAGGTCGTAAGGGCACCGGTCGGAGGAGGAGATCTCTCCCTTCCTTGTACTGCCTTGGAAACTCAGGCCGTTTGAGGAGGACCTTGCGTAGGGGGGATGGGTACTCGATTTCGGTGCTTGGCCCGGATTTGCTCCCATGGAAGACCCTATCGTCTGAGGCTGGGTTGCCTCAAGGACCATATCTATCTAAGGGAGGCCTCCAGTTGGCCATTCCCCCTGCGAGACCACAGGGGGGTTGGGACCTCTATTTTCTCTGTGGAGCTGCCCGAGGGGGGCTCCAACGATGGAATAGGGAAAATTAAGGGGAGAATTTTTTTGGTATCATCATTGGGCATGGTGACCCTATTTTTTTACGGGAAGCAATCGCTCATCACCCCTCGCAGTAGCCCGCCCTGCAAGAGGTACGTACGGGGCTGGCAGAACCAGGTGCCGCCATTCAAGGCCACCCCTCGCGCCTGGTGGCTCCACCTTGGACACGGCGTAAAATGTATAGTGTTTTAAAATAGAAAGGAAGAGGTGAGGAAGATGTGGGTGGGTATAAAGCAGGTTATTTAAAACCCCACCATCCCAAAGTGGAGTACTGGGCTGAGGGATCATTGTCCCCTCCCCTCTCAGCCCCGATCCGGGATAGTTGGCTGAGAAGGAGGTCAGCATTTATCCTATGGTCGGCCCGCTCTAAGGTGATGTCCTCTATGGAGTAGTCCACGAGTTCCCTCGCATAAACTGCTCCTTTTACGAAGTTTAGGGTAGAGTGCGGCGTCACACTCATAGGCGTATGATCAACGGTCTGAAGAGCACTAATCATGGCTGACTCGGAGTGATTCGACGCATTCGCCAAAAGGCTCCCGTCCGAGAAACGGGTCATCTTCAGGTATCTACTAATTACATTAGCTATAGCTCTCCTCTTAAGTATCATGTTGCCTTTAGCCAACATGCTGCCATCAGTGGAGCGAATAACAAGGAAGCGTTTGAAGCCAGCGGACTCGAAAACGCAGGATGGCCTCTGAATGAGGGGTCCCGACGTAATCGAGGCTCCGTTCTGGTCTTCGTCTGGGACTCCCCAGCCCGGGGAGCAACGGGGCCTGACGTGCCGATCTTGGCATGGTGGCTTACCGAAACGCCAGGAGACCGGTCCGTACCGGGCGCTCCCGCGTATGGAGAGGAGCCCAGTCTTTCTTTTTAGGAGAGGAGGGCAGGGAATGAACCCGCTTCTCTCCTCCAACGGTAGGATGCCTTAGGCATGATGGGCCGGCCTCGGCAAGATCCTTCTCTGAAATAGAGATGGTTTTGCCTGTCATACGAGCACCAGCTAGGGTAGGAAATCCATCCTCTCCTTCTGAGGATTTTTTGGGGCAAAGACCGAATGGAATTTCGATGGGTGGATGTTTGATGCAAGATCAGGTTGTAGATGGGTTAAAAGGAAACGCATAATTGTGTATTTTCAAAGGTGTTTAGCATGGCAGAGCAGAGTGTGCCTATTCGACGATTGAAATATAGTTGGCTGTGTTACATTTCTGTCTCAAGTCATTACAGCCATTTTTGTATGGAGTATGATTTGTTGTGATAACAGATCACCAGTCATTAGTCTATTTCCAAAGTATGAGGTCAGTGGATAGTAGACTTGCGAGGCTTAATGGTTAGACGTAACATCGGATGAACATAGGAAGTTGAGAGCATTTTTGCCAGGATGACATCTTTGGCGTTTATGAGGACACTCTTCCCATACTTTTTTTTAGATGGCCTTAAGGGATGAGTCCTATCTATCTCTCCGGATACACAACGGCTCAGATGAAATTGCCTTTGCCATCTGTGTAGTAGGCAATGAACTAGTATGGAGTGTGTATTTTGGTGGACTTGCTGCCTTCTCTGCCAGATGCTCTTCAGATGTTTGGACAGTAGTCCTGCTATGTCTCTTCAGGATTACTTGATCTTAAGAGTCTAACAGAGAAGTTCTTGTCACATATGGGTAAGGAGGTTGCATGTTGAAGGGATACCTTAGCGGCCTCCTTAATCAGGAAGATCACATAACATCTGTTGGTGGTATCATTATTCTCATAGATGATTCCAATTCTCGTTATGATATGAAACTTCTTCATGATAGTGTGTATTGTGTTGAATGTGAGGCTTTGTAGGATATCAGTCATCATAAGTGTGTCTCCGTTTTGTGATGATGTAGAGGACCCAGCAGGTGTCCTGCTACCAACTTTCCCATTCTGGATTTCTGAAGCAGTAGGAGGTGCTCCCATTTGCGTCTCTTCAGGAGCACTGCTCCTTTTAAAAAGCCGGTCCTGTGATGCGTCATTTTTTGTCCCCGCCGGAGCAGACCCTCTTCACACACGTTGTAGTAGTTTGGTTGTCCGCCTCCCCTCCCCTATGTCTAATCTCTTTCTTCTTTTGCAGAATGTGTGTGTGTGGATCGTGTGATCACCGTCTTTGTTTTGTGTGGGGGCACTCGATGGATCTCTATCATGCTCCCCCATTCATCTCCTGTTTTCTTTTTAGGCGGATTTTTTCAGCATAACTATAACATTGTGTTAGGTAAAAGTTTGGAAGTCAAGTTTGTGACTGAGGAAGGAAGAGCCGCCTAGACGGAGGATAGGTGAGTGAAGATTGTGTGAGAGTGGATATGGTTGAATGTGTTGAGGGTAAAGATGTTTGAGTGTAGCAGTGGATAGGTGACTGAATGTGCCTTCTCTTTTCCAGTTCTGTGATACCGATTGTCGCCGACATCTGGCTTTCGGAGACGGCTGAAACCAATCCTGATGCTCGCAAGTGCGCCTACCTTTTGGGGCGATTTTCTAAGGTGTAGACCTTGGATAGCACCTTCCAGTCTCCAGGGAGTAATTGAAGTAGCGCCCAACGGACTGTGACCCAGCAGTTGGGACCAATAAGCATCCCAGCTACCTAAAATCTTTGGCTTTGCCGAGTCCTGGACCCCTAAGAATCCCGCAAAAAGTGAGCCACCTCCCACTTTCTCCAACACGTCTCACTCCCATTAGTTAGTTTAGGGTGCACCCATCTGTCGCGATATCTTGATTGTACTATACGTTTGCGTGGCCAAGATCTTGTGTAAGGCCGTTTTGTAAATATATACGTGTGGTGGTTGGCCAGAGTATTGTGAGGCCAACTGTATATATATATATATATATATATATATATATATATATATATATAATGTATTTTGGTATAGGTTAAGGGTTATATAATATTTCGGGTTGATTATTTTGGATTGTATTATTTTGGTATAATTACAGTTTATAAATTAAATTTAGAAAATACTCTCTCTCTTCAATACCCTCTCCTTGACCCACTGAGCGGACCTTGTCAGGGCAGCGGGAATTTTTGGCTGAGGAGGCGCGAACTCGCCGCCACAATGTATCCCCAGCCCAGGATCACTCTTAAAGAGTGATCCCTCCGGTAGGTGGCACTCACTGTTGGCACATACAAGAAGCCTATGTTGGAGCCCTTTAGTCTGGTCCCTAGCTGCTAACCCATCTAGTATGGGTAAGCCTCTCCCCCAGGGGGCGGGGTCGGATACCCAGCTCTCCCAAGCATGGCTGGTCAGTTTCTTGGCGACCCATCCAGTATATGGGTAGCCCTCTCCCCAAATGATGAACAGAGTAGCAAGCTTGGATCTCCCCCTAGCATGACTCATCAGATCATTGGGATAATCCCTTCAACCAAAACATAAATGCAGCTCATGTTAGGGGGTCCTTAAGTGCAGAACACCCACCAAGTCTCAAAACCATAAGGAATACCAAGGAGAATATGGGCCTACCTACTTTTCCTTCACTTATCTCCCCCTCCCAACACTTTTTTGCACATTACTGGTACCAGATATTAGATAGATTGTCATGACTGGATCCTGTGTATGGTTTAGGGGAGTGTGACTTATTTATATTTCACATTGGCCCTATATATATTTAGCGTTTTTGTGTACACATTTTTTATTTATTAGTGTCTCTTCCCAATGGGTAGCCAGCTTATGACCAGTAAGGGCATTGTGTCCACCCTCACTGGGATTGAACCCCCCACCTTGACATCAGAAGTCCAATGCTGGATCAACTAGAATAGTGAAAGGTCTGCTTTCAAAGCAGTAACTACCGCTCCTCTTTTCTCTACCAGGTTCAATTGGCTGCCCTGTGTCTACACTTGCAGGAGTAGGTAGCTCCTACACACATCATCAAGCTCATATCCACTCTCTCTTCTGCCTCAGAACATGTTGATGTGTTTTGAGTATTTTTCATCCAAGGAAAAGCACCTATTGCCTTACACATTAGCAATTGTCAGTCTGATCATTATATAAATTTAAATATCTTATCCATGAGGAATGGATAGAAAAATTAACTTTTCCCATTTTATATATAACCCATAGTCCATTAAACCATAGGATGCAGATTAACCACCGTTCAAGGTCTTTAAAACTGTTGACACGGGCAGCAGTGGGCAGCAGCCCCATATCTGGACTTGGTTGTCTTTAATTTGACATTTGGTAGATTTTCCTCACAAGGCTTTGCAGGTGCTATAAACTTTCACCCCCAAAAACAAGCCTTTCACTGCATTAAAATTTGTGAAAATAAATTTTGTAATAAATTTTAAAGTGGGCAAAATTACCTTTTCTTGAAGGGAGTTTTGTAGGGCCGTCTCAGTAGAGGATTTGGGGCTTGAGTTTTCCTCTTCCAAATCGTGTTTCTCTCCATCAAGGGAAAGAATTTCATCTTCCAGGGGTTCTTCTTTAATCTCCTCTTTCATTACAATCTCATAAAATCGCTCCTAAAGTTAAAGACAAAGTCATTTCTATTTAAATACCACCAGGTTTTCTATCAAAAAACTCATCTTTGATCTTTCTGGCTGGGCTATCTACACAATCATCCTAATAAATAATTTAATTATCTCATTTAAAATGATTCAATTATAATAATTAGATTTATGCTGATAATGGTTACAAATAAAACAAATGGAAACAATGAATAACTATAAGCAAATTTAGTGTTGTATCTTCTCTCACCTTTTTAAGATAAAAATTGCCACCAAGTCGATCTTCGGAGAATTTGTGATTTATTCCTTTAATCTCTCCAAATGTATCCTGTAAAAGTTAAAAAGATACTTTCACGCCTTATGATATATCTTATAAATTTCAAAAAGCTCATCATACAGGAATTGTATTGATATTCAAGCAGGATGGATAAAAAAGGTAAAAGTTTAAAGGTCTCTTGACATCAGGGATACGCTGTGGTGGAGCGAATGTGAGTGTGTATGTGAAGGGGCATTCTACCACCTCTTTCCCAATACCCTTTCCCTTCCTCTGTAAGAATGTGTGTATGAACGTAAATGTGGTGTTTTTTTTAGGTATTTGATTTCATGTTGTATTATAAAATGTTGTTTTTTTTCTTTTCAGGCTCCATATTCTGGAAAGATTGACCTAATTGTGTATTACCTAAGTATTAGAAGCAAACTATTTACCACTTGTTAACTTACAAAGGCTACTCTAGTATTTGACAAAGTTTTAAGGCTGTGTTCCTCTTGTAAAGAGAGTCTGACTTTGCGAAGTTTAAAATAGTTTTGCATTTAATGAAGGAGGGCTTTTAATAGCCACAAAAGCATGACAAGGCTGCTTATCTAATACCGAGCTTGGAGGCGCTAGTATGTTTTTTTATACAAAGATTTTGTGGTATGACATGAGGCCTTTTTTTTTTCATTTATCGTTTGTTGTTATTGCCCCGGCAGATATTTTGGGGTTCTTTGACTTTAAGAACATAAGAACATAAGAAAAGAAGGAGACTGCAAAAGACCATTCATGGCCTACACTTGGCAGCTCCTGTTCCAGTCAACACACAAAAGATTTCTTACCAGAGAAAAGTCATCAACATTGTCACCCTTTACAGGAGTTTGTCAGATCTAATCTACATATGTACATAAAAAAAGTCAGTCCCATCTAGCAGCTTCATCCATATATTTATCTAATCTATTCTTAAAACTACCCAGAGAGGAGGCTTCTATCACATGTCTAGTGAGCCTATTCCATTCATCTACCACACGATTTGTAAACCAATTCCTCCCAATCTCCTTCCTAAACCTATACTTATCAAGCTCAAACCCATTGCTACGTGTCAGGTCATGTTCACTAAGTATAAGAACCTTTATTATATCCTTTTACCCATTTGAAGACTTCAATCAATTCCCCTCTGACTCTTCTCCTTTCCAATATATGTAGATTTAGTTTTCTGAGCCTTTCACCATAAGGTAAGTTCCTTAGTCCTCCAATCATCTTTGTCATCCTTCTCTGCACAGACTCAAGCAAATCAATATCCTTCCTATAATATGGTGACCAAAATTGTACTGCATAGTCTAGATGAGGCCTAACTAGCGCCAGATACAGTTTTAGAATGACTTCAGCACTCTTATTGCTTACACTCTTCCTTTTGTATAATCTAATTTAGCATTTTTTGTATAAATCCTTTTACTAGTATTCATAAGTAGGATTTATTTATTTTTTTGAGGGTATATAGGAAAATTAGCTATCTATATTTTTGTGTGCATAAGTAATAAGATCTCTTGTAAATATTTACCCCTTTTTTTTGTAAGTAAAGGACTGTACATACAATCTGTTTCATTTCTCCCTCAATTTCACACATCCGAATTAGTGTAGGAAATGGGTTGGATCGATTGGGGTTAGAGTCTAGATTTTCAGCCCGCTACTACATCCCCTAAGCCATTTAAAGACAAGCACAAACAATCATATAAAATATCACACTTCTCATTAGGTCAGTTTTTTTTTTCAAAGGTGCCCATCTGGCGACACCTACCTAAGGTATAGGTCACCAGAATATCCCTTTTAGAATTCATGTCAGAGCAGTACATCTCTCTAGTGTCTTCCAAGTTACCTTGATTTGAGTAACAAATTGATTCTAAAAGTAGTGTCACCTCAGCCCCAGAGTAGGCACTCAAACTATGCTACTTTGCCTGGTACTAGTAGCATATGTGATTATCTCCTAGACTTGGACTAAACAAGAATATGTTAAAATAGTCATTTCAGTAAGGCACAGGGAAAGGCTCCATCAAATGGCAGTGCTTACCACGAATATGTCCAATAAGAAGATAACAGACATCAACTTGAAGCTGCTGAGGCAATAGGAGGTCAATGGGAACAGTCATGGCAAGATGGCATGCAACTTTACATTCCCAATGGCCATCTCTCATATTCTTTACAAGCAGTACAGAGGGCTGACCTGATCCCAACCATGTAGGCAATGCGAGGAAGATAAAAATGCTGGTATAGCCATGCAGTCCTTATTATTCCCTGCAATCTCCACTTGTCCAGGAACCGAGTGAAAGATAATCCCAACCTCTGCCCAGATCAGTGCATCATAGATACCTCAAACTAGGGTGTTTGAAGAGTACCCAAGGAATTTTGCAGGTCATTATATATCACAATCTGGTCCCTGAACCTAGCACAATGTGTTTCCCTTGTACCAGGTGTGTATTGCAGCAACCAGCTCAGCTGTGAAGATAGACACAGCATCTAGTAGAACCCTGCTTACTTCAAACAGCAGAGATAGGGCATGGATCTATCCTCATTTTGGGACTTATAGCCATCCGTGTATACTGGCCTGGCTCCAGCATGAAATGAAGTGTGCTCCAAAAAGGTCTAATGCAATAGTCCCAGTCTTCAAATAAGCTTGTGGAGATGGTTTGGCAAGAGTAAAAGGTGGTACCATCCAAGGTGATGTCCTGGGCAGGCAGAACCAGCGGCACCACAGGCCTGAGTGGTAAACTATAAGCCTTTGGAGATTCCTAGCCCTAAATCCAAAAGGGCAGAGAGTATGACTAATGTGTCTTAAGGCTATAGACAATATCAAGATCAGTCAGAGATTTATTTTTTTACAAATTTTATGAGCTCATCTGGCGAGATCAGTCACAGATGGGATGAGAGCTGTTAGCGGCTGAGGAAGATGTCAGGCCTGTGAATACAACCTCATAATGCACAGTGCAGCGCTAGTGGCATCTTCCTGACATTGACAAGCAAGCTGTCCAAAGGGGACATGCAGATGGAATGTGGTGCGGTGGATTGCATTTACCTTTCACAATTCATGTGAACAAAGGAATGATAAAACATAGCATTAGCCCTAAGAGCACTCCAGTGATGTCACAGAATGAAGAATATGAATGGCCCAGGTACATGAGGCCCTAAAGCTGTCAATATAGCCCTCAAAAGTGAGGCAGTGGCTGAAAACAAGATCAAGGAAAGGTGGGAATCCAACACTTCCACAAAAACCTTGTTTAGGAAGAAGTGAGGGTCAAGATGGAGCCATAGATTGTAGCAGAAGTGCATTACCTGAGGCTGGGACAAAGAAAATCTATGCACTTCTGCATGGGGAGAGATTGATTTCAATGCTTGTTGGAGTTGATGCTTGTGATTTGGCCTCTGGGCAGCACCAAAAGAAATTGAAAAGTCATCTACTTAAAGAATAGCCAGAACATCTTTGGGCATCACTAAGGTGATACTGTTGATACTCAGGGCAGAGTGTAACACAGGACACTTCCCTATGAGATGCCCTCTTCCTGCCCTATTAGGCTGTAGAAGCCTTCCCTGTACACTTGATCAATGATCTCATAGATATTCAGATATGAAAATTGAGATGCATCCACTTGCCCCCATTATGTCAGGAGTCTCCATGATACCTGCTAGAGGTCTTCCACAGATAATATAACAGTGGCATAGTGTTATGTATGGGGATGAAGATCTCTCAGTTAGCATTTACCTACTAGGAGAAGAGCACGCAAAATCGAGTGGAACTTGCAGAAGCACAACTGTGTAGAAGACTGGGCTCCACTGTCCATGAAGTAAGCTAATCTAATAGCAATTTATACCTCAACTTGCAGAAGCAGGAGGCTAGAAAAATTTGGCAGAAACTGGCTGTGGTAGAGTGATGTGTCTTCAGTTTGCAAAAGCGAGGAGGGTAGGCATTTGAAAGGAGTCTAGGAGGATACCCTTCTGTCCAAGTCATCTTGAATAAATCAATAAATGAGATGCTTCATGCATATGTGTTGAGAACATTGTACAAGGGCCAGTGTCCACACAAAGCTATAACAGAGTGCAAATCACTCAGTCATATCACAACATTTATTGAATGCTGGTGGAGTAGCACCGAGGCTAGGAAAATGGCAGGTTATAAAGTTATATTAGTATTTTTTGGTAGCTGTGATTGATTAAGGTTTTTGATTTATTTTCCATTACTGTTTTAATAGTTAAAATTAGACTCTCCCCTCAATACCCTCTCCTTGAACCAAGGTCGGACCTTGTTGGGGTGGTGGGGATACTTGGTGTGGGAGTGGCGACCATGTTACCACAATAACAAGGGCAGTAACATTATCTGTAAGATCCCAATGTCAATGACAGATAATTTTAATAACTTTCTTTCAGTGTATGAAGGTGGACTAAACACTAGCACAGCTAAAGTCTCTAAAGTACTTTCATGTTCACTGCCCCTAAGACGTTTGAGCAACACTCCATCCTGGATGAGGAGGCTTACAGTTGGGAATTTTCACTAAACTTGGACATGCCAGTTAGGTCACCTTAGGTAATGTTATCTACATGAACAATGACCACTGGTTCTGCTCCAGCTGGAAAATAGTAATTGGTTTTACATTGTTCTTGTTTATGGTGGTCTGATTTTTCTCTGCTATCTTACAGGGATCTTGTCTCAAAAATATTGTCCTCACCAGATGTTTCCTCTCAGTCCTTTGATATTCATAGAACCTGATATCCTTGTCTTTCTTCTCAGTGCTTATGTCTGTTATTCCGTATTTCCTGGATAGCATCTGGAGTTCCTATACACAACAGGCTACTTCCAACAGAAATGCTCCTCTTTATCCTCCAGGATTACTTGCTCATCCTTTACTTTTCACTAGAACACAATGATTCTCAAGCATTTTTATGAAGAGCTTCAGTGCATTGTTTCATTCTGAGCTTCTGCCAGAATGGGATGATAGATTCATTGGTTTTATATGCAAGTTTTTTTTAGTACCAATCTAGCTACTGCCACAAATGTCATAAGGCACTGTATTATTTGTTAGACTATTACTAGTTTATATAAAGGTACAAAAAATAAAACAACAGCAAGAAGAAAATGAAGCGGGCTACAGCATTGGGGGAGGTCTGCTTTGCTCCAAGGCGGGGTTGTGACCAACACCAGAAGAGACATACAAAAATACCACAAGTCTCTATGAAAAACTCAGTGGTAGTGACAATGCTCACCCTAGTACTCAGATATGTAACATATGGGAAGATGATCCAGATTGGATCATTCAACAAGATTGTGCCAAATACTATGGAGGACAATGCGGCCATCGCAGTAAGGTGCCTAGGAGGTGCGCATTTGTGCATCACACAAATGTGCCCAGATTGAAGAAAAAAAATGTGACATGAAGCTGATACAGCATTTGGGGCATGTCTGCAGGAACCATTACTTATACTGGCACTCAATTTTAGGCACTTTTCAGCCATACCCCATCTTCTTTGCCAGGCAGCCCAGAGGGCTTACCTGATTTCTGCCCTATAGTCACTATAGAGAAATGCTGGTTGGTAATTGAATCCTCACAGACTGTTTGGAGCCCTCATTTCCTGCAATCCCAATCTGTCCAAGAACCAGAATCTGCCTGGTTCACAGTGACTGTAGTGCCATAGATAATGCAAAGTATAGTGTACAGAGATTCAAATAGCACAAAGTGGTGGATGGCTGATGAGTGAATGGAGAGTATATTTGGAAGCCATTCTCCCCATTTTGTCCACTATGGATTTTTCACCACTTTGCCTTAATCTGTCCTTTACCCTACTTTTCTTTGTTTATGCTAGAAGAGTGTGGCTAGGAGTAGGGGTTGGGATAGACTAAGCTGTAAATAGAAATTGGTAGTGTAGATTCCTTTTTTTATCATTTTTATATGTTGTATAAAATTTCTCTCTTGTTGCAGGATATATATTTTGCCTATAAAATTCTTGCATAAAATCCCCCTCCCCCTTTGGCTGCTAAAATCTTTGGTCAAGGCTCAAAAATCTAAATTTCTAAATTTATTTTGCCACTAGCTCATTTAGGGTGGCCATCACTAGCCCAGCCTTTGGTATCCTGACTCTGTCCTTGGCAGCAGTTTTTCCAAAGGGTTAATTGGGTTGGCCTCCCTCCATCGTAACTTGGAGTATCACTGCTGCTGACCATTAGGTCAATTTAACTCCTCCAGCTCAGCTAGTTTTGTAATGGGGATGCCCTGATACACTTACACTTGAGTGAAAGCCAGAGCAAGTTGGCAGTTTGTCCAAAAGACGTCTCACCCTCCTATTTTTTATCCCCTTTCCCACTCCCTTCCCATGGATTGAAGAGGGGCAGATAATTTTTGTACTGAGAGTCTGTAACTTGGAGTTATTGTAAAGATGACAAGGCTGTTAGATCTCCAATATTTTTTTGTCTTGATTGCCATAAGTTGGACAGTGCTGTCTCAATTTTGTATATTTATATCATAATTTATTTATTTATTTGTAAATATCATTGTACATAATTGTAAATTCTTTGGGGAAATAAATTAGCTAAGGTAGAAAGTCGCATATCTGTCTCCTTTGCTGCCAGAAGTGGACTTTTGCTTACCCAACAGTTTGAGTGCTGAACCTTAGTGAAAAAGTTATGGGAGGTACATTGTATCTCGCCACAACAAGAGCACTCATGGCACTTTGTGAGTCTCTAAACTGGGCATAATACTGAGCTGGTATTGCAACCAGATTAGCCATGAAGACAAATGCAGAGCATGGTAGAGCCCTGCTGACTTCAAACCCCAAGGGGAAACAGCATGGATGCTAACTCTCTTGTCAGACTTTGAACCATCTGTGTAGACCGGCGACAGATCAAGCATGACACAAAGTGTGGTCCAAAAAGGCTGCATACAGTACTCTAGTTGCTGTGGAAACAGGCATGGTGACAAATCATCAAAGTCGATAACCTCCAGGGTTGCATCCGGGCCAGAAACAAACACAACTGGCCCTAAAAACTACACCAAGTTCTTGAAGGAGTTTCATATCCCTACAACCGAAAGGCTTAGGTTATAACTAGTCTCATTAGCATAGTAGCCATCAAGATCAGATGCAATGAGAACTGTTGTCGACTGAGCGACATGCCAAGCTCATGCATACAAAACATAATGCATTGGGCAAGAGGCAGGTGACAGGGCATCCATCTTCCACCAATTCTTGCTCAACTATGGATGCAATAAACTAGCATCCTTGAACAAGCTTCAATCAAATGAATGAAAGAGCAGGGTGGTAACTCGATTGGAGCTACAGGTACTTGAATGTCCTTGGACAAAGAATGTCCATGCCATGGGTACAAGAGACATAGTCTGCAAATATGGGCCTACCGACTAAGCAATGGTAAAACACAAAACCAAGGAAAGTGCGCTACAAGGACAGGGAAAATAAACCTGGGTGTTTGGTGATAGTAAGAGATGCAGTTCAATGCCTATTGGAGTCATTACTCGGAAGTTGTTTCTGGGCAACACCAAAACAAATCAATAGGTCATCCATATAGAGCATAAAGAGAACATCTTCCAGCACCACTGAGATGATACCGTTGATGGTAATGGCAGAGTGAGAGATTGAAGATATGTTCTGTGGGATGTCTTCTTCCTGTCCTATTGGGCAAAAGAGGAATCCCACCATCTCTAGGTAGAATCGATAATCTTTTTAGAAATTCATGTATGCAAATTGGTTGGGAGGCATCCTCTCTCTCCCAAGGTGGGAATGGTTTCCATGAAACTGTATCACTATGCAGTGTCATATGCCTTCAGAGTGAAAAACACAGTGGCATGATGGTATCAATCAAGGCTTCTAGATAATATTTTCCAGCTGGGGCAGAGACTCCAAAGTGTGGAAGCCACACTGTGCAGAAGACAAATAGCCTCCACTGTCCAAGAAAAAGGCTAATCTAACATTTACTAATTTCTCCATCAAATTGCATATCCAGGAGATTGGAGAAATTAGCTGGAAGCAAGCAGGGGTAGTGGATCTCTCCCCAGGTTGTGAAAAGTGAGCAAAGTAGCTATTCACCAGAGGTCTGGGAGGATACCCCCCACCCTGTCAGATCCTATTAAAATAATCTAGCAAAAAGGTCATGCCTCACTCAAACTCATCTAGGTGTGGAATCATGGCATATGGCACTTCATCTAGAGCAGGAATGGTGTTTGTGCATGTAGCAAGAAATTGAATTCCAGTCAATGGCCCTGAGTGACATCCAGAGCTGCATTATATCCTGGTGGAGAAGCACCATTCAGTTAGAGCATGTGGAGGAAGTGTCCACAAAAGATTCTGACAGGGATGCACAGTCTGAGATTGTGGACACATTCTCTTGTAGAAGGGTCTTGAGAGAACTTGCCATGAATCCTTTAGACTCTTCTGTACCTCGGCAAGTGAGGTCATTTTATTAAATGAAGGCGATCATGCCCACAAATGAAGTGCAGAGGGTGTGCTCTTTAAGACATACCAGAACATAGCCGAAGCTCACAAAATTCACAGATGATAAAATTGTTTTGCCAACATTTAGGTGTATTGCTTTTGCCTGAGGTTGTCTCACATCCAGCTGATTATCAATGAAGCAGACAGCATACAATACAGGCAGAAATTATAGGAATATTAGTTCAGTCTATGGCAATGAGGTTACTAGGGAACTCATCAACAGTCCTAAACGCCTCAAGTGGGCAATAGAAATGAGGCAATTTTTGAAATACAGACAGCACTGTTGCTCTAAGACCAGTGAGACAGTTTCTCAGGTGGCAGTAGCCGAGAAAATGATCCTAAGAATAAAAATCAGACTAGGCATCTGGACAGCTCAAGGACAGATCCAGGAAAGAGAAAGAAGCGCTTCTCAGGCAATGATGGGTAAACTCATCCACATTTAGCAAACCTATCTCCAGGCGATTGATCGGGTTAGTAAAGACCACCATTTCAGATCACCTCAGAGCCCCCCTCCCCCCGGGGGCCCACTATTTGAAATAAGCTGCAGAGTAATAGATGCAGAATTAACAGTATACCTCCTATTGAGAGAAAGGCGCATTGCCACTGACTGAAATTAGTTATTTATAGTGAGTTGAAGAATAAAGATATCATACCAGGTGTAAAGTGCATATCCTCCTCCTGCTTGACCCTCATTTTATGATGTTGGCATAATTAGATTTCTAGCCTAATACCAGGTTGCATTAAAATCAAACAACAAGCACAAGCATGCATGCTCTAGCATTGAAATGAGTTGCCTCCTCCCCTCCTTAGTAAAGTAGCAGCAAACACCAAATAGAGTTAAATAAAATAGAGGCCAGCCTCCTCCAAGAAGTGAAATAGTCCACAAGTCCATGTGCATGAATCCATCCTGATTACAAAGGACAAATGGTAGTGACACCTCCTCTCATCCTAGTACCAGGAAAGGTAATATGCACGAAGATCATGCAGACTGGGACATTCAATAAGAATGTGCCAACCAGTCTCGAGTGGTCCTGGCAGTAAGGTACTGAGAAATCCATCATTTCCTGAAATGAGAACCACCACCGTAGCTGTGCCAAGCACCACAGGGATCTTTCAAGGGGTTATTGCCAGAAAATGATGATTAGTGGTCCCTACCATGGAGGTCATCAACCATTCAAAATCCTGCTGTACTTTCAGAGGACAGCGAGAGATCAGGGCAGGAAAATGGAGTGGTTCGTGGGCAGTGATGCCCAAGTCTGCAAAGGGTACAACAACCCTGGGGCACAATGGCAATTGGAGGATTTATTTTTACTTCATTATTATTTTTTTTCAAATATTAAGAGCCCATCTGGTGACTGACTACTAGGGCAAAAGTCACTGTAATCACGCTTAGAGCTCTTACTACTAAGCTAAATTAAAAAATAAGTAAAAACATGTAAATCACAAGGATAATCAATTCAGGAACAAATGCCAAAAAAGTTTAAAAAAAAACAAAAAACAAACAAATAAAATTAAAAACAAGCAAAAAAGCAACAAGAAGGAAGCATGATCATGTGTCAGGGGTAGGCTTGCCTCCCATGCGACCTACAACAAGGAGAGTCAAATAAAGTGGAGGAGGAGGACAGTCTCCTCCAAAAGAAAATATAATCAGCAAGTCTGTGTGCACGAATCTATCTCGAGTACAAGGGACAATGAATAGAGACCCGGCTTATCCCGGTACTGGGACAGGCAAAAGCACAAAGCTCACCCAGCCTGGAACATCCAATAAGACTGTGCCAAATTGTCTGGGAGACAATGCAGTCACTACAATAAATGTACGGGTGAGTGCTCCATCAAATTGCGGTGCATCCATAAGGATGTCAATTCAGAGACTACAGAAAGTACCCGGAAGTCATTGCAGCATTTGGGGGGGGAAAGGTTCCATAGGAACAGTCTCAGAGTGATGGCACCCAACTTCAAGTTCCCTTTGGCTGTCTTCCATCTTCTTTGCAAAGCAGCTGGGAGGGCTGCACAGATCGGTGTGAGGAAGAGTGAAACACTGGTCTGGTTGCCCAGTTATCACAGACACCTTGCCAGTACTGGCCCCGCTCATCTGAGTACTAGGACAGGTAAAATGCACGAAGATCACCCAGACTGGGACATTCAATAGGAATGTCCTGAACAGTCTGAGAGACAACACAAGCAAGGGTTCCATCAAATGGCGATCCTTCTCTGTTTTCTTAACACACATTCGACCTTGAGCACTTCTTGTTCGGCCAGCTTGTAGTCCAGGAGTTCTTTTGTGTAAACCACACCTTTCACGAAGTTCATAGTAGAGTGAGGTGCCATTCTTAAGGGTACTAATCATTGTTGCCTCGGAGGGATCCAACGCATTCACCAGACCCTCCCATCTGAGTAACTGGTCACCTTCAAAACTCTACCAGTAGGCTAGCTAGTTGCCCTTGACAAACATTCTGCCATCAGAGGAGCAAATAACCAGAAAACGTGTGAAAACAGAAAGCTCAAAAATACTAAGTAATTCTCAATGAGGGGTCCCATCATAATTGAGGCTCCACTCAGCGCACAGAGTTAGTCTTTTTCTTTTCTTTTTAGGAGAGGAGGGTGGGGAATGAACCCACCACTTCTCTCCCCCACCAGAAGGAACCTTTAAGCCAGATGGATGAGCCTCAGCAAGATCTTTCTTTCAAATGGAGAAGGTCTTGGCTGTCAAAAGGGACTCAGCTGGGAAAGGAGATCACTCCTATCATTTTGAGTTATCAGGGGCCCAAACCATCTAAGGTGAAGCTTTCAAGAAGGTGCACTCAAGTTTGGTGCTTGGAACCATGCTCTGGTTCAACCCTATGGAAGATCCTTCTGATTGTGACTGAGTCATCTTCGGGGCCATGTATATCTCAGGGGGCCTCTGTGTGCACCCCCCCCCCCCTAGACATCATGGATCCCATTCAAGGTTCCTTTTGTCTTGTTTATAGTCAGCAAACTAACATCCATCGGGGAAGAGGGAGGGGGGCAGCTACAATGACCCCACGTAAACTGGAGATGCATGACTGCAGGACATTAAAGAACAGGGACTGAGAGGCCCTACTATCCCTTGCCTCTCTCAGGGGATTGGCCAATTTTGGCTGCTACCACTGGGAGTAGTCAATTTTGGGCTGCCATCTTGGGAATCCCTTGTGAAAGCAAGGAAGGGATTGCCACTGTAGAAGAGATGGAGTCGCCCAAGGATGCCTCCAAAGAAAGGGGTGAGGGGAAGTCAACCACACCCATTGAAGGAGGGTGGATAGGCCCCTGGGAAAGCAGCAGGGGGAGGGGGTAGGACCTCCTTTTCTGATCTAGTGCAGCTCATCAGAGGCTCTGATGATGTTAAAGGGGGTAAAGGGTTTTTCAGAACATTTTACCACCCTTCCTGTGATGGCTAACACTGACCCCAATAAGGCAATGGCACTACTGGGCAACTTTAATTGACCCCGGCTGCTATCACTGGGTGGGGTAGTATTCACCTTCTCCGCCACCCCTTGGGAAAACCCGGTTCTGTGATCTAAATGAGCATCAGGTCATGATCGGGAAGGTCCATGGGCAGGAGAAGGGGTCAACAAAAGGGGTAGAGAAAAGGTGATTGTAAAGGGACAATGGAAGGGCAAGGGCAAGATGAGGGAGAGTTGGTATAGGGGAGGGAGATTGGGGATTAACAAAGGATGGAACAGAGGCTAAGCTGGGGGCGGATGGGGAGCTGAGTCGCATCAGCAAGGCTGCCAGGTAAACATATTCCCATGGCTCTTACAGGGGTTTCTCCTCCAGGTTTCAGTGGTAACAGGGTTTTTTGCCCCAAGCTACACCCTCCATCTTCTTGCCACTTCAACTTGTCTGATCAAAGAGTTCAAGTCAACCCAGTGATGGAGTCTTCCCTATTTTCAGTCAGGCCACGAGGATATACAGTTTGTCTGGATACTATGTGTAACAGTATAGACAGTAGTAATCTATTTAATTTAAGAAGACTTCAAGCCCGCACAAAAACTGTGGCCGATCATATTCTGGAACTTCAATATGCAGATGACTGTGCACTGATTACACACACACCACTTTCTCTACAAAGATCCCTCAATGTCAGAGCCGATATTTATGAAGCAATGGGTCTAAAAATGAATGTCAATAAAACAGAGATAGTAATGCAACGACAGAATCCAGAACCACGTCTAACTTTCCGCATCAACAGTGATGACATTAAACAGGTCACAAGTTGAAAATATCTGGGCAGCATCCTGTCGGATAAGTACAATATAGATAAAGAGGTCTACAACAGAATAAATCAAGCCTCTGTATCCTTTGGAAAACTGCGCATAAGAGTCTTCCAAAATGATAACCTTAGCCGCTCTACTCTATGGTGCTGAAACATGGACTGCTTACAGAAGGCATATAAGACAATTGGAAGCATTTCATATAAGAAATCTGCATAAGATTCTCAAGTTAACATGCAGGGACAATATTCCCCATGTAGAAATCATTCAACGCATCAGCACAACCTCAATTGAGACCATGCTTGCACAAAAACAACAGCAATGGACTGGACATATAATTATAATTCACATGAGTGATGACATACTACCTCGACAAATCCTTTATGGAAAACTCCCACTGGGACACCGTAGACAAGGTGGGCCAATAAAACGCTATAAAGATCAAGTAAAAGCAACCCTAAAAAAGTGTAATATTGAACCCCTGACTCTGAAAGTCAAAGCCAGTGACCGACCAGCATGGAGATCGATGTGTATGGAGGAACTGTCGTACCTTGAAGAGTCCATCCACAACAAGAGAGGGGTGAGAAGACAACGGTGTTAGAATCCACCAGTCCAGCAGCCAAATAACCTTGGAATAGTGTGTCATTTCTGTGTTCATCGCGCATCAGGATACATAGTCATCTTTGCTAGCACAACCAACAGCTCCCATAAATTCATCTCCATTTTCATCAAGTGAAGCTTGAGTCATCTTTGTATTTGAAGGACAGCCATAAATAAGTCACCTCAACAGGGATATAAACCAGTAGGATGTGCTGGTCCTCCAAGTTTAAGTTACAGTAGAGAAAGGGTCAAAGAGATAGTAAAAAAAAGACACTGAGAAAGAGCAGGAGGAAGCTCAACAGGTTCAAGTCAACCCAGTGAATGGACCCTGCACTATTTGCACTTAGGCTTGCATAACAGACAGTTCCTCTAGATACTAAGTGCACCAAGCTACACTGACTACCTCTTTGAGTGGTCCTCATCAACATTTCAAAGTCTCTTTCACACCATCAGAAAATAATTGGTAGAGTCAATTGATGGCAGAACATGCAGCAATACTAAAGAGAAAACCTCATTTCGCAATAAGGATAATTAAACTCATAAAACCAAGGAATGAATAATGAGCATTACTTAATTATACAAAATACCTGAAAGATCTCAATTAACTCACCTTTTTATTATCTTTCATTTCATCATTAAATAAATTCTTTTCATTATTCATGTTTATTTTTTGTTTGTTTCAAGAGTTCTATCTGAATGTTTTATATAGTGATTAAAGTTTCTTGTGGATAAACTTCTTTCATATACCAGACTCTTCAAATCTTCAATATATTATTTTAACTTTGCTGTCTTCTAAAATAAAGTTGGGGAGAGAGAGGAAAATGAGTCTGATAACAACACTCAGGAAGTGCAGTGACCCATCAGAGACACTCAAAATAATGTCTAAAACTGACCAAGGCACATATGGCTGATAGGAGAGACCCCTTCCAATTAGAGTAAAGTTAAGCCTCATTAGGCATGGTTATTTGTTATATGGAGTCCCAATTCAGGTCAACTCAGTAGCTGCAATAAACTAGGGTGACCTGAAGATGAGTTCAATGTAGGAACTAAATGGTTTTTATGAGATAGTCTGTTTAAGTAAAAATTTCCCCTAAATAAAAGAGTAATGTAGAGAGTACCTATTATACCTAGCCACTTGCCTCAAGATATTTTTTAACTACACTTATAATTTACAAGATACCAAAGACCTGCCAGTTTATTTAAGGTCAAAAGTCAGGTTATGTAGTCTGGGTCAGAGTAGAGTAACATAGATGCACAATGATAAGATCTATAGGTATGGGTGGGTTGTCTCTATACCAATGGTTATAGTCATATAAATAGGAAGGATGAGTTATTCAGTTATATTATTGATGAAGATCTAAATATTGTGTGTAAAAGAATCATAGGTAATTAAATTGAAAAATTTTGAAGTTAACCTAAGGAAAATTTCTGAGAAGAAAAGGGCATTCCAGAGATTATACAGAGAAAGTACTTTTGCCAATTTAAATCATTACAAGTCGACCAGAAATTAGCTAAATAAGATTATTAAGAGAAGTAAAAGGGCAGCACGGTGGGGATGGGTAGGTGGAGCTCGTAGCCATGACAAGCTACAAGCATGGTTTCTAACTATGAAGAATCTCTAGCTGGGCATAATGATTCTAAAGGACTTCATAGTTACTTGTGGAACAAAGAGACTGACAAGCCTGCTGTCGTGCCTTTGATCATTGATGGTTCCTGGGTGTATGACAGCAGTTCAGTGGCTAACCATATGTGAGGAAAGCGCCCTTAAATCCTTTTCCTCACCAGTATTTTATTTCTAAGCTAACCTTTGATAATCTTACGGTTATTGATGTGCTAAATGCTTTAAAGATGTTTAAAAAATCCCCCAAAATCTGGCCCTGACAATATTCCTTCAACTGTTTTGAAAAACTCCCACAGTTCTCTGTTATCCCCGAAGGAGAAATCAAAAAGAAGATCACTGACCTAATGACGAATAAGTCACCTGGCCCGGATGGGTTTCTACCTAAAGTGTTGAAAGAAGTGCGCGATCAAGTGTCACAACACCTGAGCGCAATCTTCAACATGCCAATCCGGACCGAATGCGTTCCTAGAGACTGGTGTGAGGCCGAGGTGACTCCTATCTTCAAGAAAGGAGACCGTAGCCAACCGTCGAACTACCGACCTATCAGTCTGACTTCGATAGTCAGTAAACTCATGGAAAGCATGATGGTGGACAAAATGACGTCGTATTTAGAGTCAAACCTGCTACTGAGGAGTTCCCAGCACGGCTCCTGAAGGCAACGGTGATGCCTGATTAACCTTGTGGAATTCTTCCACTTCGTCTTCAGTGAGCACGATCAGGATAAGGTGGTGGATGTGGTGTACTTAGACTTTCAGAAAGCCTTTGATAAGGTAACACACCGTCACCTTCTCCAGGAAGGGCGAGCGCTGGGCATAGACGGAAAAGTAGCCAGCTGGATCGAGAACTGGCTAAGTTGCAGACGGCAACGGGTGGTGGTGAATGGACAGGTTTCTGAGTGGGTGCCCGTTACTAGCGGGGTGCCTCAAGGTTCTGTCCTTGGACCACTACTATTCATCATCTATGTACATCAACGACATGGATGGTGACATGGTTGCCAAGATTTCCAAATTTGCCGACGATACCAAGCTTGGTATGAACGTTGCAAAGGATGGAAATACTGCAAGCCTGCACGAAGATCTTCAGAAGATTGGGGAGTGGTCTGATACGTGGCAAATGCCTTTCAACGTTAACAAATGCAAAGTGATGCATATCGGCCACCGAAATCGTCAATCACCCTGTAGCGAGCCGAAAATATATCTCTAATCCCAATCTATCCAACCCGCTTCCTAGACTGTCCGGACGTGAGAAATCGAGGGAGAATGAAATGGATTGTATATACAGTCCCTTTACTTACAAAAGGATACAGTTATATTTACAGCAATTTATATTTACAAGGGAAGTGTGCACACTTCAAAATGAGGCCAAATTCCCCAATCCAAATAAGATACCAAAAGAGAATTTTACAACAGGCGAATACAACAAATTTACTTATATATCTACACAAAACATAAAAAAACACAACAACCGAACGAAAAGGGGCACACGCTATCACTTGTGTGCTGGAGGTGGATGGTAGTAAACTGACATAAAAGGAGGCAGGATTGTCAACCAATGCGGGTATGGTGGTCCAGGTGTTTAGCGAGGTATGATATGAAAGCCCTCCGTCTCAGGGCTGGGCGGAGCACTCATCTAGAGAACCCTTCTTGCCGTCAGTCCACGCTTCCACTCTCTCTAAATGTAAATCCAAACAAGCGTCAAAATATAATCTTTTGATAAAAGATTATTTTAAACAAAGTACTATTTTGTTTTAATTATAGTGATATATCAAAACTAGCTACTATCTTTCCAGAATATGGCGCTTTGATAAAAGATTATTTTAAGCTAAGTACAATCTTGTTTTAATTATAGTGATATATCAAAACTAGCTACTATCTTTCCAGAATATGGCGCCTGGAAAGAAAGAAAAACATGGTAATCATTTTATACATAAAATAAACAAAAACAAAACAAACCCATTCCCATTCACACACATTCTTACAGAGGGAGGGAGAGGGTACTGAAAAAAGGAATGGGAGAATGGCCCTTTTACACACACTCAAATTCGCTCCACCACAACCCTATATCCTTAAGGGCACTGCTCTTGAATCCACCGACACTGAGGACTTGGGTGTAACTATCACGAGTAACCTCAAGTTCTCGAAACAGTGCATTAAGGTGGAGAAGAAAGCTCAAAGGATGTTAGGGTATATAAAGTGACAGTTTGGATATAGGAACAAGGAGATAGCTCTGTGTCTATACAACTCCCTCGTCCAACCGCACCTGGAGTATGCCGTACAATTTTGGAGTCCTTCATTCCGAAAAGACATCGCGAGATTGGAACGGGTGCAAGCCAGGGCAACCAAACTGATTCCCTCTATCAGACATAAAAGTTATGAAGATAGGCTAAGAGAATTAGATATGTTCTCGTTGGAGACCCGGAGACTACGTGGTCAAATTATCAAAGTATTTAAAATACTTCGAGGCTTCGACAGACTGGACTACGGGGATATTTTCCAGCTCAGCGAGGGGAGAACAAGAAATCATGGCTTTAAACTTGAACTGAAGCGATACCACCGTGATCTGTGTGGGTAATTCTTCACTTACAGTATCTGCGGTAGTTGGAACGCACTTCCGACGGAAGTTGTCAACAGTGAATCTGTTGACGACTTCAAGTTAAGACTAGATAAAGTCTTGCGAAATCGCCGTTAAGATCCTCGCGAGTGATCTTCGAGGTTGCCAACGGACACCTTCGAAGATTGCGCCAAAAGTACCCTCCTTATATGGACCGTAAGGTCTTATAGGGTACTTATTTTCCTTGTAGTTTCTTCTGTATAGTAAAACCCTTTCTTCAATGACGGTTCCTTCCCTGTGGGAGGTTGTTCTTGTGTTCCCTTTATTCAAGAGCGGTATTCATTTCAATCCATCCAACTATAGGCCTATTAGTATGACATCTAATTGTAGTAAAACATTGGAACGGGTCATAGTTTCTAAATTCCTTGATTGTTTAGAGGCAAACTCTTTAATTTCCCATTTCCAATTTGGTTTTTGTGTTAACCTATCTGTGTCTGATCAATTACTATTGACTTATGACTATGTTAGCACCTTGGTGCATTGGTTGATGTTCTTTACTTTGACTATAGTAAAGCCTTTGATGTTGTTAATCATAGATTGCTCACCATCAAAATTTCTCAACTCGGTATTTGTAACCCATTGCTTGGATGGTTCAGTCATTTTTTAAATGATAGAAGTTTGAAGGTAGCAGTCCAGGGTTTTTCTAGCAAATCAGTTGATGCTACTAGTAGGGTTCCACAGGGTTCTCTGGTGGGTCCTGTTCTTTTCCTAATCTTTATTAATTATATTTGTGCCAGTCTGATGAGCAAATTTATCAGTTTGCTTATGATTCAAAATTGTATTTAGCTCTCCCTCATATTGATCTTAGTAAGCTTAATAATAATGGTGCTTATGTTTATTTACAAAATGACATTTCTTTGCTTAGAAAAATAAATAAATCCTGGGTCATTTCCTTTTCTGTAAATAAGTGTTCCCATATCCATTTTTGTTGATCTTGTGTTGTCCCTATGTGTGTATACTATCATCATCATGTGTCGGCAGCTTTCCATGCTGCTCGATATCTGGCTGTTTCTCTATTCAAACTCATATCTCTGACGTCCCTCTGTATAACCTCATTCCACATCTTCCTCGGTCTCCCATGGCAGCTCCACCCCCAACCTCCTAGCACCCTTCACCCAATTATTATCCTCCATCCTCTCCCCATGACTGAATCACCTCAGTCCGCCTCTTCTCAGGGCAATACTAATTCATTCTATCCCTTAATTCACAACTTTGTCTCCTCCAGGCCTCAAACTCAAAGATGCTCTGCATGTCCATCTCAGTACGCTTGAGCCTCTGGATGTACTCTTCCTTCACAGCCCAAGTTTCACTGCTGTACAACATTGTGCTTCATACACATGCAGCGTACAGACATTCCTTAGCTTGGAGAGAAAAAACCCTCAGCGTTAAGAGAGGAAGCAGCTCTCTGAGCTTTATCCAAACACTTCCAACCATTTCCACGGAACTCGCCCCATCACTGATCATATCTCCCAGATAGCAGAACTCCTCTATGCATTTAAGTGACACACCACCAAATACTCCTCTCATCCACTTGCTCTACTCTACACACAGTGCACTGAAACTCTCCATCATTCTGCAGCCTACCCATGATACCACTAAATCTTTTATGCTCCTACAAAGCACATCCATTACACAGGATAGAGTTATTCACTATCCCTCTGTGACAGACTGCACATGGTCACATACTACCCTAAATGATGTCATTACAACACCACTCATTCTTGAAATCATCATCTTTTTATCCAAATTCACTCTCAGCCCCATGGAATTCATCCCTTCCTTCCACAACCTGAACTTCTCAAGTGCCATCCTCTCATCCTCAGCAATCAGCAATAAGTCATCAGCATAAAACCCAAATGGAAATCCTGTTCCAAAATTCTGTGACAGCACACTTCCAAGACCATAACAAAGAGCAAGGGACTCAAAATGGATCCCTGATGCACAACAACCTTCATAGATAAGTCATAACTCAATTCTCCATTTACCCTCACCTGGGTTGGCAAACCTTCATACATGGCCATGACCACCCTAACCAACCACTCCTTGATCTCTAATTTTCTCATTGCCCACCTCACCACATCTCTTGGTACCCTATCAAAAGCCTTTTCCAGGTCAACAAAAATATAATACACCTTTTCCTGGGAATGTACTTCTCCTGGAGCTGTCTAACTATAAATATAGCATATGTGGTTCTTTTTCCAGGCATGAACCCAAACTGCATGTGGTCAAAGTTTGTCTTTTCCCTAATATTTCTTCTAGAACATCCTCCATAACTTTCATAACATGATCAAGGAGCTTTATGCCTACCCCTTTCTAGCACATCACCTTTACCCTTATACACATTCACACTCTTCAGCCAGCCCTCTGATTCAGTACATTCATATATGACAGCATTTATAAGGTCCATGACCAACCGCACACCAATATCTACGGAGGCTTTCAACATCTCACCATTTATCTCAAAAACACTCACTGCCTTACCTTCTGGTATGTGATTGATGGCTCTACTCATCATTTCATCCTATATTGATGGCCACAGTCCAGCCACAAGTTCTGCGGAATCCACAAGTCTCCTGTTCCCATCAAATTCTACATTTAATAAATGATTATAGTGCTCCCTCTAAGCCTTTTTTTATATTGTCCTGCCCAACCACAACTCTACCATCATTTTTAATGACTGTTCACCCGCTATATCACAATTTTACTTTTCTATCTGCCTAGCCAGTTTAAACACTTTTCCTGCCATCAGCACCATTGAGGCTCTCAGGAAGAGGTTTTTGGGCCTCTGACTTAGCCCTATATACTTCCTGACTTGCCCTATTTTTCACTGCTAAGTATGCTTCCTTACTTCCACCCTGCTTCGATACCATAAAAAATCTTCTTTTCTCCTTCACTGCAGCCTCAACCTCCTCATTCCACCACCAAGAAACCTTGTGTCTAGGTGGACTTCTTGACCATCCACAAACCTGTTTAGTGGCTTTTAGAAGGTTATCTTTCAGTCTCCCACATTGCTCACTCACACTTCCATCAGTCGCTCTATTCTCCGCCGCTAGTGTACCAAACTCCTTGGAAAAGCCTCCCTCTCTTCCTGATTTTTAAGCTTCCACACCTTCCTTCCAGGCACAACCAACCTCCTCCTGGCCTGCAATTTCCCTATACCAAAGGTCACACACCAGTAACTTATGTTGCTGTATACACTCTTGACTGGGTTATCACTTTAACATCTTGCACAAATTTCCTCTCTCTTCTTCTAACAATAAAATAGTCTATCTGACTACTACTGTCCCCAGATGAATAGGTGACCAATTTGTTTCTCTTTTTTTCTGTACAGGGTGTTACAAACGACCATGCCCATTGCTTCCCTAATTGCCAGAATTCGCTCACCTTCCAGATTCCTAATGCCAAATCCACAACCTCCATGCATTCCTTCATACCCCAGTGCCTCTGCCCCCACATGTCCATTCAGGTCTCCTCCCAGGATCACCATTTTACTCTCTGCCATGCTACCAACAATGCTGATCAAGTCATCCCAAAACTCATCCTTGACTGCAGTATCCAATCCTACTTGGGGTGCATAACAATGATACAACAGATATGATTACTTTATCAAAATTCAACTTTAACACAAATATCCTGTCATTAATTATATTCACGCACATAATATACTCATGAATAGAACTAATGACAAGATATTGGTGTTAGGCAATAATCCTATCCCATCTAAATCCTCCTTTAAGGATCTTGGTATTTTGGTAGATACAAATCTCAAGTTCTACCTTCATGTTAGAGAGGTCTTTGTTATACCAATGGTGTTGCCAATAATATCCTCTCAGGTACCATTTGTAGATCAAGTCAATTTATGTGTCAGGGGTTTGTTACACATTTTCTTCCAATTATTGACTTTCGTTGTGTGGAATAGCGGTTATATTGGTGATTTGCATCTTCTTGAATCAGTTCAGAGAAAGTGGAATAAAAAAAGTTTGATTATCGAGATTGGGTTTAATCTAAATCAAAGGCAGTAGGTCTTATTCAAGCAGACTTGATAGCAGGTTGATATCATGTCTAAATGGGCTGACCATGCTTGTATACAGTAATCTAAATGTGGCCTGAAATATGAGTTGTAGAGTTTAAGGATAACCTCCTTACTCTTGTAGCTAACATTACTCTTAATGTATCCTAAGACCCTATTTGCTCTAATTTGCCTGAATACACTGCTTCAAAAACTTAAGTGACCTATCTACTAATATGCCTAAGCCCTTCTCATTTCCCATGTTAATAACTATGCAGTTTTGAAGGTTAAAAGCCATCTGCCACTTCTGAGCCCAAAGTAATAACTTATTTCAGTCTCTCTGCACTTAAAAGCTAACCTCAACTTCTTTGATTACAGCCTCCTCAAGATCATTTATATAAACTATGAATAATATAGGGCCTAGAACTGATCCCTGAAGAACGCCACTGATAACATCCCTCCACTGTGACCTCACCCCATTCAGCACAACTCTGTTTCCTGTCTTTCAGCCATATCCAAAAGATGAGTTATCTTATGTGGTACCACTGTTTATGATTTGCCGGCCCCCGGGGGGCAAATCTTGCTGGCAGTCACTCTTGTGACAAAAATTGGGTATGCGCATCTTATGGGGCCTGGCGCCTCCGAGCTCAATTTTTTGTCAAGATCCAGTCACTTCTTTAGGCTATTAAAGCCCTCTGCAATAAACTACTATTAGAAACAAAAACAAAACAAACCCATTCCCATTCACACACATTCTTACAGAGGGAGGGAGAGGGTACTGAAAAAAGGAATGGGAGAATGGCCCTTTTACACACACTCAAATTCGCTCCACCACAACCCTATATCCTTAAGGGCACTGCTCTTGAATCCACCGACACTGAGGACTTGGGTGTAACTATCACGAGTAACCTCAAGTTCTCGAAACAGTGCATTGAGGTGGAGAAGAAAGCTCAAAGGATGTTAGGGTATATAAAGTGACAGTTTGGATATAGGAACAAGGAGATAGCTCTGTGTCTATACAACTCCCTCGTCCAACCGCACCTGGAGTATGCCGTACAATTTTGGAGTCCTTCATTCCGAAAAGACATCGCGAGATTGGAACGGGTGCAAGCCAGGGCAACCAAACTGATTCCCTCTATCAGACATAAAAGTTATGAAGATAGGCTAAGAGAATTAGATATGTTCTCGTTGGAGACCCGGAGACTACGTGGTCAAATTATCAAAGTATTTAAAATACTTCGAGGCTTCGACAGACTGGACTACGGGGATATTTTCCAGCTCAGCGAGGGGAGAACAAGAAATCATGGCTTTAAACTTGAACTGAAGCGATACCACCGTGATCTGTGTGGGTAATTCTTCACTTACAGTATCTGCGGTAGTTGGAACGCACTTCCGACGGAAGTTGTCAACAGTGAATCTGTTGACGACTTCAAGTTAAGACTAGATAAAGTCTTGCGAAATCGCCGTTAAGATCCTCGCGAGTGATCTTCGAGGTTGCCAACGGACACCTTCGAAGATTGCGCCAAAAGTACCCTCCTTATATGGACCGTAAGGTCTTATAGGGTACTTATTTTCCTTGTAGTTTCTTCTGTATAGTAAAACCCTTTCTTCAATGACGGTTCCTTCCCTGTGGGAGGTTGTTCTTGTGTTCCCTTTATTCAAGAGCGGTATTCATTTCAATCCATCCAACTATAGGCCTATTAGTATGACATCTAATTGTAGTAAAACATTGGAACGGGTCATAGTTTCTAAATTCCTTGATTGTTTAGAGGCAAACTCTTTAATTTCCCATTTCCAATTTGGTTTTTGTGTTAACCTATCTGTGTCTGATCAATTACTATTGACTTATGACTATGTTAGCACCTTGGTGCATTGGTTGATGTTCTTTACTTTGACTATAGTAAAGCCTTTGATGTTGTTAATCATAGATTGCTCACCATCAAAATTTCTCAACTCGGTATTTGTAACCCATTGCTTGGATGGTTCAGTCATTTTTTAAATGATAGAAGTTTGAAGGTAGCAGTCCAGGGTTTTTCTAGCAAATCAGTTGATGCTACTAGTAGGGTTCCACAGGGTTCTCTGGTGGGTCCTGTTCTTTTCCTAATCTTTATTAATTATATTTGTGCCAGTCTGATGAGCAAATTTATCAGTTTGCTTATGATTCAAAATTGTATTTAGCTCTCCCTCATATTGATCTTAGTAAGCTTAATAATAATGGTGCTTATGTTTATTTACAAAATGACATTTCTTTGCTTAGAAAAATAAATAAATCCTGGGTCATTTCCTTTTCTGTAAATAAGTGTTCCCATATCCATTTTTGTTGATCTTGTGTTGTCCCTATGTGTGTATACTATCATCATCATGTGTCGGCAGCTTTCCATGCTGCTCGATATCTGGCTGTTTCTCTATTCAAACTCATATCTCTGACGTCCCTCTGTATAACCTCATTCCACATCTTCCTCGGTCTCCCATGGCAGCTCCACCCCCAACCTCCTAGCACCCTTCACCCAATTATTATCCTCCATCCTCTCCCCATGACTGAATCACCTCAGTCCGCCTCTTCTCAGGGCAATACTAATTCATTCTATCCCTTAATTCACAACTTTGTCTCCTCCAGGCCTCAAACTCAAAGATGCTCTGCATGTCCATCTCAGTACGCTTGAGCCTCTGGATGTACTCTTCCTTCACAGCCCAAGTTTCACTGCTGTACAACATTGTGCTTCATACACATGCAGCGTACAGACATTCCTTAGCTTGGAGAGAAAAAACCCTCAGCGTTAAGAGAGGAAGCAGCTCTCTGAGCTTTATCCAAACACTTCCAACCATTTCCACGGAACTCGCCCCATCACTGATCATATCTCCCAGATAGCAGAACTCCTCTATGCATTTAAGTGACACACCACCAAATACTCCTCTCATCCACTTGCTCTACTCTACACACAGTGCACTGAAACTCTCCATCATTCTGCAGCCTACCCATGATACCACTAAATCTTTTATGCTCCTACAAAGCACATCCATTACACAGGATAGAGTTATTCACTATCCCTCTGTGACAGACTGCACATGGTCACATACTACCCTAAATGATGTCATTACAACACCACTCATTCTTGAAATCATCATCTTTTTATCCAAATTCACTCTCAGCCCCATGGAATTCATCCCTTCCTTCCACAACCTGAACTTCTCAAGTGCCATCCTCTCATCCTCGGCAATCAGCAATAAGTCATCAGCATAAAACCCAAATGGAAATCCTGTTCCAAAATTCTGTGACAGCACACTTCCAAGACCATAACAAAGAGCAAGGGACTCAAAATGGATCCCTGATGCACAACAACCTTCATAGATAAGTCATAACTCAATTCTCCATTTACCCTCACCTGGGTTGGCAAACCTTCATACATGGCCATGACCACCCTAACCAACCACTCCTTGATCTCTAATTTTCTCATTGCCCACCTCACCACATCTCTTGGTACCCTATCAAAAGCCTTTTCCAGGTCAACAAAAATATAATACACCTTTTCCTGGGAATGTACTTCTCCTGGAGCTGTCTAACTATAAATATAGCATATGTGGTTCTTTTTCCAGGCATGAACCCAAACTGCATGTGGTCAAAGTTTGTCTTTTCCCTAATATTTCTTCTAGAACATCCTCCATAACTTTCATAACATGATCAAGGAGCTTTATGCCTACCCCTTTCTAGCACATCACCTTTACCCTTATACACATTCACACTCTTCAGCCAGCCCTCTGATTCAGTACATTCATATATGACAGCATTTATAAGGTCCATGACCAACCGCACACCAATATCTACGGAGGCTTTCAACATCTCACCATTTATCTCAAAAACACTCACTGCCTTACCTTCTGGTATGTGATTGATGGCTCTACTCATCATTTCATCCTATATTGATGGCCACAGTCCAGCCACAAGTTCTGCGGAATCCACAAGTCTCCTGTTCCCATCAAATTCTACATTTAATAAATGATTATAGTGCTCCCTCTAAGCCTTTTTTTATATTGTCCTGCCCAACCACAACTCTACCATCATTTTTAATGACTGTTCACCCGCTATATCACAATTTTACTTTTCTATCTGCCTAGCCAGTTTAAACACTTTTCCTGCCATCAGCACCATTGAGGCTCTCAGGAAGAGGTTTTTGGGCCTCTGACTTAGCCCTATATACTTCCTGACTTGCCCTATTTTTCACTGCTAAGTATGCTTCCTTACTTCCACCCTGCTTCGATACCATAAAAAATCTTCTTTTCTCCTTCACTGCAGCCTCAACCTCCTCATTCCACCACCAAGAAACCTTGTGTCTAGGTGGACTTCTTGACCATCCACAAACCTGTTTAGTGGCTTTTAGAAGGTTATCTTTCAGTCTCCCACATTGCTCACTCACACTTCCATCAGTCGCTCTATTCTCCGCCGCTAGTGTACCAAACTCCTTGGAAAAGCCTCCCTCTCTTCCTGATTTTTAAGCTTCCACACCTTCCTTCCAGGCACAACCAACCTCCTCCTGGCCTGCAATTTCCCTATACCAAAGGTCACACACCAGTAACTTATGTTGCTGTATACACTCTTGACTGGGTTATCACTTTAACATCTTGCACAAATTTCCTCTCTCTTCTTCTAACAATAAAATAGTCTATCTGACTACTACTGTCCCCAGATGAATAGGTGACCAATTTGTTTCTCTTTTTTTCTGTACAGGGTGTTACAAACGACCATGCCCATTGCTTCCCTAATTGCCAGAATTCGCTCACCTTCCAGATTCCTAATGCCAAATCCACAACCTCCATGCATTCCTTCATACCCCAGTGCCTCTGCCCCCACATGTCCATTCAGGTCTCCTCCCAGGATCACCATTTTACTCTCTGCCATGCTACCAACAATGCTGATCAAGTCATCCCAAAACTCATCCTTGACTGCAGTATCCAATCCTACTTGGGGTGCATAACAATGATACAACAGATATGATTACTTTATCAAAATTCAACTTTAACACAAATATCCTGTCATTAATTATATTCACGCACATAATATACTCATGAATAGAACTAATGACAAGATATTGGTGTTAGGCAATAATCCTATCCCATCTAAATCCTCCTTTAAGGATCTTGGTATTTTGGTAGATACAAATCTCAAGTTCTACCTTCATGTTAGAGAGGTCTTTGTTATACCAATGGTGTTGCCAATAATATCCTCTCAGGTACCATTTGTAGATCAAGTCAATTTATGTGTCAGGGGTTTGTTACACATTTTCTTCCAATTATTGACTTTCGTTGTGTGGAATAGCGGTTATATTGGTGATTTGCATCTTCTTGAATCAGTTCAGAGAAAGTGGAATAAAAAAAGTTTGATTATCGAGATTGGGTTTAATCTAAATCAAAGGCAGTAGGTCTTATTCAAGCAGACTTGATAGCAGGTTGATATCATGTCTAAATGGGCTGACCATGCTTGTATACAGTAATCTAAATGTGGCCTGAAATATGAGTTGTAGAGTTTAAGGATAACCTCCTTACTCTTGTAGCTAACATTACTCTTAATGTATCCTAAGACCCTATTTGCTCTAATTTGCCTGAATACACTGCTTCAAAAACTTAAGTGACCTATCTACTAATATGCCTAAGCCCTTCTCATTTCCCATGTTAATAACTATGCAGTTTTGAAGGTTAAAAGCCATCTGCCACTTCTGAGCCCAAAGTAATAACTTATTTCAGTCTCTCTGCACTTAAAAGCTAACCTCAACTTCTTTGATTACAGCCTCCTCAAGATCATTTATATAAACTATGAATAATATAGGGCCTAGAACTGATCCCTGAAGAACGCCACTGATAACATCCCTCCACTGTGACCTCACCCCATTCAGCACAACTCTGTTTCCTGTCTTTCAGCCATATCCAAAAGATGAGTTATCTTATGTGGTACCACTGTTTATGATTTGCCGGCCCCCGGGGGGCAAATCTTGCTGGCAGTCACTCTTGTGACAAAAATTGGGTATGCGCATCTTATGGGGCCTGGCGCCTCCGAGCTCAATTTTTTGTCAAGATCCAGTCACTTCTTTAGGCTATTAAAGCCCTCTGCAATAAACTACTATTAGAAGACTTCTTAAATTTTATTTAAATTTCTTCAAAATGTTTTTATTTCAGTCACTCTTACAAAATGCAGGCAATGTTTATTTATTTCTTTACTTGAGTGCTGTCTCAGAAAAATATTTAACATTTAGTAGCTAATTTAAAGAAAATAACCTTTTTCATACAACATGAAATCAAATACATATGTACAAAAGAAAATATAATAAAAAACCCATTCCCACTCACACACACATTCTTACAGAGGGAGGAAAAAGGTATTGGAAAAAGGGGTGGGATAATGGCCCTTCATACACACTCACATTCACTCCACCACACCCCTCCTTCCTTAAGCCATTCAAACACAGTCACTCACAATACACTCTCAATTCTTACTCACAGTACCTTTTATACTCAATCGCACCCTTCTGTACCCATTCACACTCATCTACTGGTCCCTAGCTATGCGTAGCAATTAGTCGGGGTTGTTCGTCAGTTGTCCTGTCAGTCTCATCGTCGCTATTGATCATATCATCCACCATACTCTTAGCCCTCACTACCAGTTCTCCCATCTCACAACAGAACTCTTACATACTCTTCTATTAAGAACCTTCACTCTTCATACCCCCATTCATCAGCTCCCAACTTAAGGTACACTCTTGTGAAACAGACAGGTCACTCACATCCCCTGTATTCTCAACAGGCATACCAGAAACCCCTTCAACTGGTTCCCACCAGAAACCTGAAAAATCAGCCACTTCATCAAACTCACCCCTACTATTACCATTCATAAAACCTGAAAAATCAGCCACACTATCATTTATACTGTTCCCAAAACCAGAAAAATCAGGCACAGGCAGCTCACTCACTCATCTACTTACACCAGCCAAATCACTAACCTGTTTATGCAAACACTCAATTTCTCTTTCAAGCTCCCCCATACCAGAAAGACTCTACTCAGATTTACTTTCATTGGTACTTGCATTCTTCCTTTCACTCTTCTTTGTATGCTTTCGACTCCTTGAGACTAAAACTAGCTCTTTGCCAGACAGATCCATACTATTACATTCAATCTCATCATCATGCACTTTACCTCTCTCTCTGCACAGTTCATACACTGGATGATTCAACAGGTAGTCAGGAGGTTCTCTCCATCTCCTTAACTGACTCTGATAAGCCCACACTCTCTCAGTCATACTATCATTCAAACTCTCCAAAACATACCTCACCTCATTTTCCCAAACTCTCACAACTCTATAAAGTCCATCAAACTTCTCACTCATCTTTGACACATTCAACCTACCCTTCACTTCTTTCACCTTCAATACTTTCGCACCTAATTCAAATGAACGGAACTTTTCATGTGCCTCACGCCATACACTCCACTCACTTTCACTCAAACAAAACCTATCTTTCACTCGCCTTTCAAAATTCATCACAAACTGACACAGGGACATTACAGTTGCACTATGCACAGTCGAATTATATACCCACAACACTCTTCCCAGACATGCATCCCAGTCATTCACTGTCGTACTCATCATTCTCAACATCTCACACAAGGTTCTTATCGTACGTTCAGCTAATCCATTTGAAGACGGTACATACAGAGTCGTTCTCACATGCTCCACACCATTCTCTCTCAACATTTGCTCAAACACCTCTCCTACAAATTCAGGCCGATTATCACTCAAACATCTTCTAGGCTTCCATACACACATAGGAAAAAACAGCTGCTCAACCACACATGCAACAGTCACACTCATTTTATCTCTCACAGGCGCTGCATACACAAACTTACTTTTATGATTAACCATCACAACCATACCAACATTCCCAGCACTCATACGCAGCAAAGACACACAATCAATCACTACCAATTCAAACGGTTCTTTCGCATCAACTTTCAACATCGGTGGTTTCACTTGCACCTTTCACACTTAGTCACAACATCATTCACAACAGTTCTCAGAAACGGATGGAACACACGCTCCTTCATACGCTCCCACAGCTGTAACTTACCCATATGCCCATTCAAATCAACACGCATCATCACACACCTCTTCAACTCACTAACAAAAGGACACATCTCTTGCATCTCTAAAATATCATCATCACTTAAAATCTCATTCTCATCATTTATGACCAATTCAATCATACTGCAAAATTTAACAACATTCTTTGCACACTCATTCAACCTCATGACCTCACATTCGCCTTTCATAAGACAATCTTTATCAGCATCCAAAGACAAATCATTCAATCTCAAAAAGTCCACACCAAGCAGAAAACAACACAGCATTTGCTCATCTTTCAGAATCACAAAGTCATGCTTCACATTCACACCTATACCCAAACTAACTTTCAGAATAACCTGTTCTCATGCCACTGTAATGCCATTCCCCAATCCACTTATCAGTAACTTCACAGGTTTGCGCGCAACATCTAAACTCATCATACTTAGTAAAAATCCTCTCATTCACTAAAGACACTTGCGCTCCAGTATCAATCAAACCACAGATCTTTTCACCAACTTTCACTCTCACTTTCATCATATCAGGTCCACCAAGTTCGCAATACACAGAAGGAACAAGCACACCAAAATCAGCACTGATATCCACACTGTCATCAACTCCCATATCATCACTCACCATGTAGCGGGCAGAAAATCTAGACTAGCCCCCAATCGATCCAACCCGCTTCCTACACTAATTCGGATGTGAGAAATCGAAGGAGAATGAAACGGATTGTATATACAGTCCCTTTACTTACAAAAAAAAATGTACAATGATAATTACAATGGAGAGGGGTGATATATTAGAGATCTCTTTCCTATTCACACACAAAAATATAGCTAAATGTCCTTTATAACCGCAATAAAAAAAATAAACAAATCCTACTTACAAATCCTATTAATTGATCCTAAGAAACATAAAAAAAATCAACAGCCCCAAAAAAGATCATGAATATAACAGTCAATATATAGTTTAAAAAAAAAAAGAGAAGGCCTCACTGGTACAAAGAGGGTCGGGGGGATGTCCAGCCACCTACCACTCAGAGAGCAAAATGCCTATGTCTTCCAAACACTTGGCGCCTCTGCGCTTGATGGAAGATAAGTGATCTTATCACTCTTGCGTGGCTATTCTAAGCCCTCTTTCATTAACAATACTAATAGGGCTGTTCGTTAAATTTACTTAAGACAAAGTAATATTTTGTTTGCTATATAAAGATGTGCTAGACTAAGTCCTTTCCAGAATATGGCGCCTGGAAAAAACAAAAAACATGGTAATTTATTTATACATAAAATAACCAAAAAACAAAACAAACCCATTCCCATTAACACACACACATTCTTACAGAAGGAGGAAGAGTGTATTGGAAAAAAGGGTGGGAGGATGGCCCATTATACACACACTCACATTTGCTCCACCACAACCACACACTCATCTTCATTCAGATAATCATTCTTCTCTCTCATATATGAACACTTTTCAATCACCCATTTGTAGTGCACACCACTCAAACACTGCAGATGCACCACACTAGCATTCAAACCCTTCATCTTCTCAACTTTGTACACAATTGGCCTCTCACCACCAAAGTGCACATAAACAATCACTCCATACAAATGACTCACTACAATCAACACTTCCTGAAATGGCAGGACCCCTTGCATACACATCACTCTCAATTCTTTAATGAAGTTCTGCACCCTTGCCATACCAATGCTTTCAGGCGTCCTACATACTTCGTTCATTACCTCCTTCTTTAAGTCATCCACACTATCGGGTACTCTCACATCTACTTCATCACTCTTCAAATCTTGCAAACCATTCCATACAATCTCAAACAAGGAATCACATCACCACCACCCTTACTCTCCTTTCCATTCATAATCCCTTTCGGCAAATACTCAGGATCACTCACTCCACACACATTTTCATCATTCATACCAGGATACCTTGACATCAAATCAGCCACTCCATTCAGTTCACCAGGCACATACTCAATCACATAGTCAAAGTCACTCAAATCTTCCAACGTCCTTGCAATCCTACTATCAGCCCACTTCATACGCTGCAGATACACATGAGGTTGGTGGTCAGTCTTAATCACAAACCTCACACCATACAAAAATGGACGCAACACTTTCAAACAATATCTTATCGCAGCCAACTCTTGTTCCAGTCGAATACTTTCGTTCTGCAACATTCATAGCCTTGGATATATACCTAATTATTTGCCTGACATTCTCTCCATTCAAACGCTGCTCTTGCATCAGAAAACCTCCCATACAATACCCACTCGCATCTGTATACAATTCAAGCATTTTAGCATTCACACTATAATCTGGCTAAGCCAATTCAACATCTTCAGCCGCTGCCTCTTTCAGTCTCTCATACGCCTCATTCATCTTATCATTCCACTTGACAACAGTACTATCTTTCTTGCCCATCCACTCAGTCAGAGGCTTACTCACACCAAAACAATCACATATAAACTTTCGCTGGAACTCAATCAAACCCAAAAACGACTTCAGTTGCTTCACAGTCACCGGTTTAGGAAACATTTGCACCTTCTCAACATACTTCGGTGATTTTCGCAACCCATTCTCACTCACCATATGCCCAAGGAATTCCACTTCTTTCGCAAACCATTCACACTTTGCCACTTTCACCTTCACACCAACACTCTCCAATGTTCTCAACATATCATTCACCAATCTCATATGCTCCTCAAAAGTCTCAGTCATAATCAAAATATTATCTATAAACGCAATCACACTCTTACTAGCAAACTTACTCAACACAACATTCATTGCCCCCTGGAAGGCTCTGGGAGCATTAGCCAACCCAAAGCTGAGGTTCCGGAACTGGTAATGCCTCTTTGTGGAAGAGAAGGCAGTTACCGGCCGGCTCTCCTGAGCAATGGGAATCTGGTAATACCCCTGTACCAGATCCAGCTCCGTAAACCACTCTATCCCATGCATACTATACACACACTCAGATACAACACACATTGGAAACCTTTCTTTCACAGTCATTTCATTCACCTTTCGATAATCCACACACAGACGCAATCTTCCATCCGGCTTACGTACAGGTACAATTGGACTATTCCATGCACTCTCGCTCTCTTCAATCACCCCCAATTGCTCTAATTCTACACACTGCTCCTCAATCTCATCAGCAACCGGACGTGGGAAATGCCTCCGCCACTGATAGATTGGGGAGTCCTCCTTCAGGACAATCTTGAATTCCGGAAGTTTTGCAACCCCGAAATCCAGATCACCCTTACTGAGGGCTTCCTTTCACTCAAATATCATTTGATACACATCCTCCCTTTCATACTCAGTCAAACATCCATCCAATTCCACCATGCTCTTTACTTCATTATAGTCCATTCACACGTCTTTTTACCTGCAACATTCACCCTGACATCCGTACTATCATCCATATCTACCTCATTGACAGTGGAGAGGTGACCCAGTACATCTCTGACTTGGATTCTCCTCACCTACCCTTTCACACTGGGGTCCGCCTGCACACATACAAAAGGATCATTCATTCTCATCAAGCCATCAAACACACAAGCAACACGCCTTACCTTATAACACGCATCCTTTCCATCCAATATCATATTGTTCTCACCCACATTCAAACTAACATCCTTACTCCAACTCACTCTAACAGACACTCTTTCACCCTTCACAAGCCTTACATTCTCGATAGCAGTCACCTCAATACCAGCAAACACACTCCTCCACATGCTACCATCTTTCCCTACATACAACTTATACACCCCCTTTTTACCAATCTTTCTCTCTATCTGATCACTAGCAGGATGCACAACCATACGATTCATTTTCATAAAATCATACCCCAAAATCACACCATACTCACTATACACCTTATGAATCATAGAGAATTCACATTCATTCATCAACATACTGTTGCTGAAGCAGAGAGGAGCTTTTCGAAATTGAAACTCATCTTACCCGAGATCAACTTATCACAGGAATGCCTCACTGGTCTGGCCACCATCAGCATAAAGCACACAGTTGCTGAGAAGATTTCCTATGATGAGCTAGTTCATGATTTTGCATCTAGGAAAGTGTGAAAAGTCAGGATTTAGATAGTAGTTGTGCTGTGGTGCAGTAGATTTTATTTATTATCTTCTATCAACTTTCTAGAAATATACTTTTATGATAAAGCATTTATATAATTTACATTACAATATTGTTTCTGTAGTTTATGTTAGTTGTGCAATTTCATTTGTATTATTCCTATTTCTGGTACCATAACTATATTCATATGTTTGTGTTTTATTTAAGTGATGAAGAGTTTGTAAAATTCATGACATTTTTTTTTTAAATTGTGAAGTAACGATAAATAGTTCAATAAAAAGTTTTGTGAAATTATGGCTGTTCTAAACTTCTTATGTACACTGGAGGGGACAAGGGGCATAGGTGAGGTTGGCCCAGGGTGCCATGTAGGCAAGGACCTTCCTGAGTAAAAGTATTCAATAACGATTATATTGAGTGCATAGCCTCAGGGAGAATAACCCCTCCCAGGCACCGGCAAGAAGTCCTCTCGACTCAAGAGCTAGTGAAATAGTTTTCCAAACAGTGTTAACGAACCTCTCAAATTGCGAGTTTCCCATAGGATGGCAAGGCGTAGACCGACTTGTTAAATGACTGTGGTTTAATAAGTAAGTACGAAGCTCTTCAGACATAAAAGTGGATCCGCTATCCGAGTGAATATATTTTAGTAATCTGAAGATAGAAAAGAGAGTGGAGAGACATTTTATCATGGTCAAGGCGGCGGTGTCTTTGCATTGAAAAGCAAAAGGGAACTTCTAATACTCATCAACAACAATCAGGAGATATCGATTAACCCTATTTGAGGGAAGAGGTCCTTTAAAGTCTACACTCAGTCGGTCAAAGGCATGCATCATGCTGATAAGAGTTGAAGATTGTGGTTTATGATATTGAGGTTTCAATCTTTTGCATACATTGGATGGAGGAGATTACATGCTTTACATCATCCGTAGAATAAGATAGGTTACGATTGAGCACAAAATGGAGAAAATGGGTAATGCCAGGGTCACATAGCAATTTGTCTATTTCACCAAGATCCCTGAGTGATATACTTCCACAGAATCCACAAGAAAGTGCGTCCACAGAAGCATAAAATTTCTCAGGTCTGTAGTTAACCTCAGATGAGTATGGTAAAAGTTCCATTCTCCATCTCATTATTTTCTCATTCTTTATTTTGCTTTTGTGAGATTGATCAAACATGAATCTGACGAGGAGTTGGTCCGTTAGTAATTTAAAATGCTTACCAGAAATGTAATGATGACATCTACGTCTCTAAATGTGTAAATTTATTAATAGTTTCGGAGTAGTCTATGACCAGTCTGCGCTTGCCATTGTGATGAACAACAACTACTTGTGCCCTCCAGGGAGAAAAACTAGCCTCAATAATATCTTCAGCGATGAGTCTTTATATTTCCACTCGTATGAAATTGTGATCTGATGGACCATACCTGCGAAATTTTGTGACAATAAGACTACATTGGGGCAAGAGATTCCTGAATACCTTGACTGACAGGATTTATTGTCACGGCAGCGGGGGAACATATATACAACTTAGAAAGTGGACCTCCATACTGTAATGTTACTGACGAATGCATCTTGTGAAATGGAAGTCCTAGAATTATATCAGTGCAGAGTTAGGGTAATATTGTGGTGGAGCGAATGTGAGTGTGTGTATAAAGGGCCATTCTCCCACCCCTTTTCTCTTTACCCTCTCCCTCCCTCCTGTTGTGGGGAAGTGGTGTGTGTGTGTGTGTGTCTGTATGGCCATTCTCCCACCCCCTTTTACATATATCTTTTCCTACCCCTGTGTGAGTGTGTGGGTATAATTTTCCTTCCGATTTTTTTTAGGAATAATGTTAACCAATTGTATTCTCTTTTCAGAGATATTACTTTGCCATAATTTAACGATAGATATATTTTGTTAAATCAGTTATAAAGCATAACAGTAAATATCTAGAATTATAAAAGTTATAAATAAGAATTTGTCGTGTGCATGTGGATGTTCACTTAGAGGTAAGAAGTTAACAGAATTTCCTCAGGTCGAGTGCCCACTTGTTGGTTTTCCCTTCCCTTTATGGTAAATAAATTGTAAATGGGGGATATCATCTCTTCTACAGAGTGGAAGCTTTTACGCACTGTAAGAAGAATCCTCGAGGCGAGTGCTCCGCCCAGCCCAGCCCTGGAACAGAGGGCGGTACCTGCATTGGCTGACGAGCCTGTGCCCTTTCTTATTTGACAAGACTGCTACTACCACCCCCCTCACCCCATAGTGCCAAGAAATAGCCCTGTGCCCCTTCTCGTTCGGGTGCTCCTTTTGTTGTGTCTACCTTGGTTGGGTTGTTGACATTTGTTCTCTGCGCCCGTCATACTTTATTTTGTTTACGGTTGGGAAAATTACAATTGTATAAAATATTTATTTGAAGGTGCACTGTGTTTATCTATTTTTTTTGTAAATATAAGCTGTAAATATAACTGTAGTTTTTGTAAAGGACTGTATATCAAATTCTATCAATTCTTCCTCGGGGTTCTCAAGGTCCATAAATACTAGGATAAGGTTGGAACGCGGGTTAGTCTAGATTTTTGGTGCCCGAATAGGAACCTTGAGATCTCGAAACCGGAGGAATTTGATTTGATTGCAGTTCATCTGTATATTGGTAGAAGTAGTTTGATTGATTTTTCCCTCCTCCTATCCTTTGTTACTAACTTGGGAACAATGGCTGTGGCAGAAACTTTGAATGAAGAAGTAGTGCGATTGAGACTAGAGTTGAGAAAGAAAGAAGAGGAGTGTGAAATGTTGTGGGGAATGATTGATGGAATGAAGAATAAAATGAAAGGGATGAATGAAAAGACTGATAGGATGAAGAAGGAAATGGGAGACCGACAGGATCAGACTGACCAATGGATGCAGGACTTTTATGACATGATAAAGGGGTCAGGACCGGCCCCAGGACCCTGGCCCTTCACCCATGCTCCGACTGAAGGGGATCAGACTAATGGGATCAATGAGAGTGTGTGCGAGTCTAGAGAGGATAGAGTGATTATGAGTGATAGGAAGGACGGAGAATGGAAGAGAGTTGAATGCAAGAGAAGAAGGAAGAGTGGTTCAAAGGGAAAGGATAGGAAGGTAAGAGGAAAGAGTGTGGACTCATTGTACTCAGATGAAGGAGAGAGTGATGGTATGATTGGTAGGAGTGAGAGTGAAGTGAATGTGGGAAAGGGTATTTTGATAGGGAAAGTGCCAAAGGTAAATAGGTTGTTTAAGTTGCATAGGGGAAAAAGTGTGGAAGAATTCTTCGGGGAATTTGAGCGATATTGTAAGCTCAAGTAACCGGAGAATAAGGAAAACTGGATGAATGTTTTGGGGAAATGTTTGGAGGGTAAATTATTGGAGTTTTTCCATGTGATTACAAGTGTGGGTAACCGAGGTACAAAGTGGTGAAGGAGAGATTGATTGGGCAGGTGAAATGAATGAAAGAGAGAGTGAAGTATAAAAGGGTGAATGAATTTGAGAAGGCTCGAATGGGGAAGAGTGAAAGTGTCAACATGTATGGACATAGGGTTGAGAGTATGGCGAGAAACAGGTATGGTGATGAGGATGTAAATGAATGTAGAGCACTAATGAGGAAGATTTTGGACACGATACCACGAAAGGTGAGTGAGTGAATGGCTGAGTGGAAAGAGAAAGGAGAGAATGAGACTGACAGGTGAACGGTTGATGTGGGAGGATGTGTTGGAGCTGTTGGAAGATGGACGATTTGATGATGAAAGTGATCTAGAAGAGGATGGATGGTACAGTGTGAATGTTGGGGCTAAGAAACCCAGGAGTTTTCATCCACCCACCCCAGTAGTTTGTCAGCTACAGGAATGCCCTGAAGGCTGCACCAGCTGGAGTGATGTCAAACTTCCTGGGCCGGCAGAATGGATGGGCAAATGGAGGGTGGTCGAATGGAAGGGGGCAGATGAATTTGAACTGTGGGAATGGATATATGAGAGAGAAACCGAGGTATGTCCCAGCAAACGAGAGACTGAATGGTGGGAGAAAGATTGTGGAATGTTGTCGGTGTGGAAGGAAAGGTCATATGTTGGTGGAATGTTGTCAGTGTGGAAGGAAAGGTCAAATGTTGGCAGAATGTAGGTGGATGTCTGGTGCATGTTTTGGGTGTGGTAAGAAAGGGCATATGATAAAGGATTGCCAGGAAAGTGTGAAAGAGTGCTTCGAGTGTAAAGAAATAGGCCATTTGAAGAAAGATTATCCGAGGTTGAATGGTGGAGCAACTGGTGGGGAAAGTATGAAATATGCATGTGGTAATTGTGGAAAGGCTGGTCATTATGCAAGGATGTGTCGTGACCAGAGGAATGTATGTAGCTATTGTGCGATGGAAGGACATTCGGGTGAAAAGGGTTGGATTAGACTGAGAGCGCAAGGTGTGAATGGAAAGTCTGAAGCGGGAAACTGAATGGTAAGAGGGTACCTGCTGAAGTATCCTCTGGGTGCATGAGTGTGAGTAATGTGTTGGTAAGTCTGTCTAGTGTGAAAGTGCTGTCTGGTAGGAAGTATGAGTGTCTGAGTGTTAAGGTGGAATTGAATGGAATTGAGTGTTTGGCTTTAATAGATTCTGGATGCAAGGCGAGCTTGGTGTATAAAGATGTGTATGACAAGGTTAGCGAGAAAGCCCTCCTGTCTGAGTGCAAGGGTAGTTTGGTAGGTATTGGTAATAGGAGAGTGCCTGTGATTGGAATGATAAGGTCAGCTGTTCGATTGCATGGTATGATGATGAATGAATGTGAATTTTCTGTGATTGATAAGGTGAGTAGTGAGTATGGTGTGATTTTGGGGTATGATTTTATGAAAATGAATCGTATGGTTGTGCATCCTGCGAGTGATCAGATTGAGAGAAAGATTGGTAAAAATGGGGTGTGTAAGTTGTATGTAGGGAAAGATGGTAGCGTTTTGAGGAGTGTGTTTACTGGTATTGAGGTGACTGCTATGGAGAATGTAAGGCTTGTGAAGGGTGAAAGGGTGTCTGTTAGAGTGAGTTGGAGTAAGGATGTTAGTTTGGATGTGAGTGAGAACACTGTGATATTGGATGGAAAGGATGTGTGCTATAAGGTAAGGCGTGTTGCTTGTGTGTTTGATGGCTTGATGAGAATGAATGATCCTTTTGTATGTGTGCAGGCGGACCCCAGTGTGAAAGGGCAGGTGAGGGGAATCCAAGTCGGAGATGTACTGGGCCACCTCTCCACTGTCAATGAGGTAGGTATGGATGATAGTACGGATATCAGGGTGAATGTTGCGAATGAAAAGACATGTGAATGGATGTATAATGAGGTGAAAATTGGATGGATGTTTGAATGAGTATGAAAGGGAGGATGTGTATCAAATGATATTTGAGTGAAAGGAAGCCCTCAGTAAGGGTGATCTGGATTTTGGGGTTGCAAAGCTCCCGGAATTCAAGATTGTCCTGAAGGAGGACTCCCCAATCTATCAGCGGCTGAGGCATTTCCCACGTCTGGTTGCTGATGAGATTGAGGAGCAGTGTTTGGAATTGGAGCAATTGGGAGTGATTGAAGAGAGCGAGAGTGCATGGAATAGTCCAATTGTACCTGTATGTAAGCCGGATGGAAGATTGCGTCTGTGTGTGGATTATCGAAAGGCGAATGAAAGGACTGTGAAAGAAAGGTTTCCGATGTGTGTGGTATCTGAGTGTGTGTATAGTATGCATGGGATGGAGTGGTTTACGAAGCTGGATCTGGTACGGGGGTATTACCAGATGCCCATTGCTGAGGAGAGCCGGCCAGTAACTGCCTTCTCTTCCTCAAAGAGGCATTACCAGTTCCGGAACCTCAGCTTTGGGTTGGCTAATGCTCCCGGAGCCTTCCAGCGGGCAATGAATGTTGTGTTGAGTAAGTTTGCGAGTAAGAATGTGATTGCGTTTATAGATGATATTTTGATTATGACTGAGACTTTTGAGGAGCATATGAGATTGGTGAATGATGTGTTGAGAACATTGGAGAGTGTTGGTGTGAAGGTGAAAGTGGCGAAGTGTGAATGGTTTGCGAAAGAAGTGGAATTCCTTGGGCATATGGTGAGTGAGAATGGGTTGCGAAAATCACCGAAGTATGTTGAGAAGGTACAAATGTTTCCTAAACTGGTGACTGTGAAGCAACTGAAGTCGTTTTTGGGTTTGATTGAGTTCCAGCGAAAGTTTATACGTGATTGTTCTGGTGTGAGTAAGCCTCTGACTGAGTGGATATGCAAGAAAGGTAGTACGGTTGTCAAGTGGAATGATAAGATGAATGAGGCGTATGAGAGACTGAAAGAGGCAGCGGCTGAAGATGTTGAATTGGCTTACCCAGATTATAGTGTAAGTGCTAAAATGCTTGAACTGTATACAGATGCGAGTGGGTATTGTATGGGAGGTTTTCTGATGCAAGAGCAGCGTTTGAATGGAGAGAATTTCAGGCGAATAATTGGGTATGTATCCAAGGCTATAAATGTTGCAGAACAAAAGTATTCGACTGTGGAACGAGAGCTGGCTGCGATAAGATATTGTTTGAAAGTGTTGCGTCCATTTTTGTATGGTGTGAGGTTTGTGATAAAAACCGATCATCAACCTCTTGTGTATCTGCAGCGTATGAAGTGGGCTGATAGTAGGATTGCAAGGACTTTGGAAGATTTGAGTGACTTTGACTATGTGATTGAATATGTACTGGTGAACGAAATGGAGTGGCTGATTTGATGTCAAGGTATCCTGGTACGAATGATGAAAATGTGTGTGGAGTGAGTGATCCTGAGTATTTGCCGAAAGGGATTATGAATGGAAAAGAGAGTAAGGGTGGTGGTGATTCCTTGTTTGAGAGTGTATGGAATGGTTTGCAAGATTTGAAGAGTGATGGAGTAGATGTGAGAGTGCCCGATAGTGTAGATGATTTAAGGAAGGAGGTAATGAATGAAGTGTGTAGGAAGCCTGAAAGCATTGGTATGGCAAAGGTGCGGAACTTCATGAAAGAATTGAGAGCGATGTGTATGCAAGGGGTCCCGCCATTTCAGGAAGTGTTGATTGTAGTGAGTCATTTGTATGGAGTGATTGTTTATGTGCACTTTGGTGGTGAGAGGCCGATTGTGTACAAGGATGAGAAGATGAAAGGTTTGAATCCTAATGTGGTACATCTGCAATGTTTGAGTGGTGTGCATTACAATTGGGTGATTGAAAAGTGTTCATATATGAGAGAGAAGAATGATTGTCTGGATGAAGATGAGTGTGTGATGAGTGATGATGTGTGAGTTGATGATGGTGTGGATATCAGTGCTGATGTTGGTGTGCTTGTTCCTTCTGTGTATTGCGAACATGGTGGACCTGATATGATGGAAGCGAGAGTGAAAGTTGGTGAAAGGTTGTTCTGTGGTTTGATTGATACTGGAGCGCAAGTGTCTTTAGTGAATGAGAATATTCTGAGTAAGTATGAAGAGTTTAGATGTTGCGAGCATAAACCTGTGAAGTTACGGATAAGTGGATTAGGGAATGGCATGATAGTGGCATGGGAACAGGTTAGTCTGAAAGTGAGTTTGGGTAATGGTGTGAATGTGAAGCATGACTTTGTGATTCTGAAAGGTGAGCAAATGCCTTGTTGTTTCTTGCTTGGTGTAGACTTTATGAGATTGAATGATTTGTCTTTGGATGCTGATAAGGATCGTCTTATGAAAGGTGAATGTGAGGTGATGAAGTTGAATGAGTGTGCGAAGAATGTTGTCAAATTTTGTGGCATGATTGAGTTGGTCATGGATGATGAGAATGAGATTTTAAGTGATGATGATATTCTAGAGATGCAAGAGATGTGTCCTTTTGTTAGTGAGTTGAAGAGGTGTGAATGATGCGTGTTGATTTGAATGAATGGCCAGAGTGTTTAAGTGATTTTAAAAGCTATGCTAAGGATTTTGTTGTTTGTATGGATGTTGTATATTTTGTGAGGCATGTGAAGGGTGGTGATGATATGTATGTACCTGTGATGTCCTTAGTTGGTATGATTGGTCTGGTGAAGGTTGTGCATGATAATTATGGGCTTATGGGTAAGTTTAAGCTGTGGGAGTGTATGAAGGAGCGTGTGTTCCATCCGTTTCTGAGGACTGTTGTGAATGATGTTGCAACTACGTGTGAAAGGTGTCAGAAGCGAAAGGTGCAAGGTGTGCAAGTGAAACCACCGATGTTGAAAGTTGATGCGAAAGAACCGTTTGAATTGGTAGTGATTGATTGTGTGTCTTTGCCGCATACGAGTGCTGGGAATGTTGGTATGGTTGTTATGGTTGATCATAAAAGTAAGTTTGTGTATGCAGCGCCTGTGAGAGATAAAAGGAGTGTGACTGTTGCGTGTGTGGTTGAGCAGTTGTTTTTTCCTATGTGTGTATGGAAGCCGAGAAGATGTCTGAGTGATAATGGGCCTGAATTTGTAGGGGAAGCGTTTGAGCAAATGTTGAGAGAGAATGGTGTGGAGCATGTGAGAACAACTCCGTATGTACCGTCTTCAAATGGATTGGCTGAATGGACTATAAGAACCTTGTGTGAGATGTTGAGAATGATGAGTACGACAGTGAATGACTGGGATGTGTGTCTGGGGAGAGTCTTGTGGGCGTATAATTCAACTGTGCATAGTGCAACTGGAATGTCCCCATGTCAGTTTGTGATGAATTTTGAAAGGCGAGTGAAAGATAGGTTTCGTTTGAGTGAAAGTGAGCAGAGTGTATGGCGTGAGGCGCATGAAAGGTTCCGTTCATTTGAATTAGGTGCAAAAGTATTGATGGTGAAAGAAGTGAAGGGTAGGTTGAATGTGTCAAAGATGAGTGAGAAGTTTGATGGACCTTATAGAGTTGTGAGGGTTTGGGAAAATGGAGTGACGTATGTTTTGGAGAGTTTGAATGACGGCATGACTGAGAGAGTGCGGGCTCATCAGAGTCAGTTAAGGAGATGGAGAGAACCTCCTGACTACCTGGTGAGCCATCCGGTGTATGGACTGTGTAGAGAGAGAGGTAAAGTGCATGATGATGAGATTGAATGTGAGAGTATGGATCTGTCTGGGAAAGAGCTAGTCTTAGTCTCGAGGAGTAGAAAGCGTACAAAGAAGAGTAAAAGGAAGAATGCAAGTACGAATGAAAGTAAGTCTGAGCAGAGTGTTTCTGGTATGGGGGATCTTGAAAGGGAGATTGAGTTTTTGCGTAGACAGGTGAGTGATTTGGCTGGTATAAGTAGACGAGTGAGTGAGCTGCCTGGGCCAAATTTTTCTGGTTTTGGGAACAGTCTGAATGATAGTGTGTTTGGGCAGAATGAACCTAGTGTGGCTGATTTTTCGGGTTTTACGAATGGTAATAGTATGGATGAGTTTGATGTAGTGAATGATGAAGTGGCTGATTTTTCAGGTTTCTGGTGGGAACCAGTCGAAGGGGTTTCTGGTATGCCTGTTGAGAATACAGGGGATGTTAGTGACCTGTCTGTTTCGCAAGAATGTACCTTGAGTTGGATGAGAGCTGTGAGTGAGGAGCTGATGAATGGGGGTATGAAGAGTGAGGGTTCTGAACGGAAGAGTATGAAAGAATTCTGTCGTGAGATGGGAGAACTGGTAATGAGGGCTAAGAGTATGGTTGATGAGATGATAAATAGTGACGATGAGACTGACAGGACGACTGACGAACAACCCCGACTAATTGCTACGCGTAGCCAGGGACCAGTAGAGGACCAGTAGAAGAGTGTGAATAGGTGCAGAAGGGTGCGATTGAGCACAAGTGGTACCGTGAAGAGTGATTGAAAGGGTTTAGTGAGTGGCTGGTCGAATGGCTTAAGGAAGGAGGGGTGTGGTGGAGTGAATGTAAGTGTGTGTAAAAGGGCCATTCTCTTACCCCTTTTCTCAGTACCCTCTCCCTCCCTCTGTAAGAATGAGTGTGAATGGGAATGGGTTTGTTTTATTTTTGTTTATTTTATGTATAAAATGATTACCATGTTTTTCTTTCTTTCCAGGCGTCATATTCTGGAAAGATAGTAGCTAGTTTTGAGATATCACTATAATTAAAAGAATATTGTACTTTGCTTAAAATAAACTTTTATCAAAGCGTCATATTCTGGAAAGAGGTAAGCTAGTCGATAAATTTACTCGGGTAATGCCCACTTATTAGTTTCCCTTCCATGTATAAATAAATGGGTCATAAAAGGAGGATATATCTCTTCTACAGAGAGTGGAAGTGTGGACTGACAGCAAGAGGGGTTCTGTAGACGAGTGCTCCGCCCAGCCCTGAGAAGGAGGGCTTTCGTGCCTCGCTAACCACCTCAACCGCCATACCCGCCTTCATTGACAAACCTGCCTCCTTCTAAGTTAGCCTACTACCACCCACCTCCAGCACACAAGTGATAGCGCGTGCCCTTTTTTTCGTTCGGTTGTTGTTGTGTTTTTATGTTTTGTGTAGATATATAAGTAAATTTGTTGTATTCGCCTGTTATAAAATTCTCTGTTGGTATCGTATTTGGATTGGGGAATCCAGCCTCATTTTGAAGTGCGCACACTTCCTTTGTATTTATAAATTGCTGTAAATATAACTGTAACTATCATTGTACTTTTTTGTGAGTAAAGGGACTGTATATACAATCCGTTTCATTCTCCCTCGATTTCTCACGTTCGGACAGTGTAGGAAGCGGGTTGGATCGATTATCGATTGGGATTAGAGATATATTTTCGGGCCGCTACAATCCGAGTCAAACGGACTCTTTTTTAAGGCACCCACACTCCCAGGAAAACTACATCCAGAGGATTGCATCCAGAAACAAGGGTATCACCAATCAAGGCTTGTCAAGAACTAAATCATGCAGCTATAGATATATACAAACAATATTAATATATACAAAACTTAGGAACCATCACAACCTTCCCTTCCCATAAACTCATCCAACCTACTCTTAAATACATTTAGATTTGGAATACCTACTACCCTCTACGGCAATTTGTTCCAGAAGTCTACCACTCTATTAGTGAAAAAATATTTTCTTAAATCCAATCTACACCCTTGCTTTTTAATTTTCAAGTGGTGACCTCTAGTCCGATTTCCATCATCTAACTCAAAAAACTTGCTAACATCCAATTTATCTATCCCGGAAAAAATTTTAAAGAGCTCAATCATATCCCCTCTCACACACCTCCTTTCGAACGAGAACATATTTAATACTCTCAGTCTATCTTCATATTCAAGGTGCCTCAGGGAAGGAATAATCTTTGTTGACCTCCGTTGCACTGACTCAAGAAGGTTAATATCGTGTCTAAAATGTGGGGACCATGCCTGTATACAGTACTCTGGATGTGGCCTAACATAAGAGTTATAGAGTTTAAGAATAACCTCCTTACTTTTGTAACTGACATTTCTCTTAATAAAACCCAGCACTCTATTTGCCCTATTTCTTGCTTCAATATACTGCTTAGAAAACCTTAATGACTTATCTATTACTACTCCTAGATCTTTCTCATCCTCTACTGAGCTTAGCCAATGCCCATCCATTTCATAGTTAAATTCTCTATTATCTTTTCCAATGTTAATAACTTTGCACTTATCAAGGTTGAAAGTCATTTGCCACTTATGTGACCAGGATAACAATTTATTTAAGTCCCCCTACACTTTAAAATTATCATCAATATCTTTAACTACAGCTGCTAATTTGGTATCATCCCCCAAAATTGACACTTTATTATTAACTGCCTCCCCAAGATCGTTTATATAGATGACAAATAATAATGGACCGAGAACTGATCCCTGAGGAACCCAACTGATAACATCCCTCCACTCTGACTTTACACCATTTAGCACTACCCTTTGCTTCCTGTCTTTCAGCCACTCAACTATCCAATTTGAAACACCCCCACATACCCCAATCATTTTTAATTTATGAACTAGTCTCCTGTGTGGTACCTTATCAAATGCTTTACTAAAATCTAAGTAAATTATATCTACATTCTCTCCCTTATCTACTTGATCTGTTACAAACTCCAGAAAGTCTAGTAAGTTAGTCAAACATGATCTACCTGATCTAAACCCATGCTGAGCATCGCTGATTAACCCCTCCCTCTCTAGATGTTGGCAAATCCCTTTTTTTAACTATTTTCTCAAGAATTTTAAAGACTACAGGAGTTAGGCTAACCGGTCTAAAGTTATTTGGATCCTCTTTACTACCCTTCTTGAAAATGGGGACTACATTCGCTCTCTTCCAACATAACATAACATAACATAATTACACGGATGACAAAAGCCACAAGGGCCTATCAAAGGTCATCCGCCTCCGTCAAAACCCACCCACAAAAAGCACCATCACCAGGGGAAGACAAAATCAAAGTCCCCCACAATATAATATAACGGATGACAAAAGCCACAAGGGCTCATCATAGGTCATCCGAGTCAAGCGGCCTCTTTTTCAAGGCACCCAAACTCCCAGGAAAACTACATCCAGAGGATTGCATCCAGAAACAAGGGTATCACCAATCAAGGCTTGTCAAGAACTAAATCATGCAGCTATAGATATATACAAACAATATTAATATATACAAAACTTAGGAACCATCACAACCTTCCCTTCCCATAAACTCATCCAACCTACTCTTAAATACATTTAGATTTGGACTACCTACTACCCTCTGCGGCAATTTGTTCCAGAAGTCTACCACTCTATTGGTGAAAAAATATTTTCTTAAATCCAACCTACACCCTTGCTTTTTAATTTTCAAGTGGTGACCTCTAGTCCGATTTCCATCATCTAACTCAAAAAACTTGCTAACATCCAATTTATCTATCCCGGAAAAAATTTTAAACAGCTCAATCATATCCCCTCTCACACACCTCCTTTCGAACGAGAACATATTTAATACCCTCAGTCTATCTTCATATTCAAGGTGCCTCAGGGAAGGAATAATCTTTGTTGCCCTCCGTTGCACTGACTCAAGAAGGTTAATATCATGTCTAAAATGTGGGGACCATGCCTGTATACAGTACTCTAGATGTGGCCTAACATAAGAGTTATAGAGTTTAAGAATAACCTCCTTACTTTTGTAACTGACATTTCTCTTAATAAAACCCAGCACTCTATTTGCCCTATTTCTTGCTTCAATACACTGCTTAGAAAACCTTAATGACTTATCTATTACTACTCCTAGATCTTTCTCATCCTCTACTGAGCTCAGCCAATGCCCATCCATTTCATAGTTAAATTCTCTATTATCTTTTCCCATGTTAATAACTTTGCACTTATCAAGGTTGAAAGTCATTTGCCACTTATGTGCCCAGGATAACAATTTATTTAAGTCCCCCTGCACTTTAAAATTATCATCAATATCTTTAACTACAGCTGCTAATTTGGTATCATCCGCAAAAATTGACACTTTATTATTAACTGCCTCCCCAAGATCGTTTATATAGATGACAAATAATAATGGACCGAGAACTGATCCCTGAGGAACCCCACTGATAACATCCATCCACTCTGACTTTACACCATTTAGCACTACCCTTTGCTTCCTGTCTTTCAGCCACTCAGCTATCCAATTTGAAACACCCCCACATATCCCAATCATTTTTAATTTATGAACTAGTCTCCTGTGTGGTACCTTATCAAATGCTTTACTAAAATCTAAGTAAATTATATCTACATTCTCTCCCTTATCTACTTGATCTGTTACAAACTCCAGAAAGTCTAGTAAGTTAGTCAAACATGATCTACCTGATCTAAACCCATGCTGAGCATCGCTGATCAACCCCTCCCTCTCTAGATGTTGGCAAATCCCTTTTTTAACTATTTTCTCAAGAATTTTACAGACTACAGAAGTTAGGCTAACCGGTCTAAAGTTATTTGGATCCTCTTTACTACCCTTCTTGAAAATGGGGACTACATTCGCTCTCTTCCAATCATCGGGTATTTCTCCATATTCCAATGACCTAGTATATAACTTGTCCAGAGCTATTGAGATACTTTCTACCCCTTCTTTAAGTATCCTAGAATGAATATTATCAGGGCCGGAGGCCTTGGTAGTATCTAAATCACCTATTAGTCCTTTTATCATCCTCCGATCCACACAAATGTTAGTAAACACCTCTTTTCCTGACCTATGAGTACTATACATAGGACTATTTAGTTTCTCTTTTGTAAATACTGATGCAAAATGACCATTTAGTACCTCAACTATTTCCTCATCAGTTTCTCTCACAAACCCTTTATATTTGATAGGTCCTATTTTAACTCTGCCACACTTGTTATTAATTTTATAGTAACTAAAGAACTTTCTAGGATCTTTGTTGCTATCCTGAGCTAATTTAATTTCTGACACCCTTTTGTTCTTCTTTATAATCTTATTTAACTCATTCCTAGCCATTCTATAATCACTTAAATTTTGAATATTATTTTGTACCTGTAATTTTTTATATGCCCTTTTCTTCTCTGAAATTTTTCTAGCTATCTCCTGATTCCACCATAATGGTTTCCTACTTTTGTTCCTAATGGCCTTCATTGGGATACATTGTTCTTGGACTACATTTATTATATGCTTGAAAGTATCCCACATCCCATAAGCATTTTTACCTCTGAATTCTATATCCCAGTCTACCAAATTTAGCAAGCTTCGAAGTCTTACATAATCTCCCTTATGAAAATTTGGAACTTTTTCAGCATTCTCAGTTATTTTACCCTTCTCAATTCCCAAGTTAAAACGAACTATCTGATGGTCACTATTTCCCAATGCTTCCCCAACAGTCAATTTTTGAACTAAATGATCACTGTTAGAAAGTACTAAATCTAATATATTGTCCCCCCTCGTTGAATCGTTAACAAATTGATTCAAAAAATTATCCTCAAAGCATTCTATGAACCTGCCACTTGTTCTATCCCTACCTATCATATTTTCCCAGTCCACAGAGTTTAAGTTGAAGTCCCCAATAATAACTGCATCTGTTTCACATCCCTTACTTATTTCCCTTATCATTAGTTCATCTATATCATCAGTCTGCCCAGGTGGCCTGTAAAAAGCTCCCAAATGCACCATTCTATTTTTACTGAACCTAATATCTATCCAAAGTGACTCAACTCCATCCTGCTTTATTGAAGTATTTAAACTTGAAACAATGTTGTTTTTTATATAGATAATTATTCCTCCACCAATCCTACCTGTCCTTTGACTAATGTACATATTATAGCCCTGAAAATCAAATTCACTTATAGTGTCACTAAATTCTATTTCATTAACCCATGATTCAGTAACGCATAATATATCTATATCCTCATTGCTAATATAACTAAATAGCTCATCCTTCTTGTTTCTAAGACTACGAGCATTTGTATAGAAACAATTTAACCCCCCTATCCCTGAAGCACCTCTTGAAACTTGAATGACCTCACCTCTATCGCCTTGGAACCTATTTCTGTTATCTGCCAAGTCCATTCTACTTTCAGTACTATAATGTCCTCTCATAATTCCCTGACCACTATTAGTATCTAGTTTCCCGCCCGCAAAGACCTAATAACACGATCATACTCCTCCCACAACACATCTACCCCCCTCCTACTCAAATGCAGTCCATCCATCGCATACATTTCTTTCATTCCAACAAACCTATCCCACACATCCACAAACATGACACCTTCCATCTCACACATCCTCCTCACATAATCATTCAGCCCAATTGCACGAGACATCCATTCTACCCCAACATCCATTCTTGGAAGCACACCTGTCACAACACCTTTCATTCTACTTTCTTTCACCTTTTCAATCAACCTCTTGTACCTCTCACGTAACTCACATGCACCCACTTTCTTCACATCATTCACTCCTACATGTGTAATCACAACCGCATCCCTTGCACAGCCAGACACCAGTTCCTCATACCTATCAGACAGATCTCTCACTCCAGCACCCGGCAAACACACCCTCAAACCATTCAATCTACTTGCATTCAACTTCCTATCTAAATATCTAACTCGCGAATCACCCATCACAAGCACTTCAGTCAGACTCCTATTCCTAACCCCCACAGACCTAACTCCATCCCCACTCCTATTCTCATTCAAACTACCAGTCACTCGAACTCCACCCCCACCCCCATCAGTCATATCACTTCCAGTTACTTCCTCTCTTAGGGCACTGAATCTATTAGTCAAGCTAATAGGATCTGTGTCCCTCTGACTCACACACCTATTCTCCCCCTGGCTAACCACCTCAACAGAGGCAACCCTATTCTCACAAAGAACAGGAGAAGCCTCCCTAGCTTCATGTTTCCTAACCACTCTCCACTGTCCCCCATCCTCACTAGGCCTATTTCTAACTAATCTAAGGGGGCTAACTTCACTATCACTAGAACTATCACATCCTACCTCCTCCACTGGCCCTCTACCTTCACCTGAAACATCTAACTGGCCTACCTCACCACCTAACCTATTCCCAGCTCTAGGCCTAACACTAAGTTCCCTCCTGAGCTCAGCAACTAACCCCTCCAGCCTACATATCCTGTCTAAATCCTGCCTTCTCATCCCCTCTAAATCTACAATGCATTCACGCAGCCCACATACAACACATGTATACCCCTCACCTAATACACCACAACCAATGCATACATTCCGACACTCATGCTCACTTTCATCCCCAAACTCCATCACTTATTCAAACAAAGAAAGAATTTAAGTAGCAATAAGAAATAAAAAAAAGAAGAGCAACTTAGCTTTCCTGATTGTGGTGAGAAAACAAAACAAAAAAACAAACAAACTATAGAAAGATCTGAAAAATAGATCAACAGACTGAGAGCTCTATAAAACACGTGCTACCTGTTCGAAGGTCAGTCGAAGACTGACTGGGTATTTCTCCATATTCCAATGACCTAGTATATAACTTGTCCAGAGCTATTGAGATACTTTCTACCCCTTCTTTAAGTATCCTAGAATGAATATTATCAGGGCCAGAGGCCTTGGTAGTATCTAAATCACCTATTAGTCCTTTTATCATCCTCCGATCCACACTAATGTTAGTAAACACCTCTTTTCCTGACCCATGAGTACTATACATAGGACTATTTAGTTTTTCCTTTGTAAATACTGATGCAAAATGACCATTTAGTACCTCAACTATTTCCTCATCAGTTTCTCTCACAACCCCTTCATATTTGATAGGTCCTATTTTAACTCTGCCAGACTTGTTATTAATTTTATAGTAACTAAAAAACTTTCTAGGATCTTTGTTGCTATCCTGAGCTAATTTAATTTCTGACACCCTTTTGTTCTTCTTTATAATCTTATTTAACTCATTCCTAGCCATTCTATAATCACTAAAATTTTGAATATTATTTTGTACCTGTAATTTTTTGTATGCCCTTTTCTTCTCTGAAATTTTTCTAGCTATCTCCTGATTCCACCATAATGGTTTCCTACTTTTGTTCCTAATGGCCTTCATTGGGATACATTGTTCTTGGACTACATTTATTATATGCTTGAAAGTATCCCACATCCCATAAGCATTTTTACCTCTGAATTCTATATCCCAGTCTACCAAATTTAGCAAGCTTCGAAGTTTTACATAATCTCCCTTACGAAAATTTGGAACTTTTTCAGCATTCTCAGTTATTTTACCCTTCTCAATTCCCAAGTTAAAACGAACTATCTGATGGTCACTATTTCCCAATGCTTCCCCAACAGTCAATTCTTGAACTAAATGATCACTGTTAGAAAGTACTAAATCTAATATATTGTCCCCCTCTCGTTGGCTCATTAACAAATTGATTAAAAAAAAATTATCCTCAAAGCATTCTATGAACCTGCCACTTGTTCTATCCCTATCTATCATATTTTCCCAGTCCACAGAGTTTAAGTTGAAGTCCCCAATAATAACTCCATCTGTTTCACATCCCTTACCTATTTCCCTTATCATTAGTTCATCCATATCATCAGTCTGCCCAGGTGGCCTGTAAAAAGCTCCCAAATGCACCATTCTATTTTTACTGAACCTAATATCTATCCAAAGTGACTCAACTCCATCCTGCTTTATTGAAGTATTTAAACTTGAAACGATGTTGTTTTTTTATATAGATAATTATTCCTCCACCAATCCTACCAGTCCTTTGACTAATGTACATATTATAGCCCTGTAAATCAAATTCACTTATAGTGTCACTAAATTCTATTTCATTAACCCATGATTCAGTAACACATAATATATCTATATCCTCATTGCTAATATAACTAAATAGCTCATTCTTCTTGTTTCTAAGACTACAAGCATTTGTATAGAAACAATTTAACCCCCCTATCCCTGAAGCACCTCTTGAAACTTGAATGACCTCACCTCTATCGCCTTGGAACCTATTTCTGTTATCTGCCAAGTCCATTCTACTTTCAGTACTATAATGTCCTCTCATAATTCCCTGACCACTATTAGTATCTAGTTTCCCACCCGCAAAGACCTAATAACACAATCATACTCCTCCCACAACACATCTAACCCCCTCCTACTCAAATGCAGTCCTTCCATTGCATACATTTCTTTCATTCCAACAAACCTATCCCACACATCCACAAACTTGACACCTTCCATCTCACACATCCTCCTCACATGATCATTCAGCCCAATTGCACGAGACATCCATTCTACCCCAACATCCATTCTTGGAAGCACACCTGTCACAACACCTTTCATTCTACTTTCTTTCACCTTTTCAATCAACCTCTTGTACCTCTCACGTAACTCACATGCACCCACTTTCTTCACATCATTCACTCCTACATGTGTAATCACAACCGCATCCCTTGCACAGCCAGACACCAGCTCCTCATACCTATCAGACAGATCTCTCACTCCAGCACCCGGCAAACACACCCTCAAACCATTCAATCTACTTGCATTCAACTTCCTATCTAAATATCTAACTCGCGAATCACCCATCACAAGCACTTCAGTCAGACTCCTATTCCTAACCCCCACAGACCTAACTCCATCCCCACTCCTATTCTCATTCAAACTACCAGTCACTCTACTCCACCCCCACCCCCATCAGTCATATCACTTCCAGTTACTTCCTCTCTTAGGGCACTGAATCTATTAGTCAAGCTAATAGGTTCTGTGTCCCTCTGACTCACACACATATTCTCCCCCTGGCTAACAACCTCAACAGAAGCAACCCTATTCTCACAAAGAACAGGAGAAGCCTCCCTAGCTTCATGTTTCCTAACCACTCTCCACTGTCCCCCATCCTCACTAGGCCTATTTCTAACTAATCTAAGGGGGCTAACTTCCCTATCACTAGAACTATCATATCCTACCTCCTCCACCGGCCCTCTACCTTCACCTGAAACATCTAACTGGCCTACCTCACCACCTAACCTATTCCCAAATCTAGGCCTAACACTAAGTTCCCTCCAGAGCTCAGCAACTAACCCCTCCAGCCTACATATCCTGTCGAAATCCTGCCTTCTCATCCCCTCTAAATCTACAATGCATTCACGCAGCCCACATACAACACATGTATACCCCTCACCCAATACACCACAACCAATGCATACATTCGGACACTCATGCTCACTTTCATCCCCAAACTCCATCACTTATTCAAACAAAGAAAGAACTTAAGTAGGAATCAGAAAAAAAAGAAGAGCAGCTTAGCTTTGGCTGATTGCGGTGAGAAAAAAACAAACAAACTATAGAAAAATCTGAAAAATAGATCAACAGACTGAGAGCTCTATGAAACACGTGCTACCTGTTCGAAGGTCAGTGTTGACTGGAACAGGAGCTGCCAAGTGTAGGCCATGAATGGTCTTTTGCAGTCTCCTTCTTTTCTTATGCCCTTATGTTATGGTGAAAGGCTCAGAAAACTGCCAAGTGTAGGCCATGAATGGTCTTTTGCAGTCTACTTCTTTTCTTATGCCCTTATGTTATGGTGAAAGGCTCAGAAAACTAAATCTACATACATTGGAAAGGAGAAGAGTCAGAGGGAAATTGATTGAAGTCTTCAAATGGGTAAAAGGATATAATAAAGGGAATCTGGGTAAGGTTCTTATACTTAGTGAACATGAAAGGACACGTAGCAATGGGTTTAAGCTTGATAAGTATAGGTTTAGGAATGAGATTGGGAGGAATTAGTTTACAAATCATAACATAACATAACATAACATAATTACACGGATGACAAAAGCCACAAGGGCCTATCAAAGGTCATCCGCCTCCGTCAAAACCCACCCACAAAAATCGTGTGGTAGATGAATGGAATAGGCTCACTAGATATGTGATAGAAGCCTCCTCTCTGGGTAGTTTTAAGAATAGATTAGATAAATATATGGATGAAGCTGCAAGATGGGACTGACTTTTTTTATGTACATATGTATATATTTTTCTAAGGAGTGGGGAGATTATATTTTGCAGTTGCATGAATGGACATAATCCTCTGGATGCATTTTATGTATATTGTAGATTAGATCTGACGAACTCCTGTAAAGTGTGACAATGTTGATAATCCTCTGGATGCATTTTATGTATATTGTAGATTAGATCTGACGAACTCCTGTAAAGTGTGACAATGTTGATGACGTTTCTCTGGTAAGAAATCTTTTATGTGTTGACTGGAACAGGAGCTGCCAAGTGTTTGCCATGAATGGTCTTTAGCAGTCTCCTTCTTTTCTTATGCCCTTATGTTATGGTGAAAGGCTCAGAAAACTAAATCTACATACATTGGAAAGGAGAAGAGTCAGAGAGCAACTGATTGAAGTCTTCAAATGGGTAAAAGGATATAATAAAGGGAATCTGGGTAAGGTTCATATACTTAGTGAACATGACAGGACACGTAGCAATGGGTTTAAGCTTGATAAGTATAGGTTTAGGAATGAGATTGGGAGGAATTAGTTTACAAATCGTGTGGTAGATGAATGAAATAGGCTCGCTAGATATGTGATAGAAGCCTCCTCTCTGGGTAGTTTTAAGAATAGATTAGATAAATATATGGATGAAGCTGCTAGGACTGACTTTTTTTATGTACATATGTATATATTTTTCTAAGGAGAGGGGAGATTATATTTGTCAGTTGCATGAATGGACATAATCCTCTGGATGCATTTTATGTATATTGTAGATCAGATCTGACGAACTCCTGTAAAGGGTGACAATGTTGATGACGTTTCTCTGGTAAGAAATCTTTTGTGTGTTGACTGGAACAGGAGCTGCCAAGTGTAGGCCATGGCTGTCTGGCTTTGTTCTGGAAGGTTGTCTTGCAGGAAGCTCTTGATTCTCATTGTAAGATTGGGATATAATACTGATTTGGGTGTATAGTTTTTCTTGTATTTATTTAATACATCAATCACTGTGTAATAAATACATTAGTGATTAATACTTTTGGGGAAGATAACTGGCAGCAATCCTGAGCAAGAATTTTTTTTGGTCAGTGTTAACTTTTTCCTTAGTAAATTTCTGAGAGTATGGCTGTTTGTATAGATGGTGAGAGCATGCCGTTTGAAAGTAGTGTGTATGTGGTGTGTGATGCATGTGGAGTTGAAAGGAGAGTGAATGTAACTGAATGCCGTGTGTGTTTTCTGGAAGGGGAGGTTAGGAGGTTGAGTGGGGAATGTAAGAGGTTGAATGATTTGGTGTTTGAGGTGAGAAGAGATGCAAGTGTGCGATTGAAGGGTGAGATTAGTGCTAAGAGGGTGAAAGATAGGGCTAGGACTGGGAACAGTGTGGAAGTTGTGAGTGATGATGAATGGTGGGTGAAAATGGATAGGATAGATAAGTTAGGACAGGTTAGGTGTGTGAATGAGAGGAACATAGAACCTGTTAGGTTGACTAACAGATTCAATGTCCTGAGAGAAGAAGTGTGAAAGTGATTTGCCTGGTGTGATTGTGGATGAAAGCAGGATGGGTGGTAGTGTGACTGAGAGCAGGAGGGAGGGTAATGTTAGGCCAAGACAGAATAGGAGAATGACTGAGGTGCTAGTGATGGGTGACTCTCAGATTAGGTATTTAGATAGGAAGTTGAGTGATAGCAAGTGGAAGGGAATGAGAGTTTGTCTGCCGGGTGCTGGTGTAAGTGATGTTTGTGAGAGGTATGATAGGCTGGTTTCTGGGTGTGAGAGGGATGCAGTTGTGATTACGCATGTGGGAGTGAATGATGTAAAGAAGGTGGGTACATGTGAGTTACGTGAGCAGTATAAAAGGTTAGTTGAAAGGATGAGTAAAAGCAGGGTAAAAGGTGTTGTTTCTGGTGTGCTTCCGAGATTGGATGTGGGGGTAGAATGGTTGTCGCGTGCAATTGGTTTGAATGAATTTGTGAAAGGACTGTGTGAGGAGTTAGGATTGGTGTTTGTAGATGTCTGGGGAGGGTTTTACGGGAATAGGAGGTTGTATGCGATGGATGGGCTCCATCTTAGTCGGGCAGGTGTTGAGGTTCTATGGGGGGAGCTGGATAGTGTGATTAGGTCCTTACGGGTGGGAAACTAGAAGCTGTTAGAGGTAAGGGAATAACAGGAATAGAGGGCAGGTGTAGGAAATGGAAGGGATGCAGAGATAGAGGAATAGCTAAGGGAGAGGGCATACTGATGCATTATAGGGGGACTAATGCACAAGTGAATGAGCAGATAACTAGGAATAGAAAAGCACGATGCAATGAAGATGGGAATAATAAAAAAACCTTAAAAATATACTACACAAATGGTCGGAGTATAAGGAATAAGATAGATCTCTTAAGAGCGTTAGCGAGTGAAGAGAATTTTGATATAATTGCGATAACAGAGTCATGGCTTGATTTGGCAGGAAATCACTTTAAAGCTGAGGTTGAGATTGAGGGCTTTAACATGTTCCATACAGATAGGAATAGGAAGAGAGGAGGAGGGGTTATTATTTATATTAAAGATAATCTCCAGTGTTGTGTAAACAGTACAATTAAATTAGATGATAACACAGAGTCATTATGGCTAAATGTAAAGGAAGGTAAAAACAAGCTTGTCTTAGGATTATTATACAGACCACCAAATCTTAGTAAGGAAGCTTCAAATCTTCTGTGGCAGGAGATTGAACGGGCATGTAGAAGTAAGCATGTGTGTATAATGGGCGATTTTAATTACAGAAATATAGACTGGGAAGCTCTTGCGGATGACCTTTGATAGGCCCTTGTGGCTTTTGTCATCCGTGTAATTATGTTATGTTATGTTATGTTATGTGATCAGGAGGCTGAGGAATTTTTGAATGTTGTCCAAGATAATTTTCTGAGGCAGATTACTAACGAACCCACTAGAGGTAATAATATACTGGATTTAGTTCTGACAAATAGGGAAGAAGTTATTAAGGATACTGAGGTTGGAGGAAATTTGGGTAATAGTGATCATTGTGAAATTAGATTCAAGATGAAATGGAATGGTATTGATAGTAGCATGAACAATGTTAAAATTCCTGACTTTAGAAGAGCAAATTATAATGGGCTAAGGACTTACCTGGAGGCAGTTGTACAGAAACCAGGCAATGAAATCAATTCAGGAATAGATTCAATGATATCAGTTAGTGGAGACAATAATCACCAGGAGGAAGAGATTACAATTGAAGAGGAGTATGAAAGAATAATTGAGCAATTAATTACAGGTCAGATGATTAACATTCCATATAAGGAGATTAGGACTAAAAATAATGACCCAAAATGGATGACAGATAAAATTAAGCATTATATTGGCATTAAAAAGGGCATTTATAGGAAAATAAAAAATGGAGAGGATCACTTAAGGCAGAGATATAATGAACTAGCAAGAGATGTTAAAAAGTTAGTTAGAGTAGCAAGGAGAAATTATGAAATTAAAGTGGCAAATAGGGCAAAGGAAGATCCTAAAAGTTTTTATCAATTATACAAAACTAAGGTTAGAGATAAAATAGGCCCACTTATAGATTCCAATGGAGAATTATTGAGTGATAGGGACTCAATGGCTGGAATGCTAAATGACTTTTTTCTCTCAGTATTTACACAGGAGGATACTCTAAATATACCTGACGTGTCAATGATCTTTCGGGGTAATGATGAAGAGAAATTAAAGGATATCTTGATCACAAAGGAGATAGTGACAAAGGAAATTGATAAAATCAAAAGTAGTAAAGCTCCCGGTCCTGATGAGGTCTTTCCTAGAATTTTGAAAGAATGTAAGGATGTGTTAAGTGAGCCCCTAGCATGCATCTTTAGAAAATCATTGGAGAGTGGCATTGTGCCAGTGGCATGGAAGAAAGCCAATGTGATACCTATATTTAAGAAAGGGGATAAAACAAATATGTCTAATTACAGACCAGTAAGTTTGACATCAGTGGTAGGGAAAATGATGGAATCTATTATAGCAAGGAATATTAGGGATCATTTGGATAAGCATAAGTTGATAAAAGAATCACAGCATGGCTTTAGTAAGGGTAAATCCTGCCTGACTAATTTGCTGTCTTTTTATAGTAAGGTGTATGAAGCAGCAGATAATGATGAAAACTATGATATTTTATACTTGGACTTTAGTAAGGCTTTTGATCTAGTGCCACACTTACGGCTTCTAAGCAAAGTTAAAGCACACAGGATCGATGGCAGTATATTTAGGTGGATTCAGTCATGGCTTGGTGACAGACAGCAAAGAGTTAGTATAGATGGAGTTAAATCTGAGTGGGGGTGTGTTAGCAGTGGAGTTCCCCAAGGATCTGTTTTGGGTCCCTTGATATTCTTAATTTATATTAATGATCTTGACATAGGTATAAGTAGTGACCTGAGTAAATTTGCTGATGATACTAAGCTAGGTAGGGCCATTAGGGCTGATTCTGATGCTGTTGTAATGCAGGAGGAATTGACCATTCTGTCCAATTGGGCTGAGAAATGGCAAATGAAGTTTAACATAGACAAATGTAGTGTACTTAGTATAGGTAGAAATAATCCACTGAATAGTTATAAATTAAATGGGAGAAATTTAGGGAGGACCGATTGTGAGAGGGACTTGGGTATTTTGGTAAGTTCAGACCTTCGTCCTAAAAAGCAATGCCTAAATGCCAAGAATAAAGCTAATAGGATATTGGGATTCATTAGGAGGAGTGTAAGCAATAAGAGTGCTGAAGTCATTCTAAAACTGTATCTGGCGCTAGTTAGGCCTCATCTAGACTATGCAGTACAATTTTAGTCACCATATTATAGGAAGGATATTGATTTGCTTGAGTCTGTGCAGAGAAGGATGACAAAGATGATTGGTGGGCTAAGGAACTTACCTTATGGTTAAAGGCTCAGAAAACTAAATCTACATACATTGGAAAGGAGAAGAGTCAGAGGGGAATTGATTGAAGTCTTCAAATGGGTAAAAGGATATAATAAAGGGGATCTGGGTAAGGTTCTTATACTTAGTGAACATGACAGGACACGTAGCAATGGGTTTAAGCTTGATAAGTATATGTTTAGGAAGGAGATTGGGAGGAATTGGTTTACAAATCGTGTCAAGAAGTAAATCATGCAGCTATAGATATATACAAACAATATTAATATATACAAAACTTAGGAACCATCAAAACCTTCCCTTCCCATAAACTCATCCAACCTACTCTTAAATACATTTAGATTTGGACTACCTACTACCCTCTGCGGCAATTTGTTCCAGAAGTCTACCACTCTATTGGTGAAAAAATATTTTCTTAAATCCAACCTACACCCTTGCTTTTTAATTTTCAAGTGGTGACCTCTAGTCCGATTTCCATCATCTAACTCAAAAAACTTGCTAACATCCAATTTATCTATCCCGGAAAAAAATTTAAAGAGCTCAATCATATCCCCTCTCACACACCTCCTTTCGAACAAGAACATATTTAATACCCTCAGTCTATCTATATATTTAAGGTGCCTCAAGGAAGTAATAATCTTTGTTGCCCTCCGTTGCACTGACTCAAGAAGGTTAATATCGTGTCTAAAATGTGGGGACCATGCCTGTATACAGTACTCTAGATGTGGCCTAACATAAGAGTTATAGAGTTTAAGAATAACCTCCTTACTTTTATAACTGACATTTCTCTTAATAAAACCCAGCACTCTATTTGCCCTATTTCTTGCTTCAATACACTGCTTAGAAAACCTTAATGACTTATCTATTACTACTCCTAGATCTTTCTCATCCTCTACTGAGCTCAGCCAATGCCCATCCATTTCATAGTTAAATTCTCTATTATCTTTTCCCATGTTAATAACTTTGCACTTATCAAGGTTGAAAGTCATTTGACACTTATGTGCCCAGGATAACAATTTATTTAAATTCCCCTGCACTTTAAAATTATCATCAATATCTTTAACTACAGCTGCTAATTTGGTATCATCCGCAAAAATTGACACTCTATTATTAACTGCCTCACAGGAAAACTACATCCAGAGGATTGCATCAGAAACAAGGGTATCACCAATCAAGGCTTGTCAAGAACTAAATCATGCAGCTATAGATATATACAAACAATATTAATATATACAAAACTTAGGAACCATCACAACCTTCCCTTCCCATAAACTCATCCAACTGATGAACAACCCCGACTGATTGCTACACATAGAGAGGGACCAGTAGACGAGTGTGAATGGGTGTAGAAGGGTGCAATTAAGTATAAAAGGTACTGTGAGTAAGGATTGAGAGAGTATTGTGAGTGACTGTGGTCGAATGGCTTGAGAAAGGAGGGGTGTGGTGGAGTTAATGTGAGTGTGTATGAAGTGCCATTCTCCCACCACTTTTCCCAATACCCTCTCCCTCCTTCTGGAAGAATGTGTGTGTGTGTGAATGGGTTGGGGGTTGTGTTTTTTTTTTTTGGGGGGGGGGTATGTATAAAATAAATCACTATGTTTTCTTCATTCCAGGCGCCATATTCTGGAAAGGGTGATACTTCAGATTTGAGGCGCACGGTAGTTGGCGCTGTTAGTCGGCCACAATTTTGGGCTACAGCATATCTCTTATGACGTTAGACGGTAGCGTTATATTTTTTTTGTTGTTTTGGGGATTTGTAACTTTTAGTCTATTATTTACTAAATATCTACGCTCTGCTCGTTTATAGTTTTTTTCTAAGTTAGGTAAGGTTTCTTGATGTCTTTTATTGTTTTTTGTTTTGTTTTCGCATTTTTTGTTTATTGCGAACGATAACAGCTTCTTCCTGGCAACATCGTAGCTTATAAATAGAACCCGTTTTGCAAATGTTTTTCTTTCGTTATTGTGTTTTCGTACTCTCCATGTGCTTCTTTGTTATTCGAATTCGGCTTTACTTTGTATGATCGTGAAAAACTTTTAGATTATCTAGAGGCGCATAAACTAATCAAGAAACCTATAAAAGTAAGAATTGATTGTTATTAGGTTAGGTTTTTCTGCCAGTAAAAAGCTGCTGGGGAGAAAAAAAAACCCAGTAAATTCAAGGGGACTGCTTGTGGGGGAGATATCACTGCAGGGAGACCACTCTGCGATGATCCTGAGTTTCAATCAATTGGGGGGAGGCTGGGGGGCGCAGCCCCCCAGTATATACTCATATAAAAAAATATTACCCTGATATTGTTCACATCTGAAGCTACCGTCTGACGTCATAAGAGATATGCTGTAGCCCAAAATTGTAGCCGACTAACAGCGACATCTACCGTGCGCCCTGAATCTGAAGTGTTACCCTGGAAAGGACTTAGTGTCATATATCTTTATATAGTAACCAAAATATTACTTTGTCTTAAGTAAATGTAATGAAATGCCCTATTTATTATTGTTATATTTTTTATTTTTTTCATTTAGAGCCCATCTGGCGACTGCCCACTCGGGCATAAGTCGCCAGAAATATGACAGGCTAGAACTAGGCTACTCTAAAATAAAATTATGAAAAAATAACAATGATAAATATTGGAAAAACTTAACAATTAGGAAGCAATCTCCGGCATCAGGGAGAGGTCCCCCTCACCCCGGTGCAGGAGCGTGCAACCTACAAAGAGAAACAAAAAACAGAACCTACTTAAATAAAGGGAAGAAGCCCGGCCTCCACAGGCCCTAGCAGCTCAAACCTTGCTTCCCCAGAGATCACCCCAGGGAGTGTCAGGCCATTCCCCAAGGCTGCTCCTCGTCCTTATGGAAAGGGACGTAGGAATACGGGGCTGCATTCTGACTGAGAATGAGGAGTTCACCACAGATCTAAGGATGAAGGCAGAGAAGAGGAAGAAGATAGAGGAGATAAAGAAGGTAGGGATAGAACAAGTGGCAGGTTCATAGAATGCTTTGAGGATAAATTTTTGAATAAATTTGTTAATTAGCCAACGAGGGGGGACAATATATTAGATTTAGTACTTTCTAACACTGATCATTTAGTTCAAGAATTGACTGTTGGGGAAGCATTGGGAAATAGTAACCATCAAATAGTTTGTTTTAACTTGGGAATTGAGAAGGGTAAAATAACCGAGAATGCTGTAAAAGTTCCAAATTTTCATAAGGGAGATTATGAAAAACTTCGAAGCTTGCTAAATTTTGTAGACTGGGATGTAGAATTCAGAGGTAAAAATGCTTATGGGATGTGGGATACTTTCAAGCATATAATAAATGTAGTCCAAGAACAATGTATCGCAATGAAGGCCATTAGATTTTAGTAAAGCATTTGATAAGGTACCACACAGGAGACTAGTTCATAAATTAAAAATGATTGGGATATGTGGGGGTGTTTCAAATTGGATAGCTGAGTGGCTGAAAGACAGGAAGCAAAGGGTAGTGCTAAATGGTGTAAAGTCAGAGTGGAGGGATGTTATCAGTGGGGTTCCTCAGGGATCAGTTCTCGGTCCATTATTATTTGTCATCTATATAAACGATCTTGGGGAGGCAGTTAATAATAAAGTGTCAATTTTTGCGGATGATACCAAATTAGCAGCTGTAGTTAAAGATATTGATGATAATTTTAAAGTGTAGGGGGACTTAAATAAATTGTTATCCTGGGCACATAAGTGGCAAATGACTTTCAACCTTGATAAGTGCAAAGTTATTAACATGGGAAAAGATAATAGAGAATTTAACTATGAAATGGATGGGCATTGGCTGAGCTCAGTAGAGGATGAGAAAGATCTAGGAGTAGTAATAGATAAGTCATTAAGGTTTTCTAAGCAGTGTATTGAAGCAAGAAATAGGGCAAATAGAGTGCTGGGTTTTATTATGAGAAATGTCAGTTACAAAAGTAAGGAGGTTATTCTTAAACTCTATAACTCTTATGTTAGGCCGCATCTAGAGTACTGTATACAGGCATGGTCCCCACATTTTAGACACGATATTAACCTTCTTGAGTCAGTGCAACGGAGGGCAACAAAGATTATTCCTTCCCTGAGGCACCTTGAATATGAAGATAGACTGAGGGTATTAAATATGTTCTCGTTCGAAAGGAGGTGTGTGAGAGGGGATATGATTGAGCTCTTTAAAATTTTTTCCGGGATAGATAAATTGGATGTTAGCAAGTTTTTTGAGTTAGATGATGGAAATCGGACTAGAGGTCACCACTTGAAAATTAAAAAGCAAGGGTGTAGGTTGGATTTAAGAAAATATTTTTTCACCAATAGAGTGGTAGACTTCTGGAACAAATTGCCGCAGAGGGTAGTAGGTAGTCCAAATCTAAATGTATTTAAGAGTAGGTTGGATGAGTTTATGGGAAGGGAAGGTTGTGATGGTTCCTAAGTTTTGTATATATTAATATTGTTTGTATATATCTATAGCTGCATGATTTAGTTCTTGACAAGCCTTGATTGGTGATACCCTTGTTTCTGGATGCAATCCTCTGGATGTAGTTTTCCTGGGAGTTTGGGTGCCTTGAAAAAGAGGCCGCTTGACTCGGATGACCTATGATGAGCCCTTGTGGCTTTTGTCATCCGTTATATTATATTGTGGGGGACTTTGATTTTGTCTTCCCCTGGTGATGGTGCTTTTTGTGGGTGGGTTTTGACGGAGGCGGATGACCTTTGATAGGCCCTTGTGGCTTTTGTCATCCGTGTAATTATGTTATGTTATGTTATGTTAGGAACAAAAGTAGGAAACCATTATAGTGGAATCAGGAGATAGCTAGAAAAATTTCAGAGAAGAAAAGGGCATATAAAAATTATAGGTAGAAAATAATATTCAATATTTAAGTGATTATAGAATGGCTAGTAATGAGTTAAATAAGATTATAAAGAAGAACAAAAGGGTGTCAGAAATTAAATTAGCTCAAGATAGCAACAAAGATCCTAGAAAGTTCTTTAGTTACTATAAAATTAAAAATAAGTCTGGCAGAGTTAAAATAGGACCTATCAAATATGAAGGAGTTGTGAGAGAAACTGCTGAGGAAATAGTTGAGGTACTAAATGGTCATTTTGCATCAGTATTTACAAAGGAGAAACTAAATAGTTTTTAAACTTGCGCGCACAAATTGGGGTCAAATTCTTGTTGTTTGTAAGTTTTTGTTTCTATTATTGTTCTTGTTTAAGTATGGCTGACTGTTTGGATGTAGAGAGTATGCCTTTTGAAAGTAGTGTGTATGTAGTGTGCGATGTCTGTGGTGTAGAGAGGAGAGTGAATGTGTCTGAGTGCCGTGTATGTGCTTTGACTGAGGAGGTGAGTCGATTACGTGCGGAATGCTTGAGACTGAACGATTTAGTGTCTGAAGTGAGAAGAGATGCAAGTGTACGTTTGAAGAGTCAGATTGGGACCAGGAGGGAGGAAGTTAGGCCTAGAACAGGGACTGGAGAGAAAGCAGTAAGTGATGATGAGTGGTGGGTGAAAGTGAACAGAATAGATAAGTTAGGACAGGTTAGGTGTGTGAATGAGAGGGACATGGAACCTGTTAGGCTAACTAACAGATTTGATGCCCTGAGAGAGGAAGAATTTGAAAGAGATTTGTCTGGTGTGGCCGTGCCTGAAAGTAGAATAGGAGGTCGAGTGAGTGAGAGCAGGAGGGAGGGTAATACTAGGCCTAGAGAGAATAGGAGAATGACTGAGGTGATTGTGATGGGTGACTCTCAGATTAGGTATTTAGATAGGAAGTTGAATGAAAGTAAATGGAAGGGAGTGAGAGTTTGTCTGCCGGGTGCTGGTGTAAATGATGTGTGTGAGAGGTATGATAGGTTGGTGTCTGGGTGTGAGAGGGAAGCAGTTGTGATTACACATGTCGGAGTAAACGATGTAAAGAAGGTGGGTACTTGTGAGTTACGACAGCGGTATAAAAGGCTGATTGAAAGGATGTGTGAAAGTAGAGTAAAAGGCGTTGTTTCAGGTGTGCTTCCCAGAATGGATGTGGGGATGGAATGGTTGTCTCGTGCAATGGGGTTGAATGAATATGTGAAAGGTTTGTGCGAGGAGTCAGGATTGGTATTTGTAGATGTTTGGAGAGGGTTTTATGGGAATAAGGGTTTGTATGCGATGGATGGACTCCATCTGAGCCGAGATGGGGTTGAGGTTTTGTGGCGGGAATTAGATAGCGTTATTAGGTCTTTAGAGGCGGGAAACTAGGTTTTGATAGTGGTCAGGGAAATTTAATGGCTCAAAGTGAGGCAGGGAAAGGAAGCAAACACAGATTTGTAGAAGGTAGGCAGGCTAATGGAAGTGCTTTAGGGTTAAACTACTTGAGTAGTGATAGTGGTCAGGGAAATACAAGAGTACAGGGTCGGGGAAAGAGAGAAAGGAGATGCAGAGGAGATAGGCCCTCAGGTGCTTCAGGGATAGGTGGGCTGAGTTGTCTTTACACAAATGCTCGTAGTCTTAGAAATAAGAAGGATGAATTATTTAGTTATATCATTCATGAAGATATAGATATAATATGTATAGTTGAATCATGGGTTAATGAAAATATATTTAATGATAATGTCAGTGAATTTGAACTAGAGGGTTATACTATGTACATTAGTCAAAGGAGAGATAGGACTGGTGGTGGGTTGATTATTTATATCAGAAATAGCATTTCTTCAAATCTAAATAACTCTATAAAGCAAGGAGAAGGTGAATCATTATGGATAGATATTAAGGTTGGTAAAAATAGGAAAATACACTTGGGAGCTTTTTATAGACCACCAGGACAGACTGATTGTATCGATGAGTTAATGATTAGGGAAATAAGTAAAGGATGCAAAGAAGATACAGTTATTCTTGGTGACTTTAATTTAACTTCTGTAGACTGGGAAAATATGATAGGAAGAGATAGAGCTAGTTGTAAGTTTATGGAGTGTTTTGAGGATAACTTTTTGATCCAATTTGTTAATAAGCCAACAAGGGGTGCCAATATATTAGATCTAATTCTTTCAAATGATGATCACTTAGTTCAAGGATTGAGTGTAGGGGAATCATTGGGAAACAGTGATCATCAGATGGTTCGGTTTAATTTGCAAATAGTTAAGGGTAGAACAACGACAAACTCCACGAAAATTCCAAATTTTTATAGGGGAGATTACGATAAATTACGCAGCATGCTAAATCAGATTAGGTGGGATATAGAATTCCATGGAAAGAATACTTATGAGATGTGGGATATTTTTAAGACTATATTAAACATGGTTCAGGAACAGTGTATTCCGATGAAGTCTATTAGGAAGAAATGTAGGAAACCATTATGGTGGAACCAAGAAATAGCTAATAAAGTTTCAGAGAAAAAAAGGGCATACCAGAGATTACAAAGTGAGAGTAGTTTAGATAATTTAAACCATTATAGGTCAACCAGAAATGAACTAAATAAGATTATTAAGAAGACCAAAAGGACAGCAGAAATTAATTTAGCTAAAAATAATAATAAAGATCCTAAAAAATTCTTTAGCTATTATAGAATCAATAATCAATCTAACAGTGATAAAATAGGGCCTATTAAATATGAAGGGGTTTTGAAAGAATCTGATGAGGAAATAGTAGAGGTCCTTAATGATCATTTTGCTTCAGTATTCACAGAAGAGAAACCAGTTAGATTAATTGATGATAATTCTAGGTCAAGGGAAGTAGTGATAAATTCTATTAATATAGACAGAGAAGAAATTAAAGGGCTTATAATTCAGTTAAATACTAGTAAGGCATCTGGCCCTGACAACATTCATTCTAGGATACTCAAAGAAGGTGTAGAAAGTATTGCAGTAGCTCTCGAGAAGATATTTATTAGATCACTAGAGTCTGGAGAAATACCAAATGATTGGAAATTGGCAAATGTAGTGCCAATTTTTAAAAAGGGAAGCAAAGAGGACCCAAATAACTTTAGACCAGTAAGCTTAACTTCTATAGTCTGTAAAATTCTTGAGAAGATGGTTAAGAAGGGAATTTCTGATCATCTAGAGAGTAGCAGGTTAATTAATGATGCTCAGCATGGTTTTAGAAAAGATAGATCGTGTTTAACTGATTTACTGGATTTTATGGATTATGTAACTAAAGAATTAGATAGGGGTGAGAAAGTTGATGTGATCTACTTAGATTTCAGCAAAGCTTTTGATAAGGTTCCACATAGAAGACTAGTTCATAAATTAAAGCTGCATGGGATATGTGGGAACGTTTTAAATTGGATAACTGAATGGCTGAAAAATAGGAAACAGAGAGTTGTACTGAATGGAGTGAGGTCAGAGTGGAGGAATGTTATTAGTGGCGTACCTCAGGGATCAGTTTTAGGCCCTTTATTATTTATAATCTATGTAAATGATCTTGGGCAAGGTGTAAATAGCAAAGTGTCAATTTTTGCTGATGACACTAAATTGGCAGCTGTAGTCAAAGAGGTTGAGGGTAGCTTTAAAGTGCAGGGTGACTTAGATAAGCTGTTAGCTTGGGCTCAGAAGTGGCAGATGACTTTTAACCTTAATAAATGCAAAGTTATTAACATGGGGAGAGATAATAGGGAATTTAGCTATGAGATGGATGGATATTGGCTTAATTCAGTTGAAGATGAGAAAGACTTAGGAGTGGTAGTAGATAGGTCACTGAAATTTTCAAAGCAGTGTATTGAGGCAAAAAATAGAGCAAATAGGGTGCTAGGTTACATTAAAAGAAATGTTAGCTACAAGAGTAAGGAGGTCATCCTTAAACTATACAACTCTTATGTCAGGCCACATTTAGAGTACTGTATACAGGCATGGTCACCACATTTTAGACATGATATAAACTTATTAGAGTCAGTACAAAGGAGGGCAACAAAAATAATACCATCCCTGAAGCACCTTCAATATGAAGATAGACTGAGGGTATTAAATATGTTTTCATTTGAAAGAAGGTGTGTGAGGGGAGATATGATTGAGCTTTTTAAAATCTTTTCTGGGATGGATAAATTAGATTTCAGCAAGTTATTTGAGTTAGAAGGTAGTAATAGAACTAGAGGCCACCACTTAAAGATTAAAAAACAGAGGTGCAGACTGGATGTTAGAAAATATTTTTTCACTAACAGAGTGGTGGATTATTGGAATAGTTTGCCACCTGAGACTGTAGACAGCCCAAACTTGAATGTTTTCAAGCGCAGATTGGATGATTATATGGGGATGGAGGGTTAATTTCTTACTTTTTAGTATGTGGATATGTTTCTTGACTCATTCCTGTGGATGCAGTTTCTTTTTATTGTATATTTTGGGGGATTTTGATTTTGTTTTTGACAGACTCCTATGGAGGCTTTAAATTATATATTGTAGATGCATGGTTGGACATTCCTATGGATTGTTAAATTGTATATTGTAGCTGCATGATCTGACAAAATCCTATGGATGCATTATATGGGTGGGATTTGATGGATACGGATGACCTTTGATAGGCCCTTGTGGCTTTTGTCATCCGTTAAATTATGTTATGTTATGTTATGTTATGTATAGTACTCATGGGGCAGGGAAAGAGGTGTTTACAAACATTAGTGTGGATTGGAGGACGATAAAAGAACTAATAGGTGAGTTAGATACTACGAAGGCTTCCGACCCTGATAATATTAATTCTAGGATACTTAAAGAAGGGGTAGAAAGTATCTCAATAGCTCTGGAGAAGTTGTATACTAGGTCACTGGAATATGGAGAAATACCCGATGATTGGAAGAGAGCGAATGTAGTCTCCATTTTCAAAAGGGTAGTAAAGAGGATCCAAATAACTTTAGACCGATTAGCCTAACTCCTGTAGTCTGTGAAATTCTTGAGAAAATAGTTAAAAAGGGATTTGCCAACTTCTAGAGAGGGAGGGGTTAATCAGCGATGCTCAGCATGGGTTTAGATCAGGTAGATCATGTTTGACTAACTTACTAGACTTTCTGGAGTTTGTAACAGATTAAGTAGATCAGGGAGAGAATGTAGATATAATTTACTTAGATTTTTGTAAAGCATTTGATAAGGTACCACATAGGAGACTAGTTCATAAATTAAAAATGATTGGGATATGTGGGGGTGTTTCAAATTGGATAGCTGAGTGGCTGAAAGACAAGAAGATCAGTGGAAGGACCAAGCAAAAGGAGTGGGACACCATCACCGCCGAGCGCACCCTGGAGGAGCTCACTGGGCGAGCCAATCAAGTAGAGCTTGCAAGATTCAAGGCCGCCACTCGTCCGGAGTCGGGCCTATGGCTCCATGCCATCCCCATCCCGTCCCTGGGGACCCACCTGGACGCGAACACTCTTCGCATCGCCGTCGCTCAGAGGATCGGAGCGCCAGTCTGCCAACGCCATCTTTGTCGCTGCGGAGCAGAAGTAGACACTTTGGCGCACCACCCCCTCTCCTGTCGTAAAAGCGCTGGTCGGTTTCCGCGACATGCAGGAATCAACGACGTTATCAGGCGTGCCTTGACCAGCGCAGGACTCCACTCCATCTTGGAGCCGCCTGGACTCGACAGAGGCGACGGAAAGCGCCCGGATGGGATGACTACCTTCCCCTACGCCCAAGGGCGAAGTCTGGTATGGGATGCCACCTGCGTGGATACCTTCGCCCCGTGCAACACCATCAAGTCGGCACAAGCACCATCATCGGCGGCCGGCGCGGCGGAGGAAACCAAACGACGGAAATACGCAGCCCTTTCGCAGACGTACCACTTTGAACCCCTCGCATTTGAAACATCATGCGTAGCCGGCCCCTCGACTCTCAAGACCATCGAGGAACTGGGTCGGCGTATCAGGGCGGAGACCGGCGAGCCACGCGAGACCTTGTGGCTGAAGCAAAGGATTGGCATGGCCATCCTTCGCGGCAATGCGCTATGCGTGCTGTTGGCCGGGAGACACGAAGACAAGGACCACCTATCCCAATTAACCTGATCTGCTGATTTTTGAAGAACTACTTTATTACTTTGGTTTTTTTTTTTTTGGGGGGGGGCAAATGATTTATACTATATTTTTTTTTTTAAGGTTCATAATAAATATTCCCCTTTTAGAAGCAAAGGGTAGTGCTAAATGGTGTAAAGTCAGAGGGGAGGGATGTTATAAGTTTGGTTCCTCAGGGATCAGTTCTCGGTCCATTATTATTTGTCATCTATATAAACGATCTTGGGGAGGCAGTTAATAATAAAGTGTCAATTTTTGCGGATGATACCAAATTAGCAGCTGTAGTTAAAGATATTGATGATAATTTTAAAGTGTAGGGGGATTTAAATAAATTGTTATCCTGGGCACATAAGTGTCAAATGACTTTCAACCTTGATAAGTGCAAAGTTATTGACATTTGAAAAGATAATAGAGAATTTAACTATGAAATGGATGGGCATTGGCTGAGCTCAGTAGAGGATAAGAAAGATCTAGGAGTAGTAATAGATAAGTCATTAAGGTTTTCTAAGCAGTGTATTGAAGCAAGAAATAGGGCAAATAGAGTGCTGGGTTTCATTTAGAGAAATGTCAGTTACAAAAGTAAGGAGGTTATTCTTAAACCCTATAACTCTTATGTTAGGCCACATCTAGAGTACTGTATACAGGCATGGTCCCCACATTTTAGACACGATATTAACCTACTCGAGTCAGTGCAACGGAGGGCAACAAAGATTATTCCCTTCCTGAGGCACCTTGAATATATAGAAAGGCTGAGGGTATTAAATAGTGTGAGAGGGGATATGATTGAGCTGTTTAAAAAATTTTTCTGGGATAGATAAATTGGATGTTAGAGAAAGTTTTTTGAGTTAGATGATGGAAATCGGACTAGAAGTCACCACTTGAAAATTAAAAAGCAAGGGTGCAGGTTGGATTTAAGAAAATATTTTTTCACCAATAGAGTGGTAGACTTCTGGAACAAATTGCCGCCGAGGGTAGTAGGTAGTCCAAATTTAAATGTATTTAAGAGTAGGTTGGATGAGTTTATGGGGAGGGAAGGTTGTGATGGTTCCTAAGTTTTATATATATTAATATTTCTTGTATATATCTATAGCTGCATGATTTAGTTCTTGACAAGCCTTGATTGGTGATACCCTTGTTTGTGGACGCAATCCTCTGGAAGTAGTTTTCCTGGGAGTTTGGGTGCCTTAAAAAAGAGGCTGTTTGACTCGGATGACCTATGGTGAACCCTTGTGGCTTTTGTCCCGTGATATATTATATTGTGGAAGACTTTGATTTTGTCTTCCCCTGGTGATGGTGCTTTTTGTGGGTGGGTTTTGATGTATGCGGATAATCTTTGATAGGCCCCTGTGGCTTTTGTCATCCGTGAAATTATGTTATGTTATGTTATACACCCAGCTTTGCGACTGCCAGGACCTTCTCCATCTCGGAGAATGACCTTGCTGAGGCCTGTCCATCCAGCATGGTGGCTCCCGCTGGTGCAGAGGAGAGGAAGGGTCATTTCCCGCCCTTCGCTGCCAAAAAGGAAAAAAAAACGGAAAAAGACTCAGGGCTCCTCTCCATCTGCGGGAGATGCGGGAAGGGATGGATCTGCTGCCACTTTAGTAAGCGACCAAGCCAAGATCGGCACACTGGCCCCTCTGTCTTCCCGGGTGCGGAGCCCCTGAGGAAGAGAAAAAAGTGCTAGTGCGCAGAGCGGAGCCTCGATTGCATCGGAGCCCCTCATTCAGAGACTACCCGGGGTTTTCGAGCCTTTGGCTTCAAATGCTTCCTGGTTATTCGCTCCACTCATGGTACCATGTTAGCTAAGTGCAACATGATCCAACAGAGGAGAGCTATAGCTAGTGTGATTGGTTGAGAGCCGAAGGTGAACCGTTTCTCGTACGGGAGCCTTTTGGCAAATGCGTCTAATCCCTACGAGGCGGCCATGATTAGTCCCTTCGGACACTTGATAGCATGCCTGTGAGTGTGACGCTGCAAACTACTACGAACTTAGTGAAAGAAATAGTTTATGCTAGGGAACTCGTGGAATACTCAATATGGGGACATCACCTGAGAGCTGGCTGACCATGGAGCGGTCAAAGTCGAATGCGTGATGAGAAAACAGGGAGGGGCCTTGAGACCCACCCCTACACTCTTCGTCACGTTTGACTGTGATAACCTCTCTGAGTCGGTGCGTGCCGGTTGGTATCGTCACGCGTGAAGGCATTCATGCCACTGCCGCAGAGGTGCTATTACTTCCACCGTTACGGCCATACTAATCGCTCCTGTCGACGTGCATAGTCGGGAATACCCGAAACCTGTGTAAGTTGCTCCAAGGCCACAGACGATAAATCCAAATCGTGTGTGGCCAAGTGTTTCATTTGCGGAGAACGCAACTTGCTTCTTCGAAGAAATGTGGTGCATATCTCATTGAAAAGGAGATCCTGGCCGTTCAGCCTCAGGATAGTCTATCATTTCGTGAGGCTAAGGAATTGGTCCTGATTCTCCTGGCGCTACCCTGGACGTCCTATGCCTTAATGTTGAAAAAGACCCTCTGCTCTGGCACCATCCAGGACTACGAGTACGTTCGTTTCTGCGCCCATTCGAAACCCTTCTGCGGGTCTGCCACCCCAGGCGGTCCACTGGTGAAGCTGGCGGCACAAAGGATCCACATCCAGCCCCGGCTAAAACCAGGCTTCCCCCTCCCTTCACACAGCGTGACCGTTTCCCGTAATGCGAAACAGCCACGTGCCTCCACCAAGTCGTTAGACTCACGTGGATAACACCCCTGAAGTTGGTCACAGACACCTTCCGGGGTTCCTAAAGCTGTCCCTCGAAATCAGGACAGCAACAAAGGAGCTTGGGCTCCTTCACCCACGCCCAGTGGTGTGCTGGGTGGCTCGGAGACGGTGCATTCTCGAAATGGGCCCCATCCTCCTGATGCCGCCCCGCCCGCCTAAGGTTTCGAGGAGGAGGGAGGAAAACACGCGAATGGCGAGCCCACTTCCCCCAATAAGTCCTCGAAGGCGGCACCGCATTGTTTGGCCAATAGCGACCGGAGTTCTGTCTCCGTGAAGAGTCCGGCCTCCCTCGTGAGGGGCTTCTCTTCCAAGATTGCCCCCACGTCTCCTCCAAGCTAGGCCTGGAGGGCATATTCCTTCGATGCAATTGCCGTGGACTCCCGGCCAATTGGGAGGAGCTACGGAAGCTCGTCTCCTCCCGTTCCCCATCATCTATATTTTTGCATGGGAGCCATGTTGGGTGCATGCCCCGTGCCCACCCTCCCAGGGTATATGGGTATTGCGACCCCACCAGCAACTGATAGGGCCGGGCGGGAGAAGGTGCGATTTACACCCTGCATGATTTCTCCTTTCTTCTCTTGGCTTTAGATACCTCCTTGAAGGCAGTAGCTGTGCAGCTGCACCTTGATAGGAGGTATACTTTTATTTCCGCGTACATTCTACCGTCAGCCGACTTCGACGCGAGGGAGTTTCGCCTCTTCGGGGCACGGTTGCCGAGAACCTTTCTCTTGCTCGGAGATGTAAACGGTAGACAGCACCTTTGGGGAGACTACTCGTATTAATCCAGGGGGTCAAGTCTTTGCCGACCTGATCGACGAGCTTGAGATAGGTGTCCTAAATGTGGATGAGTTTACGCATCACTGCCCGAGAACCGCTTCATTTTCCTATCTCGATCTATCTTTGTGCTCTCTGGATGCACAGCTTGATTTTGATTGGGGAGTGGTCTATGACTTCTATGGCAGTGATCATTTTCCCATTCAAATATCATTTTCAGGGCCACTGCCGCCCGAGAGCCTGCCCCGGTGGTGCTTGGCGCGGGCGCGGTGGTGTGCATTTCAGGAAATGATTGAATGCTCTCTCTCAGTCGAGAAGTTTAGGTCGGTAGATGAGGCCGTAGAGTTTTTCTCCGGCAACTTCATCGCTACGGGCCTAGCTACTATTCCTAAAAGGTCTGGCCGTTTTGCACGACTTTACTCTCGTGATGTCAGCTGAGTGTGAGACGGCCCTCAAGCAGAAGCGTTATGCCTACATGCGCTATAAGCGCCGCCCGAACGATTTCACTGTCTGTGAATTTCGTCGGGCTAGGGCTAGGTTCCAGTACATTTCGAAGCACGCCCGTCGCTCTTCTTGGTGGACATACATGTCCTCACTTAACGGTAAGATTCCTCTAGCAGAGGTGTGGAAGCGAGTCAAAAGGGCAAGTTCTCGCAGGACTCCCCTCCCATTCTCCGTGAGAATGAGACCGCAATCTCGGACCCCACATCCGTGGCGGAATCCTTCGCGACCGCTTTCTCCGCATTCTCTAGCCGGGATGCTGCTCCGCCAGCATTCGATGCACGTCGTGATGTCGTGAAAGCCGCCGGCTGGACTTTACCTCCAGAGGCGGAGAACCCTTCAACGACAGGTGTACTCTGAGTGAGTTGCGTTCCGCTCTTTCATTGTGCGCGGACACCGCTTATTATCCGGACGATGTCCCGTACGCCATGCTTCGACACCTGCGTGAGCGAGGCATGGTATTTCTGATAGATTTGTTCCACAGGATCTGGTTGGAGGGTCTCCTCCCAGATTCCTGGTGAATCACTACTGTGTTTGCCTTTCGCAAACCGGGGAGAGACCACTCTACTCCGGCCGGTTTCCGCCTAATTTCTGTAAATTTTTTAGTGTGCTCTGGAAGAGATGAACAGGGGGCCACATCCCGCGACCCCCCAGTCCTAATACCTCCCCTAGCCAGCAGCCTTTCGGCCCGGCCAGCAGGGAAGGACTTCGCCATGTATCCTACCACTGGCCTCCGTTATGTGGTCGGAAGAGGAATGTGTGTGATTGGAAGAGGAATGTGTGTGGTAGGAAGACGAATGTATTTGGATCGAAGACAAATGTGTGTGGGAGGAGGACGAATGTGTGTGGTAGAGGGACGAATGTATTTGGATGGAAGACGAAAGTGTGTGGTAGGAGGACGAATGTGTGTGGTAGGAGGACGAATGTATTTGGATGGAAGACGAATCTGTGTGGTAGGAGGATGAATGTATTTGGATGGAAGACGAATGTGTGGAGAAGCTCTTTTGATTGTAAGAGCAAAAGAAGAAGAGAAACAGACGAGTCCACTAAGGAGTGGGGCGGGTGATGAGGTATTATTATTATCACTCGGCACATTGAGGGTACAGGGGGTATAGGAGGTCGTGGGGTGGAAGAGGGTAGTGGGTATAATTCATTTTAGCCTCCTGCGGGCTCTTCACTCTCATAATAGTTGACTATTTTGAGACCTTTAAGCTGCCTCCTCTGATTCGACACAATAGTTGAGAAGAGAATAAAAGGAGGGAATCTGCTTTTGCCTTTAGGGGGGGCCGGGTGCCGTCCTATGAAGTATTTCAACACATTAGGTTTTAATTTCAGACAATCTCCTTAAAATTAATAGCAAATATCGAAATGAGAATGGATGGCAAGCCCATTTTATTTCAGAACATGTAACGCCATCTTTCCTCCTTTTTGGGTCTTTTCAGGCGTGGCAAATAAAGTTGGAGATTCAAAAGAGGTGAAAAAGACGACCCTAGAGAGTTAGGAGCACCAGGTTCTCTTGGGGCACTTGGGTCGGTAGAACCTGCCGCCCCCCGTGGTTTCATTCGTAGTTGGGGCATCGTAACACCATCCATCACCCAATGGATGGATAGTGTAACAAGGGATGGTATCCTACAAGGTTGAAGGCATTTTCACCCGTCGAAAAATGAAAAGTGAAAATGGATTTATATTTTATTTTGTTATAAACAAATGGAGGATGTTTTAAGGACCTAATTTCATTTACCGAAATTAAAATTATTTATTTTGCAAAGATTTAAAAAGGGAGATAGATATTAATAAACAAATAAATATAATCTCAGTTTAAAGGTTTAAAGAAACAAAATTATACTCTCATTATTACTTTATTTATTTATGCGTGCCAACTTTCACTCACTATATTCTACGAGTTTATCACATACGAGTATATGTTATTATTTTCTTATATTTTTATCCTTTTTCCCCATTCATTTCTCTCGTTCTTCCGTAAACGACTAAACCAAGATTCGAAGATGTTCCTAATTCTATTCCTAATTCTCTTCATTTTCTTCTCCTTAACACATTCTTCTATTATGAGGCTAAGTGTTGACCTTCTCGAAACCTGAGTTGGTGCTCGATAGAATCGATAAAAGGAAACCCTTTTTTCCCAAACCTGACGTTTAAACTCCTCTATTACTCTGTCATATTCTTGATCCTGCTCCCACATCCTTTCTATCGCATCTAATTCTTCCATCTCTATTCAGGAGAATGATCAAAAGATTGAATTGAGAGATGAACAATTTTTCAGGAGATCAGGAGCTCGCGAAAATGATGCGGTCGACCGGAATAAAGCTTCTCGACAACCGACCAAACCCAACCACGCGATTACTTATATAAACTCGGTATCACAGTTGGGAGACAAAGATCAAAAGTAAAGTACCTCAAATATTGAATAATAAAAGGAAGAGTAAAATGACACGGCCTTTTTGCCTATCTATACAAGAAGTGAGCGTTTTAATAATCAATGTTTATCTCATAAGGTTTTTCAGTTCATTCGAAAAGGAATCAATTTTGAAAAAATTTAAAAAGTAAATTGGTTTAAGGGAAAAAGAGTTGAAAAGATATTTAGTTATTCGCAAATTTTGGAGTGTCTAAGTATGAAATTTAGAATTGAAAACAAAAGAGTAATTGAGAAAAAAGACAAAAAATATTTAGTAGGAAAGAGAAATTACAATAATGGAGTGGGGAGAGGGAACTGTGGCAATGCCTCTGCTAAGACTGAAACGTGGAGGAGCAGCACAAAATCACATCAAATAGAAGTGAAAAGAGAAAAATTAGCGAACTCTCTCGGGTGTTCTTTTCTCAAAATTTGAAATCTCTCAATATCGTTTCCAAGTAGGTTTAGACCCAATGACAGGTGACAGAGGGCGTTAAATTCTATTTTAAAGAAAACTCAATAAAAATGTCTAAATATTGGGCTTTCCGTCTGTATGTTTTTTCTTTAATAGATTGAATCTTTTATTTTGTTTTGTTACTATTTCTTTTTATCTTTGTTGTTATGTCGTTTCTCATTTGTATTTAACTTCGTGTTTCCTGTTTCAGTGGTGGAGTTTTATATTTTTTTCTGTACTTAAAATGCTGCTTCAGATGTGGGGTATTTTTTTTATCTTGTTCGTCTAATGCCGCTTCGAGAGTGTCCAAGTCATGTTCTGAGTAATATTTCCATTTGTAGATGGCGTCATCTATCCCGTCTATCATCCGCTAGTTCCGGAGGGTTATGAGATTCCGCTGCTTCTGCTGGTTCTTCTATTTTGCTAATTTTCTCGTTCTCGGTTGTTTGCTCCTCTTCTGTATTTGCTGGGTCCATTCTTCTCTCTTCATTCTACTCGTAGAATGGAGAAATAGTTACGCTGACATAAAACTCTGATTATTTGACCCCCCCTTCCCATCCCCTCTGGGAAATCTGATGGTGGTCATATAATAAAGCGAAATTTTGATAATATCCGACTATCTTTGATGAGCTCCAAACTCCGCCCAATCCTGGCGCCTCCCAATCGCCTATCGCAAATCCATCCAGGAAAAACGCCTTAGATGGAAGAAAAATTTAGGAGAGAGTAAAAGAATAGGCTTTCGAAGCGTACCGATAAGATAGGGCGAGGTATTGAGCTCGGACGCCCCTCGCTCTAACCTATCACCCCGGAGACTGTGCCAAATGAAGGAACAGAGAAAGAAGTTTAAATGGAGAGTGGAGATAGAGAAGGAAGAGTATGGAAATAGGAAGAGAGTAAAAAGTGGGCATAGATAGTGTTGGGTGGTGCTACTATCTCGTTGTGTAGTACTTTTATCTTCTTTTGCCCCTCCCTGTTATTGATTGTCCCTGTCCCTTGTAAACCCCGTTTGGGAGCGACAGGAGCAAACCGTTTCCTAAGGGGTTTTCGCCATTATTTCTCACTCTGGGAGGTGGATTGATTATTCTATAGCTGGTGCTCATTTATTTAGCCTTGGAACGGCTTGTGTGCGCTTGTTGTGCCATATCTTTGTCTCTTTGCATTTTCTGCGGGGTGTTCGTTAGTCCTACGTCGGCTAGGAGACGCGCACTCCCTTTCGGGTGTGCGCTTCCCAATCTGAGAACGTGCATTGCCTTCCTACGGTCCCCTCACATTCCTTTGCTCGCGAACATTTTTCAGGTTGGATGTCTTTTTTTTTCCTGAGGTACATTCCGTTCATCGTTTGCGGTGCACAGTTTCTTTTGGAACACTGTAGCTTTGAATAGATACCGTTTCTGTTTTTGTGAACCGTTTTAACCCTCCGCAACCTCATATGCGAGCACTTTTTGTGCCAAATTTTTAATTGATTGTAGTTTCTCCGCATGATGTTCGCTAGTCCTTCGGGGGAATTGGAAGTACGAACTTCCTTCTGAGAATCTCCTCTCCTAGTTAGGAGTACGCCTTACCCTCCTAGTCATTTGTAGGTTGTCGTGGGATGACATTATATTACATCAATACCATATTATATCTATGGGGAAGGGACCGATAACTTACAGGTGAACCGACGAAGCGACGGAACACCGCTAGTTTAGACGGGTTGAAATGTTAGATGAGAGTACAACGAGGTCAGGTAACAAATGGGCAATGGCAAAGCTCAAGGTTATTTAAAGAGGCATGGACAAAAATATAATTTCATTCACATAAAAATAATGAGAGAATTGATGGGTAAAATTACCTCAGAGAATTAACGAACAAAATCACATCAGTAAACGAAGGGGGGAATTGTAGTTATAAATCCGACTATGAAGTTAGAACTTACGGTATTACAGGAGGAGACTATTCAAATGCGCGCGGGGGGGAGGGAAATTAACTCAATTGGGTTACTAAGGGGGGAGAGGGGTTGGCTTACGGATGTCTTACGCACGGGAGGTGGAGCCGCTCGGAACTTCTGAGCGGGAACTTTAAGTGATGACGGTTTTCCCAAAACAGCGGGGGGGAAGGAGGAAATTCCGGTCCAGGGGAGAGTATTTCGGCCACCCGAAATAAGGGGCAAACGAAGGAGGGCTTCGACAGGAGTTGATGAGAGAAGTCCGGAAAATCACTCGGTGGCGACCGTTAAGTGGAATTACATCACTGGCTAGGGCTAATTCCAAATACACAAAATAGTTCAGCTGTCACTTTGCTTTGTTGTTAGCACCTGACTTGGAACTATGGTAAATCTTATGGGGTCCAGGCGAAACTTCTCAACTCTGTCTCTTTTCATGGGAGTCGAGCGCTATTTATGTTCGAGGCTCTCCGCGGGGTAGGGGGGTGGTAAGCGAGAAACAGCTCTACTCTCGAATGGCCTCGAATCTTCTTGCAGAGGCAATATTCTGCGCGTGTAAAAGCGAATCGTGGCGGACATGGTTCGAGGCTACCGCTTGTGGAAGCTTCGGGTTCGGCTTACCAATTTAGGCCTAACCGGGCCTTCTGCAGCGCATGGAAGATCTGTTCTGCTCAAGAGATTCCACGTGGGGTTCCCTCACACATCTCCCAACCGAAAGATGATGCTTTACAGAGCAGTTGCGTAGGAAAGGATCATCCCAACCCGTCAAACTAGAATTATCAAAGGTCTAGGGAAATTCTGACCTGCTACGACTCGTGTACACACACAAAACCCCCGTAAATCTGAGCTCTGCGGGGAATTTACGAACATAAGCCTTAAACAGGTCGATTCTAGAGAATTTAACTAATACAATTTTAAACAACAGAAAAATCACAGGAGAACATTAGCGACATTTCAGTGGAACCCCCCAAAAAAACAATTAAATGGAGGCATAAATATGGGAATAAAGACTTAACAATATAATGGACCAAAAAAAAAATCATAATTAGGAACATTGATGATATAATATATATATATGTATATATATACAATTCACGTGGAAAACCTTCGCTCCCACCGGAGTATGGATGAGGTAATCGACGGGTCCTCTAGCCTCGAGGATGGGGTAGGGTCCCTTTCACTGGCTAAATATTTTGTTGCTTCTCGTGGGAAGTAGCACCCGCACCTTTGCGCCAGGCTTGAATTTTGGTTCTCGTGACTTAAGGTCTAATTAGGTCTCAAACCTCTCAATAAGTCCTTCACGGGATACGACACTCGTTTGTTACCTCGGCTGGACTCACGCTCGAGGGCTTTAGTTTTCTCCCAAAGGTGGAAAGAGTTGCGCACTCCTTCTGGGCGCGGGAAAATTTATCGCTCCGGAGGGCTTGGAACTCCAGGTCGATAGGGGTTTTCAGCGGAATAGGTGCACGGGATTCCAGGGCTGCTTGTGTACGGGTAATCACGGGCTGGGCCACGGGATGGTCGTGAATTACGGGGTTCGGACCGAATAAAACGGATCAGAACTGGATTGGGGCCACTACCACTTCGGCCCAACCGGACATATAGTCACACTCGATGTGACAACGAATTACTGGGAAACGACTGGCCCGGCCAAGGTAGTCGTGGACCACCGCAAATTTCTTGTGGTTTGGCCCAACAGGGGGGAGTAGTTCCTCAGACACTATAATACAGGTGCACCCGGTGTCACGGACGATGTTGGATACTCGGCGACCGTTCACAGTTCCATTCTCGAACTTCAATCCACCAGGGTTGTTCTCATTAAAGAGAAAGTTTACCTGATGGACCGGGTCTTTGGCGGGCGATGGAGGATCGGGAGTCTCCTGAGGCGACGGGGGAGGATCAGGGGCGGCCCAGATTTGGTGCACTTGGTGGGACTGAGAGTTTGCGAACGGGAGTTTTGAGGACAGTTCGGGCAGTAATGGCCGGGAACTCCGCAGGTGAGGCAGACGATCGGGTTCTTTTGGTACGGCACAACCGGGGAAGAAGGAGCTAGAGGCTTAACGTCTCAGTGTTCCGATGGATGGAAGTTTCTTGGCTTCGAGGGACTAGGAACTTTAGTAAATCTTGGGCCATAAAATTTAGTTTGGGGTGGCGATTTGAGAGCCTTTTTAATATCCTTAGGGTATAAATCGTGACTACCCGCGTAGACATCGGCCTCTTCCAAGCACTCCTCGAAAGTGGCGCAATATTTATTCTTAATGAAAGCGCGAATTTCGGGAGCCACGGCAGCTAAAAGCTGATCCCTAAGGAAGAAGTCCAGAAGGGACTCGTAGACCTGGTGAATCTTGCACGCATCCAGCCAACACTGAAAGTGTCTTTGGAGGATGTACCCGTGTTTTCGAACTGCTTGGCCAGGGCGGATCCTTTCCTGGCGAAATCGGAAGCGGTAGAATTCGCTATTCATATGAACAACGGCTAACAATTCGGACTTTAACGTGGAATAGTCCAAAGTTGCTTCCGGGGGAAGGTGGACTGAAGGAGTTTGGGGAATTTCAGCCCGGGAACCGATGGACCCAGAATCCATTTGATTTCGGCTAATTTCGAGCTCATGCTTCCTAATTTGTTCACGTTTTTCCATCTCCATTTTGTCCTTCTCCATTTTGTTCTTCTCCATCTCCATTTCCGTCTCCAGTTTGTTCTCCTCCATCTTCAGTTCTCCTCCATTTTGTTCTTCTCCATTTCCATCTCCATCTTCAGTTTGTTCTCCATCTCCGTTTTTCTTAGTTCCTCTTACCTTTGCTCTGCCCGTTCGTTCCTCTCTTCTTCCTGTACGTAACTTAGCAGGTCTTTGCCCGAAAGACCTAACATTTCACCCTGACTCTTGAATTTTTCGAAGGATGACATTTTTACGAAGTTAACTGAGGGAACACTGATACGCGAACGAGCTAGGACACTACCCACGCGAAACGAATACTTGAATATTCGTGAAGGCCTTGATCACAAAAAGGAATTAAGATACAGCTACCTACCTCTGCTGTTTCTAAGCGGGTAAAAAAAAAAAAGTTCAAATGATTCTACCGGAATTAGGACACCAAAGACCTTAACCCTTTTGGATTAATAACCAGGAGAGTCTCCAAAATTCAAACACCATAAAAAAAATAATTAACTGAGGTCCAACACAAAATATAAATAGATTACGTTCCACTGCTCTTCAATTAACTTGAACTTGCGTTCTGCCAGTACAATACAAATAAAAAAAGAATAAAAGGGATGTACGTGAATAACAAGGGAACTTCTAATGGCGAAATAAAAATGACACGGGGTCGTAAAAACCCCAACACACTTGACACCCAAATTATATAATATGTATATTAATATATATATATATATATATATATATATATATATATATATATATATATATATATATATATATATATATATATATATATATATATATGTCATGGTATGACATTATATTACATCAATACCATATTATATTTATGGGGAAGGGACCGATAACTAACTTACAGGTGAACCGACGAAGGAACGGAACACCGCTAGTTTAGACGGGCTGAAATGCGAAATGAGGGTGCAACGAGGTCAGGTAACAAATGAGCAATGGCAAAACTCAAGGTTATTTAAAGAGACATGGACAAAAATATAATTTTATTTACATAAAAATAATGAGAGAATTGATGGGTAAAATTACCTCAGAGAATTAACGGACAAAATCACATCAGTAAACGAAGGGGGGAATTGTTGTTATAAATCACACTATGAAGTTAGAACTTAAGGTATTACTGGAGGAGACTATTCAAATGGAAAAGAGGGGGGAAATTAACTCAATTGGGTTACCTAAGGGGAAAGAGGAGTTGGCTTACGGATGTCTTCTGCATGTGAGGTGAGGTCGCTCGGAACGTCTGAGCGGGAACTTGAAGTGATGACGGTTCTCCCAAAACAGGGGGGATGGGGAACTTCAGGTTCAGGGGGGGGGAGTATTTTGGCCACCCGAAATAAGGGGCAAACGAAGGAGGGCTTCGACAGGAGTTGATGAGAGAAGTCCGGAAAATCACTCGGTGGCGACCGTTAAGTGGAATTACCTCACTGGCTAGGGCTAATTCCAAATACACAAAATAGTTCAGCTGTCACTTTGATTTGTTGTTAGCACCTGACTTGGAACTATGAGGAATCTTCTGGGGTCTGGGCGAAACTTCTCAACTCTGTCTCTCTTCATTGGAGTCGAGCGCTATTTATGTCCGAGGCTCTCCCCGGGGTTGGGGGCGGTAAGCGAGAAACAGCTCTACTCTCGAATGGCCTCGAATCTTCTTACAGAGGCTATTCTGCCCGTGTAAAAGTGAATCGTGGTGGACACGGTTCTAGGCTACCGCTTGTGGAAAGGGGAGAAAGGGGGGGGTAGGCTTACCAATTTAGGCCTAACCGGGCCTTCTGCAGCGCATGGAAGTTCCGTTCTGCTCAAGAGATTCCATGTGGGGTTCCCTCACATAGGGTTTCTTTGTACTTTTTCTTTGTGCGACTTTGATTTTTGCACTCTCCTTTATGCGGGGTGCCTTTCTTGGGGGGGAGGGGTGTACAGTATCTTTTGAGACAATTCGCTTTATATGGGTGTGTGTTATGATTGGGAGTGGGTGGTTGGACCACAACAGGAGACGCGCCAAGCCTTCTTATACTGTTTGGCGTATTTGCCTATATCTTTTTCATGGTTACGTAAGTTACCATACACAATTTAAGTTTTCTTTGGGCTTACGATGGATAACTACGCTAATTATTTTGTTTCCATTTTTCGAAGAATTTCTTTGCTGTGATCGTTTTTTTAATGATTTTTTTCTCAATTCTTTCCTCATTTTCTATCGTTTACTATTTGTAACTTCTGTTCCTAGATGTGCGGCTCTAGCTTTTATTTCCAACCTGTTATGGACCGTTTGCTTCTACCTTTATGCGCCTAGTTCCAATCCCCATCGTAGTTTGCATAGGTTGCGCATCGTCGGCCTGGCTTAGGCGTGCTTGTTTAAGGTAGTCGGTTTTTGTAGAATCCTTACATTAATGTCTTTGCTTTTTGACGATGGTTACGAATGAATAAACTTTGGATTTAGTGCACCCCCCCCCCCAAAAAAAAAATAACACCTGAAAACCTTTAGCAAGTTTTGAACACATATCTTCTGCAACACGTAGACGCGGTTCGCGCGTATGCATAGGGCTACAAACTGCAAAGAATTCGTACTTAATTTCGCTTACTGATAAATCTATTGTGGTGTGATCTGCTTTTTGATCTTCAGTGTGCTGCAGGCTACATAGGAAAGCAAAGTAACTATCAATTGCTGCGTTGGAGTGCAGCGTATCTATGCTGAGTTTTCTATGTATAGGTTCGCTATTTGAGCCTATACGAGTATATATGTTAGAATAGCTGCAGGTAGCATTTTCATTGCTGCAGCTAACATTTGGAAACAGAGAGCCATTTGCTATTTGTCCCTGCCCGGACGTTATATGCGCATTTAACTAGTTTGTTTGTCGGGAAGGCTCTGGCTCTATTCGCGAACGCTTCGACATGAGGAGAGCCTGTGGTATTCGGGGTCGTCAAACTGTCTCCACAGCCAGGTTGGTGACGTCTAGCACGTCCCAACGGTAATCAGATGGGCGATTTTAGTTCGGGTCGAATTTCGCGGAAACCAGCATTGGAACCAGCTTAAAGATCTTGGTTGTTCCTTAATACTTCCCGCTCAGTCGAGCCCCGTTCTTGCATTTCTCCAAGGTTGAAGGCACGGGCGTCGATCCTTGGTACGGCAAAGGCGATCCCATACACTCGGTCGCTAAGCAGGAACGCCACGTCTTGATCCTGCTTAGTAGGTTGTACCGGAAGCAGGCAGACAGGAAATGGGCTAGGAAGTGTTCCCCTTTCTTTGACCCAGTTTACCTTCCTGGGTGTCTGCTGCAGGAGCCGCTCAACTGTCTCGACCTGCCATACTTCGTAGCCCCGCGCCCAGGAACATATGGTAATGCCCCATTCGTACTTGGATAGCCTTTATCTCCAAGACCCTTTCGTCCAAGTATCACTTTCGTGAAATGTAACATCCAAGATTCTTAAACAGCTGGTAGTCGACCCCAAGGGATTCGGCCAGTGATGGCGGCCACTTGGTGCTGTAAGTGAAGGCGCTGGGCTTCGCACCCCCAGTCTCCAATGTTCCCCTTTTTGGTACAGTGCACGTAGTTATGCGCTCTCTGATGTGCGGTTCAAAGTGTATCGTTGTGTGAATCCGCTTGACCATCCCGATCCGCACATGTAGCGTTGGATGTGCCGGTTATTTGTGGTCGGAGTGACCTCGTACCCCTACACGGACCCCTTGATCGTCGGCTCATGGCGAAAAAAGAAGGGAAGTTGATTACTATGGGGAGACGGTTCCAGGTAAAAGCCACCTCCCGGGTACGGGAGATACACACACTGCACCTACCACTTACGTCGAGGGTATGCGCGAAGGACCTGGGCGCGCAAAGGGAGATAGGCTGGAAGCATATCGGTAAACTGAAGGCATGTTTCTAATCAGTGAAGAATTCTTTGCGGAACCCGGCAAAACGCCGACTATCGAAGGGAAACGCTGAACGTACACTGAATTGGAGTTTGTTTTGAATACATGGTTTAACTTAGCCCAGATGGCAGCCGGCTCATCCAAAGATGGGCTATAGCTTTTTTTTGCGCTATGCTCTGAGAGACTTGTTTGTTTTGGGGGGAGGGGGGCTCACTTTTGTTTCTCCTTTATGTTCGTCCTTTTTTTCAGATTGAAGGCGCTTTTTTATCATAGTTTCTAGACCCTTGCCGCCACGCCTGGGTTCGAAATAGCCGCTAAAAAAGGAGAAAATAGCAGAAAACTAAATTGACGGCTATTTTCCGTCATTCTTTTCTAATTTTATTGCCATTTAAACGTTTTCCCCCGGGTTATCGCAGTTATTTCTGACTGGTATGTGCGCCCTAATTTTTAGAAGTGATTCCCCTTGCTACGAGGGCGCATTAATTTTTTAGGGGCATTTTCCTTTTATTTTGCTGCGGAAACTTCATTTCCTAGGCCTTGTATTGACTTGCAACGAAACGGCTGGTCTTAGCATCCCTTTTTTTTTTGCAAAATAAGTAAAGTTCAATTGTACCTATTTAGAGCCATGAAATGACCTATAGTACCATGAGACCTACGGTTATACACCCAGGAGATTTCAAATCTTCCATGCGATGTGGCGCTGGGTGGCGCCTTCTAATGGCAGAAGCCTTATTAAACCATTCAATGGCACTTGTAAGTGATTTGAACGATGGGAAACCTTCAATGCGATAACCATTGTCGAGGGTTTATTGAGTGGGTAATCCCAGTCCCACTTCCTGGACATATAGTTTATTACTGTACCAAGGTAAAGTGGGGAAAAAGTGTTTCCAATACACCTACCGTAGCCACTTCCGGTGAATAAGAATAACCCCGGTGCTTCCCTTTTGATCAAAATTAAGATAATGATCCCCGAGTGCGTATTCACTCAGTAAAAGCTAGTCATGGGTGGACTTATGTAAAATAAAGAATTTAGCCGAGTGGATTGCCTTTTAATTGCCAAAGGATCGTCCAAAATAGTCAAACACACAGATACAAAAATAATCTTTAATAAACATGAATTAGAAATATGAAATAGCACATATAGGTAAAAATAGGATTAATCTTTGCCCTGAATTGGTAAGTCTATTTAATTTCATATGGATTAGACTTGAAAATTACTCACTAGGATGCTTGCGTCTTAATGGCACCCGACAGAATAAATGGAATAATATTATTGAATTAAGCACTAAATTAATAACTTCTAATACTCAAAGTTATGGGCTCGGGATGTGAATTCTAGTTAACGAATAAACTGGTGAAAATAGGGGAGGGGATTTTTCACTTTAACGATACCTTTGAGTTCGTAAGTATTTTAAGAATGACGGTGAAGAACTTCTTCTGGGGACGATGATCGCACTTAGCCCAGCCGTCCGAAGTTACCGAATGATAAGGTAATCCTAGACCGGTGATATAATGATCCTATGCCGGATCACGAAGGCAAGCCAAACTGTGACTCATATCGTACTTCTTCTTCCTCGAAGTGACTCTCCGATTATTTGGCTGCTAAGCCGGGTAGCAAAAACTGATTACCTAGCTACGACGGGCGGTCAATAAGTTTTGCAATTCGGATATAAGGAAACGAGATATGAGGAAAAGTGTTTATTATTTTTCAATATAACTACCCTCGACTTCAATGCACTTGCGTCACTTGTCCCTGAGGCTTCGAATTCCCGACAACCAGAAATCTCCAGACTGCTGTTCAATCCACTCCTAGGCGGTGAGCTGGACATCTTCGTCATCCTCAAACCGGCGTCCACGCAGTGCAGCCTTGAGCCGGCGGAATAAAAAGTAGTCGCTAGGGGCCAGATTTAGACTGTAAGGTGGATGGTTGAGTTCCTCGAATCCGCACTCGAGCAGGGCAGCTTGTACAACTCTGGCCTTGTGGACTTTGACGACGTTGAAGTCGATTATTGGGCGGGAGGTTTCTAGGGACCCAAGGGGCAGAGATCTTGGTCATGGCCAAATGGTCGTGGATGATGTTGATAACACTTCCATGTGATATTCCAAGTTCTCGCTTGATTTATTCGAACTTCACCCGTCGATTTTCGAGGATCATCCTCTCCACACGGGCCACATTGTCCTCGTTGGTCACGTCTGACGGGTGTCAACTTCAAGGGACTCACGACCATGGTGGAACTCCCTATTCCAGCGAGCAATGTTTGCATAGGAAGGGGCGGTGTCGGTGTACACTGCAACCATGCGTTCATGGATCTCTTTTGCATTCATGCCTTCATGGGTCAAAAATTTGATCACTACGAGGTGCTCAACCTTCTCCATTGTTGAAAAATTTGTTACTGACGATCTGCAATCAGCTACTGCTTCTTAAATAGACGAGGCAGGAGCATCCGGCTGCAGGTCCTGACTTATCATAACTTGTCCTAACACCCCCACAAACAGCCATCCCCATTCCTCTGTTTTGCCCTACCGATTCGCAAAACTTATTGACCACTCCTCGTACATCTAGAGTAATCCGCAGAGGGAGGTCGTGTGTAACCTCTGACTCTGAAGGGGGTGGGGGGTCTGCGAGAAGTTTGGCACCTACAAGTACCGTGACGGCAACACACAAATTCCCCGAAGTTTCTTCCTTACAACGGCCAAACTGTTTCATTTGTGGGACTAGCTCTCCACACAACGTAGGTCCAAGATCTTCTGCCCGACTCCAGGGAGAGTTTCCCCTTTTATTTCCCTCATGAGCTAAAATCGAGAGAGAGCACCAGATTATCATAAAATTATTATCGCTGCGCGAAAGTCCTTTTCATCTGCCGCCAGACAGAGTAAATCCTTGACACCTTCGAGCTATACTTGCTTCACGTCGCGGTTTACGACGGCGTGAAAACATGGCCCTTTGATGGCGCGTAGGTATCTTTCGCGGCAGAAATTTTCCTGAGCGGCGGCCGCAAATTTGGTCTCTCTTTGGTGCGAAAAGGGGCAGAGGAAATTCGAGGCGAAAGGCGAGTTTGGAATAAAGGAGAGACACGCAGCTTGTGTTGGGATATTTCTGCGTACACTAATGTACGTGGTAATTAGACTTTTACAACCATTAATTATCTTCTCACAAAATGACGCAGGTCATTGTAGGGAATTTCCCTCTAGTTTTGTCTACGCTTAATATAGGGGTTTCTAGAAGCTGCTCAATTATGGGGGTAGGGGGTAGAGGTGAAATTAGGGGGGTTGGAGTTAAACACCCCCAAACAACAACCCACAAAAATTCAAGATACGCAGCATTTTCTCAGGAAATATTTTGCAGTTTTCTTGCTATTAACCGATTTCCACGGGGGTTTTCGCTCTTAAAGCCGATTTTGGGAGGTGCGAACTAATTCTTAGAAGTGTTCCTCCCTCGCTAGAGCTCGTAGGAAGCTTTGGCAGGTAATTTGGGGGGCCACGTAGAAATACTCTTCTAGGCCTTGAATAAAGTCCTGGAATAAACCTAGCTGATTTTTTTGACGTTGGACAGTTTCTTTTGGGACAACAGAAATTTGTGGGGGTTCTGGGAAGTGTTTTGGGGGGACACTCCCAACAAATACGCAAAAAAAGAAGAAAAAATAAATAATACAGACCGCGGGGAGATTAGGTTAGGTTATCTTCCTCATAAAAACGTTGCACATTCATTTTGTTAGGTTAGGTTAGGATATTTTGGGGATCTTAGAAACGTCAATGGTTAGGTTTGGTTAGGTTAAAGGAGTATATATTACCAAATTACTGTGCGGTGAATTACCAATTTCACCAGTTTAAGGCGGGTTGGTTATGAGTTTACAAGAATAGCGAATTATCTGACTTCAAAGATGATTCTTTAAGGGTATTCTTATTGATGGATGGAGTTACCGAAGGTTTACGGGTAATCGAGGTAAAGAAGGACTTTGAGAAAGGAAGTAGCAAAATATGCTTTTATTCTAATAAGGGCCTATTGAAGAGACAAGCGGCACGTCAGAAGGTACTTTGCGAGGCAGGTTTTCTTATTCAACGCGAAGTATTGAGTTCTAGAGTGACAAGACTTGGGTGAATTAAAGGGAGTTCCTCACGCTAATATGGGAATTCTTAATGAGAATGAATTAATAAAACAATTATAATGTTTAATCTTATCATTGCTCGCCTATATATATATATATATATATATATATATATATATATATATATATATATATATATATATATATATATATATATAGATATATATGAGGAATTAAACCACATTCTCCGAAGACAATTTAATTCAGAACAGTTTCAGTGTATCTCAGACCCTTTTTCAACTGAGATACACCGAAACTGTTCTGAATTAAATTGTCTTTGGAGAATGTGGTTTAATTCCTCATCTTTTCTTGCGATATTGCATTAATTTTCATCATATATATATATATATATATATATATATATATATATATATATATATATATATATATATATATATATATATATATATATCGTTTTATCTTCGAGGGGGCGTGGCTTAGACTAGTTCGAAAGACGAGCCTCCATCTTCGAGCCCCTAAGTTTCCACTCTTAAGGCGGAGAGTCACCTAACAGCTGTGTGTGTGTGTCTGATTTAGTTACAAGCCCAAATGTTTTGTCTCTATTGCTTGTCACACATCTCTGTTACAATTTCATCTGGTTAAAATCTGTACTTGCCCACCTGCTTTGTAGACTCCTGTCTTCTGATAATTCTATCTCGAGACGCGAATTATTCGTTTCCTCTTGTTGACTTAGGTATCTTGACCTTTGATCCTTTTCTCGCGTTCGCCCTCTTTGTATTTCCCGCGCGATAGGATTTAATGAGACGACCGTGAGTCCATTTTTTGGAGCTTCCTGTAATTTGGTGCCAGTAGCCCACCTATTACATAATCCGATCACCACAAAGTTAGGTTATGTTTGTAGGTGTTTAGGTTAGGTTAGGTTTTGTTATGCTTTCTGTAAAAATATGGTTGCATGTAGTTGAAAACCCCATGAAAATACCTTGGGCTGCCTTAGAATAATGTTCTAATAAGTTATTTGATTTAAAAAAAAGTAGAATCCATTGTTTGAGGGTAAAAAAACAACAACGAAATAAACCCAAAGAGCTTTAATTCTGCAACAGAGCATATTCACTTATTCTAATTAAATCGGTCTCCGCATAACCGAAAACCCCATGGAAATAGCTTGAGCTAGTTTAAAATAATTATTTATCGTTAAAATAGACGTATACCTACCCAGAAATGATGACGTCATTCGTTCAAAATTAAACCTATTTATTCTAACTGATCTTAACTAACTCATCATACCCCCCCAAATCAAGTGATCTAGCAATGTTATTTAGTTTTGTTTAATTAAATAACCTTGCTAGTTTATTTAATGCTAATGCGTGTAGATGAGCACACATGGCCCGGCCACGTCGTTTGTCCCTATAAAACTCGTATTTCTTCTAAAATGAAGAGGAGGTAATTATTATTTGTATGTAAATAAAAGTGCACAACGAAACCCTAATTCGAAGCTTAGAACCAGGAAATTAGGTAGAGTAAGCAAGAAAAAATATCGGATTTCATATAATTTTTCTCTATATCCTGATTTTCACAAACGAGGAAAAACTATATTTGGCTGCAGGCCTAATTTTTTTAATTCATTCTAAGCAAATTCTTTTTTGGTGGGGCTTCTTCTACCAGGATTCAGCTCTCAAGCCTATCGTCTTAAGCGCAGGTTTGCATTCTTTCCGATGGTACTAAAATTAATTTTGTGGTTTTCCTTTTGAAGCAGCTAAAAAATAAGATTTTGTGTTGATGAATCGAAGGCACTACGGTGTTTTTTGGATTTTGATTCACAAATTCTGGATCCTTCAATAGTATTGAAGGATGTTTGTTTATGTAGCACCGTTATATATTTAGTTTGTTTCTTGGGGTGTGTGGGGGGGGGGGAGGCCATCGCAACCAGTCAAATGTGTGCACGAAAGAAAATGGATAAAACATACTCCCAAAGATGGTCAACAAATATAAAGTCACCATTCAAATAAATAGGTCGGGTTCTTAGAAAACGTTACCTCACTGACTATCCCGCATTTTGTGTATAGTACTTCTACTGGTTACTAGTTTTTAACATTGTGTTATGTCAATAGACAGAAAGTATTTTAACAAATTTAAAACCGAGCAAATGTTCCTACCTATTGGGTTGGCCTGAGAAAGGAGAACTGAATTACTTTAGAAGTAATATTTCCATTATGGAATTTAAATCTTTCCTGCAAAGCAGAAGTAGCAACCCGTCTATGATTTGGCCTTCATAAGTATTTTGTGTTGTTTTTTTACATTAATGTCTGGAAATCAAACGAGCTTTAAATGTAATTTTGTGTTTTTCTTGTATATACCTGTAATAGTAAGTTTGATGTTGCTTTGGTTGATTCGCAAAACGGAGTTTCAATAAGTTAATGAATGTATCAAAATGCTTCAGTATGTGAAACGCTCGCAAAATTCACGAATGTCAGAGACTCACGTTTGTTCATTTTTCTAAACAAGGCGGAAAGTTGAAATTATTATTCAAATACTCAAAAAAATCCCCTTCTTAAATTATAGAGTTAGTGATGATGATTAGGGAAGTAAACAGACCAGTAATAAAAACGCGACTTGTCAACAATCGTCATACTAAGAGAGATAATACGGGTTAAGCACATAATATATGTAGATTCTATTTGTACTGAAATTTCCTGTATATAATTTTAACTTTCCTGAAAATCTTTGCTTTGGGGAAAATATATTGTTACAAATCTAATTCATGTCGGGATCAAGACTTATGTAGTTAACTGCCTCATGTTTTTCTATCATGCTGTTCCATTTTCTGTTTGTGTTCGTTGCTCGCAAAGGCTGTATTATTGCCGTTTTTGATTGCTGCATTTCCTTGTTCTTTTGGTGTTGGATTCCATTTGTTGTTCATTTCCCGCCAGAATTAGCACTGTACAACAATAAAACAACCGGAAAGGAGAATAACCTTTTCTAGGGGTAGTTTTTGTTTAAATCACGAATATATCATCAGTCTCTTCCAGTTTCTTGAAAATAACCATCTTAATTAAGTTAAATACGTTGGTGGCTCCGTAAGGATTGAATGCAAACAGGAGTGGGCCCAAACTGACAACTCTAAAAGTTATAAAGGATTTTTTTACATTTTAATGAGGTGTTCCTAAGGTATGTCTCAACCTAACTTAGGAAATTTATGAAAGTAGACTCAATATTTTTTTAACTATATTGGTCCAAATCCGAAATTACTTACGTAACGCTTCGATAATTTTCTAATTTACTATAAATGCTTCCTATTTTTATTTTTTTATTTAATATTTTTTTTTGCTCTTAAGATTTATATTATTTTTTACATACTTCAGTGTTTTTTTCTCTACAGGAGACTGAGCTAAAATGCCTAGAGAATGCAAAAATTCCCCAGACAGTTTCTGTTTATATGTCGATAAGTTTCATTAAGACAATACAAGATACAGTTGACTAAACATATGAACAAACTTTATGAACTGTACCTTGGATGTAAAGTGAGTCACCAAGAAAAACGCTGGGCAACTTGCATATGTTTTGTCAGGTTTTGGCTTCAGGTTTGTAGTACCAATGATCTTGAGGAAGCCAAATGACCATTCAACCGATTGCTACTTCTGCTTAACAGATATTAAAGGTGGGTTTTAATCTGTTTTCATTCCTGGTCTTTAATATGTTTTTATGAGATGTATCAATTAAAAAGATCAAAATACATACTATGTTGTACTTCCACTATTTCTGCAAATGATCACAATCAATAATATCTATTTTTAGTCTGAGTTTATTTTATTTCACTGCATATCGCAACACAAATGGGAAAAATCTATCATGTATCTTCAGTCTGTTATTTTCCCAGTTCGACATTCAAGTGCTATTCCTGCACCACAGCCTCCGCCTGAACTATCACGCGCTGACACAAATAAAGCAGATGATTCAGAATCTCAAGATACATCATATGTGACACAACTCGAATCTGACAAGAAACCACACCTAATCACCCAACAGAACTCACTAATCTCTTCGTGATCTAACACTTACTAAGCAAGAGAGTGAGCTCCTGGCCTCACGTCTGTAACAATAGAACCTGTTGAATGAACATGCTCTAATTACAGTATTTAGGAATCGTTCGGCAGATCTACAGTAATTCTTCACGTTTGAAAACAACTTGAATTATTGTAATGATATCAGGGGCCTATTCAATGCCCTTGAGCTGAATTATGAACCAGATGAGTCGAGGTTATTCATAGATGCATCTCTTTACAGCATAAAAGCCGTGCTGTTACACATTAGGAACACCGTGCCTTCTATGTCGCATAAGTTACAAGGAGCATGAGTGGCTAATTTGTGCAGATTCAAAGTTATAGCCCTACTTAATGAGCTACAAACTGAATACACTAAGTTTATGTGCTCCCTTTGCAAGTGGGAGAGTAACAACAAGGAACAACAAGGAAAAAAGGTACCCTAGGAGACCTTACGGTCCATTCAAAGAGGGTACCTTTGGACTAGCAATTGAGCGGGCACAAGGCTGCTCAATTGTTTTGCGTCCCTAAACGGCCACTTTTCAAGACTTTGTCTAGTCTTGACTTGAACTGGTCAACAGATTCACTGTTGACAACTTCCACTGGAAGTGCGTTCCACATACCGCAGATACTGTAAGTGAAAAAATTTCCACACAGATTGCGGTTGTAACGCTTCAGTTCAAGTTTGAAGCCATGATTGCGCGTTCTGTTCTCACTCAGTGTGAACATATCCCGGTAGTCAACATTGTCGAACCCTCGAAGTATTTTGAAAACTTCGATGAGCTGACCACGCAGTCTACGGGTTTCCAGCGAGAACAGATCTAATTTCCTTAGTCTATCCTCATAACTTTTATGTCGGATAGAGGGAATCAGCTTGGTTGCCCTGGCTTGTACGCGTTCCAATCTCGCGATGTCCTTTCACAATGAAGGACTCCAAAATTGTACGGCATACTCTAGGTGCGGTCGGACAAGTGAGTTGTACAGACACAGTACAATCTCCTGGTTCCGATAACCAAACTGGCGCTTAATTTTACCTAGCATCCTTTGGGCCTTTTTCTCCGCCTCAATGCACTTTTTCGAGAACTTGAGGTCACTAGTGATTGTTACACCCAAGTCCTTCTCAGTGTCGGTGGATTCCATAGCAGTGCCCCTAAGGATATACTGTGATTGGGGGTTTCTGTGGCCGATATGCATCACTTTGCATTTGCCCACGTTAAAAGGCATCTGCCACGTGTCCGACCACTCCCCAATCTTCCCAAGATCTTCCTGCAGGCGGGCAGTATTTCCATCCTTTGCAACGTTCATACCAAGCTTGGTATCGTCGGCAAATTTGGAAATCTTGGCAACCATGTCACCGTCCATGTCGTTGACGTAGATGATGAATAGTAGTGGTCCCAGGACAGAACCTTGAGGCACCCCGCTAGTAACGGGCACCCACTCAGAAGACTGTCCATTCACCACCACCCGTTGCCGTCTGCCACTTAGCCAGTTCTCGATCCAACCGGCTACCTTTCCGTCTATGCCTAGCGCTCGCACTTTCCGGAGAACGCGGCGGTGTGGTACCTTATCAAAGGCTTTCTGAAAGTCTAGGTAGACCACATCCACCGCCTTGTCCCGATCGTGCTCACTGAAAACGAAGTCGAAGAATTCCACAAGGTTCGTCAGGCATGACCGTTGCCTTCGGAAGCCGTGCTGGGAACTCCTCAGCAGCAGGTTTGACTCTAAATACGACGTCACTTTGTCCACCATGATGCTTTCCATGAGTTTACCGACTATCGAAGTCAGAGTGATAGGTCGGTAGTTTGACGGTTGGTTACGGTCTCCTTTCTTGAAGATAGGAGTCACCTCCGCCTCACGCCAGTCTCTAGGAACGCATTTGGTCCGGATTGACATGTTAAAGATAGCGCACAGATGTCGTGATACTTCATCGCACACTTCCTTCAACACTTTAGGTAGAAACCCGTCCGGTCCAGGGGACTTATTCGTCTTTAGGTCAGCGATCTTTTTCTTTATTTCTCCTTCGGTGAAGTCCATTGCCTCCAGCCTTTCCCCCGAGTAGGAATCCGTCGGCTGGGGAATGGGACCACACTCTTCAGTAAACACTGAAGAGAAGTATTCGTTTAGGAGGTTGGCATTTTCTGCATCTGAATGTTTTAATGTCCCCTCCTTATTCCTCAAAGGGCCAATCGTTCGATGGATTGGTTTACGGCTGCTCACATATCCAAAAAACTCCTTGGGATTCTCTTTACAGAGTCTCGCCACTCGGAGTTCCTCAGACCGCTTAGTTGTCCTTATGCTGGACTTCACTCTCCTGGCTAGCCTCCGGTATTCGTCAAAGTCACCCGAGATCTTCGATTGCCGGTACACATTTCTCTTCTCCGTAAGCAGTTGCCCGATTTCTCGATTAAACCACTTTGGTTGAACAGAAGACCGACGGGGGCATTTCAGAGGGATAAAACGCGATTGAAGACTCATGAATGTGGTTTTGAAACTGTTCCAAGAGTCTTCAACAGCATCGCACTTCTCTAGCCTCGCGTCAGTCAGTCCCGCGCGTAGACCTGCAAAGTCTGCTCTTCTCAAATCCAGTTTCCTTGATTTACTAGTTGCAGGCTCTGCCTTGGGGACTTTGACTACAAATCTAATTAGTCGGTGGTCACTGCCACCGAGCTCTTCGCCAACAGAGAGGTCCTCAACGATGTCATCCTCAGAGGTGAAAACCAAGTCGAGGATATTGTCTCCTCTCGTTGGCTCTCTCACCCATTGAGTGAGGAACTCGTTGTTCGTGAACTCCAGGAGTAGTACGTTCTCGCCACAGGGTTCTCTAGTTTCCCAGTCAACTTGTGTGTTGAAATCACCCATGACGATGCACACTCTGTCTTTCACAAGTTCTCCTAGTAGCTGGTACAGATCTCTGTCCTTTTCAACGAGTTGGGCAGGAGGTCTATAAAGCACCAGGGTCCTGTATTTGGCAGGACCAATCTCTAGGTCAACACCTAGTAGTTCATGGTCGGATACGATGTTGCAATCCGTCGAGTTGAGAGTATCCTTGACATACAACATCACACCGCCACCCTCTCTGTCTGGCCTATCTTTCAAGAAGAGCTGGTAACCAGGAATCGTGAATTCACCTTCAAAATCTCGGCTTGAGGTTTTTATCCACGCCTCCGTTATGGCCACCATCTCCGGTTCTTCTGTTGCTACGAGGCCACGAAGTTCTAGAAACTTGTTTCTGATAGACCTCGCATTAAACAGAAGAACTTTTAGGGAGTCCCTGACTGTAGGACTCCCTACGCTCTTCCGTCTCCCGCTTTCTTTCTATGTGGCGGGATCATTCCACTCTTTGTGACTTCAGAAAAGGTCGTTCCTGGAGTAACACGGGTGTACTGGCGTACGTCCTCCTTTACTCGGGGTCTGACACTTATTTGGGTCCGCTCCACAACATCCTGGATCATGTTTGCGAGTGCAGCTTTCCCTTTAAAGGAAAGATGCACTCCGTCCCTTTTGTACAGGTCATTTCTCCCGTAAAAGGTGCGGTAGGGGTCTACAAAAAAGATTCCTTCCGCTGTACAAAGATCTCCCAGGCGTTGGTTTATGGAGACGTTCCTCGCGTGAGCATTGCGGGATGGACCTCGTCTTGGGAGTATCCCGACCACGACACGTCTGCGGGTTTTTAGCCCACAGTCGTCAACTCCTCCCATAACCGTGGTCAGGATCTTCCCGCTGGCGCCTACATTGCCTCCTCGTAGGTAGAGATCGTTGCCACTTGCCATGAGGGCAACTACTGAGTTCTCAGAGATCTGAGATTTCTCAGCCTCCACCCTTATTTCTCCGTTCCCCTTTCCTGGAAGGCAGCTTACCTTCACACTGGTGCGAAGGCGGGCCGCTAGCAAGGGTTGTAGATCCCGCGCTTGGGAGTCACCGATCACGATGACCCTCGCGCATTTGGGTTCAGAGGACAGAGGCTTCCCTTTCAGTATGGGCTCTTTCAATTCCTCTTTCTTCCCCACTTTTTTGGGTTTTTTCTTCTTTTTCTTCTTCGTTTTTTCTTCCGTTTCTACTTTCTCTTCTGTTTTTCCTTTCTTACTCTTCCTTTTCTTCTTTTTGACGCCCTGAGTAACCCCAGCAGCTGCTGGCTCTGGGACGTCGGATGGTTGGCCTATCTCTATCGACGCGGTGCATGAGGGCCACCAGAGGAGCCATCCGCGTCGTTGGGAGTTTCTTGTTGCTGTTGCTGTCCATTGGTGGCTTTAATCTCTGAAATGATGGCTTTGAGATGACGGATTTAAGTCACATGCTCAGACTCGAGGATTTTCACCTATTCTTCCAGCCGTCGTGTTTTTTCCTCAGAAGATTTAAAAAGTTCCTTAAGCTCCTGAAGTTCTGCCCTAAGGACGCAATCCGTGCAGATACTTCCAGGGTAGCATTTTGAGAAACACCCCTCCGGAAAATCTACGCACCACTTGTCCTTTTGGCATGTCGAGCAGGTATACTTTAACGCACCAGGTCCTTTCTTTCCAGTCATGCTGAACACTTTAGAACTCTGAATACTTTGTGACCACTCAATAAAAAAAGAAAGGGGGTGGTGAGTTCGCCCCGCGTGAGTCGCTCCCGCCTATCGATCAGAGAGGTTTCGGATCTTTCAGAAGGCACGCTCCTTGTGCTGCTGTTCGTCCGACCGAGTCGTCAAACCTCGGCGTGCCGTGGCTCCCAACCAAGCAGCACTGACGGTCCCCGAAGGGGCCATCGATTTCTCACCAGGTGAACAACGGAGCACACCCTGTACTAAACTACTACTAGTTCCCTTCACGACGGCAAAGATCTCGGAGCAGCGTTCAGTGGATATCCCGCCACACCAAGAGACTCGACACAAGGCTTTTTATTGGCCTGGCAACCAACATGGGAACAAAGGGCCGTCACCGCGGACCAATGCTACCAGAGACACCCGTCAACGGTCACTGGGAATGGTCAATAATTATGCGCCAGGAAAGGGGTTACCGGGGCACTACCCTCATCCCATTCATCGTGCCCCAACGCCTAAGACCCCTCAAGTCCTAGTCTCTCGCAACCAGTGAGCGTCGATTGGCTTTGTTTATAGAGGTTCCATAGCCTCTCTTCTGACGCGTGAGGTAGCTGCCAGGTCCTTATATGTAGATAGATGAAAAAAGGGTAAGAGTGACATGATAGGTATAGGGGTTGCTTTTTTGTTGTTTTTTCTTTTTGTATAAGTGGAAGAAATAGGATTAATTTTTAAAGAAAGATGAAGGATAGAGTAGGATAAAAAAAAGAAAAGACGCACTTAGTCTGGAACCTAATTTCTGACCAAATCGACAAGGGAAACCCTGCCAGGGGTGCCAGAAGATAGGTACCCCCGCCGACATAGCTCGAAAAGTCAAGGGTACGCACAAGCTCTCTTCCCGCGACAAGGGGGCGTCACCACTCTAGATCAGAACATTATGTACGGATAGAATGATCCCCTCGGAAAACTATGGTGCCTCGATGCTATAATCCAATTCATGAGCCTTTAGTTAAGAAAGAGAAAATAATTTTTCCACCACTACATATAAAATTAGGCCTAATGAAGCCATTTACCAAGGCGAGGCAACATAGCAATCCATGTTTCCGGGACCTCAAAGCGATTTTGCCTAAAATAAGTGATGCCAAGATTAAAGAAGCCATGTTCGTGAACTCTCAGCTTCGTCAACTTATAGCTGATGGGGACTTGAGGAGACAAGGGATGAAACTGAGCTATCGGCCTGCCATGCATTCAAAAATATATTCAAAGGACTTCGGGAAAAGCACCAAGGAACCCAGCGAGAGCCTATAATGGAGAGCCTAATCAAGTTCTACCAAGATCTCTGATGCAATATGTCACTGAAGATACACTTTCTCATCTGCCCTTATTTCCTGAGAATACAGGAGATGAGAGTGATGAACATGGAGAGAAGTTCTGTCAAAATATAGCGTCAATGGAAAACAGGTATAAGGGAAAATGGAACCATGCTTTGCTGGCTCACTTCTGCTTTAACTTGAACCGTGACACAGCTGAGACGTCGGACAAACGAAGAAGTAAATACTAAAATGTAAGTTAATACATTTTATAATGCTAATCAAAATGCTGATTCATTATATATTAATGAATTAATTACAATGGACAAATTTAATCTGAATTTGGGAGCGAAATAAATTTATAGCATCGTTGAAATCGGGATCAATTGCATATTTAATAAATCGGCAATTTAGAAGAAAATGTTACCCGAGTGGATTTATTTTCATTAAATTCAAATTTAGCAAATCAACTTCATAATAAATTCACACGAGATCTATGGGTTTTTCTTGACCCTGAAATATGTTGTACAGTGAATAAACACGTTACAAAACCATCTGATATTTCATCCAGTCACAAAAGTGTGGTAGTGACGTCACGACTGTGTTCATGAGTTGCACCCTTTATAATAGAAATTACAGTCTGTCACGCCGATCATCTTTACAGGAGCATACAATATAGTCATAGCGCATTAATTCAATAAAGAGGGAAAGACCAAATGCAATATCGAAAACAAATGCAGCTACAAACCGATACTTCATTAATTCAGGAAACTACGAGCATTTTCTTTCGCTTTTAATAATAGCACAAGTCTAGAGTGTTCCCGAAGCATATCACCCCCCATGAAAACTATCTGGACCGCGATTTTAGAAGAAGGAACCGCCTAAAAATAGCGCATCATATAATTTGAGCATTCGTGACGTCACAAAGTAGGCTCAAAAGCGGTCTCTTTTACCGGGGCTCGAGTAATCCTAATGCTCGGCAATCAGGGGTGTCGCTGCTGCGTTTTCCACCAAGATCTCGGTTTAACAGGCCTTATCTGGGTTATTTTTTTATAATAGGGTATAATCTGGGGTTTTCGTACTTTCAATAAGTAACATCATCAGAATTATTCACTATTTGTTTAATAATAACATTTATAACAACATCACTTTATGAATAAAAATCTACTTGAATAGTCTACGGTTCACAAGAACTCATTTGAGTCGAGTTGCGAACTTGTTCATCACCTGTACAGAACACGTTCCAATGCCGCTGTGTGGTTGCAGGCTTGCAAGCTACAGCGTGGTTGAGTGGTGGTGAGTGGTAAGAGACTGACTGTGTTTCAGTGCCGGGCCCGGCCGTCTATTGAGCAACACTGAAGCATTAGAAGAGCCAGAAGGGAGGACAGAATTTCGAGGCGGTTGTGAAGGGAAAAAGATAGGAACAGGAAGTAAATCTCCATTGTCAATTACTTAGGCTTTTTCCACTCTCCAACATTTAGGAAGTTGCACAATTTTACTTACGGGGCTCTGATTATAAGTAAAGATTATCTGCATGAATAAATATGCATCTGAAAAATTCAGCCATTGGACCAGTTTGATGACCGGTCTATTACTAGGCTTCCTGATGGACGTATCCGCTCGTTCACTATTAAGTTATGAAAGGAAAATGCTTGAGTAACTTATATTTTATTAAATTTTACTAAAAGTTATTCCGTATTTAAAAAAAATTAAACCATATGCACAACAAAACAGAGTTTCAAAGTCCAATATCACCATTAATAGACAGTGGCGGATCTAGGATAAAAATTGGAGAGGGGGCTAAGCTGAATACCTCCCGCTGTGGAATCAGAGAAAAGGGCATTAATAATGTCCATCTTACACACCATTGATAATCAAACAATAACTCATATAAGACTGAGCACTAACTCTCTCAGATCAGGATTTTTTCCACACATGAAAAAATTGTAGTTTTGAACGTCTGCTAAAGTATAATATGGAATTTAATATTTATGAGATTTGCCTGAATTTTATACAAGAATGATATAAAGTACACAGAGTTGGGTGGTAGTTAAAAGGTGAGCGAGCTAAGATTTGATGCATCTACGGAAGAAGCCTCAAAACATGAAGGCTCCGGCACTAACAAAGTTTTTATTTAGGTGGTGTCACCTGGCGATCACCACCGAAAGGCATAAACTACCGATACTCACTTTTAGCCAATTTGATGGCGAAAAATACAAAACAAGTGAAAAAGTGCGAAAAAACAACCTGTACAAAAATGTAAATGGGACAAAACTGGTAGAGCTACTAAAGCAAGCATGGGTAGCCCTGGTATCTATGGGAATACCTTTTGTCCACATCCTATTAAACAATAGAGACAATGGTGTTGCTTCGCTCATGTAGGGGATGTATGGGCGACATTCGCGACTGACGGGAAAGCGGAGCAGTCACCCACCTAGCATAAAGGGGTCGTTAAATTCTTCCCCGCATCTGGAGGTAAAGTCCATCCCGCAGGATTCCGGGATTCCACGAAGTGCATTGAATGCTGGTGGATTAGCATTCCTGATATATTTAGAATACGTATAAAGAGAGTGGCAAGGACTAAGCCAAAGACAAGAGGTGAGAAATTGGGGTGCGATCCTCCAAGATGGGACAGGGGTGTTGCCTGGTAGCGAAAGTTATTGCATCGCCTCTCCAGGAGGACGGACCCGCAATCTCTCACCCCGTGTACGTAGCAAAGTCTTTACCACTTACCCAAGGAGACAAACGGTATGCAAAAGGCATCACCACTGAGAATGCTAGTCAGGTCCATGACGGTTAATTTGATGGAAAATAAATTAACTGCTTCAAACTCTTCGACTGTGCCTTTCTTTCTGCCATAGCATAGCACTCAATCGCTTTAATTCTACTACTAAGCTTTCATTTTTTCACTTTTGTTTTAAATGTAATATTAAAATTAATTAGAATAGTGTACCCCCCAAACCGCAGTTACCACTAATTTAGGACGGCTGAAAGATGCAAGGACAATCACAAATTTGATTTCTTCGATGAAACAATTAAATAAGTTTTCAAGGATGAAGATATATAAAATTACGATACAATTTAGAATAAAATTAAAATATCAATCACATCTAACCACACACAGGATCTTAGCCTCTCCCATATATACATTATAAATTTACCATGTTATAAGAACTAAATATTACATTAGTCGTGAGACACTAAAAAAAAAACCAGAGCGTTAAAACCACTTCAGAGATGATGCGAGCTACACATAGGCAATACAGGGACGAAAAAAAAGAAGTATAATAAACTTGAAACACACCCGTTACACTTAGGCTATTTGTCACGTTTTCTCTAAAAAACGTTTATTTGATACTTGACACGTTTTCTTTCTTATAGTGCGGAGGGGTAGCGCATCAGGCCATCACAGGTTCTCAAATTGATACAGAAGCAGGTCGTCGTATTGTCATTTTTGTCAACGAGTCAATTGCTTATCTTTTGTAGTGAAAAGGTCATCCAAGCCGTCAGGTGATGCTTTTAGGAAGCGGGGGTAGGTTGGGGGCACCAAATGATCTAGAGCCGGCCCTGCATACAGCAAGATGAGGTTGGGTACTCAAAAGTCCGAATTAGAAAGCCTTGTGAGGGATTAGTACCAAATGAATTTGTGATGGAGACTGTTCGTAATCAGCCGGGGAGAAGAAACAATTCTTAAATTCCATATTTTACTGCGAGGGGTAATTCGCCAAGTGGAGCATTCGAATAGGCCCGCATTTATACTACAAATATGAGTTTCGTGACAATGGCGACGAATCGTGCTGGAGCGAGACTACATGGTATTGAAGTATTTAGAAACGTCTTGGGCTATCAGGATTCACTTTCAAACATTAGGATAATTTTTCAGATAATAGGGAATTTCAGTCCTATTCGACAAGGGTGGAAGACACTAGTTACAGGAATTCAGTTGAAAAAATGTGAAGAACTCTCTGAGTTGTATTTATTAAATATTTTTTCAGAGTAGATAACGCCTTGAACTGAAACGACATGAATTCCATCTAGAGGATCATACATTCGAATTGCAGCTTAAAAGCTGTTTAAGACCGATTCTGATAGATAGGAGCAGGAAATTGACTTGAAAGGCTTTTCAGTATCTCTGGTGCTTTGATAGGAGCAGAACTGCATTATCAAGCATTTTTACTAGTGTGAATTCTTATAGTTGCTCAAAATTCCAGCTTAGGGCAGTTTCATAAGAACAGAAACTATTTGAAAGCCTTATCACCCGTATGAGTTTATACATGTCCCCGAGTAATAGACGTCTCGGCTGCCTGATTGTGTCAGGAACTGCATTTGAAAGACTTCTCACCTGTGTGGGTTCTTTCATGTGTCAGACGCTTGTAGAACTGTCAGCTGCCTCATAGGGGCAGGAAATGCATTTGAAAGGTTTCTCACCCATGTGGATTCTTTCATGTCCCGGAGAGTAGACATTTTGGCTGCTTCATACCTGCAGGAAAGGCATTTGAAGGGCTTCTCAGCCGTGTGGGTTCTTTCATGTGTCAGAAGATTAGAAGAGTTGGCTGCTTCATAGGGGCAGGTACTGCATTTGAAAGGCTTCTCACCTGTGTGGGTTCTTTCATGTTTCTGGAGAGTAGACCTGTCAGCTGCCTCATAGGGGCAGAAAATGCATTTGAAAGGTTTCTCACCCGTGTGGATTCTTTCATGTCTCCGGAGAGTAGACCTGTCAGCTGCTTCATAGGGGCAGGAACTGCATTTGAAAGGCTTCTCCCCCGTGTGGGTTCTTTCATGTGTCAGAAGATTAGAAGAGTTGGCTGCTTCATAGGGGCAGGAACTGCATTTGAAAGGCTTCTCACCCGTGTGGGTTCTTTCATGTCTCCGGAGATTAGACCTGTCCGCTGCCTCATAGCGGCAGGAAATGCATTTGAAAGGTTTATCACACGTGTGGATTCTTTCATGCTTCCGGAGAGTAGATATTTTGGCTGCTTCATACGGGCAGGAACAGCATTTGAAGGGCTTCTCAGCCGTGTGGGTTCTTTCATGTCTCAGAAGATTAGAAGAGTTGGCTGCTTCATAGGGGCAGGTACTGCATTTGAAAGGTTTCTCGCCCGTGTGGGTTCTTTCATGTTTCACAAGATGAGACTTTTGGGCTGCTTGATAGGGGCAGGAACTACATTTGAAAGGCTTCTCACAAGTGTGGGTTTTTTCATGTCTCAGAAGCTTAGACCTATGGGCTGCCTCATAGGGACAGGAACTGCATTTGAAAAGCTTCTCACCCATGTGGTTTCTTTCATGTATGAGAAAAGAAGATTTCTGGGCTGCTTCAACGGGGCAGGAGCTGCATTTCAAAGGTTTCTCATCCGTATGCGTTCTCTTATGAGGCTGAAGATTCTCTCTCCAAGCTGTTTGATAAGTAGATGAAGTGCATTTTAAAGGCTCGTTAATAGATGAATGTTTCTTCTGAGGCTTTAGTGTTCTGTCACATAGAACTAATTTCGATTGAAATGGAGACAAATTACCTTCCATGACATTTGAAAGCGGACATTCAATCTGCGAATAAAGCGTTAAGTTAATTTTCATTAAAATATCCGACTACAATAGTATACAATTTACAACGACGGTCGGATTATACTATCATACTCAACACGTAACGAAGTCAGAGATGTGCTCAAACTATTAATACACAATTGGAAATGCACAAATGCGCCCAGGGTAAGAGGGAAAAACACTAGTAATCTCACTCAACCTGGTATCGGAACGGGTAAAGCGAGCTATGATCCCCAGAGTGAGACATGCAACAACAAAGTGGCCTAAAGTGTGGGTAACCAAGCAGCTGTTACAATAAGAGTTAGGGAAGCACTCCATCAGATGGCGCCTCGTCCAGCGAGTGCCCAATTCGGAGGCCGTATTAAACGACTTGAAGCCGTCGATATATTAGGGTTAGACCCGGGGGAAAAGAATAATCGCAATTACACGAAAATGTTGATTTCAGTCGACCATGTAGAGCAAAGGGGCACCAGATTTCTGTTATGTAGTCACTGTGGGAAAGAGCGAAACGCTGCTAGGATCGTCTAATCCACACATGCCCAGGGACGGAATAGATGAAAATATCCCTGCTCGTGAGGCCAGTGGTGCTGAGAAGCCGCGAGTGCAGAGATTCCAATGCCTCGAAGACACCTAAGGTGTGTCACTCTATATTAATCCGGTCTCCCAACTAGACTGGACGCGGAATCACTTGCGTGGTAGAGCCACACAGATTCATAGAGAGGAGACTGGAGCGAGTTCAGCGTGTGTTCAGAGAACTTGGAACATGATACTTCTGGCGGCGGTCTAAACTTTGGGAGCAGAAACGGAGCGACAAATTTTAAGACCATGTACACTTTAGGGTGGCGTCCTTTGTAGAACCAGGAGTGCGACAGGCCAGAGAGCTACACCAAGCTATCGAAAAAGTTTCCTCACCTTAAACCAACAAAAGCTTAGGGAATGAGTAGCTTCTCTCGGCGACACAAGTAACACATTCGCGGTTTGTTGCGCGAGTGTGTCCAATTCGGAGATGACAGAAAGCAGCCTGAAGCCGTAGCGGCATTAAGGGGGAGGGCCATGGAACGCAACTTTAAGTTCTCCTCAGCTGTCTTCAATCTCCTTTGCCAAGCAGCCCATATTACTACCATGTAATCGATGTGAGGAAGAGCATAACGCTGGTCAGGTCGACCAGTCCTCGCAGACCCTTTGGCGCCCTCATTCCCAGCAATTCCTAAAGGCCAGGGACACAGCACGGAACCTAGTCCTAACTCCACGAAATTCACCGAGAGTGAAATCGTTCGGGCAGCGCCTCACACTCGGCTGACCACCACGGAAGCGGTCGCTGTGCAAAACGGCCAGACCTTCTAGGAATAGAAGTCCGGCCCGCGGCTATGAGGTTACCGGAGAAGAACTCAACGGCTCATCAACTGACCTAAACTCCTCGACTCAGACAGAGAAATCAGTCATTTTGTGAAATACGGTCCACCGCGCCCGCGCCATGCACCACCAGGAAAGGCTCTCAGGCAGCATTTTTTTTTTTAAAATTTAGGAGCCTATTCGGCGATTGCTTACTTGGGCATAAGTCGCCGTACTAATGACAGCCTAGTACATTAAAGTAACAATATGCCAAAAAAACCCGGAAAAATACACTAACGATAAAAAAACAAGCAGTAAACACGCTACCACGTCGGGGTAAGGTCCGCCTTCCCCAGGCGCACGAAAGAAAGCAACAAAAAAATAGTTAAATAAAGTGGAGGCCAGCCTCCTCTAAAAAGTCAACTCTACAGGTCAATGTGCACGAACTGGTCTCGAGTACAAAGGACAAGCGGTAGCGACCCGGCTTATCCCAGTACCGGGACAGGCAACGTGCGCGAAGATCGCCCAGACTGGGACATTCAACAAGAATGTGCCGAACAGTCTGGAGGAAAACGCAGTGTGACAGGGCTAGGAAAATGGGAACATTCGCGGCGCAATGGCACGCAGCTTTAGGTTCCCCTCGACCGTCTCTCATCTTCTTTGACAAGGATCTCGGAGAGCTGCCCGTATCTCTGACATTTAATCAGTGTGAGGAAGAGTGAAACGCTCGTCTGGCCACCCAGTCCTCACACTTTTTGGCGCCCTCATCGGCAGGCAATTCTCTCTAATTACTAAATGTGCCGGAACCCAACATCCGCCCGGTTCGCCAATACCGTGGATTCACGGATATCGCGAACCAGGGGATAAGGAGATTTTAATACTCCGAAAGCATTCAGGGTGCTTTTGAGACGTTATAAATCACAATCCGGTCTCCGAACCGGGTATGTCGCGTAATCAACCTTACGAGCGGTTTATTGCAACCAGCTCGGCCGTGCAGACAAAAAGAGGGGATACGGCTTGGAAACCGATCCCCTCTTGGGAATTGGAGCTATCTGTATACACTGGCAGGGTTTTACCGTGACAAGAAGTGTGCTCTAAAAGGACGCAAGCAATACTCCCGGTGTTGTAGAAGCTTTGGGATCAGAGGTGTGGCGAAAAATGGTCAAAGGTGGAACCCTCCAGCATGGCGTCCTAGGCAGAACCATGGGCGCCACTCGACCTAGCGTTCAAAAGTGTTTCCTGGCCCTAAACCCGAGGGCTTACGATATGACCGACGAATGCAATGAAAGTTGTTGGCGACTAAAAGAGGCACCGGGCTCGCGCCTACAGGCGAATTATGCAGTGTGCACGGTGCAGAGCGGCTGGTATCTCCCCCAGCATCGACAAGTAGGTTCTCAATAGGGAAAGTGTGGAAGGCACCGGTCGCAAGGCGAAGGCCGGTGTGGTGGATCGAGTCCACCTTCCGCAAAACACGCTCGGCTGCGAATGCATCAAACCCGCACCGGTAGTCGAGTTTCGAACAAACATAGGATCGATAAAAAGTAAAGCAGTAGCCCTATCAGCGCCCCAAGCGCTGAACGTCACGGAGCGGAGAATGTCCATGGCGCGGGTACAAGAGAACCTAAGGCTGCGAATATACGCCTGTCAGGTGAGGCGGCGGTCAAATACAAGACCAAGGAAAGGGTGCGATTCAACGACTTCCAGGCGAACCCCATTGATGAACAAGTCAGGGTCAGGGTGGAACCATGGATGGCGGTAGAAATGCACCTTAGTCTTGGGGAAAGAAAACCGAAACCTGTGCGCTTCGGCATAGCAAGAGATGCGGGTCAATGCCTGTTGAAGTCGACGCTCAAGAATTGGCATCTAGGACGCGCAAAAGAGATCGAAAGGTCGTCCACGTAGAGCGTAGCGAGAACATCTTCCGGCAGCACCGAGGTGATGCCGTTGATGCTCAGGGCAAAAAGTGTGACACTGAGGTCACTCCCCTGCGGGACACTCTCTTCCTGCTTCAATGAGCCGGAGAGGGCTCCCCTCAACCGTACGCGGAATCGACGATCTCGTAAAAATTCAGATATAAAACTGGGAGGCGTCCCCTTGCCCCCAACATGTGGAGAGTCTTCATGATACCGTATCGCCATGCGGTATCATAGGCCTTCTCCAGATCGAAAAACACCGTAGCGTAGTGCTGTCTACGAAGGAAAGCCTCGCAGACGGCATTTTCCAGTCGGAGCAGAGCATCCGACGTAGAGTGGAACTTGCGGAAGCCGCACTGTGTAGAAGACAGATGGCCTCCGCTGTCCAGGAAAAAGGCTAATCTAACATTTACCAATTTCTCCATCAACTTGCACACGCAAGAGGTTAGAGAGATTGGGCGGAAACCGGTCGGAGTAGAGTGATCTCTTTCCGGTTTGCAAAAGGCGAGCACAGTAGCGATTCGCCAGGAATCTGGGAGAAAACCCTCCACCCAGATCCTGTTGAACAAATCTAACAGAGAGGCCATGCCTCGCTCACCCAGGTCTTGAAGAATGGCGTACGGAACATCATCCAGACCATGGGCGGGGTCCGCGCACGAAGCGAGAGCGGAGCGCAACTCACTCACAGTAAACTTTTCGTTGAAGGGGTCTACGCCTCTGGAGGTAAAGTCCAGCCGGAGGCCTGCCACGACATCACGACGTGCATTGAATGCTGGCGGAGCAGCATCACGACTAGAGAATGCGGAAAAAGCGGTCGCTAAGGATTCCGCCACGGACGCGGGGTCCGAGATTGCGGTCCCATTCTCCTGGAGAACGGGACGGGGGTCCTGCGAGAACTTGCCCCGAATCCTTTTGACTCGCTTCCACACCTCAGCTAAAGGGGTCTTCCCGTTAAGTGAAGACACGCATGCCCGCCAAGAAGAGCGGCGGGCGTGCTTTCAAATATACCGGAACCTAGCCCTAGTCCAACGAAATTCACCCACAGTGAAATCGTTCGGGCGGCGCTTATAGCGCATGTAGGCATAACGCTTCTGTTTAAGGGTCGTCTCACACTCGGCCGACCACCATGGGAGTGGTCGGCGTGTAAAACGGCCAGACGTCCTAGGAATAGTAGTCAGGCCCAAGGCTATGAGGTTGCCGGAGAAGAACTCATCGGCCTCATCTACCGACTTAAGCTCCTCCACTGAGATAGAGAATTCAGTCATTTCCTGAAATGCAGGCCACCGCGCCCGCACCAAGCACCACCGAGGTGGGCTCTCAGGCGGCAGTTGCCCTGAAAATGATATTTGAATGGGAAAGTGATCACTACCATGGAGGTCATCGACCACCCCCCAATCAAAATCAGGCTGTGCATCCGAAGAGCACATAGATAGATCAAGGCAAGAAAATGAAGCGGTTCTCGGACAGTGATGCGTAAACTCATCCACGTTTAGGACACCTATCTCAGGCTCTTCGATCAGATCGGCCAAGACTTGTCCCCTGGGATTTATTGAGTAATCTTCCCAGAGAGGATGGCTGCCGTTCAGATCTCCAAGCAAGAGAAAGGGCCTCGGCAACCGTGCCACGACGCAGCGGAAGTCCCCCGCGTCGAAGTCAGCTGACGGTGGAATGTACGCAGAAATGATAGTATACCTCCTATGCAGGTGCAGCTGCACAGCCACTGCCTGAAAGGAGGTATCTAAAGAGAAAGGAAGAACGGAGACATCATGCCGGGTGTAAACCGCGCATCCCCCAGCACGGCCATTCCGTGGTGGTGGTGTCGCAAGACCCTTATACCTCGGGAGGGAGGGCAGGGGGCACGCGCCTAGCATGGTCTCCTGCAAAAAGATAGCTAACGGGGAACGGGACGAGACGAGCCTCCGCAGCTCCTCCCAGTTGGCCCGGAGTCCACGGCAATTCCATTGAAGGAATATGCCCTCCAGGCCCTGCTCGGAGGAGACGCGGGGGCCCTCCTCGAACAGAAGACCCTCACGGGAATGGCCATACGCTTCAGGAAGGCAGAACCTCGGGCACTGTTGGCCGGACAAAGCGCTGTGGCGCTGTCGCCTTCGAGGACTTATTGGGGGAGGTTGGGCTCGCCATGCGAGTCTTTTCCTCCCTCCGCCTCCAAACCTTAGGCGGGCGTTGCGGCTTCGGAGGCAGGGGGCCCTCTTTTCGAGGAACCACCGTCTCCAAGCTACTAGCTCCACCTCTAGGCGTGGGCGAAGGAGCCGGAAGCGCCCGAGTTGAGTAGAGCCCGCAGAAGGGCTCCGAATGGGCGCGGAAACAACCGTGCTCGTTGGCCTGGATGGGCCAGGAGCAGAGGGTGCCTTTCTAACTATTGAGGCATATGACGTCCAAGGCAGAGCCGGGCGCGCCAGGACCAAGTCCTTAGCCTCGCGGAATGCGATTCGATCCTGGGCCTGAACGGCCAGGATTTCTTTCTTGAGGAGATATGCACCACATTGCTTCGAAGAAGCGGGGTGCGGCTCTCCGCAATTGACACACTTGGCCACACATGATTTAGACTTATCGTGTGCGGCCTTGGAGCAATTTACACAGCCTTGGGGTGACGCCGACTTTGCACATCTACAAGATCGATTCGTATGGCCGAAGCGGTGACAGTAATAGCACCGCCGCGGAAGTGGCACGAATGCCTTCACGCGGTAGCGGTACCAACGAGCACGCACCGACTCAAGGAGCTTGTCACAGTCGAACGTGACGAAGAGGGTAGGGGTGGGTCTCGAGGCCCCTCCCTGTTTTCTCATCACACGTTCGACCTTGACCTCCCCATGGTCGGCCAGCTCTAAGGTAATGTCCTCAATGGAGTAGTCAATGAGTTCCCTCGCATAAACTACTCCTTTCACAAAGTTCATGGTAGAGTGCGGTGTTACATTCACGGGCGTGCCATCAATTGTCCGAGGCGAACTAATCATGGCCGCCTTGGAAGGATTCGACGCATTCACCAAAAGACACCCCTCCGAAAAACGGGTCACCTTCGTCTCTCTACCAATCACACTATCTAAAGCTCTCTTCTGATGGATCATGTTGCCCTTATCCAAAATGCTGCCATCAGTGGAGCGAATAACCAGGAAGCGTTTGAAGCCAGCGGGCTCGGAAACGCCGGGTAGTATCTGAATGCGGGGCCCCGAAGTAATCGAGGCTCTGCTCTGAGCACATGTACTTTTACTTTTGGTCTTATTAGAGACTCTGCCCCTGGGGAAGCAGCGGGACCGGACGTGCCAATCTTGGCTTGGTGGTTTACCGAAGCAACAGATCCTTCCCTCCCCGCTGCCCGGTGATGGAGAGGAGGGCGGGGGAGTCCCCAGGCCAGATGGACCTTGCATAGGGGTGGACTCGAGTTCGGTGCTTGACGCCGAGACTGGATTCGCGCCCATGGAAGGCCCTACCGTCTGAGGCTGGGTTGCCTCAAGGACCATGTCTATCTAAGGGGTGGCCTCCATTTTGCCATCTCCCTCAGGACATCACAGCTCGTTAACAGTGGTGTCACGAGTCGAGTATGGGGAGGCACATGGCTTAATCCCTGCTAAGTTTAATATTCTAGCCAGCAGGTCTTTTGAGGGAAGCGACCGATGGACCTTGGCTTCCTTCTCTCCCCTAAGGGGGTTTGCTCTACCAAGCCGCCTCAATGGGCAGCGGTCGGTTATAGGCTCCCTGCTTGCTGGCTTTCTTGGCAGTCCCCTTAGAAATTTAAGGGGGGGCTGCCGCTGGAAAGAGGGAGGCACCCGAGAGCACCTGCTGACAAGGGGGTGAGGGTGAGTCCCCTACACACATAGGCAAAGGAGAAGAGTAAACCTCTCCGGTTAGAGATTTAGAGGGTCCCCTGTGAAAGTACAGGGGGCGGGGGAGGACCCCATTTTTTTAGTGGAGCTGCCCGAGGACGGCTCCGACGGTGGACGGGGGGAAATTAAGGGGATGTTTTTGTTAGACTCATCATTGGGCTTGGTGAGCCTTTTTTATTCAGGGGATGCAAACGCTAATCACCCTTCGCAGTAGCCCGCTCTGCAAGGGTTGCGTACGGGGCTGGCAGATCCAGGTGCCGCCATTTAAGGCCACCCCTCCTGCCTGGTGACCTGGCAGCCCTTCGGCATGGCGGCTCCACCTTGGGCACGGCGTAAAAAGGATAGTGTGAAGTGAGAAGGAAATGGAATGTGAGGAAGGTATGGGTGGAGATGAAGTAGGTTGTTAAAAACCCACCATCACAAACCGGAGCTCAGGGGTTAGAGAACATTGTTCCCTTCCCCATCAGCCTCAGCCTCGATTCGGGATAGTTGGGTGAGAAGGTCAGCATTTACCCTGTGAAAATAGAGGCCCACCAGAGAAAGTTGTGGGATAGGTTGTAGGGGAAGTGAGGAAGGAGGGGAGAAGCTGGGGCAGGACGGGGCGCTGAGTCCCGTCAGCACGGCGGCCAGGAAGGCAAATCGATGCGCCCATTACGGGGGTTACTGCCTGAAAAGAGGTATTTGAGGCAAAGAGGACAGACATATCAGGCCGGGTGTAAATGATGCATCCTCCTGCCCGGTCCCAGGCAGTGGTGGTGCGATCGAAAAACATTTCTACCCACGTGAGAGAGGATAGCGGGCATGGCCCAGCATGGTCAAATTGAAAAAGGTAGCTAACGGGGAACGAAAGGAAACGAGCCTCGGCAGCTTCTCCTCCCAGTTGACCCAGGGTCCGCAGCAATTCTAATGAAGGAATATGCCCTCCAGGTCTAGATAAGAGGAGATGCCGACGCCCTCTTCGAAGAGAAGAAAATCACGGCAGAACTCCGGGCACTGACGGCCGAACATGGGGCTGAAGGCGCAGTAACCGACAGATCGTCTCGAAACCATTCAGGGGCTGGGCGGGGTGGGGGTCCCTCCAATCTAGGATCTAAAGATTCCAAGCCACCAAGTCCAGCCTTGATTTGAGGTGTAGGAGCCAAAGCTCCTTTGGTGGTGTCCTCCTTTCGAAGGTCAGGTTTAGGAACTCCAGAAGACGACCTCACAACCAACTTTAAGGGTGTTACCTCCATTGTGTCGAATGACTCGGTGGAGGCGCATATATCTCAGGGGAGGCTTCCATGTGTCCCCCCCTCTGAGGAATCAAGGATCCCAATCAAGCACTGTTTTTTGGTGTTTCATTAACCCGTGCAGAGTTCAAATGCAGGAAGTTATGGGGGGGTAGACACTACAGGCCCTGCTCACTCTTGCCCCCAAAGGGGTTGGCCAGATTTTGGATCGCCTGCCTTCTCTATTGGCAACCCCCTGTCATAGGGAAGGAAGGACTGCCCTAGGTAGGGGCATGGAGCCACCTGAGGGCACCTGAAAAGAATACGTTTAAGGAGAAGCCACCGCATCCGTAGGCCGAGGAGTGGAGTAAACCACTTCTCTGGTAGAAGAGGGTGGGAGGGGGCTCTGAGAAATTACAGGATGGAGCCACATTCTTTTCTGAGGTGAAGCTGCCTGATAGCAGCTCCAAAGATGTCAAAGGGAAAGTCCCTTTGCTGTTAGCAATGGTGAGGGAGTAGCTCCTCACAGGTTAAAGGGATGCCTCTGACATCTAGGGAGGCCAAGGCTGTGATGGGAAACGGATCTACATGTGATTTCCCACTTTTGCCATCTGTTCTAACAATTTTGTAAAAAAAAAAGAGGAAAGGGGGCACATGGAAAGTATGACCTCCTAATGACCCCTGGAGGTTAAAAGAAGAGTCTCCATAGGATCAGAAATTCCAGAATGTGATCATTTACACATACTCAGTCCAGGTCCAGGGTTGATGGGCTTTGCCAACCTGGCCAACCATTCAGGTGAAATGGTCCATGAGCTTTATCCATAAAGGATTGTGCTGGCATAGCCACCTTATATGTGTACTGGAAGACAGTTTATGTGGTACCTATTTTCCTATCAGTGGAACATGAGGGGAAAGTTCCGTAGAAGTTGTTGCAGGATTTGCATTGGCAAAGCTTCCAACTCTTCAGCATCATATTCTTTTGGACCTTGTTTTGGTACATCTTTTAGACTGAAATCCTCAATTTGGAAATGGAAAAGTAGTTAATGCCACTTCTTTCATTTACTACATCTTATCCATAAGTGCTTTGAATAGATTTTGTCAATGGACTTGCATTGAAAGCTTTATGAATGTCTAAGCAAAAAATATCTAATGTGATCTAGAGATGAGAGAGCATAGTGGTGAATACCAAAGGAGATTATGAACAAGATTTTTATAGTCAGAAAGATAAAGCTATAAATTACAAAATGGAGCATTCCCAAACAATATCATGAGGAACTACTATATAATAAAAACTATAAAACTATATTCTACAAGATCAGACATTACTTCCATTCTAACCTGTTAACATTTTGCAACTTTATATTTACCATTGTTCTTGGCCAGTGTTATAAAATATATCCAATACTTGCATGTCTTTTCATTACATGTAAATTTATTATTAAACAATAATGTAAATTAAAATGAGCAAAATTACCTTTTCTTGAAGGCAGTTTTGTATCCCTGTTTGATTAGTAACATTTGATAAGGTTTCATCTTGAAAAGTGAGGCTCTCTTTATTTTCATCAGTGAGAGAACTTTGATCTTCCAGATCTTCTTCCTTAATCTCTTCTTTCATCAAAATCTTTCCAACCTCTTCCTAGATACAAATATATTTCTATGTAAGAACCTGATGAATATTATTTGGTAGTTACTCACTAAAGAACTACTAGAAAATATACTGCACACTAACAGGCTATACAAGTCAAGCAAGTAGTGCAGTTTGCCTCAATGAATGAAAGCACTGCTTCCATTAAATGAATGGACCAATCACGTGAAGATTACAAGAAAGCTGTTATTTATATTAAATCATCAATATTCTTACAGAGGAAAGATTTGAGATAATTACCTCCTTAACTGACCAATTTTGTGATATAATTTTATCACAACCACTAACTGTTGGTTCTTGACCTGAGAATTCTTGCTCAGTTCCATCACACGATTCAAAAAATTCTTCCTTGATATTACGAGATGGGATTTCTTCACAATCATCCTGATATAAATTTAATACTGATTTAAATCTTATTAAAAACTTCATTCAAATATAATCATTAATTACACTGTGTAACAAAATTTCACTTTTCTCTTGTCTTTGGGTTAAAAGTGTTAGCTCCCAATTGTTTGTGTCTCTATTAAATAAAATAAATGTCAATTTTAATCTCAAAACTTTGCTTTTGTGGCTAGGACATTGAAATTTTAAATTAGCCCATTTATGGTAAATAACATTATTTTGATGCAAATAGTAAAAATATATCAATTTTTTTAAAGTTATTGTATAAACATGATATTCTGTATTTAGAAAGTTATAGAAACAGTAATACGGTAGTAATAGCTATTATTTCCCACGAATTTGGAAAGAACCAACTGACCACTCAAGCAATTGTTTCTTCTGTATGGTGAACCCTTCTAAACATCGAGCAGGCAAATGTGCCTGTTATCATGAATCCAGACCTTCAATCATCTATTGCGCCAGTGCTACAAAGTTCTGAGCTCTCTATACCCACTCTTCCAAAAAGAGAGTAGCAGTTTTTAGAAAGCAAAAGCAGTTCAGAAGAGGATGAAGTCATTGATCCTGATCAGAGTTGCAACTGAAGAGAGAAACCTATAGTACTCCAGCCAAAAAGATCTCAATGACCTTGTCAAAGATCTTTTTCTCACAAAGTCCAATGCCGAGCTTTTAAATTCAAGACTCAAGCAGTGGGATTTGTTAGATGACAGTGTGCAAATATTGGGTCAGAGAAGGTGTCACCAGTGTTTTTCAAGCTTTTTTTTTTTACACATCAAAATGAGCTTTGCTTTTATCACAATGTGACCAGTCTATTTGAGGCAATCAGAATTACCTGTAACTCCAACGAGTGGTGCCTCTTCATCGACAGATCGTCCAGGAGCCTCAACCCAGTGCTGCTTCATAACAGGAACATGTATCCATATATTTCCCTTACTCCCTCAGTCCAGCTCAAAGAGGATACAACAGTGTCAAGATCTAGCTAGATGCATTGAAATGTAAAGAGTACAATTGGGAGGTTATTGGAGACTTAAAATGGTGGCCTTCTTGATGGGTCTCAAAGGTGGCTTTATCAAGTTTCCTTGTTATCTTTTCCTTTGCAACAGCATGGATACCATGGCACACTACCATCAGTGGGATTGGCCATAATGTGGTGGAGTGAATGTGAATGTTTATGAAGGGCCATTCTCTCACCCTTTTTCTCAATACCTTCTCCCTCCCTCTGTAAGAATGTGTGTGTGAGTGGGAATGGGTTTTTTTTATTATATTTTCTTTTGTACATATGTATTTGATTTCATGTTGTATTAAAATTGTTTTTTTCTCTTTCTCAGCTACTAATTGTTTAAAATAATCTTTTATCAAACACTTGAGTAAAGAAAGTATAAATACTATTGCACCAGAAGTTGTGCGTCCTGTTGGGACAGAAGAGCTGTTTGTAGCCCCAAAGGTACGATATTCATATATATATATATATATATATATATTGTATCAAGCTCAGAGGCACCAGCTTTCTTTAATAGCCTAAAGACGCCAGGATCATCAAGAAAATTGAGCTTGAAGGCGCCAGGCCCCATAAGACGTGCACACCCAATTTTTGTCACAAGAGCGACTGGCGGCAATATTTTCCACCGGGTGGCCGACAAATTGTAAACCGTGGTACAACAAAAGATAACTCCCCCTTTTGTTGTCTCTTCTTTTTGTATTTGTTGTTTGTTCTTTAGTAATTGTGTATATATTTTCGATTGGTAGGATTTCAAGATAGGATTGTTTTATATATATATAAATAGGCTAGTGTGCATATTTACCCCATATTTTTGTAATTATTATTGTATTTTTTTTTGTAAGTAAAGGGACTGTATATACAATCCGTTTCATTCTCCTTCGATTTCTCACATCCGGATTAGTGTATTTAGCGGATTGGATCGATTGAGGTTAGTCTAGATTTTCAGCCCACTACATTTGGCGCCTGAATAGGGATGTGAGATCTCGAAACCGGGAGCGTGACGGGATTGGATTGCAGTCCACACGCACTTAGAGTGACAGGTAGTTGTTTGTTTTTCACCTTTGTCTATCACTGTTACTAACCTTGGAGGATGGCTTCTGTGGAACAGGGCCTCCATGATGAAATCGTGAGACTAAGGCTGGAATTGAGGCAGAAAGAGGAGGAGTGTAGGATGTTGAGGAACGTGATTAATGGATTGAAGAATCATGTGATGAGTATGGATGAGAAGACAGACAAGATGAGGAAAGAAATGGATGAGAGACAGAAGCAGGTTGACCAACGGATGAAGGACTTGTATGAAATGATGAAGGGGTCAGGACTGGCCCCAGGACCCTCGACCTTGACCCCTGCTCCGACTGAAGGGGAGAAGACTAATGGGATCAATGGGAGTGTGTGTGAGTCTAGAGAGGATAGGGTGAATATGAGTGATAGGAAGGATGGAGAATGGAAGAGAGTTGAATGCAAGAGAAGAAGAAAGACTGGTTCAAGGGAAAAGGATAGGAAGGTAAGAGGAAAGAGTGTGGCCTCATTGTACTCGGATGAAGGAGAGAGTGATAGTATGATTGGTATGAGTGAGAGTGAGGGCAGCTCAAGTGAGAGTGAAGTGAATGTGGAAAAGGGTATTTTGATAAGGGAAGTTCCAAAGGTAGATAGGTTTAAGTTGCATGGTGGGAAAAGTGTGGAAGAATTCTTTGGGGAATTTGAGCAATATTGTAAGCTCAAGTACCCAGAGAATAAGAGATAATGGATGAATGTTTTGGGGGAATGTTTTTGGGAAAAATTATTGGAGTTTTTCTGCTTGATTACAAGTGTGGGTGAACTGAGGTATGATGTGGTGAAGGAGAGATTGATTGGGTAAGTGAAACAAATGAAAGAGAGTGTGAAGTATAAAAGGGTAAATGAATTTGAGAAGGCTCGAATGGGGAAGAGTGAAAGTGTGAACATGTATGCACATAGGCTTGAAAATATGGCAAGAAAGAGGTATAGTGATGATGTGAATAAATTTAAACCACTGATGAGGAAGTTTCTGGAAACGATCCCGCAAAAGGTGAGTGAATGGCTGAGTGGAAAGAGAAAGGAGAGAATGAAATTGACAGGCAAAGATTGATGTGGGAGGATGTGTTGGAACTGTTGGAAGATGGACGATTTGATGATGAAAGCGATCTAGAAGAGGGTGGATGGTACAGATGAATGTTGGGGGTAAGAAGCCCAGGAACTTTCCTCTACCCCAGCAGTTTGTCAGCTACTGGGATGCCCTGAAGGCTGCACCAGCTGGAGTCATGTCGAACTTCCTGGGCCGGCAGAATGGATGGGTAAATGGAGAGTGGTCAAACGGAAGGGGGCAGATGAATTTCAAGCGTGGGAACGGATATGAGAGAGAAACCGAGGTATGTCCCAGCAAACGAGAGACCGAATGGTGGGATAAAGATTGTAGAATGTCGTCGGTGTGGAAGGAAGGGTCATATGTTGGCAGAATGTAGGTGGACGTCTGGTGCATGTTTTGGGTGTGGTAAGAAGGAGCATATGATAAAAGATTGCCAGAAAATTGTAAAGAGTACTTCGAGTGTCAAGAAATAGGCCATTTCAAGAAAGATTGTCCGAGGTTGAATGGTGGAGCCACTGCTGGGGGAATTATGAAGTATGTTTGTGGTAATTGTGGAAAGGCTGGTCATTATGAGAGGATGTGTCGTGACTAGAGGTATATATGTAGCTATTGTGCGATGGAAGGACATTCAAGTGCAAAGTGTTGGATTGGACTGAGAGCGCAAGGTGTGAATGGAAAGTCTGAAGCGGGAAACTGAATTGTAAGAGGGTACCTGGTGAAGTATCCTCTGGGTGCATGAGTGTGAGTAATGTGTTGGTAAGTCTGTCTAGTGTGAAAGTGCTGTCTGGTAGGAAGTGTGAGTGTCTGAGTGTGAAGGTGGAATTGAATGGAATTGAGCATTTGGCTTAAATAGATTCTGGATGCAAAGCGAGCTTGGTGTATAAAGATGTGTATGACAAGGTGAGTGAGAAAGTCCTCCTGTCTGAGTGTAAGGGTAATTTGGTAGGTATTGGTAGTAGGAGAATGCCTGTGACTGGAATGATAAGGTCAGCTGCTCGAATGCATGGTATGTTGATGAAGGAATGTGAATTCTTTGTGATTGATAAGGTGAGTAGTGAGTATGGTGTGATTTTGACGTATGATTTTATGAAAGTGAACTGTATGGTTGTGCATCCTGCGAGTGATCAGATTGAGAGAAAGATTGGTAAAAAGAGGGTGTATAAGTTGTATGTAAAAAAAGATGGTACTGTTTTGAGGAATGTGTTTACTGGGATTGAGGTGACTGCTATGGAGAGTGTAAGGCTTGTGAAAGTCGAAAGGGCATCTGTTAAGAGTCAGTTGGAGTAAGGATGTGAGTTTGAATGTGGGTGAGAACACTGTGATATTGGATGGAAAGGATGCGTGTTATAAGGTAAGGCGTGTTGCTTGTGTGTTTGATGGCTTGATGAGAATGAATGATCCATTTGTATGTGTGCAGGCGGACCCCAGGGTGAAAGGACAGGTGAAGGGGATCCAGGTCGGAGATGTAAGGGGAAAACCTCTCCACTGTCAATGAGGTAGGTATGGATGATAGCACGGATGTCAGGGTGAATGTTGTATAATGAAGTGAAAAGCATGGTGAAATTGGATGGATGTTTGACTGAGTATGAAAGGGAGGATGTGTATTGAATGATATTTGAATGAAAGGGAGCCCTCAGTAAGGGTGATATGGATTTTGGGGTTGCAAACTCACAGAATTCAAGATTGTCCTGAAAGAGGACGCCCCAATCTATCAGTGGCAGAGGCATTTTCCACGTCCGGTTGCTGATGCGATTGAGGAGCAGTGTGTGGAGTTAGAACAATTGGGGGTGATTGAAGAAAGTGAGAGTGCATAGAATAGTCCAATTGTGCCTGTACGTAAGCTGGATGGAAGATTGCGCCTGTGTGTGGATTATCGAAAGGTGAATGAAAGGACTGTGAAAGAAAGGTTTCTAATGTGTGTGGTATCTGAGTGTTTATATAGTATGCATGGGATTGAGTGGTTTACAAAGCTGGATCTGGTACGGGGGTATTACCAGATGCCCATTGCTCAGGAGAGCCAGTTGGTAACTGCCTTCTCTTCCACAAAGAGGCATTACCAGTTTCGGAACCTCAGCTTTGGGTTGGCTAATGCTACCGGAGCCTTCCAGCGGGCAATGAATGTTGTGTTGAGTAAGTTTGTGAGTAAGAATGTGATTGTGTTTATAGATGATATTATGATTATGACAGAGTTTTGAGGACCATATGAAATTGGTGAATAATGTGTTGAAAATGTTGGAGACTGTTGGTGTGAAGGTGAAAGTGGCGAAGTGTGAATGGTTTGCCAAAGAAGTGGAATTCCTTGGGCATATGGTGAGTGAGAATGGGTTACAAAAGTCACCGAAGTATGTTGAGAAGGTGCGAGTGTTTCCGAAACCGTTGACTGTGAAGTAACCGTAGTCGTTTTGGGGTTTGATTGAGTTTCAGTGAAAGTTTATACATGATTGTACTGGTGTGAGTAAGCCTCTGATTGAGTGGATGGGCAAGAAATATAGTATGGTTGTCAGGTGGATAGATAAGATGAATGAGGCGTATGAGAAACTGAAAGAGGCAGTGGCTGAAAATGTTGAATTGGCATATCCAAATTATAGTGTAAATGCTAAAATGCTTGAATTGTATACAGATGCGAGTGGGTATTGTATGGGAGGTTTTCTGATGCAAGAGCAGCGTTTGAATGGAGAGAATGTCAGGCGAATAATTGGGTATGTATCCAAGGCTATGAATGTTGCAGAACGAAAGTATTCGACTGTAGAACGAGAGTTGGTTGCGATAAGGTATTGTTTGAAAGTGTTGCATCCGTTTTTGCATGGTGTGAGGTTTGTGATCAAAACAGATCATCAACCTCTTGTGTACCTGCAGCGTATGAAGTGGGCTGATAGTAGGATTGCGAGGACTTTGGAAGATTTGAGTGACTTTGACAATGTGCCTGGTGAATGGAATGGAGTGACTAATTTGATGTCAAGGTATCCTGGTACAAATGATGAAAATGTGTGTGGAGTGAGTGATCCTGAATATTTGCCAAAAGGGATTATGAATGGAAGGCAGAGTAAGGGTGGTAGCGATTCCTTGTTTGAGAGTGTATTGCATTGTTTGCAAGATTTTAAGTGATGGAGTAGATGTGAGAGTGCCTGATAGTGTAGATGACTTAAGGAAGGAGGTAATGAGTGGAGTATGTAGGAAGCTGAAAGCATTGGTATGGCGAGGGTGCGGAACTTCATGAAAGAATTGAGAGCGATGTGTATGCAAGGGGTCCCGCCATTTCAGGAAATGTTGATTGTAGTGAGTTGTTTGTATGGAGTGATGTTTATGTGCACTTTGGTAGTGAGAGGCCGATTGAATACACAGATAAGAAGATGAAGGGTTTGAATGCTAGTGTGGTGCATCAGTAGTGTTTGAGCATTGTGCACTACAATTGGGTGATTGAAAAGTGTTTATATATGAGAAAGAAGAATGATTGTCTGGATGAAGATGAGTGTGTGTTGAGTGATGATGTGGGAGTTAATGATGGTGTGGATATCAGTGCTGATGTTGGTGTGCTTGTTTCTTCTGTGTATTGCGAACATGGTGGACCTGATATGATGGAAGCAAGGGTGAAAGTTGGTGAAAGGTTCTTCTGTGGTTTGATTGATACAGGAGCGTAAGTGTCTTTAGTGAATGAGAGGATTCTGAGTAAGTATGATGAGTTTATATGTTGCGAGCATAAACCTGTGAAGTTACGGATAAGTGGATTAGGAAATGGCATGATAGTGGCATGGGAACAGGTTAGTCTGAAAGTGAGTTTGGGTAATGGTGTAAATGTGAAGCATGACTTAGTGATTCTGAAAGATGAGCAAATGCCGTGTTGCTTTCTGCTTGGTGTAGACTTTATGAGATTGAATGATTTGTCTTTGGATGCTGATATGCATTGTCTTATGAAAGGCAAATGTGAGGTGATGAGGTTGAATGAGTGTGCGAAGAATGTTGTCAAATTTGGCCGTATGATTGAGTTGGACATGGATGATGAAAATGAGATTTTAGTGATGATGATATTCTAGAGATGCAAGAGATATGTCTTTTTGTCAGTGAGTTGAAGAGGTGTGTAATGACGCGGGTTGATTTGAATGAATGGCCTGAGTGTTTAAGTGATCTTAAAAGGTATGCTAAGGATTTTGTTGTTTGTATGGATGTTGTATATTTTGTGAGGCATGTGAAGGGTGGTGATGATATGAATGTATCTGTGATGTCGTTGGTTGGTATGATTGGTCTGGTGAAGGTTGTGCATGATAATTATGGGCATATGGGTAAGTTTAAGTTGTGGAAGTGTATGAAGGAGCGTGTGTTCCATCCGTTTCTGAGAACGGTTGTGAATGATGTTGCAACTATATGTGAAAGGTATCAAAAGCGAAAGGTGCAAGGTGTGCAAGTGAAACCACCAATGTTGAAAGTTGATGCAAAAGAACTGTTTGAATTGGTAGTGATTAATTGTGTGTCTTTGCCATGTACAAGTGCTGGGAATGTTGGTATGGTTGTTATGGTTGATCATAAAAGTAAGTTTGTGTATGCAGTGCCTGTGAGATAAAAAGGAGTGTGACTGTTGCACGTGTGGTTGAGCAGTTGCTTTTTCCTATGTGTGTATGGAAGCCTAAAAGATGTCTGAGTGATAATGGACCTGAATTTGTAGGAGAAGTGTTTGAGCAAATGTTGAGAGAGAATGGTGTGGAGCATGTGAGAACGACTCTGTATGTACCATCTTCAAATGGGTTGGCTGAATGTACGATAAGAATGTTGTGTGAGATGTTGAGAATGATGAGTATGACATTGAATGACTGGGATGTATGGTTGGAAAGAGTGTTGTGGGCATATAATTCGACTGTGCATAGTGCAACTGGGGTGTCCCTGTGTCAATGTATTATGAATTTTGAAAGGCGAGTGAAAGATAGGTTTCATTTGAGTGAAGGTGAGCAGAGTGTATGGTGTGAGGCACATGAAAAGTTCCGTTCATTGGAATTAGGTGCAAAAGTATTGAAGGTGAAAGAAGTGAAGGGTAGGTTGAATGTGTCAAAGATGAGTGATAAGTTTGATAGGCCTTATAGAGTTGTGAAAGTTTGGGAAAATGGGGTGATGTATGTTTTGGAGAGTTTGAATGACAGTATGACAGAGAGTGTGGGCTCATCACAGTCAGTTAAGGTGATGGAGAGAACCTCCTGACTACCTGGTGAGTCATCCAGTGTATGAACTGTGCAGAGAGAGAGGTAAAGTGCATGATGATGAGATTGAATGTGATAGTATCGATCTGTCTGGCAAAGAGCTAGTCTTGGTCTCGAGAATTAGAAAGCGTACAAAGAAGAGTGAAAGGAAGAAGGTAAGTATGAATGAAAGTAAGTCTGAGCAGTCTTTCTGGTATGGGGGAGCTTGAGAGAGAAATTGAGTGTTTGCATAAGCAGGTGCATGATTTAACTGATATGAGTAGGCGAGTGAGTGAGCTGCCTGTGCCTGATTCTTCTGGTTCTGGGAACAGTATGAATGATAGTGTGTTTGGGCAGCATGAACCTAGTGTGGCTGATTTTGGGGGTTTTACGAATGGTAATAGTAGAGGTGAGTTTGATGTAGTGAATGATTTTTCAGGTTTCTGGGGTTGAAGGGGTTTCCGGTGTAGCCGCTGGGAGTAAAGGGAATGTGAGTGATTTGTCTGTTTCGCAAGAGTGTACCTTGAGTTGGATGAGAGCTGTGAGTGAGGAGCTGATGAATGGGGGTATGAAGAGTGAAGGTTCTGAAGGGAAGAGTATGAAAGAGTTCTGTCGTGAGATGGGAGAACTGGTAATGAGGGCTAAGAGTATGGTGGACGATATGATCAATAGTGATGAGGAGACTGACAAGACAACTGACGAACAACCCTGACAGATTGCTACGCATATCCAGGGACCAGTAGACGAGTGTGAATGGGTGCAGAAGGGTGCAATTGAGTATAAAAGGTACTGTCAATACCTTCTCCCTCCCTCTGCAAGAATGTATGTGTGAGTGGGAATGGGTTTTTTTTTATTATATTTTCTTTTGTACATATGTATTTGATTTCATGTTGTATTAAAATTGGGTTTTTTTCTTTCTCAGCTACTAATTGTTTAAAATAATCTTTTATTAAACACTTGAGTAAAGAAATTATAAATACTATTACACCAGAAGTTGCGCATCCTGTTGGTACAGAAGAGCTATTTGTAGCCCCGAAGGTATGACATCCATATATATATATATATATATATATATATATATATATATATATATATATATATATATATATATATATATATATATATATATATATATATACATATATATATATATATTGTATCAAGATCAAAGGCACCAGCTTTCTTTAATAGCCTAAAGACGCCAGGATCGTCAAGAAAATTGAGCTTGAAGGCGGTAGGCCCCATAAGATGCGCATACCCAATTTTTGTCACAAGAGCGACTGCCGGCAAGACTTTCCCCCGGTGGGCCGGCAAATCGTAAACCATGGTACCACGTAAGATAACTTACCCCTTTGTTGTCTCTTCTTTTTGTATTTGTTCTCAAGTAATTGTGTATATATTTTTGATTGGTATGATTTCAAGATAAGATTGTTTGATTTATATATAAATAGGCTCATGTGCATATTTACCCCATATTTTTGTAAGTAAAGGGACTATATATACAATCCGTTTCATTCTCCTTCAATTTCTCATGTCCGGATTAGTGTAGGAAGCGGGTTGGATCAATTGGGGTTAGTCTAGATTTTTGGCCCGCTACAACAATAGACCGAGTTTAGTGTGTGAAGAAATGTCAATTGGCAGCCTTTGTTGGACTCCCCAAAAGTACTGTTTCCTCCTCTCTACTTAAAATTATGCCTTATGAAACAATTGGTCAGAGCTCTAGATAAGGAGTCTGCACTTTTCAAGTATCTCCAAGATTTATTGCTTAAGCTATCTGCAGCAAAGGTGGAGGCTGGGTTCTTCATTGGTCGATAAATAAAAAAGATCATGGAATGCAAGGAGTTTCCCGAGAAGCTCACTAGGTTTGAAAAAGCAATGTGGGAAAGCTTTAGCGCAGTGGTTTTGGCTTCTTAGGTAATCACAAAGCCAAAAACTATGTAGAACATATTGAGAACTTGATGAGAAATTACTGCAATATGCAATAGCGAATTTAACTATGAAATGGATGGGCATTGGCTGAGCTCAGTAGAGGATGAGAAAGATCTAGGAGTAGTAATAGATAAGTCATTAAGGTTTTCTAAGCAGTGTATTGAAGCAAGAAATAGGGCAAATAGAGTGCTGGGTTTTATTAAGAGAAATGTCAGTTACAAAAGTAAGGAGGTTATTCTTAAACTCTATAACTCTTATGTTAGGCCACATCTAGAGTACTGTATACAGGCATGGTCCCCACATTTTAGACATGATATTAACCTTCTCGAGTCAGTGCAACGGAGGGCAACAAAGATTATTCCTTCCCTGAGGCACCTTGAATATATAGATAGACTGAGGGTATTAAATATGTTCTCTTTCGAAAGGAGGTGTGTGAGAGGGGATATGATTGAGCTCTTTAAAATTTTTTCCGGGATAGATAAATTGGATGTTAGCAAGTTTTTTGAGTTAGATGATGGAAATCGGACTAGAGGTCACCACTTGAAAATTAAAAAGCAAGGGTGTAGGTTGGATTTAAGAAAATATTTTTTCACCAATAGAGTGGTAGACTTCTGGAACAAATTGCCGCAGAGGGTAGTAGGTAGTCCAAATCTAAATGTATTTAAGAGTAGGTTGGATGAGTTTATGGGAAGGGAAGGTTGTGATGGTTCCTAAGTTTTGTATATATTAATATTGTTTGTATATATCTATAGCTGCATGATTTAGTTCTTGACAAGCTTTGATTGGTGATACCCTTGTTTCTGGATGCAATCCTCTGGATGTAGTTTTCCTGGGAGTTTGGGTGCCTTAAAAAAGAGGCCATTTGACTCGGATGACCTATGATGAGCCCTTGTGGCTTTTGTCATCTGTTATATTATATTGTGGGGGACTTTGATTTTGTCTTTCCCTGGTGATAGTGCTTTTTGTGGGTGGGTTTTGACGGAGGCGGATGACCTTTGATAGGCCCTTGTGGCTTTTGTCATCCGTGTAATTATGTTATGTTATATGCCTATATTGTCGACACTCATCTTGATAAATTTAGGAGAACATGGAAGCATACTCTAAGGAACATGGCGAGTGCTTTCACCAGGATATACTGGACTTTGAACGCCACTATCACGGAACGTATAATGAAAATCTGATCGAAGATTATATTTGAGGGCTGATTCATGCAAGTAATTTAAAGTATAAACGTAAATAACAGAAAACTACTCATTTCTAATATTTTAATTGTCTCACTTATATAATTCTAGAATAAATAAATGTTATTTTTGTATAATGTCATTTTCTTTCTACTTTATGCAAATGAAAGTTCAAATTCGCCACTTCCTTCCAGAAGGAATAGGTAAATTTCATATAAATATCATTATCTTGGACACAAAAGCAAAGTTTGAAATAAATAACAGTGTATATTCACGTATTCTAGACACAAGCAAATAAAAAATAACAGTTATTACCCAAAGACAAAAAACATGTTATAATTAAAGAGAGTATAGAAAAGTGTAAAAATAAAATTAAGGAATAGAATTAAGGGAATAATGAAGTATGTTAATATTGTAATTCTCAGATACCTTTATGCTATCCAAATCTGTGACCTGTGAATCTTCAAAGAATTCTTTTTCTATTGTCATCTCTCCAAAAATATCCTTAAAAAGAAAAAATCACAAATTCTTATAAATCTTAGGCAATTATTTATAGAGAAATATGCTAATATTATAGGACTGAAATAAATTATAGATAAAAATAATCAAAAACTACCATATTTCTTCCAATATGTTTATTTGAGAATCTGGGAATGCCTGATATTTTCATCTCAAAGAGCTTATTGGTTCTAGCAATAGGGTTTTAGGGGGCCCCTGATCTCTCTGATTAATTTATTGAGCAATAGTGGTCCATGCACAAGTTTTAAAATTCATTGTAGACTTTGTATTCAAGAAGCAATTAATTGAATTTTTCCCCATATGAAAAACTATCAAAATGGCTTGGTATCTATTTCACAGGGTGATAGCCACAAGCATTACACAATGGATTGCATCCTACCATTTTCTACATTATTATTTATATCTTTCCTGAAATCCTGACACCAAACTCTACAGCTATGTCAATGACATCACCATCCTCCCATACATAACATAACATAATTTCACGGATGACAAAAGCCCCAAGGGCCTATCAAAGGTCATCCACATCCGTCAAAACCCACCCACAAAAAGCAACATCGCCAGGGGAAGACAAATTCAAAGTCCCCCATAATATAACAGATGACAAAAGACACAAGGGCCCATCATAGGTCATCCGAGTGAAACAGCCTCTTTTTTAAGACACCCAAACTCCCAAACTTCTAGTGGATTAGGGAGGGGTGAGGGTTGTTAAGTATTTGAAGCGATGAAGTGTAAACTAACGAGGTCATGTGCGTCAGAAATCATGTTAGGAGGGATTTGTAAATAAAGTGCTGAAGATGGATGAAGTAAAATGCTTGGACGTTATAATATAATCACGGATCAATCTGAGGACAATGGAGCCTGGAGGGCACGCAATTCTTAGGAATTTAGCTGTACCATGTTTACCCAGGCCACGTCTGGATAACATAACATAATTTCACGGATGAAAAAAGCCACAAGGGCCTATCAAAAGTCATCTGTATCCATCAAATCCACCCACATAAAGCATCCATAGGATTTTGTCAGATCATGCATCTACAATATACAATTTAACAATCCATAGGAATGTCCAACCATGCATCTACAATATATAATTTAAAGCCTCCATAGGAGTCTGTCAAAAACAAAATCAAAGTCCCCCAAAATATATAATAAAAAGAAACTGCATCCACAGGAATGAGCCAAGAAACATATCCACATACCGAAAGTAAGAAATTAACCCTCCATCCCCATATAATCATCCAATCTGCGCTTGAAAACATTCAAGTTTGGGCTGCTTACAGTCTCAGGTGGCAAACTATTCCAATAATCCACCACTCTGTTAGTGAAAAAATATTTTCTAACATCCAGTGTACACCTCTGTTTTTTAATCTTTAAGTGGTGGCCTCTAGTTCTATTACTACCTTCTAACTCAAATAACTTGCTAAATCCAATTTATCCATCCCAGAAAAGATTTTAAAAAGCTCAATCATAACTCCCCTCACACACCTTCTTTCAAATGAAAACATATTTAATACCCTCAGTCTATCTTCATATTCAAGGTGCTTCAGGGATGGTATTATTTTTGTTGCCCTCCTTTGTACTGACTCTAATAAGTTTATATCATGTCTAAAATGTGGTGACCATGCCTGTATACAGTACTCTAAATGTGGCCTGACATAAGAGTTGTATAGTTTAAGGATGACCTCCTTACTCTTGTAGCTAACATTTCTTTTAATGTAACCTTGCACCCTATTTGCTCTATTTTTTGCCTCAATACACTGCTTTGAAAATTTCAGTGACCTATCTACTACTACTCCTAAGTCCTTCTCATGTTCAACACTAACATGCATATCCATGCAGGACACAATACACAATGCTATATCATAAGACTTGAATACTGGATACAATATAACCTAATTCCTGTCTCACAATCACAACACACAAACTAGAGTACAGGAAACACCCACACAATAGGGGATTAAATATCAAACTCCTTTATAAGGACCCTATTACAGTGTCCAATGTCACCCTAGAATCAAACAAACTACTTGCCAACCAAAAAACAAACAAATAAACAAGAATGATGACATTCCATCACTCACATTTGGAGACTACTAAATATATCTACAAAATACATTTATTCCTAATTTGCTTATACCTCTATACCTTGGGCGCAGAATCTTAAATCTAGCCATCTTACCACACCACAACACAAATAAAGCCCTTTATATTGCTAGTACTCAGAGCTTCTGAATAAATACCTTATTAGCATAAAACTAGTGCCCATAAAACACTATCTTGACCTCTTCAGAACATAATTCATCCATAATATATGTAATTAAAGCCAACCATACCATTACAGGCAAAAATTTACCATCCTCAGAGAAAGATCCACAAAACCTTATAAGCAAGCAAGAATTACCTACAAAAAAATTCACACACATAGACCTTAGCAAGAGGCAATTAACTATGGAATGAGTCAGTCTGTCTTAAAAACAAATATCTGAATAATCATAATTAACTCACCTCTTTATTATCCAATATTTCATCCCCAAGTAAATGTTCATTAGTCATGTTTATATCCATATTTAGTCAAGATAAGGTTTCTGTTGGTTAAATGTCTTTCCTATAACACAGAACTTTGCCTTGCAATATATTATTTTGAGAGCTTTTTAAAACAATATTTATCTGTATAAATAACCCTAAGGATCAAGAGAAAACTTTGAGTCAGATACAACCTTCAGTTGCCCTTTCTGAAAAACTTTCAAAATGATGCGACAGTTTAATACTGATTACCAAATTTTACAAGAGCCCTCCAAACATCATTACTGGTGGACAGATTCTAAACCTATTGCCAGATAATTATGTCACCAAAGAACTGAAAGATTTTTAAATTTAAAGTGCAATAACCATGTGGTGAGATCATGCAGAAAATAAGGAGAGATCTATAATATGGTGAGGATAGATGAAGATAATAGATGTAGTTCTTCGATTGGTATTGGGGCTGAGGATAGACAACTATGGGAACTGGGAAAAAGGAGACACACGGAAAAATGCTCAGGGCACTTATGGACAAATAGGTTTAAGACTGCCTACTAGGGAAAAAGTTGCAATATTTAATTCAAGATTTTGATGTGACTATTCTTTATAGTCTTAAAAGGTTTCTGGTGGTTAAATCATAACATAACATAACATAATTTCACGGATGACAAAAGCCCCAAGGGCCTATCAAAGGTCATCCGCATCTGTCAAAAACCACCCACAAAAAGCACCATCACCAGGGGAAGACAAAATCAAAGTCCCCCACAATATAATATAACAGATGACAAAAGCCACAAGGGCTCATCATAGGTCATCCGAGTCAAACAGCCTCTTCTTTAAGGCACCCAAACTCCCAGGAAAACTACATCCAGAGGATTGCATCCAGAAACAAGGGTATCACCAATCAAAGCTTGTCAAAATTTAAATCATGCGGCTATAGATATATACAAACAATATTAATATATACAAAACTCCAGAACTATCACAACCTTCCCTCCCCATAAACTCATCCAACCTACTCTTAAATACATTTAAATTTGGACTATAATAGATTCAGTGTCCTAAGAGAGGAAGTAACTGGAAGTGATATGACTGATGGGGGTGGGGATTGAGGTAGAGTGACTGGTAGTTTGAATAAGAATAGGAGTGGGGATGGAGTTAGGTCTGTGGGGGTTAGGAATAGGAGTCTGACTGAAGTGCTTGTGATGGGTGATTCGCGAGTTAGATATTTAGATAGGAAGTTGAATGCAAGTAGATTGAATGGTTTGAGGGTGTGTTTGCCAGGTACTGTATGCAAGCATGGTCACCACATTTTGGACATGATGTAGACTTGTTGGAGTCAGTGCAAGGGAGGGCAACAAAAATATCATCATCCCTGAAGCACCTTAAATATGAAGATAAGAAGAACATAAGAACATAAGAAAAGAAGGAGACTGCAAAAGACCATTCCTGGCCTACACTTGGCAGCTCCTGCACAGACTCAAGCAAATCAATATCCTTCCTATAATATGGTGACCAAAATTGTACTGCATAGTCTAGATGAGGCCTAACTAGCGCCCGATAGAGTTTTAGAATGACTTCAGCACTCTTATTGCTTACACTCCTCCTAATGAATCCCAATATCCTATTAGCTTTATTCTTGGCATTTAGGCACTGCTTTCTAGGACGAAGGTCTGAACTTACCAAAATACCCAAGTCCCTCTCACAATCGGTCCTCCCTAAAATTCTCCCATTTAATTTATAACTATTCAATGGATTATTTCTACCTATACTAAATACACTACATTTGTCTATGTTAAACTTCATTTGCCATTTCTCGGCCCAATTGGACAGAATGGTCAATTCCTCCTGCATTACAACAGCATCAGAATCAGCCCTAATGGCCCTACCTAGCTTAGTATCATCAGCAAATTTACTCAGGTCACTACTTATACCTATGTCAAGATCATTAATATAAATTAAGAATAGCAAGGGACCCAAAACAGATCCTTGGGGAACTCCACTGCTAACACACCCCCACTTAGGTTTGACTCCATCTATAGTAACTCTTTGCTGTCTGTCACCAAGCCATGACTGAATCCACCTAAATGTATAGAATTCATGGGTCAGGGAAAGAGGTGTTTACTACCATTAGTGTGGATTGGATGATGATAAAAGATCTAATAGGTGAGTTAGATACCACCAAGGCCTCCGTCCCTGATAATATTCATTTTAGGATACTTAAAGAAGGGGTAGAAAGTATCTCAATAGCTCTGGAGTTGTATACTATCACTGGAATATGGAGAAATACCTGATGATTGGAAGAGAGTGAATGTAGTCCCCATTTTCAAGAAGGGTAGTGAAGAGGATCCAAATAACTTTAGACCGGGTAGCCTAACTCCTGTAGTCTGTAAAATTCTTGAGAAAATAGTTAAAAAAGGGATTTGCCAACATCTAGAGAGAGAGGGGTTAATCAGCGATGCTCAGCATGGGTTTAGATCAGGCAGATCATGTTTGACTAATTTACTAAATTTTCTGAAGTTTGTAACAGATGAAGTAGATAAAGGAGAGAATGTAGATATAATTTACTTAGATTTTAGTAAAGCATTTGATAAGGTACCACATAGGAGACTAGTTCATAAATTAAAAATGATTGGGATATGTGGGGGTGTTTCAAATTGGATAGCTGAGTGGCTGAAAGACAGGAAGCAAAGGGTAGTGCTAAATGGTGTAAAGTCAGAGTGGAGGGATGTTAGCAGTGGGGTTCCTCAGGGATCACTTCTCGGTCCATTATTATTTGTCATCTATATAAACGATCTTGGAGAGGCAGTTAATAATAAAGTGTCAATTTTTGCGGATGATGCCAAATTAGCAGCTGTAGGTAAAGATATTGATGATAATTTTAAAGTGCAGGGGGATTTAAATAAATTGTTATCCTGGGCACATAAGTGGCAAATGACTTTCAACCTTGATAAGTGCAAAGTTATTAACATGGGAAACGATAATAGAGAATTTAACTATGAAATGGATGGGCATTAGCTGAGCTCAGTAGAGGATGAGAAAGATCTAGGAGTAGTAATAGATAAGTCATTAAAGTTTTCTAAGCAGTGTATTGAAGCAAGAAATAGGGCAAATAGAGTGCTGGGTTTCATTAAGAGAAATGTCAGTTACAAAAGTAAGGAGGTTATTCTTAAACTCTATAACTCTTAGGTTAGGCCACATCTATAGTACTGTATACAGGCATGGTCCCCATATTTTAGACACGATATTAACCTTCTTGAGTCAGTGCAACGGAGGGCAACAAAGATTATTCTTTCCCTGAGGCACCTTGAATATATAGATAGACTGAGGGTATTAAATATGTTCTCGTTCAAAAGGAGGTGTGGGAGAGGGAATATGATTAAGCTCTTTAAAAAATTTTCTAGGATAGATAAATTGGATGTTAGCAAGTTTTTTGAGTTAGATGATGGAAATCGGACTAGAGGTCACCACTTGAAAATTAAAAAGCAAGGGTGTAGGTTGGATTTAAGAAAATATTTTTTCACCAATAGAGTGGTAGACTTCTGGAACAAATTGCCGCGGAGGGTAGTAGGTAGTCCAAATTTAAATGTATTTAAGAGTAGGTTGGATGAGTTTATGGGGAAGGAAGGTTGTGATGGTTCCTAAGTTTTATATATATATCAATATTTCTTGTATATATCTATAGCTGCATGATTTAGTTCTTGACAAGCCTTGATTGGTGATACCCTTGTTTGTGGATGCAATCCTCTGGATGTAGTTTTCCTGGGAGTTTGGAGGCCTTAAAAAAGAGGCCGTTTGACTCGGATGACCTATGATGAGCCCTTGGCGGCTTTTGTCATCTGTTATATTATATTGTGGGGGGACTTTGATTTTGTCTTCCGCTGATGAGGGTACTTTTTGTGGGTGGGTTTTGATATATACAAACAATATTAATATATACAAAACTTAGGAACCATCACAACCTTCCCTCCACATAAACTCATCCAACCTACTCTTAAATACATTTAAATCTGGACTACCTACTACCCTCCGCAGCAATTTATTCCAGAAGTCCACCACTTTATTGGTGAAAAAATATTTTCTTAAATCCAGTCTACACCCTTGCTTTTTAATTTTCAAGTAGTGACCTCTAGTCCAATTTCCATTATCTAACTCCAAAAACTTGCTAACATCCAATTTATCTATCCCGGAAATTTTTTTAAAGAGCTCAATCATATCCCCTCTCACACACCTCCTTTCAAACGAGAACATATTTAATACCCTCAGTCTATCTATATATTCAAGGTGCCTCAGGAAAGGAATAATCTTTGTTGCCCTCCGTTGCACTGACTCGATAAGGTTAATATCGTTTCTAAAATGTGGGGACCATGCCTGTATACAGTACTCTAGATGTAGCCTAACTTAAGAGTTATAGAGTTTACGAATAACCTCCTTACTTTTGTAACTGACATTTCTCTTAATAAAACCCAGCACTCTATTTGCCCTATTTCTTGCTTCAATTCACTGCTTAGAAAACCTTAATGACTTATCAATTACTACTCCTAGATGTTCTCATCCTCTACTAAGCTCAGCCAATGCCCATCCATTTGATAGTTAAATTCTCTATTATCTTTTCCCATGTTAATAACTTTGCACTTGTCAAGGTTGAAAGTTATTGCTACTTATGTGCCCAGGATAACAATTTATTTAAATCCCCCTGCACTTTAAAATTCTCTTAAGAACATAAGAACATAAAAAAAGAAGGAGACTGCAAAAGACCATTCCTGGCCTAAACTTGGCAGCTCCTGTTCCAGTCAACACACAAAAGATTTCTTACCAGAGAAAAGTCATCAACATTGTCACCCTTTACATGAGTTCGTCAGATCTAATCTAGAATATACATAAAATGCATCCAGAGGATTACGTCCATTCATGCAACCGCAAAATATAATCTCCCCACTCCTTAGAAAAATATATACATATGTACATAAAAAAAGTTAGTCCCATCTAGCAGCTTCATCCATATATTTATCTAATCTATTCTTAAAACTACCCAGAGAGGAGGCTTCTATCACATGTCTAGTGAGCCTATTCCATTCATCTACCACACGATTTGTAAACCAATTCCTCCCAATCTCCTTCCTAAACCTATACTTATCAAGCTTAAACCCATTGCTACATATCCTGTCATGTTCACTAAGTATAGGAACCTTACCCAGATCCCCTGATTATCTCCTTTAACCCATTTGAAGACTTCAATCAATTTCGCTCAGACTCTTCTCCTTTACAATGTATGTAGATTTAGTTTTCTGAGCCTTTCACCACAAGGTAAGTTCCTTAGCCCACCAATCATCTTTGTTATCCTTCTCTGCACAGACTCAAGCAAATCAATATCCTTCCTATAATATGGTGACCAAAATTGTACTGCATAGTCTAGATGAGGCCTAACTAGCGCCCGATAGAGTTTTAGAATGACTTCAGCACTCTTATTGCTTACACTCCTCCTAATGAATCCCAATATCCTATTAGCTTTATTCTTGGCATTTAGGCATTGCTTTCTAGGACGAAGGTCTGAACTTACCAAAATACCCAAGTCCCTCTCACAATCGGTCCTCCCTAAAATTCTCCCATTTAATTTATAACTATTCAATGGATTATTTCTACCTATACTAAATACACTACATTTGTCTATGTTAAACTTCATTTGCCATTTCTCGGCCCAATTGGACAGAATGGTCAATTCCTCCTGCATTACAACAGCATCAGAATCAGCCCTAATGGCCCTACCTAGCTTAGTATCATCAGCAAATTTACTCAGGTCACTACTTATACCTATGTCAAGATCATTAATATAAATTAAGAATAGCAAGGGACCCAAAACAGATCCTTGGGGAACTCCACTGCTAACACACCCCCACTTAGGTTTGACTCCATCTATAGTAACTCTTTGCTGTCTGTCACCAAGCCATGACCGAATCCACCTAAATGTATAGAATTCATAGGTCAGGGAAAGAGGTGTTTACTACCATTAGTGTGGATTGGATGATGATAAAAGATCTAATAGGTGAGTTAGATACCACCAAGGCCTCCGTCCCTGATAATATTCATTTTAGGATACTTAAAGAAGGGGTAGAAAGTATCTCAATAGCTCTGGAGTTGTATAACATAACATAACATAATTACACGGATGACAAAAGCCACAAGGGCCTATCAAAGGTCATCCGACTCCGTCAAAACCCACCCACAAAAAGCACCATCACCAGGGGAAGACAAAATCAAAGTCCCCCACAATATAATATAACGGATGACAGAAGCCACAAGGGCTCATCATAGGTCATCCGAGTCAAGCGGCCTCTTTTTCAAGGCACCCAAACTCCCAGGAAAACTACATCCAGAGGATTGCATCCAGAAACAAGGGTATCACCAATCAAGGCTTGTCAAGAACTAAATCATGCAGCTATAGATATATACAAACAATATTAATATATACAAAACTTAGGAACCATTACAACCTTCCCTTCCCATAAACTCATCCAACCTACTCTTAAATACATTTAGATTTGGACTACCTACTACCCTCTGCGGCAATTTGTTCCAAAAGTCTACCACTCTATTGGTGAAAAAATATTTTCTTAAATCCAACCTACACCCTTGCTTTTTAATTTTCAAGTGGTGACCTCTAGTCCGATTTCCATCATCTAACTCAAAAAACTTGCTAACATCCAATTTATCTATCCCGGAAAAAATTTTAAACAGCTCAATCACATCCCCTCTCACACACCTCCTTTCGAACGAGAACATATTTAATACCCTCAGTCTATCTTCATATTCAAGGTGCCTCAGGGAAGGAATAATCTTTGTTGCCCTCCGTTGCACTGACTCAAGAAGGTTAATATCGTGTCTAAAATGTGGGGACCATGCCTGTATACAGTACTCTAGATGTGGCCTAACATAAGAGTTATAGAGTTTAAGAATAACCTCCTTACTTTTGTAACTGACATTTCTCTTAATAAAACCCAGCACTCTATTTGCCCTATTTCTTGCTTCAATACACTGCTTAGAAAACCTTAATGACTTATCTATTACTACTCCTAGATCTTTCTCATCCTCTACTGAGCTCAGCCAATGCCCATCCATTTCATAGTTAAATTCTCTATTATCTTTTCCCATGTTAATAACTTTGCACTTATCAAGGTTGAAAGTCATTTGCCACTTATGTGCCCAGGATAACAATTTATTTAAGTCCCCCTGCACTTTAAAATTATCATCAATATCTTTAACTACAGCTGCTAATTTGGTATCATCCGCAAAAATTGACACTTTATTATTAACTGCCTCCCCAAGATCGTTTATATAGATGACAAATAATAATGGACCGAGAAGTGATCCCTGAGGAACCCCACTGATAACATCCCTCCACTCTGACTTTACACCATTTAGCACTACCCTTTGCTTCCTGTCTTTCAGCCACTCAGCTATCCAATTTGAAACACCCCCACATATCCCAATCATTTTTAATTTATGAACTAGTCTCCTATGGAATATGGAGAAATACCTGATGATTGGAAGAGAGTGAATGTAGTCCCCATTTTCAAGAAGGGTAGTGAAGAGGATCCAAATAACTTTAGACCGGGTAGCCTAACTCCTGTAGTCTGTAAAATTCTTGAGAAAATAGTTAAAAAAGGGATTTGCCAACATCTAGAGAGAGAGGGGTTAATCAGCGATGCTCAGCATGGGTTTAGATCAGGCAGATCATGTTTGACTAATTTACTAAATTTTCTGAAGTTTGTAACAGATGAAGTAGATAAAGGAGAGAATGTAGATATAATTTACTTAGATTTTAGTAAAGCATTTGATAAGGTACCACATAGGAGACTAGTTCATAAATTAAAAATGATTGGGATATGTGGGGGTGTTTCAAATTGGATAGCTGAGTGGCTGAAAGACAGGAAGCAAAGGGTAGTGCTAAATGGTGTAAAGTCAGAGTGGAGGGATGTTAGCAGTGGGGTTCCTCAGGGATCACTTCTCGGTCCATTATTATTTGTCATCTATATAAACGATCTTGGAGAGGCAGTTAATAATAAAGTGTCAATTTTTGCGGATGATGCCAAATTAGCAGCTGTAGGTAAAGATATTGATGATAATTTTAAAGTGCAGGGGGATTTAAATAAATTGTTATCCTGGGCACATAAGTGGCAAATGACTTTCAACCTTGATAAGTGCAAAGTTATTAACATGGGAAACGATAATAGAGAATTTAACTATGAAATGGATGGGCATTAGCTGAGCTCAGTAGAGGATGAGAAAGATCTAGGAGTAGTAATAGATAAGTCATTAAAGTTTTCTAAGCAGTGTATTGAAGCAAGAAATAGGGCAAATAGAGTGCTGGATTTCATTAAGAGAAATGTCAGTTACAAAAGTAAGGAGGTTATTCTTAAACTCTATAACTCTTAGGTTAGGCCACATCTATAGTACTGTATACAGGCATGGTCCCCATATTTTAGACTCGATATTAACCTTCTCGAGTCAGGGCAACGGAGGGCAACAAAGATTATTCTTTCCCTGAGGCACCTTGAATATATAGATAGACTGAGGGTATTAAATATGTTCTCGTTCAAAAGGAGGTGTGGGAGAGGGAATATGATTAAGCTCTTTAAAAAATTTTCTGGGATAGATAAATTGGATGTTAGCAAGTTTTTTGAGTTAGATGATGGAAATCAGACTAGAGGTTACCACTTGAAAATTAAAAAGCAAGGGTGTAGGTTGGATTTAAGAAAATATTTTTTCACCAATAGAGTGGTAGACTTCTGGAACAAATTGCCGCGGAGGGTAGTAGGTAGTCCAAATTTAAATGTATTTAAGTGTAGGTTGGATGAATTTATGGGGAAGGAAGGTTGTGATGGTTCCTAAGTTTTATATATATCAATATTTCTTGTATATATCTATAGCTGCATGATTTAGTTCTTGACAAGCCTTGATTGGTGATACCCTTGTTTGTGGATGCAATCCTCTGGATGTAGTTTTCCTGGGAGTTTGGAGGCCTTAAAAAAGAGGCCGTTTGACTCGGATGACCTATGATGAGCCCTTGGCGTCTTTTGTCATCTGTTATTTTATATTGTGGGGGGACTTTGATTTTGTCTTCCGCTGATGAGGGTACTTTTTGTGGGTGGGTTTTGATATATACAAACAATATTAATATATACAAAACTTAGGAACCATCACAACCTTCCCTCCACATAAACTCATCCAACCTACTCTTAAATACATTTAAATCTGGACTACCTACTACCCTCCGCAGCAATTTATTCCAGAAGTCCACCACTTTATTGGTGAAAAAATATTTTCTTAAATCCAGTCTACACCCTTGCTTTTTAATTTTCAAGTAGTGACCTCTAGTCCAATTTCCATTATCTAACTCCAAAAACTTGCTAACATCCAATTTATCTATCCCGGAAATTTTTTTAAAGAGCTCAATCATATCCCCTCTCACACACCTCCTTTCAAACGAGAACATATTTAATACCCTCAGTCTATCTATATATTCAAGGTGCCTCAGGAAAGGAATAATCTTTGTTGCCCTCCATTGCACTGACTCGATAAGGTTAATATCGTGTCTAAAATGTGGGGACCATGCCTGTATACAGTACTCTAGATGTAGCCTAACTTAAGAGTTATAGAGTTTAAGAATAACCTCCTTACTTTTGTAACTGACATTTCTCTTAATAAAACCCAGCACTCTATTTGCCCTATTTCTTGCTTCAATTCACTGCTTAGAAAACCTTAATGACTTATCAATTACTACTCCTAGATGTTCTCATCCTCTACTAAGCTCAGCCAATGCCCATCCATTTGATAGTTAAATTCTCTATTATCTTTTCCCATGTTAATAACTTTGCACTTGTCAAGGTTGAAAGTTATTGCTACTTATGTGCCCAGGATAACAATTTATTTAAATCCCCCTGCACTTTAAAATTCTCTTAAGAACATAAGAACATAAAAAAAGGAGACTGCAAAAGACCATTCCTGGCCTAAACTTGGCAGCTCCTGTTCCAGTCAACACACACAAGATTTCTTACCAGAGAAAAGTCATCAACATTGTCACCCTTTACAGGAGTTCGTCAGATCTAATCTAGAATATACATAAAATGCATCCAGAGGATTACGTCCATTCATGCAACCGCAAAATATAATCTCCCCACTCCTTAGAAAAATATATACATATGTACATAAAAAAAGTTAGTCCCATCTAGCAGCTTCATCCATATATTTATCTAATCTATTCTTAAAACTACCCAGAGAGGAGGCTTCTATCACATGTCTAGTGAGCCTATTCCATTCATCTACCACACGATTTGTAAACCAATTCCTCCCAATCTCCTTCCTAAACCTATACTTATCAAGCTTAAACCCATTGCTACATATCCTGTCATGTTCACTAAGTATAAGAACCTTACCCAGATCCCCTGATTATCTCCTTTAACCCATTTGAAGACTTCAATCAATTTCCCTCTGACTCTTCTCCTTTACAATGTATGTAGATTTAGTTTTCTGAGCCTTTCACCACAAGGTAAGTTCCTTAGCCCACCAATCATCTTTGTTATCCTTCTCTGCACAGACTCAAGCAAATCAATATCCTTCCTATAATATGGTGACCAAAATTGTACTGCATAGTCTAGATGAGGCCTAACTAGCGCCCGATAGAGTTTTAGAATGACTTCAGCACTCTTATTGCTTACACTCCTCCTAATGAATCCCAATATCCTATTAGCTTTATTCTTGGCATTTAGGCATTGCTTTCTAGGACAAAGGTCTGAACTTACCAAAATACCCAAGTCCCTCTCACAATCGGTCCTCCCTAAAATTCTCCCATTTAATTTATAACTATTCAATGGATTATTTCTACCTATACTAAGTACACTACATTTTTCTATGTTAAACTTCATTTGCCATTTCTCGGCCCAATTGGACAGAATGGTCAATTCCTCCTGCATTACAACAGCATCAGAATCAGCCCTAATGGCCCTACCTATAGCTTAGTATCATCAACAAATTTACTCAGGTTACTACTTATACCTATGTCAAGATCATTAATATAAATTAAGAATAGCAAGGGACCCAACAGAATAGCAAAGGACCCCAAATATTTTTAACTACAGCTGCTAATTTGGTATCATCCGCAAAAATTGACACTTTATTATTAACTGCCTCCCCAAGATCGTTTATATAGATGACAAATAATAATGGACCGAGAACTGATTCCTGAGGAACCCCACTGCTAACATCCCTCCACTCTGACTTTACACCATTTAGCACTACCCTTTGCTTCCTGTCTTTCAGCCACTCAGCTATCCAATTTTGTTTCTATTATTGTTCTTGTTTAAGTATGTCTGACTGTTTGGATATAGAGAGTATGCCTTTTGAAAGTAGTGTCCGATGTCTGTGGTGTAGAGAAAGAGTGAATGTTTCTGAGTGCTGTGTATGTGCTTTGACTGAGGAGGTTGTGCGGGCCGAAAAATTTAGATTAACCCCAATCGATCCAACCCGCTCCCTACACTAATCCGGACGTGAGAAATCAAAGGAGAATGAAACGGATTGTATGTACAGTCCTTTACTAACAAAAAAATACAATATTTATAAAAAAATATGGGTAAATATGCACAAAATATCTACAATAGAGAGGGGCGATTATATTGGAGATCTCCTTACTTTTCACCAAAAAAATACAAAAAGAAAATCCTATATATATGAATACTATTTAATCGATCCTAATAAACATAAAAAATCAAACAACCAAAAAATCCTGACTAAAACAGTCAATATATAAACAACAAACAAGGCCTCACTTTGTACAAAGAGGATGGGGGGATGTTCAGCCACCTGCCACTCGAGCGAGCAAAATGCCTAGGATTTACAACAAGTGTGGCGCCTCTGTGCTTAATGGAAGATAATGACCTTATCACGCTTGCGTGGCTATTATAAGCCCTCCTTCATTAAGCTATACTATTGGCCTTTATTTATTAACAATAATATATAGCTTTCCAGAATATAACGCTTTGTTTGTAATATAAGGATATATGAAACTAAGTCCTATCTTTCCAGAATATGGCGCTTTGTTTGTAATATAAGGATATATGAAACTAAGTCCTATCTTTCCAGAATATGGCGCCTAGAAAGAAAGAAAAAAACATGGTAATCATTTTTATACATAAAATAGGCAAAAAACAAAACAAACCCATTCCCATTCAGACACACACACATTTTTACAGAGGGAGGGATAGGGAACTGAGAAAAGGGGTAGGAGAATGGCCCTTTTACACACACTCACATTCGCTCCACCACACCCCTCCTTCCTTAAACCATTCAACCAGTCACTCACAAAACCCCTTCAATCACTCTTCACGGTACCGCTTGTGCTCAATCGCACACTTCTGCACCCATTCACACTCTTCTACTGGTCCCTGGCTACACATAGCAATTAGTCAGGGTTGTTCGTCAGTCATCCTGTCAGTCTCATCATCATTATTGATCATCTCATCAACCATACTCTTAGCCCTCATTACCAGTTCTCCCATCTCACAACAGAATTCTTTCATACTCTTCCGTTCAGAACCCTCACTCTTCATACCCCCATTCATCAGCTCCTCACTCACAGCTCTCATCCAACTCAAGGTACATTCTTGCGAAACAGACAAGTCACTCACATCCCCTGTATTCTCAACAGGCATACCAGAAACCCCTTCGACTGGTTCCCAACAGAAACCTGAAAAATCAGCCACTTCATCAAACTCATCCCTACTATTACCATTTGTAAAACCTGAAAAATCAGCCGCGCTAGGTTCATTCTTCCCAAATACACTATCATTCATACTGTTCCCAAAACCAGAAAAATCAGGAACAGGCAGCTCACTCACTCATCTACTTATACCAGCCAAATCACTCACCTGTTTACGCAAAAACTCAATCTCCCTTTCAAGATCCCCCATACCAGAAACACTCTGCTCAGACTTACTTTCATTCTTCCTTTCGCTCTTCTTTCTACGCTTTCTACTCCTCGAGACTAAGACTAGCTCTTTCCCAGACAGATCTATACTATCACATTCAATCTCATCATCATGCATTTTACCTCTCTCTCTACACAGTCCATACATCGGATACCTCAACAGGTAGTCAGGAGGTTCTCTCCATCTCCTTAACTGACTCTGATAAGCCCGCACTCTCTCAGTCATACCGTCATTCAAACTCTCCAAAACATACGTCACTTCATTTTCCCAAACCCTCACAACTCTATAAGGTCCATCAAACTTATCACTCATCTTTGACACATTCAACCTACCCTTCACTTCTTTTACCTTCAATACTTTTGCACCTAATTCAAATGAACGGAACCTTTCATGTGCCTCACGCCATACACTCTGCTCACTTTCACTCAAACGAAACCAATCTTTCACTCGCCTTTCAAAATTCATCACAAACTGACATGGGGACATTCCAGTTGCACTATGCACAGTTGAATTATACGCCCACAACACTCTCCCCAGACACACATCCTAGTCATTCACTGTCGTACTTATCATTCTCAACATTTCACACAAGAATCTTATAGTCCGTTCTGCCAATCCATTTGAAGACCGTACATACAGAGTTGTTCTCACATGCTCCAGACAATTCTCTCTCAACATTTGCTGAAACACTTCTCCTACAAATTCAGGCCCATAATCACTCAGACATCTTCTAGGCTTCCATACACACATAGGAAAAAACAACTGCTCAACCACACGCGCAACAGTCACACTCCTTTTATCTCTCACAGGCACTGCATACACAAACTTACTTTTATGATCAACCATAACAACCATACCAACATTCCCAGCACTTGTACACGGCAAAGACACACAATCAATCACTACCAATTAAAACGGTTCTTTCGCATCAACTTTCAACATCGGTGGTTTCACTTGCACACCTTGCACCTTTCGCTTCTGACACCTTTCACACGTAGTCGCAACACCATTCACAACAGTTCTCAGAAACGGATGGAACACACGCTCCTTCATACACTCCCACAGCTTAAACTTACCCATATGCCCATAATTATCATGCACAACCTTCACCAGACCAATCATACCAACTGAGGACATCAAAGGTACATACATATCATCACAATCCTTCACATTCCTCACAAAATATACAACATCCATACAAACAACAAAATCCTTAGCATACCTTTTAAAATCACTTAAACACTCTGGCCATTCATTCAAATCAACACGCGTCATTACACACCTCTTTAACTCACTAACAAAAGGACAAATCTCTTGCATCTCTAGAATATCATCATCACTTAAAATCTCATTCTCATCATCCATGCCCAACTCAATCATGCCAAAATTTGACAACATTCTTCGCACACTCATTTAACTTCATCACCTCACATTCACCTTTCATAAGACAATCCTTATCAGCATCCAAAGACAAATCATTCAATTTCATAAAGTCTACACCAAGCAAGAAACAACACGGCATTTGCTCATCTTTCAGAATCACAAAGTCATGCTTCACATTCACACCATTACCCAAACTCACTTTCAGACTAACCTGTTCCCATGCCACTATCAAGCCATTCCCTAATCCACTTATCTGTAACTTCACAGGTTTATGCTCGCAACATTTGAACTCATCATACTTACTCAGAATCCTCTCATTCACTAAAGACACCTGCGCTCCAGTATCAATCAAACCACAGAACAACCTTTCACCAACTTTCACTCTCGCTTCCATCATATCAGGTCCACCATGTTCGCAATACACAGAAGGAACAAGCACACCAACATCAGCATTGATATCCACACTATCATTAACTCCCATATCATCACTCACCACACGCTCATCTTCATCCAGACAATCATTCTTCTCTCTTATATATGAACACTTTTCAATTACCCAATTACAGTGCACACCGCTCAAACATTGCAGATGTACCACATTAGGATTCAAACCATTCATCTTCTCATCCTTGTACACAATCGGCCTATCACCACCAAAGTGCACATAAACAATCACTCCATACAAACGACTCACTACAATCAACACTTCCTGAAATGGCGGGACCCCTTGCATACACATCGCTCTCAATTCTTTCATGAAGTTCCACACCTTTGCCATACCAATGCTTTCAGGCTTCCTACACACTTCATTCATTACCTCCTTCCTTAAATCATCCACACTATCGGGCACTCTCACGTCTACTTGAACTCTTCAAATCTTGAAAACCATTCCATACACTCTCAAACAAGGAATCACCACCACCCTTACTCTCTTTTCCATTCATAATCCCTTTCGGCAAATACTCAGGATCACTCACTCCACACACATTTTCATCATTTGTACCAGGATACCTTGACATCAAATCAGCCACTCCATTCCGTTCACCAGGCACATATTCAATCGCATAGTCAAAGTCAATCAAATCTTCCAAAGTCCTTGCAATCCTACTATTAGCCCACTTCATACGCTGCAGATACACAAGAGGTTGATGATCGGTTTTTATCCCAAACCTCATACCATACAAAAATGGACGCAACACTTTCAAACAATATCTTATCGCAGCCAGCTCTCGTTCCACAGTCAAATACTTTCATTCTGCAACATTCATAGCCTTGGATACATACCCAATTATTCGCCTGACATTCTCTCCATTCAAACGCTGCTCTTGCATCAGAAAACCTCCCATACAATACCCACTCGCATCTGTATACAATTCAAGCATTTTAGCATTTACACTATAATCTGGGTAAGCCAATTCAACATCTTCAGTCGCTGCCTCTTTCAGTCTCTCATAAGCCTCATTCATCTTATCATTCCACTTGACAACCGTACTACCTTTCTTGCCCATCCACTCAGTCAGAGGCTTACTCACACCAGAACAATCACGTATAAACTTTCGCTGGAACTCAATCAAACCCCAAAACGATTTCAGTTGCTTCACAGTCACCGGTTCAGGAAACATTCGCACCTTCTCAACATACTTCGGTGATTTTCGCATCCCATTCTCACTCACCATATGTCCAAGGAATTCCACTTCTTTTGCAAACCATTCACACTTCGCCACTTTCACCTTCACACCAACAGTCTCCAACGTTCTCAACACATCATTCACCAATCTCATATGCTCCTCAAAAGGCTCAGTCATAATAAATATCATCTATAAACGCAATCACATTCTTACTTGCAAACTTACTCAACACAACATTCATTGCCCCCTGGAAGGCTCCAGGAGCATAAGCCAACCCAAAGCTGAGGTTCCGGAACTGGTAATGCCTCTTTGAAGAAGAGAAGGCAGTTACCAGCCGGCTCTCCTCAGCAATGGTCATCTGGTAATACCCCCGTACCAGATCCAGCTTTGTAAACCACTACATCCCATGCATACTATACACACACTCAGATACCACACACATCGGAAACCTTTCTTTCACAGTCCTTTCATTCACCTTTCGATAATCCACACACAGACGCAATCTTCCATCCGGCTTACATAAAGGTACAATTGGACTATTCTATGCACTCTCGCTCTCTCAATCACTCCCAATTGCTCCAATTCCAAACACTGCTCCTCAATCTCATCAGCAACCGGACGTGGGAAATGCCTCGGCCGCTGATAGATTGGGGAGTCCTCCTTCAGGACAATCTTGAATTCCAGGAGCTTTGCAACCCCGAAATCCAGATCACCCTTACTGAGGGCTCCCTTTCGTTCAAATATCATTCGATACACATCCTTCCTTTCATACTCAGTCAAACATACATCCAATTTCACCATGTCCTTTTCCTCATTATACATCCATTCACATGTCTTTTCATTCGCAACATTCACCCTGATATCCGTGCTATCATCCATACCTACCTCAGTGACAGTGGAGAGGTGTCCTAGTACATCTCTGACTTGGATACCCCTCACCTGTCCCTTCACCCTGGGGTCCGCCTGCACACATACAAAAGGATCATTCATTCTCATCAAGCCATCAAACACACAAGCAACAAGCCTTACCTTATAATATGCATCCTTTCCATCCAATATCATATTGTTCTCACCCACATTCAAACTAACATCCTTACTCCAACTCACTCTAATGACACCCTTTCACCCTTCACAAGCCTTACATTCTCCATAGCAGTCACCTCAATACCAGTAAACACACTCCTCAAAACGCTAACATCTTTCCCTACATACAACTTATACACCCCATTTTTACCAATCTTTCTCTCAATCTGATCACTCGCAGGATGCACATCTACCATGCATTCGAACAGCTGACCTTATCATTCCAATCACAGGCACTCTCCTATTACCAATACCTACCAAACTACCCTTGCACTCAGACAGGAGGGCTTTCTCGCTAACCTTGTCATACTGAAGTATCCAAGCTTGCCTTGCATCCAGAATCTATTAAAGCCAAACACTCAATTCCATTCAATTCCACCTTCACACTCATACTTCCTACCAGACAGCACTTTCACACTAGACAGACTTACCAACACATTACTCACACTTATGCACCCAGAGGATACTTCAGCAGGTACCCTCTTACCATTCAGTTTCCCGCTTCAGACTTTCCATTCACACCTTGCGCTCTCAGTGTAATCCAACACTTTTCACTTGAATGTCCTTCCATCGCACAATAGCTACATACATTCCTCTGGTCACGATACATCCTTGCATAATGACCAGCCTTTCCACAATTACCACATGCATATTTCATACTTTCCCCACCAGTTGCTCCACCATTTAACCTCGGACAATCTTTCTTCAAATGGCCTATTTCTTTACATTCAAAGCACTCTTTCACACTTTCCTGGCAATCCTTTATCATATGCCCTTTCTTACCACACCCAAAACATGCACCAGATGTCCACCTACATTCTGCCAGCATATGACCCTTCCTTCCACACCGACGACATTCTACAATCTTTATCCCACCATTCGGTCTCTCGTTTGCTGGGACATACCTCGGTTTCTCTCTCATATATCCGTTCCCACGCTTGAAATTCATCTGCCCCCTTCCGTTTGACCACCCTCCATTTACCCATTCATTCTGCCGGCCCAGGAAGTTCGACATCACTCCAGCTGGTGCAGCCTTCAGGGCATCCCTGTAGCTGACAAACTGCTGGGGTGGATGAAAGCTCCTGGGCTTCTTACCCCCAACATTCACACTGTACCATCCATCCTCTTCTAGATCGCTTTCTCCATCAAATCGTCCATCTTCCAACAGCTCCAACACATCCTCCCACATCAACCGTTCACCTGTCAGTCTCATTCTCTCCTTTCTCTTTCCACTCAGCCATTCACTCACCTTTCGCGGGATCGTGTCCAAAAACTACCTCATCAGTGGTTTACATTCATTTACATCATCATCTCTATACCTCTTTCTTGCCATACTCTCAACCTATGTGCATACATGTTCACACTTTCACTTTTCCCCATTCGAGCTTTCTCAAATTCATTCACCCTTTTATACTTCACACTCTCTTTCATTCGTTTCACCTGCCCAATCAATCTCTCCTTCACCACATTGTACCTTGGTTCCCCCACACTTGTAATCACACAGAAAAACTCCAATACTTTTCCCTCCAAACATTCCCCCAAAACATTCATCCAGTATCCCTTATTCTCCGGGTACTTGAGCTTACAATAACGCTCAAATTCCCCAAAGAATTCTTCCACACTTTTCCCAGCATGTAAACTAAATCGATCTATCTTTGGCACTTCCCTTATCAAAATACCTTTCCCCACATTCACTTCACTCTCTGAAGAGCTACTCTCGGTCTCACTCATTCCAATCATATCGTCACTCTCTCCCTCATCTGAGTATAGCGAATTCACACTCTTCCCTCTCGCCTTCCGAACCTTAACCTTAGAACCATGCTTACTTCCTCTCTTACTTTCCACTCTCTTCCATTCACCCCCTTTCCTACCACTCACCGTATCTTCTTTAGACTCAATCCTACTGCCATCCATTCCTTTTAGCAGAGTCCCTTCAGTAGGAGCAGGGTTCAGGGTTGTAGGTCCTGGGGCTAATCCAGCCCCTGTCATCATGTTATACAGGTCCTGCATCCGTCAGTCCGTCTGATCCTGTCGGTCTCCCATTTCCTTCTTCATCCTATCAGTCTTTTCATTCATCCCTTTTATTTTATTCTCCATTCCCTCCATCATTCCCCGCAACATTTCACACTCCTCTTCTTTCTTTCTCAACTCCAGTCTCAATCGCACTACTTCTTCATTCAATGTTTCCGCTACAGCCATTGTTCCCAAGTTAGTAAAAAGATAGGAGGAGGGAAAAATCAATCAAACTACTTGTCACGCTAATTGGGTATGGACTGCAAACCAATCCCATCACACTCCTGGTTTCAAAGTCTCATATCCCTATTCAGGCGCCAAATGTAGAGGGCTGAAAAATTTAGATTAACCCCAATCGATCCAACCCGCTCCCTACACTAATCTGGACGTGAGAAATCGAAGGAGAATGAAACGGATTGTATTACAGTCCTTTACTAACAAAAAAATACAATATTTATAAAAAAATATGGGTAAATATGCACAAAATATCTACAATAGAGAGGGGCGATTATATTGGAGATCTCCTTACTTTTCACCAAAAAAATACAAAAAGAAAATCCTATATATATGAATACTATTTAATCGATCCTAATAAACATAAAAAATCAAACAACCAAAAAATCCTGACTACTACAGTCAATATATAAACAACAAACAAGTCCTCACTTTGTACAAAGATGATGGGGGGATGTCCAGCTACCTGCCACTCGAGCGAGCAAAATGCCTAGGACTTACAACAAGTGTGGCGCCTCTGCGCTTAATGGAAGATAATGACCTTATTACGCTTGCGTGGCTATTATAAGCCCTCCTTCATTAAGCTATACTATTGGCCTTTATTTATTAACAATAATATATAGCTTTCCAGAATATAATGCTTTGTTTGTAATATAAGGATATATGAAACTAAGTCCTATCTTTCCAGAATATGGCGCTTTGTTTGTAATATAAGGATATATGAAACTAAGTCCTATCTTTCCAGAATATGGCGCCTGGAAAGAAAAAAACAAAACATGGTAATCATTTTTATACATAAAATAAGCATAAAACAAAACAAACCCATTCCCATTCAGACACGCACACATTTTTACAGAGGGAGGGATAGGGTACTGAGAAAAGGGGTGGGAGAATGGCCCTTTTACACACACTCACATTCGCTCCACCACAAGGTGAGTCGATTACATGCAGAATGCTTGAGACTGAATGATTTAGTGTCTGAAGTGATGAGAGATGCCAATGTACATTCGAATAGTCAGATTGGGACTAGGAAGGAGGAAGTTAGGCCTTAGAAATAAGAGATGAGTTATTTAGTTATATCATTCATGAAGATATAGGTATAATATGTATAGTCAGAGGGGAATTGATTGAAGTCTTCAAATGGGTAAAAGGATATAATAAAGGGGATCTGGGTAAGGTTCTTATACTTAGTGAACATGACAGAACACGTAGCAATGGGTTTAGGCTTGATAAGTATAGGTTTAGGAAGGAGATTGGGAGGAATTGGTTTACAAATCGTGTGGTAGATGAATGGAATAGGCTCACTAGACATGTGATAGAAGCCTCCCCTCTGGGTAGTTTTAAGAATAGATAAGATAAATATATGGATGAAGCTGATAGATGGGACTGACTTTTTTTATGTACATATGTATATATTTTTCTAAGGAGTGGGGAGATTATATTTTGCGGTTGCATGAATGGACATAATCCTCTGGATGCATTTTATGTATATTGTAGATTAGATCTGCTGAACTCTTGTTAAGGGTGACAATGTTGATGACTTTTCTCTGGTAAGAAATCTTTTGTGTGTTGACTGGAACAGGAGCTGCCAAGTGTAGGCCATGAATGGTCTTTTGCAGTCTCCTTCTTTTCTTATGTTCTTAACTGTGAGCACGATCGGGACAAGTCGGTGGATGTGGTGTACTTAGACTTTCAGAAAGCCTTTGATAAGGTACCACACTGCCGCCTTCTCCAGAAAGGGCGAGCGCTGGGCAGAGACGGAAAAGTAGCCGGCTGGATCGAGAACTAGCTAAGCTGCAGATGGCAATGGGTGGGGGTGAATGGACAGTCTTCTGTGAGGGTGCCCGTTACTAGCGGGGTGCCTCAAGGTTCTGTCCTGGGACCACTACTATTCATCATCTACGTCAACGACATGGACGGTGACATGGTTGCCAAGATTTCCAAATTTGCCGACGATACCAAGCTTGGTATGAACGTTTACTTTACTTGGTTTACTTGGAGAAGTTTTGAGGTCCGTCCTCATAGCCGTAGTGATCTACCGCTAGTGCCAGTCCTACTGTCCCTTCTCACGAGGCCAGTTGGCCTGTTATGGTGTTGGAGGGGGCCCTTCTGATGGTGGTATACCCTGGCACTGATAGCTCATCCGGCACCATCCACAGAAACTTGTCCAGTGCGCTTTTGAAGCTGTCCACCGGGCAATTGGTCCTCCCTCTCACTTCTTTTGGGAGAGCATTGAAGGTTTTTGGTCCTTCATACCCCAGGCTGGATGCAAGTAAGGTCTTGACCCTCTCTGGAGCTCTTGGTGGGATTGTCTGTCTTTCACACTTGCGCCCATGCCTCTCACTGAAGTATGGCTTGATTTTTGAGGGTGTAGGGTCAGGAACTAGGCCCTCCAGGATTTTCCATGTGTAGATGACCCTATACCTCTCCCTCCTTCTTTGCTGGGAGTAGAGACCTAGTGTTTTCAGTCGGTCCCAGTAGTTGAGGTCCTTCATCCCTCTAATGTGCCTGGTATAGTACCTTTGAACAGCCTCAAGCCTCTGGATGTCTCCTCATTTGTGTGGGGACCAGAGTTGGCTACAATAGTCCATGATGGGTTGGATTAGCGCCTTCCAAAGGGTTAGCATTATCTCTGGGTCTCTTGAGGTAAAAGTTCGCACTACCCAGCCAGCCATCCCCCGAGCCTTTTTAATGGTCTCCGTGATATGGTGCTGGAAAGTGGCGTCCTCCCCTAGATGAACCCCCAGACATTTTACGTGCGGTTTTGGCGTGATCTGCAAGCCTCTCTCCGTGTAGAGGTCAGTGGTGTTTTTCAATGCTTGGTTTGTGCCATATCTCATCATCTCGAACTTATCTTCGTTGAATAGCATATTGCAATCGGAAGCCCAGGCATATACAGCATTGAAGTTGTCTTGTAGGTGGCACACGTCCTCCTTCTCCATTACTGCATGACTGATATGGGTGTCATCGGCAAAGGATAGGAGGGTTGAGTCCACACTCCTACTCATGTTGTTCATATGAATTATGAATAGGAGTGGGCCAAGGACCGAACCTTGTGGGACCCCACTTTTAACTTCAATTTTGTTTGACCTATGGCCATCCACTGCGACTGTTTGGGTGCGGCCTGACAGAAAGTTGTGAAGCCACATTCCTAGCTTGCCCGCAATGCCTAGGTCCCTTGCTTTATGAAGTAGAACTCCATGGTCGACCATGTCGAAGGCTTTGGCGAAGTCAAGGAATACTACGTCAACATTCCTTCCCTCCGATAGGTTCTTTAGCAGCCAGTCGTGGTGCATCAGTAGATTTGAGAAACAGGATCTACCTTTTCAAAATCCGTGCTGACTCTCTTTTATAAGGTAGTTCATCTCGAGATATGCGATGAGTTTGTCCATAACACACTTCTCGATAACCTTGATAATGTGGGATGTGAGGGCAACTGGTCGATAGTTTTTCGGCAGAGTCCTGTCTCCTCCTTTAAATATTGGACTTATTATGGCTTCCTTGAGTAGTGCTGGGATAGTGCCTGTGTCCCAGGAGGATTTCCAGAGCATGTGGATCGGGACTGCTAGGACTTCACTGCAATTCCGAAGTAGGATTGCAGGAATGCCATCCGGTCCAGCAGCGGAGTTTGTCCTTAACTCCTTTATTGCTTTGGCGATGTCTTCAATCATGACCTGAATATATGTGAGAAGGTTCTGATTGGTTGTCCCATCAGTGAAGAAAGTTGTGGGGTCATGGATAATTGCTTGTGCCCTTGGTGTGCTGAACACATTATTATATTGGCTTGCTAGCAGCTTGCAGGTATCTCTCGGGTCATCAGTAGTGATTCCTTGTTCATTCACCAAAGGCCCAATCTGAGATCTGGTCTTGGAGAATTTCTTACAGTAGCTGAAGAAGAATTTTGGGTTACGCTTTATATTTTCTATTGCCTGGTATTCCTCATTCTTCCTCTGGCTCTCGTGTGATTGTTTGATCCTTTGTTCTATGTCCACTATCTTTGCACTGATTGCGAGCCTTCGGACTGCATTGTTGCACTTTCTCAGTTTGGTGTTGAGATTTGCACGATTTCTCATAAGTATTTTTCTATCTTTGGGGATGGTTCGGCTGCGATCTTTTTTCTCACTTTTTCTTGGGACATAAGTAGTGCACACCCCCAGTAGTGTGCTTTTCAGTGCATCCAGTTTGTTATTAGGGTCAGGGTCCTGCAGCACTGTTTTCCAGTCTATTTCCATGAGTTCTTTCCTCAACTGTTCCCAGTCTACCTTTTCACTAAAGAATTTTAAGCATGCAAAAGGAGACATTTCTGGCAGCGGCATGCGTCCCGGGGATGTCCTACTCTTCTTGTAAGTTGTGCCGACTAGTACTAAGTTATGGTCTGAGAGGATTGATTTCTCTACCCTGTAGTTGCTGATAGAGTTCTCATTGTTGGTGAAGTAGAGGTTGAGAATGTTCCTTTGTCTTGTTGGCTTCATTATTTGTTGGTTGAGGAACAGTTTGTCGGCAATCTCCAGAAGGAGTTGGGCTTGAGCTTGGTCTTCTAGTGTACCTCCGCACGTTCTACCTTCTGGCCAACTAATAAAGGGAAAGTTGAAGTCCCCACACAATATGATATCCGACATGGCGGGAGGGGTGGCAGCGGTAACTTTGGTTAGGCCATCCATTGCATTTATAAAACTTGTTAGGCTACATTGGGGTGGACAGTTTGAGGTGGTCGGGCTAGGCCTGAGCCCTCTGGTGAGCCCATCTGACTAGCCTGAGTGGTGGCTGTTTCCTGATTCGCCGGTGTATCTGTCTCTGGGGGGGGGTATTAGGGTTTAGACTAGGGGGGTTGGCGATGACTTCCGAAGTATTCCCTAACATAAGGTGCAATCCCTTGGGCGCCAGGTGATGGAGAGTTCTTTTATTTACACCCTGTTCCTCCCTTTTGCACTTTTCCACCTGGGCCTTGAGTTCCCTGTAGTTTTTGTGGTGATTTTCTGTGCAGGTCTCGCAAGTGAATTTCCTATTTGAATTCACTAGTGAAACGAGGACGTAATCAGGGATTTGCGTACAAGTGTAGTGACACCACATTTGGCAATCACTGCATCTTTTTCCTGTAGCACAGTTTTTTGTGCAAATTCCACATGAGTATATGCTTTCACCGTCTTTGTTTACGTTTTCGCTGTTTACATTCGCGTCGATGGCGGCCATCTTGGATCACTAATGTTTATTTCACTTTCAAGTATACCTAATTGTATCTCGTTATATTTAATTAATCCTTGGATAACTTTTCACCAGAATTAACACGCGTTTTACGGTAATTTAATTCAGTCACAAATACTTTGATAAAAGATTATTTTAAACAGATTCTATTCGGAAAGAGAGCTCGCTAAACTAGATATTTACCTTAATCAAAACTGCTTTCAATTTTTTGTTTAACCTAGGACTATTTTCCTTAACGCTTGCCTGTTAAACCCAGTGTTTTCTGGAAGGGGAGGTTAGGAGGTTGAGTGGGGAATGTAAGAGGTTGAATGATTTGGTGTTTGAGGTGAGAAGAGATGCAAGTGTGCGATTGAAGGGTGAGATTAGTGCTAAGAGGGTGGAAGATAGGGCTAGGACTGGGAACAGTGTGGAAGTTGTGAGTGATGATGAATGGTGGGTGAAAATGGATAGGATAGATAAGTTAGGACAGGTTAGGTGTGTGAATGAGAGGGACATAGAACCTGTTAGGTTGACTAACAGATTCAATGTCCTGAGAGAGGAAGAGTGTGAAAGTGATTTGCCTGGTGTGATTGTGGATGAAAGCAGGATGGGTGGTAGCGTGACTGAGAGCAGGAGGGAGGGTAATGTTAGGCCAAGACAGAATAGGAGAATGACTGAGGTGCTAGTGATGGGTGACTCTCAGATTAGGTATTTAGATAGGAAGGTGAGTGATAGCAAGTGGAAGGGAATGAGAGTTTGTCTGCCGGGTGCTGGTGTAAGTGATGTTTGTGAGAGGTATGATAGGCTGGTTTCGGGGTGTGAGAGGGATGCAGTTGTGATTACGCATGTGGGAGTGAATGATGTAAAGAAGGTGGGTACATGTGAGTTACGTGAGCAGTATAAAAGGTTAGTTGAAAGGATGAGTAAAAGCAGGGTAAAAGGTGTTGTTTCTGGTGTGCTTCCGAGATTGGATGTGGGGGTAGAATGGTTGTCGCGTGCAATTGGTTTGAATGAATTTGTGAAAGGACTGTGTGAGGAGCTAGGATTGGTGTTTGTAGATGTCTGGGGAGGGTTTTACGGGAATAGGAGATGGTATGCGATGGATGGGCTCCATCTTAGTCGGGCAGGTGTTGAGGTTCTATGGGGGGAGCTGGATAGTGTGATTAGGTCCTTATGGGTGGGAAACTAGAAGCTGTTAGAGGTAAGGGAATAACAGGAATAGAGGGCAGGTGTAGGAAATGGAAGGGATGCAGTGATAGAGGAATAGCTAGGGGAGAGGGCATACTGATGCGTTATAGGGGGACTAATGCACAAGTGAATGAGCAGATAACTAGGAATAAAAAAGCACAATGCAATGAAGATGAGAATAATAAAAAAACCTTAAAAATATACTACACAAATCGTCGGAGTATAAGGAATAAGATAGATCTCTTAAGAGCGTTAGCAAGTGAAGAGAATTTTGATATAATTGCGATAACAGAGTCATGGCTTGATTTGGCAGGTAATCACTTTAAACCTGAGGTTGAGATTGAGGGCTTTAACATGTTCCATACAGATAGGAATAGGAAGAGAGGAGGAGGGGTTATTATTTATATTAAAGATAATCTCCAGTGTTGTGTAAACAGTACAATTAAATTAGATGATAACACAGAGTCATTATGGCTAAATGTAAAGGAAGGTAAAAACAGGCTTGTCTTAGGATTATTATACAGACCACCAAATCTTAGTAAGGAAGCTTCAAATCTTCTGTGGCAGGAGATTGAACGGGCATGTAGAAGTAAGCATGTGTGTATAATGGGCGATTTTAATTACAGAAATATAGACTGGGAAGCTCTTGTGGGTGATCAGGAGGCTGAGGAATTTTGGAATGTTGTCCAAGATAATTTTCTGAGGCAGATTATTAACGAACCCACTAGAGGTAATAATATACTGGATTTAGTTCTGACAAATAGGGAAGAAGTTATTAAGGATACTGAGATTGGATGAAATTTGGGTAATAGTGACCATTGTGAAATTAGATTTAAGATGAAATGGAATGGTATTGATAGTAGCATGAACAATGTTAAAATTCCTGACTTTAGAAGAGCAAATTATAATGGGCTCAGGACTTACCTGGAGGCAGTTGTACAGAAACCAGGCAATGAAATCAATTCAGGAATAGATTCAATGATATCAGTTAGTGGAGACAATAATCACCAGGAGGAAGAGATTACAATTGAAGAGGAGTATGAAAGAATAATTGAGCAATTAATTACAGGTCAGATGATTAACATTCCATATAAGGAGATTAGGACTAAAAATAATGACCCAAAATGGATGACAGATAAAATTAAGCATTATATTGGCATTAAAAAGGGCATTTATAGGAAAATAAAAAATGGAGAGGATCACTTAAGGCAGAGATATAATGAACTAGCAAGAGATGTTAAAAAGTTAGTTAGAGTAGCAAGGAGAAATTATGAAATTAAAGTGGCAAATAGGGCAAAGGAAGATCCTAAAAGTTTTTATCAATTATACAAAACTAAGGTTAGAGATAAAATAGGCCCACTTATAGATTCCAATGGAGAATTAGTGAGTGATAGGGACTCAATGGCTGGAATGCTAAATGACTTTTTTCTCTCAGTATTTACACAGGAGGATACTCTAAATATACCTGAGGTGTCAATGATCTTTCGGGGTAATGATGAAGAGAAATTTAAGGATATATTGATCACAAAGGAGATAGTGACAAAGGAAATTGATAAAATCAAAAGTAGTAAAGCACCCGGTCCTGATGAGCTCTTTCCTAGAATTTTGAAAGAATGTAAGGACGTGTTAAGTGAGCCCCTAGCATGCATCTTTAGAAAATCATTGGAGAGTGGCATTGTGCCAGTGGCATGGAAGAAAGCCAATGTGATACCTATATTTAAGAAAGGGAAAAAAAACAAATATGTCTAATTACAGACCAGTAAGTTTGACATCAGTGGTAGGGAAAATGATGGAATCTATTATAGCAAGGAATATTAGAGATCACTTGGATAAGCATAAGTTGATAAAAGAATCACAGCATGGCTTTAGTAAGGGTAAATCCTGTATGACTAATTTGCTGTCTTTTTATAGTAAGGTGTATGAAGCAGTAGATAATGATGAAAACTATGATATTTTATACTTGGACTTTAGTAAGGCTTTTGATCGAGTGCCACACTTACGACTTCTGAGCAAAGTTAAAGCACACGGGATCGATGGCAGTATATTTAGGTGGATTCAGTCATGGCTTGGTGACAGACACCAAAGAGTTAGTATAGATGGAGTTAAATCTGAGTGGGGGTGTGTTAGCAGTGGAGTTCCTCAAGGATCTGTTTTGGGTCCCTTGCTATTCTTAATTTATATTAATGATCTTGACATAGGTATAAGTAGTGACCTGAGTAAATTTGCTGATGATACTAAGCTAGGTAGGGCCATTAGGGCTGATTCTGATGCTGTTGTAATGCAGGAGGAATTGACCATTCTGTCCAATTGGGCCGAGAAATGGCAAATGAAGTTTAACATAGACAAATGTAGTGTACTTAGTATAGGTAGAAATAATCCATTGAATAGTTATAAATTAAATGGCAGAATTTTAGGGAGGACTGATTGTGAGAGAGACTTGGGTATTTTGGTAAGTTCAGAGTGCTGAAGTCATTCTAAAACTGTATCTGGCGCTAGTTAGGCCTCATCTAGACTATGCAGTACAATTTTGGTCACCATATTATAGGAAGGATATTGATTTGCTTGAGTCTGTGCAGAGAAGGATGACAAAGATGATTGGTGGGCTAAGGAACTTACATTATGGTGAAAGGCTCAGAAAACTAAATCTACATACATTGGAAAGGAGAAGAGTCAGAGGGGAATTGATTGAAGTCTTCAAATGGGTAAAAGGATATAATAAAGGGGATCTGGGTAAGGTTCTTATACTTAGTGAACATGACAGGACACGTAGCAATGGGTTTAAGCTTGATAAGTATAGGTTTAGGAAGGAGATTGGGAGGAATTGGTTTACAAATCGTGTGGTAGATGAATGGAATAGGCTCACTAGGCATGTGATAGAAGCCTCCTCTCTGGGTAGTTTTAAGAATAGATTAGATAAATATATGGATGAAGCTGCTAGATGGGACTGACTTTTTTTTATGTACATATGTATATATTTTTCTAAGGAGTGGGAAGATTATATTTTGCGGTTGCATGAATGGACATAATCCTCTGGATGCATTTTATGTATATTGTAGATTTGATCTGACGAACTCCTGTTAAGGGTGACAATGTTGATGACTTTTCTCTGGTAAGAAATTTTTGTGTGTTGAATGGAACAGGAGCTGCCAAGTGTAGGCCATGAATGGTCTTTTGCAGTCTCCTTCTTTTCTTATGTTCTTATGAGTTCAGCCAGGAAGTTGCATGAATGGACATAATCCTCTGGATGCATTTTATGTATATTGTAGATTTGATCTGACGAACTCCTGTTAAGGGTGACAATGTTGATGACTTTTCTCTGGTAAGAAATTTTTGTGTGTTGAATGGAACAGGAGCTGCCAAGTGTAGGCCATGAATGGTCTTTTGCAGTCTCCTTCTTTTCTTATGTTCTTATGAGTTCAGCCAGGAAGTTTGGTTTGTTATATCCAAAATTTGTTATATTGAGGGTTTACTCAAAGGATGCAAAGGATGGAAATACAGCAAGCCTGCATGAAGATCTTCGAAAGATTGGGGAGTGGTCTGATACATGGCAAATGCCTTTCAACGTAAATAAATGCAAAATGATGCATATCGGCCACAGAAACCCCCAATCTCAATATATTCTTAAGGGCACTGCTCTTGAATCCACCGACACTGAGAAGGACTTGGGTGTAACTATCATGAGTGACCTCAAGTTCTCGAAACAGTGTATTGAGGTGGAGAAGAAAGCCCAAAGGATGTTAGGCTACATAAAGCGCCAGTTTGGATACCGTAACAGAGAGATCGTACTTTGTACAACTCCCTCGTTCGGCCGCACCTGGAGTACGCCGTACAATTTTGGAGTCCTTCATTCCGAAAAGACATCGCGAGATTGGAACGCGTGCAAGCCAGGGCAACCAAACTGATTCCCTCTATCAGACATAAAAGTTATGAAGATAGATTAAGGGAACTAGATATGTTCTCGCTGGAGACCCGGAGACTACGTGGTCAGCTTATCGAAGTATTCAAAAACTTTGAGGCTTCAACAGACTGGAATACGGGGATATTTTCCAGCTCAGCGAGGGGAGAACAAGAAATCACGGCTTTAAACTTGAACTGAAGCGATACCACCGTGATCTGTGTGGGTAATTCTTCACTTACAGTATCTGCAAGTAGTTGGAACGCACTTCCGACGGAAGTGGTGAACAGTGAATCTGTTGACCAGTTCAAGTTAAGACTAGATAAAGTCTTGCGAAATCGCCGTTAAGATCCTCGCGAGTGATCTTCGAGGTTGCCAACGGACACCTTCGAAGATTGCGCCAAAAGTACCCTCCTTGTATGGACGGTAAGGTCTTCTAGGGTACTTATTTTCCTTGTAGCTCCTTGTAACAGAAAGATGATTGACAAATACAGGAGAGGTGCTCAGGGATCTGGTAAGTTTATGCCTGGCCAAATTGGTGTGGGAGGCATTATAGTAACTTAGATGTAACTTACTCAGGTCAAAGTACCCATACCAAATACTCCTGTAGTACATACAACAACAATATTGGAGAGGAGGATTCATTTGAATTCGATAGGTGCCAACTATGTACTGTGGCCTTCCACCTCGTGCCTTCAAAATTATTGTAGAATTTTCTGATGCAGGCATACCTACATTTGTACAGCATGTAGACTTAGTGAAAATCCTAGACAAAACCCCAACACCACAGGCGAACTAAAAGTTGGTCAGTCCCAGCTCTTTGAAACAGTAAAAGCATTGAAATAAACTGTTACCAAACTGGCCGCTAAGGTTAATTCAATCTTAAACAACCAACACACAAATCCCCCACCACCTAACACTCAAACCCACTCCCACAAATATCAAACAATATATCTATGAGGAAGCCATAGAAATAAGGGAGAGGGAAAAATGAGCTAGTTTAGTGGTTGTTAGGGGGCTAGGGAATGATCCCCAAACAGTAAAAACAAAGCCCAGAAAATGAATGACCTGATTAATATTGTCCCAACTAATGACAATATAGTACAGGGGGACATCACTAATGATTGGACAAAAAGGGAATTACTAAATACTGCCAAAACCCTGAGGAAGTCAACTTCTTACAACACTGTAAGAAATCTTTTGTGTGTTGAATGGAACAGGAGCTGCCAAGTGTAGGCCATGAATGGTCTTTTGCAGTCTCCTTCTTTTCTTATGTTCTTATAAACAAAGACAAGCCATTAAGGAAAGAATGGGACTTAGCAGTGTCAGCAGGCAACCAAACCTTACTACCACAACTACCCTCCCACCAAGTACACCAGAATATGGTGCATTTGTAGGCCTACCTCCAGAAAGGGATTCCCAACAGCCTCCAAAAAACTAAAAAGCTCTACTTCCTCTCCATTCACCATCCTGAAATTTGCCCTAGCCAATGTAAATAGTCTCTGGTAAAATTCCTGTAGTAATTAAGCTTGGTCATGATCATGATCTAGCCATAATTTGTATAACAGAATCATGGCTGACCCCACTCATTACTACCCATGCAGTACATATTCCTCATTACACCTTGTTCAAAAATGACTCATCTTCTGAGACCCCAAACATGTGTGTCTGCATTTATACTAAATACTTCCTCAAGGCAACATCACTAGATACTCCCACATTTCAGAACACACTAGCCCTACACTTACACAAGTATAACCTCCATATACTTTTAGTCTACTGCCCCTGATCACACATCCCAATTGAAGGTGAAGGTGAATCATTATGGATAGATATTAAGGTTGGTAAAAATAGGAAAATACACTTGGGAGCTTTTTATAGACCACCAGGACAGACTGATTACATTGATGAGTTAATGATTAGGGAAATAAGTAAAGGATGCAAGGAAGATACAGTTATTCTTGGTGACTTTAATTTAACTTCTGTAGACTGGGAAAATATGATAGGAAGAGATAGAGCAAGTTGTAAGTTTATGGAGTGTTTTGAAGATAACTTTTTGACCCAATTTGTTAATAAGCCAACAAGGGGTGCCAATATATTAGATCTAATTCTTTCAAATGATGATCACCTAGTTCAAGGATTGAGTGTAGGGGAATCATTGGGAAACAGTGATCATCAGATGGTTCGGTTTAATTTGCAAATAGTTAAGGGTAAAACAACGACAAACTCCACAAAAATTGCAAGTTTTTATAGGGGAGATTATGATAAATTACGCAGCATGCTAAATCAGATTAGGTGGAATATAGAATTCCATGGAAAGAATACTTATGAGATGTGGGATATTTTTAAGACTATATTAAACATGGTTCAGGAAAAGTGTATTCCAATGAAGTCTATTAGGAAGAAATGTAGGAAACCATTATGGTGGAATCAAGAAATAGCTAATAAAGTTTCAGAGAAAAAAAGTGCATACCAGAGATTACAAAGTGAGAGTAGTTTAGATAATTTAAACCATTATAGGTCAACCAGAAATGAACTAAATAAGATTATTAAGAAGACCAAAAGGACAGAAGAAATTAATTTAGCTAAAAATAATAATAAAGATCCTAAAAAATTCTGTAGCTATTATAGAATCAATAATAAATCCAACAGTGATAAAATAGGGCCTATTAAATATGAAGGGGTTTTGAAAGAATCTGGTGAGGAAATAGTTGAGCTCCTTAATGATCATTTTGCTTCAGTATTCACAGAAGAGAAACCAGTTAGATTAATTGATGATAATTCTAGGTCAAGGGAAGTAGTGATAAATTCTATTAATATAGACAAAGAAGAAATTAAAGGGCTTATAATGCAGTTAAATACTAGTAAGGCATCTGGCCCTGACAACATTCATTCTAGGATACTCAAAGAAGGTGTAGAAAGTATTGCAGTAGCTCTTGAGAAGATATTTATTAGATCGCTAGAGTCTGGAGAAATACCAAATGATTGGAAATTGGCAAATGTAGTGCCAATTTTTAAAAAGGGAAGCGAAGATGATCCAAATAACTTTAGACGGGAATAGGAGGTCGTATGCGATGGATGGGCTCCATCTTAGTCAGGCAGGTGTTGAGGTTCTATGGGGGGAGCTGGATAGTGTGATTAGGTCCTTACGGGGGGGAAACTAGAAGCTGTTAGAGGTAAGGAAATAACAGGAATAGAGGGCAGGTGTAGGAAATGGAAGGGATGCAGAGATAGAGGAGTAGCTAGGGGAGAGGGCATACTGATGCTAGGTTTTGATAGTATACTTACTACTTTCGGTATACTTTCGGTGAATTCTGCCTGTTAATGGCAAGGCTGAAGTCGGCTTCCGCCTAACCCGCTTGATCCCACATTCTCCTCCCTTTCCAGAGTTTGAATTACTTCTGGCAAGGTGTTGTGGTGACGGCTGGGGTATCCTGGTGTTGGTGGATTGTCTTCTAGTCCTTGAAGCCACTTATCCAGATTATTTTTGAAGGCTTCAGGGCTAATTCCACTCAGGTCTCTTAGTTCTTGCGGGAGACAGTTGAATAAGCGGGGCCCATTGTACGTGAAGGAGTTGTGGGCCAGGTTTCTTACTCGCTGTACGGTGCCCTGTACTCCCTTGATGTAACTGAGTCTCCCTTTCCTTGGGTGTTGGTTGGTGACTATGGCCACATTTGGCACTCTGCCTTCCAATATCTTCCACATGTAGATTATTGTGTACCGATCCCGTCTCCTTTGTAATGAGTACAGTTTCAGTTCTCTGAGTCTGTCCCAATAGTTTAAGTGCTGTACCTCTTGGATTCGTGCCGTGTATGATCTTTGGATGCCTTCAAGGGTAGTTATTTCTTGTATTTTATGGGGGGACCAAAGCTGGCAACAGTACTCTAGCCTTGGGAGAACTAGAGACTTCCAGAGTGTTTTAAGGCACTGCCCTTCTCTGGAAGCAAAAGTCCTTAACACCCAACCACTCATGCTCTTTCCTGCTTCAGCTACAGTATTTATGTGGTGGGTAAAAGTAGCATCACTGCTCATGTGGACTCCCAGATCCTTGACATGCTCCTTATCTTCTATCTGCTGTTCATCATATTTGTAGTTGGTGGAGCTCTTGAGTATGTCGTTTCTCCCATATCTTACTAATTCAAATTTTTCTCCATTTAGGAGCATGTTGTTGGTTGATGCCCAGTCCAGTATTCTCTGCAGGTCTTCTTGTACTTTAGCTGCATCTTCTGGGCTTGTTACTTGCCTTTTTATCCTTGTGTCGTCTGCAAAGGAGGATGCTTCGACATGCTCCAGGTTGTTGTCTATATCTCCCACATGTATTATGAACAGGAGTGGACCTAGCACTGAGCCCTGCGGAACACCGCTCCGCACACTGCTAGGTAACGACAGTTCACCTTGCACAGATACCTGCTGGGTCCTCCCAGTTAGGAAACTGTGTAGCCATTTTCCAAGTGAGCCTTCTATTCCAAGGCTTCGTAATTTATGTAATAGGATCCCGTGATCCACTTTGTCGAAGGCCTTTGCAAAATCCAAATATATTACATCGGCATTTTGTCCATCCCGTATGGTTTCTAGAATTCTCTCATAGTGTTGGAGTAGTTGAGACAAACATGAGCGGCCCTGTCTGAAGCCGTGTTGTCCGTCATTGAAGGCTCTCTTTGATTCTATAAATTCAACCATCCTTTTTCTCACTATTCTTTCACAGATCTTGACAAGATGGGATGTCAGGGCTACTGGCCTGTACTTGCTAGCTTGGCCTCTGCTGCCTCCTTTATGAATGGGCGTAATGATAGCCGACTTGAGGGCTACTGGTACAGTACCATTCTGCAGTGAGAGAGACCAGAGCATCTGGAGGGGTTTGGCTAGTTCTTGACTGCAGTTTCTTAGCAGCTGAGAGTGGAAGCCATCTGGTCCAGCCGCTGCATCTGGGGCAATCAATTTAATTGCCTCTATTATGTCCTTCTCCCCAATGTTGATTGATGAGAGTGTGTGAGGAGTACTTGGTCGAGCAGTGAAAAAGGTTCCTGCATCTAATATCCTCTCTTCTTCCCTTGGGTTGCTGAAAACACCTTCATACTGGTTCTTCAGTATGTTAGCCATTTGTTTGGGGTCTGCTGTCGGCTCACCATCCGGTCTGTAGAGAGGTCCCACTGGTGATTTGGTTTTCAGTTTCTTCTTTGCATATGAGAAGAAGTACTTTGGGTTTTCCTTAATTCGGGTTATTGCTTCTCTTTCTTCCCTGCGTTGTTGTTCCTCATGCGACTGTCTTAGTTTTGTTTCAACCTCTTCAATCTGGGACCGTATTCAGGGAAATTTTATGGCTCAAAGTGCGGCAGGGATAGGAAGCAAACACAGATTTGTAGAAGGTAGGCAGGCTAATGGAAGTGCTTTAGGGTTAAATTACTTGAGTAGTGATAGTGGTCAGGGAAATACAAGAGTACAGGGTCGGGGAAGGAGAGAAAGGAGATGCAGAGGAGATAGGTCCTCAGGTGATCAGGGATAAGTGGGCTGAGTTGTCTTTACACAAATGCACGTAGTCTTAGAAATAAGAGGGATGAATTATTTAGTTATATCATTCATGAAGATATAGATATAATATGTATAGTTGAATCATGGGTTAATGATAATGTCAGTGAATTTGAACTAGAAGGTTGTACTATGTACATTAGTCAAAGGAGAGATAGGACTGGTGGTGGGTTGATTATTTATATAAAAAATAGCATTTCTTCAAATCTAAATAACTCTATAAAGCAAGGAGAAGGTGAATCATTATGGATAGATATTAAGGTTGGTAAAAATAGGAAAATACACTTGGGAGCTTTTTATAGACCACCAGGACAGACTGATTGCATTGATGAGTTAATGATTAGGGAAATAAGTAAAGGATGCAAAGAAAATACAGTTATTCTGGGTGACTTTAATTTAACTTCTGTAGACTGGGAAAATATGATAGGAAGAGATAGAGCAAGTTGTCAGTTTATGGAGTGTTTTGAGGATAACTTTTTGACCCAATTTGTTAATAAGCTAACAAGGGGTGCCAATATATTAGATCTAATTCTTTCAAATGATGATCACTTAGTTCAAGGACTGAGTGTAGGGGAATCATTGGGAAACAGTGATCATCAGATGGTTCCGTTTAATTTGAAAATAGTTAAGGGTAGAACAATGACAAACTCCACAAAAATTCCAACTTTTTATAGGGGAGATTACGATAAATTACGCGGCATGCTAAATCAGATTAGGTGGGATATAGAATTCCATGGAAAGAATACTTATGAGATGTGGGATATTTTTAAGACTATATTAAACATGGTTCAGGAACAGTGTATCCCGATGAAGTCTATTAGGAAGAAATGTAGGAAACCATTATGGTGGAATCAAGAAATAGCTAATAAAGTTTCAGAGAAAAAAAGGGCATACCAGAGATTTCTGAAGCACTAGGGGGTGCTCTCATCTGTTTCTCTTTAGGAGCACCACAACCAGTAGATGATGTCTCAGGGTCCTAGTAGACCACCTCCCGAGGCTAAGGTTTTTTTTAAATCCATATGCATGTTAATTTCATGTTTGGCCCCAGGAGCCAAGAGCTACAGCCTACTGTGTCTGCGCCAGGTCTGGGCACTAGGCAAGCGTAAGGGCTACCTCATCCCCAGGGAGACTGTTCCTTTTAAAAAGCAGGACCTGTGATGCGTCATTTTTGTCCACGCCGGAGCTGATCCGCTTCCCAAGCATATCCCCAGCCCAGGATGACTCTAAAGAGTGATCCTCCTGGCAGGTGGCACTGTTGGCCCGTATTAGAAGCATACATTGGAGCTGTTTGGTCTGATCTCAAGCTGATGACCTGTACAGTATGGATAACCCTCTACCCCAGAATAGGTGGAGTAGGGGACCCAGCTTCCCTTAGCATAGCTCGCCAATTTCTTGGTGATCTATGCAGTATGGGTAGCCCTCGCCCACAATGATGAGTCGTGTAGGAAGCTTGGGCCCCCCTCCCACCCAAGCATGGCTCATCAGATCATCGAGACACACAATCGACCCCCACCACCACTGCCACATAAATGCAGATCCTGTTAGGGGGGTTCCTAAGTGCAGAGCACCCACTGAGTCTCGGAGCCCAAAGGAATACCAAGAAGAAAGTGGGCCTGACTCCCTATCCTTCACTTACCCACCCCCCTAACACTTTTTTGTGCATTACTGGTACCAGATATTAGATAGACCATCATGAGTGGATCCTGTGTATGTGGTTTTGGGGTGTGCATTTTTGTATACACATCTTTTATTTATTAATGTTAGGAGGAGGGTGAAATCAATCAAACTACTTTACCAATATACAGACGAACTGCAATCAAATCAAATTTCCCTGGTTTTGAGATCTCAAGGTCCCTATTCGGGAGCCAAATGTAGCGGGCCGAAAATATATCTCTAATCCCACTCGATCCAACCCGCTTCCTACACTGTCTGGATGTGAGAAATCGAGGGAGAATGAAACGGATTGTATAGACAGTCCCTTTACTTACAAAAAAAGTACAATGATAGTTACAGTAATTTATATTTACAAGGGAAGTGTGCACACTTCAAAATGAGGCCAAATTCCCCAATCCAAATAAGATACCAAAAGAGAATTTTATAACAGGCGAATACAACAAATTTACTTAAATATATCTACACAAAACATAAAAAACACAACAACAACTAAACTAAAAGGGGCACGCGCTATCACTTTGTAGCGGGCCGAAAAATTTAGACTAACCCCAATTGATCCAACCCGCTTCCTACACTAATCCGGACGTGAGAAATCGAAGGAGAATGAAACGGATTGTATGTACAGTCCTTTACTAACACGAAAAAAAATACAATATTTACAAAAATATGGGTAAATATGCACCCAATGAGCCTATATATATATATATATATATATATATATATATATATATATATATATATATATATATATATATATATATACTAATCAATCCTATCTTGGAACCAAATCAATCAAAAAAATATATATTAATACTAAGAGTGCATATACAAAAGGGGACAACCAAAACAAGAGACAACAAAAGAGGAGTTTTCTTACGTGGTACCACGGTTTATTATTTGCCGGCTTCCCCGGGGGAAAATCTTGTTGGTAGTCACTCTTGTGACAAAATTGGGTGTGCGGGGCTTTTGGTGCCTGCCACCTCGGAGCTCAGATGTCTTTAAGATCTAGTCAAGTACCATTAGAAGACTTCTTATATCTTCTTTGAATATCTTCAAAGATATTTTCTTACAGTGGCTCTTGCAAAATGCAGGCAATGTTTTTGTTTGATTTGTTCTTTTCTTTTTTTTTTCTTCTATTCTGGTACTTTAACGCTGTCTCATAAAATCTTTAACATTTAGTAGCTAATAAAAAAAACATGAGATGTTAAATAACCTTATACATACAACATGAAATCAAATACATATGTACAAAAGAAAATATAAAATAAAAACCCATTCCCACTCACACACACATTCTTACAGAAGGAGGGAAAGGGTACTTAGAAAAGGGGTGGGAGAATGGCCCTTTTACACACAATCACATTCGCTCCACCACAACTTGTGTGCTGGAGGTGGGTGGTAGTAGGCTAACATAAAAGGAAGCAGGATTGTCAGCCAATGCGGGTATGATGGTCCAGGTGTCTAGCGAGGTATGAAAGCCCTCCATCTCAGGGCTGGGTGGAGCACTCATCTAGAGAACCCTTCTTGCCGTCTGTCCAAGCTTCCACTCTCTTTAGAAGAGATATATCCTCCATTTAGGACCCATTTACTTATACATGGAAGGGAAACTAATAAGTGGGCATTACCCGAGTAAATTTATCGACTAGCTTACCTCTCAATGTATATCCAAACAATCCTCAAAATATAATCTTTTGATAAAAGATTATTTTAAACAAGTACAATCTGGTAAAAGATTATTTTAAGCAAAGTACAACCTGAGAAAAAAACGGTTTTAATACATGAAATCAAATACATATATATACAAAGAGAAAATATAAATAAAACCTCATTCCCACTCACACACACATTCTTACATTTTTTTTTTTTTTTTTTTTATAAGAGCTCATCTGGCGACTGCCTACTTGGGCATTAGTCGCCGTATTAAAACTGGCCTAGTTCTAGGCTACTTTAAAATGAAATTAAAGAGAAAAAAAAACAACACCCCAAAAGGGGGAAAGGAAGCAAGCTGGTGCGTCGGAGAGAGGTCCCCCCGGCGCAGGAGCGTGCAACTAAAGAAAAAAAAACAAACAAAAAACAAAACAAATGCAAAAAAACAACAAAAAAAAAACAAACAAACCTTGCTTAAATAATAGGGAGAAGGCCGGCCTCCCCCAAGAAGTCAACAAGTCCACAAGTCAGTGTGCACGAATCTGTCCCAAGCACAAGGGACAGGCGGTAGCGACCCCGCCCATCCCGGTACTGGGACAGGTATCGTGCGCGAAGATCACCCAGACTGGGACATTCGACAAGAATGTGCCGAACAGTCTGGGGGACGACGCAGTCGTTGCAATAGGGCGCAGGCGAGCGCTCCATCAGATAGCGATGCGTCACACGAGTGTGTCCGATTCGGAGACGACAGAAAGCAACCTGAAGCCGCCGCGGCATTGGGGGATAGGTCCATGGGAACAGTCGCGGCGCAATGGCACGCAACTTTAAGTTCCCTTCGACCGTCTCCCATCTTCTTTGCCAAGCAGTCCGAAGAGCTGCCCGTATTCCTGCCATGTAGTCGGTGTGAGGAAGAGCGAAACGCTGGTCCGGTCGCAGAGTCCTCGCGGACTCTTTGGCGCCCTCATCGGCGCGCTCATTCCCCGCAATTCCTACATGTCCAGGAACCCAGCAGAAGATAATCTCGACATCTGCCCGGCTCGCCAAAACCGTGGCGTCACGGATATCGCGAACCAGGGGATGCGGAGATTCCAATGCCCCGAGAGCACTCAGGGCGCTTTGTGAGTCGCTATAGATCACAATCCGGTCTCCGAACCGGGCACGTCGCGTAATCTCCCGTACCGAGTGGTGTATTGCCACCAGCTCGGCCGTGAAGACAGACGCAGCGCCTGGAAGAGCCCCGCTGACTTCAAACAGAGGGGATACGGCGTGGAAGCCGACCCCCTCTTGGGACTTGGAGCCATCCGTATACACTGGCACGGTACCAGCGTGACACGATGTGTGCTCCAAAAAGGTCGAACGCAATACTCCCGGCGCAGTACAAGCTTTGGGAGCAGAGGCGTGGCGACAAATAGCCAAATGTGGTACCCTCCAGGGTGGCGTCCTGGGCAGAACCAGGGGCGCCACCGGCCCGAGAGCTATATCTACCTCTCGAAGGAGTTTCCTGGCCCTAAACCCAAAGGGCTTAGGGTATGACTGGCGTCTCTCGGCGGCATAGGCACCATCGAGATCAGCTGCGGATGCAGTGAGAGCTGTTGGCGACTGAGGGAGGCGCCGGGCTCGCGCGTACAGGCGAGTGATGCACTGCACGCGGCGCAGAGCGAGTGGCATCTCCCCAGCATCGACCAACAGGCTCTCAATGGGGGAAGTGCGGAAGGCACCGGTCGCAAGGCGAAGGCCGGTGTGGTGGATCGAATCCACCTTCCGCAATAAACGCTCGGCTGCGGATGCATAAAACTCGCATCCGTAGTCGAGCTTCGAGCGAACAAAGGATCGATAAAAAAGTAAGGCGGTAGCCCTATCAGCGCCCCAAGCGCTGAACGTCACGGAACGGAGAATGTCCATGGCGCGGGTACAAGAGACCCTAAGGCTGCGAATATGAGCCTCCCAGGTGAGGCGTCGGTCGAATACAAGACCAAGGAAACTGTGCGACTCAACCACATCCAGGCGCACCCCATTAAGAAACAAATCTGGGTCGGGGTGAAGCCGTGGATGGCGGCAGAAGTGCACCACCTTAGTCTTGGCCAAAGAAAACCGAAACCTGTGCGCTTCGGCATAGCGAGAGACGCGGTTCAATGCCTGTTGGAGTCGACGCTCCAGAGTTGGCATCTGGACGGCGCCAAAAGAGATCGAAAGGTCGTCCACGTAGAGCGTAGCGAGAACATCTTCCGGAGGTGATGCCGTTGATGCTCAGGGCAAAGAGTGTGACACTGAGGACACTTCCCTGCGGGACACCCTCTTCCTGCTCCTTTGGGCCGGAGAGGGCTCCCCCCACCCGTACGCGGAATCGACGATCTCGCAAAAATTCAGATATAAAAATTGGGAGGCGTCCCCTCGCCCCCATTGTGTGGAGAGTCTCCATGATACCGTATCGCCATGCGGTATCATAGGCCTTCTCCAGATCAAAAAACACCGTGGCGTAGTGCTGTCTACGAAGGAAAGCCTCGCAGACGGCACTTTCCAGTCGGAGCAGAGCATCCGACGTGGAGTGGAACTTACGGAAGCCGCACTGAGCAGAAGACAGATGGCCTCCGCTGTCCAGGAAATAGGCTAATCTAACATTTACCAATTTCTCCATCAACTTGCACACGCAAGAGGTTAGAGAGATTGGGCGGAAACCGGTCGGAGTAGAGTGATCTCTCCCCGGCTTGCGAAAGGCGAGCACAGTAGCGATTCGCCAGGAGTCTGGGAGAAGACCTTCCACCCAGATCCTGTTGAGCAAATCTAACAGAAAGGCCATGCCTCGCTCACCCAGGTGTCGAAGCATGGCGTACGGGACATCGTCCGGACCATGGGCGGTGTCCGCGCACGAAGCGAGAGCGGAACGCAACTCACTCACAGTAAACTTGTCGTTGAAGGGTTCTCCGCCTCTGGAGGTAAAGTCCAGCCGGCGGCCTTCCGCGACATCACGACGTGCATTGAATGCTGGCGGAGCAGCATCACGGCTAGAGAATGCGGAAAAAGCGGTCGCTAAGGATTCCGCCACGGACGCGGGGTCCGAGATTGCGGTCCCATTCTCCTGGAGAACGGGAGGGGGGTCCTGCGAGAACTTGCCCCGAATCCTTTTGACTCGCTTCCACACCTCAGCTAAAGGGGTCTTCCCGTTAAGTGAAGACACGTATGCCCGCCAAGAAGAGCGGCGGGCGTGCTTCGAAATATACCGGAACCTAGCCCTAGCCCGACGAAATTCAGCGACAGTGAAATCGTTCGGGCGGCGCTTATAGCGCATGTAGGCATAACGCTTCTGTTTGAGGGCCGTCTCACACTCGGCCGACCACCATGGGAGTGGTCGGCGTGCAAAACGGCCAGACGTCCTAGGAATAGTAGTCAGGCCTACGGCGATGAGGTTGCCGGAGAAGAACTCAACGGCCTCATCTACCGACCTAAACTCCTCGACTGAGATAGAGAATTCAGTCATTTCCTGAAATGCAGGCCACCGCGCCCGCGCCAAGCACCACCGAGGTGGTCTCTCAGGCGGCAGTTGCCCTGAAAATGATATTTGAATGGGAAAGTGATCACTACCATGGAGGTCATCGACCACCCCCCAATCAAAATCAGGCTGTGCATCCGAAGAGCACAAAGATAGGTCAAGGCAAGAAAATGAAGCGGTTCTCGGACAGTGATGCGTAAACTCATCCACGTTTAGGACACCCATCTCAAGCTCTTCGATCAGATCGGCAAGGACTTGTCCCCTGGGATTTATGGAGTAATCTCCCCAGAGAGGATGCCTGCCGTTCAGATCTCCAAGCAAGAGATAGGGCCTCGGCAACCGTGCCACGACGCGGCGGAAGTCCCCTGCGTCGAAGTCAGCTGACGGTGGAATGTACGCAGAAATGATAGTATACCTCCTATCCAGGTGCAGCTGCACAGCCACTGCCTGAAAGGAGGTATCTAAAGAGAAAGGAAGAACGGAGACATCATGCCGGGTGTAAACCGCGCATCCCCCAGCCCGGCCATCCCGCGGTGGTGGGGTCGCAAGACCCTTATACCCCGGGAGGGCAGGCAGCGGGCACGCGCCTCGCATGGTCTCCTGCAAAAAAATAGCTAACGGGGAACGGGACGAGACGAGCCTCCGCAGCTCCTCCCAGTTGGCCCGGAGTCCACAGCAATTCCATTGAAGGAATATGCCCTCCAGGCCTAGCTCGGAGGAGACGCGGGGGCCCTCCTCGAATTGAAGACCCTCACGGGAATGGCCGTACGCTTCCCGGGGGCAGACCCCCGGGCGCTGTTGGCCGGACAAAGCGCTGAAGGCGCTGTCGCCTTCGAGGACTTATTGGGGGAGGTTGGGCTCGCCATGCGAGTCTTTTCCTCCCTCCGCCTCGAAACCTTAGGCGGGCGTTGCGGCTTGGGAGGCGGGGGGCCCTCTTTTCGAGGAACCACCGTCTCCGAGCCACTCGCTCCACCTCGGGGCGTGGGCGAAGGGGCCGAAGCTCCTTTGTTGCTGTCCTCCTTTCGGGGAACAGCTTTAGGAACCCCGGAAGACGGCCTAGCGACCATCTTCAGGGGTGTTGCCTCCTGTGAGTCTAACGACTCTGTGGAGGCGCGTGGCCGTTTCGCCTTACGGGAAACGGTCACGCTGGGGGAAGAGGGGGGAGCCCTGGTATTAGCCGGGGCTGGGTGTGAACCCTTTTTGCCGCCAGCTCTACCAGGGGAGCGCCCGGGTGTAGTAGAGCCCGCAGAAGGGCTCCGAATGGGCGCGGAAACAACCGTGCTCGTTGGCCTGGATGGGCCAGGAGCAGAGGGTGCTTTTCTAACTATTGAGGCATATGACGTCCCAGGCAGAGCCGGGCGCGCCAAGACCAAGTCCTTAGCCTCGCGGAATGAGAGTCGATCCTGGGCCTGAACGGCCAGGATTTCTTTCTCAAGGAGATATGCACCACATTGCTTCGAAGAAGCAGGGTGCGGCTCTCCGCAATTGACACACTTGGCCACACACGATTTGGACTTATCGTGTGCGACCTTGGAGCAATTTACACAGACTTCGGGTGACCCCGATTTTGCACGTCTACATGATCGATTCGTGTGGCCGAAGCGGTGACAGTAATAGCACCGCCGCGGCAGTGGCACGAATGCCTTCACGCGGTAGCGGTACCAACCGGCACGCACCGACTCAGGGAGCTTGTCACAGTCGAACGTGACGAAGAGTGTAGGGGTGGGTCTCGAGGTCCCTCCCTGTTTTCTCATCACACGTTCGACCTTGACCGCCCCATGGTCGGCCAGCTCTAGGGTGATGTCTTCTATGGACTAGTCAACGAGTTCCCTCGCATAAACTACTCCTTTTACAAAGTTCATGGTAGAGTGCGGCGTCACACTCACCGGGGTGCCATGAAGTGTGCGAAGAGCACTTATCTTGGCCGCCTCGGCGGGATTCGCCGCATTCGCCAGAAGGCTCCCGTCCGAGAAACGGGTTACCTTCGGCTCTCTACCAATTGCACTAGCTAATCCTCTCCTCTGATGGATCATGTTGCCCTTGGCGAACATGGTGCCATCAGTGGATCGAATAACGAGGAAGCGTTTGAAGCCAGCGGGCTCGAAAACGCCAGGTAACCTCTGAATGAGGGGCCCCGATGTCATCGAGGCTCCCCCCTGTGCACTCTTGGTCTTAGTCAGGGGCTCCGCACACGAGGGGGTAGAGGGGCCGGATGTGCCGATCTTGGCTTGGTCGCCTACCAAAGTGGCAGCAGACCCATCCGTCCCCGCAGCCCCCGCGGATGGAGAGGAGCCCCGAGTCTTTTTCGTCTTTCTTGTCTTTTTCTTCTTTTTAGGAGAGGAGGGCGGGGAATGAACCCGCTTCTCACCCCCGCCGGTAGAAGTCTCCAGGCCAGATGCACCGGCCTCAGCCAGGTCCTTCTCTGAAATGGAGAAGGTCCCGGTGGGCGCAGGGGATTCATCCGGAGGAGATCCCTCCCCTCCTTGTCCTGCCTGAGAATCCACAGCCGTTTGATGAGGACCTTGCATAGGGGCGGATTCGGGTTCTGTGCTTGGCGCCAAGCCCGGATTCCCCCCCATGGAAGGCCCTACCGTCTGAGGCTGGTTTTCCTCAAGGACCATGTCTATCACAGGAGGGGCCTCCAGTTGGCCATCCCCTCCCAGGACATCGCAGGTCCCCTTGGCAGCGTCATAAGTCTTTAGTGGGGAGGCACAGGTTTTGACCCCGGCAAGGTTTAATATTTTTGCCAGCAGGTCTTTTGAGGGAAGCGACCGAAGGGGCCTGGCTTCCCTCTCCCCCCTAAGGGGGTTTGCCCTACCGAGCCACTTGTACGAGGGGCGGTCGGCAATGGGCTGCCTGCTGGCTTTCTTGGCAGTCCCCTTAGAAAGCATAGGAGGGACTGCCGCTGGAGATAGGGAGGTGCCCGAAAGCACCTCCAGAGAAGGGGGTGAGGGGGAGTCCCCTACACCCGTAGGCGTAGGAGAGGAGTAAGCCTCCTCTCCGGTTAAAGAGGTATGGAGGGTCCCCTGCGCAAGCACAGGGGGGGGGACCTCCATCTTTTCTGTGGAGCTGCACGAGGGCGGCTCCGTTGTTGTTATAGGGGGAATTAAGGGGAGATGTTTTTTTGTTTCATCATTGGGCATGGTGACCCTCTTTGTTTTACGGGACGCAATCGCTCACCACCTCTTGCAGTAGCCCGCACTGCAAGAGGTGCTTACAGGCCCGGCAGAGCCAGGCGCCGCCATTTGGGACCACCCCTCCCGCCTGGTGGCCTGGCAGTCCTTCGGCATGGCGGCTCCACCTTGAACACGGCGTAAAACGGATAGATTTTGAAGACGAGAGGAAAAGGGATGTGAGGAAGGTATGGGTGGGGATGAAGCAGGTTGTTAAAAGCCAACCACCCCAGACCGGAGCTCAGGGGTTAGGGGACATTGTCCCCTCCCCCCTCAGCCCCAATCCGGGACGATTGGCTGAGAAGAAGGTCAGCTTCTACCCTGTGAAATTAGAGGCTGACCAGAGAAAGTTGTGGGAGAGGTTGTATGAAAAGCGACGAGGTAGGATAGGAATACAGGCTATCTGAAGGAAGGAAGAGAGGCTAAGCTGGGGCCGGACGGGGCGCTGGATCCCGTCAGCACGGCGGCCAGGATGGCAAATCGCCGCGCCCCTTACGGGGCACATTCTTACAGAGGGAGGGAGAGGGTACAGAGAAAAGGGGTGGGAGAATGGCCCTTTTACACACACTCACATTCGCTCCACCACAGGGTGACTTAAATAAGTTGTTAGCTTGGGCTCAGAAGTGGCAGATGACTTTTAACCTTAATAAATGCAAAGTTATTAACATGGGGAGAGATAATAGGGAATTTAGCTATGAGATGGATGGGTATTGGCTTAATTCAGTTGAAGATGAGAAGGACTTAAGAGTAGTAGTAGATAGGTCACTGAAATTTTCAAAGCAGTGTATTGAGGCAAAAAATAGAGCAAATAGGGTGCTAGGTTACATTAAAAGAAATGTTAGATCAAGAGTAAGAAGGTCATCCTTAAACTATACAACTCTTATGTCAGGCCACATTTAGAGTACTATATACAGGCATGGTCACCACATTTTAGACATGATATAAACTTATTAGAGTCAGTACAAAGGAGGGCAACAAAAATAATACCATCCCTGAAGCACCTTGAATATGAAGATAGGCTGAGGGTATTAAGTATGTTTTCATTTGAAAGAAGGTGTGTGAGGGGAGATATGATTGAGCTTTTTAAAATCTTTTCTGGGATGGATAAATTGAATTTCAGCAAGTTATTTGAGTTAGAAGGTAGTAATAGAACTAGAGGCCACCACTTAAAGATTAAAAAACAGAGGTGCAGACTGGATGTTAGAAAATATTTTTTCACTAACAGAGTGGTGGATTATTGGAATAGTTTGCCACCTGAGACTGTAGACAGCCCAAACTTGAATGTTTTCAAGGGCAGATTGGATGATTATATGGTGATGGAGAGTTAATTTCTTACTTTTTGGTATGTGGATATGTTTCTTGACTCATTCCTGTGGATGCAGTTTCTTTTTATTGTTTATTTTGGGGAACTTTGATTTTTTTTTGACAGACTCCTATGGAGGCTTTAAATTATACACTGTAGATGCATGGTTGGACATTCCTATGGATTGTTAAATTCTATATTGTAGATGCCTGATCTGACAAAATCCTATGGATGCATTATGTGGGTGGGATTTGATGGATACGGATGACCTTTGATAGGCCCTTGTGGCTTTTGTCATCCGTGAAATTATGTTATGTTAACTCTAAAATGGACTGAGCCTGATATACTATCTGAGTATCTATACATGACAAAAACTTTCTAGACCTGTTCCAACTGCTAGGCCTAACACAATGAGTATATGAACCTACCAATGTTAGATCAGACAATTTTCTTGACCTAGTTCCCACCACCAAAAACTAAAACTATGTACACATGCTTCCCCCCCACTCCCACATTGTGATCATACCATCTTGTTACTTACTTGTTACCTTTTGTATTTCTTTATCTGGTCCCACTCCACCAATGGTGCTCTGCAGGACCCTCACATCAATGTATTTCTAACTCAAAATGCTATAGTGCATATTCCGTTCTGATGGTCTGATCCTCCATATCATAACACTCGGAGAACAGGAATGGTCTCGTTTAGTCTGCTGAATGTGTGAAATAATCCCTTTTATTGTTTGTAGAGTCCCACACTGCTCTTTCCTTCCAACTCCATTCATTCGTATCATGTTTGACTTTTGTCTTAATAATTTTCTTATCCGTGGCACTCTTCAGTAAATTTCACTTCCATCTCTCCACATGCTTCTCTTACTTGATTTGTCCATCTATCATTTTCTTCCACTAGTTTGTAATATATTTCAGTAAGAAGCATGTTTGTTTCTCCTTTTATGTGTGTTAGATAGTGTAATTTAGCTTTGACTATTCTGTTTTTCATCAGTGATGTTCCTATTTCACCTCTTAGAACACAGTTTGGTATGTAGTTTCTTGCTTTAAGTATTTTCTTCCAAACTCCATTTTCAATCATTTGTATTTTATTAATTTCTTTCACCATTAAATTCACTACACAAATCCCATCCACCATGTTTTTCCAGTAGGTTACATTTGCAAGTACTTGTGCTTTTTTTATCATTTCCTTCTTCTGCATTAGAAAAATATCTTTTTTGTTTGTTATTTGGAAGCCCAAATACTCCATAACATAACATAACATAATTTCACGATGACAAAAGCCACAAGGGCCTATCAAATGTCATCCGCATCCGTCAAAACCCACCCACAAAAAGCACCATCGCCAGGGGAAGACAAAATCAAAGTCCCCCACAATATAATATAATCACTTTGATGTTTTCTATCTTCTTGATTTCTTCTCTTTTATTGTACACAATTATGCCACTCTTTTCTTTATTTAGTTTTAGACCATATTATTTATGTATTTCAATTACTGTTTTGATGTTGTTCTTTATATCCACCTCACTTTCTGCCTTAATCAATCCATCATCTGTGAAGAACAGAGATGTTATATTGAAATTATTATTTCTGAAACCTTTTGCCTTCTTTTCTAGTCTTGTCTTCATTCTTGTCTTGAAGATCTGAATATTGACAATTCATCTAATATCAAATGGGGCAGCTGACTTAAGGAACAAAAACCAATATTCAATTCAACCCTGGGTTCAAACAAGATCAGTCTAGATTCGGCTCTACGAGTGTTGACACCTTCTCCAGTGGGGTAAACTATCTTTTGGAGATTTCTCAAATACAATGGTTTTCCAGACTGGTGAACTTGATGAGTCATCACACATTTTAAATTTTACTCCTGCCTTTATGTGCAGCCAATGGAGCTCAATTAGCAATGGTGTAATTCTATCATAATGAGATACACCCTTAATCAGTTTCACAGTTCTGTTTAAAATATTTTGTAGTTTCTTAAGTTGTATCTTTAGCAATTTGCAGTACACTGAGTTGCAATAATCTAATCTAGTAATTACACCGTTAATCATAATGTTTTTTAAAGAGCTTTCATCAACATACTTCTTAATAAATGTAATGTTTCTTAGATGGTATCCAGCAATTCTAACCACATTATTCACTTGAGCATTGAGGGACAAGTTACAATATATTAGGACACCTAGATCACATAATTTCTCCTTCGTATTAACTAAAGTGCCATTAGGAACCATATTAGTGTCACCTAGATGACTAATTTTATATTTACTCCCAATGATCATATATCCAGTTTTCTTTTCATTAAGCTTTAATTGTTTAAGATCGATCCATTCTTAACACATGATCTAATATTATTCAATGTAACAACTGTATTGTTAATATTATATATCGAAAAATAGAATTGAGTATCATCGGCAAATAATTTAAGTTTTATACCAAATCCCTCCAAAACCTTTGATAAACCTATTGTGTAAATACAAAACAATATAGGGTACAAAACACTCCACTAAGGTACACCCCTATGCAAAATCTCCTATGATGAAAATGAGTTTCCAATTTGTATACAATATTTTCTATCTGCTGAGTAATTTTTCATATATTTCAAGGCATCATCCACAATGCCAATAGTTCTCAAATCATCTGAATGGAACTCATGAACAACAGTGTCGAAGGCAGCACTCAGATCAAGCAGAACTAAAATTGCATATTTACCATCATCAATAATCTCCAATAAATCATTAATTACAGAACAGACTGCTGTCTCAGTGGGATACAGATGTCTGTAAGCAGAATGACAATATGGTAGATCATTTACATTATATAAATGTTCAAGCAACTGCTCAAGAATAATATATTCAAGTATTTTGGATAAAAATATCAGAATTGAAACTAGTCTATAAGAGACTAATTCCTGATGATCAAGAACCCCCTTCAACACCAATTTTACAATAGCTCTTTTCTCAGATATAGGAAAATTACAATTTAATATACTAGCATTTATAATCATTAAAATAATATTTAGAATGTTAGAATAATTATTTGCTTTGATTATATCAGCAATATGAAATTGGTCACTTGCAGTGTCTTATTAGCCTTTTGAACAATTTTTATAAGAATATCATTAGTGACAGAACTGAAGTGAGATAGTTTAATATCTGTATTTGATTCTCTAGATATGGGAAGAGAGATATTTACAAAGCTGTTAATAATATTTACAATTTTATCAATCAATCCATCATGTAGTTTCTTCCTCTTGCAACTACCAGTCCAGTCATTTAATAGTCTATAGAGCTTAGACATATCAGATCCTGCTTCGTTAATTTTTTGTTTGCAATATTGAACTTTTCTATCTCTTATATAGTAATTTAAGTTTATTTTTACTGCTCTTGTATTCCTCCTCAGCACTAACAGATTTTAGCCTCCTCCATTTAGATTCCTTGCATCTTTTTTCTCTCTTGATGACTAATACTTCACCATTAAACCAAGGTGACCTATCTTTAATTACTATAATTTTCTCATGGTATGGACATCGGTATTATATTCACATTTAGTTACATCATTGTATAAACCAATAAGGCAATCCACATATTCAGAAATCAATAACAAATATTTATGTATACAGGAATCATCCAGCCTGTTAGTAATTTTCTTTGTCACCTCATCAATGAAACCTTCAGGACAGAAAGCAGACTTATCTCTAAAAGAAATTTTTTTAAACAATTTATCCTTTGATAAAAGAAGATCAAAAATAACTAATCTGTGTACTGGTGAGATAGTACAAACCTCTTCAACTTTTACATCACTTACCAATCTAGTATATATATTACCAATAACCAGGTTCACCACATGTCCAGTAGATGAAGTTACCGTACGAACAAAATTTGATAACTGGTAAGATTCCAATAAATCACAAAACCTATTTCTAATAATATTATCTGAGTCATCCATCCAAATATTAAAATCACTCACCAGAAATACATTATAGGAGAGCATGTCAATTAGATCTATCAGGGCACCAAATTCATCAAAAAACAGATTAATATTGGATGAGGGAGGTCTATAGATAACAATATAAGATATCCACTGGTTCTCACATTTATAATTAACCTCCATATACTCAAAACTGGTGACTGCAAGATGCATCAGAACTTTAACTTGTGAAAGAGCATGAGAAACAAATAGACCAACTCCTCCTCCAACCCTACCATCTCTCAGACTGTGAAGAAAGGTATGTGTTGGAGGAGTCATTTCATTTATCTTAGCATTATCAAAATAATTTAACCATGTCTCAGTTAGGGCTAAAACATCAAAACTTCTTTCGTTTAATGACTCCCTAATATGAAGAGTTTTACTTCCGACCAATTGAATGTTTACCAGACAACAGTTTAAGCATTTATTCCTAGTATCCATGATCTGCAATAGCTGCAACCCTCATAATTTCAGCATCTAAGGCTTTGCAACATTTTGAATTTACTTTATGAACAATCTTGGATCTTCTTTGTCTAACAAAATTTATACATTTTTCAGAGGAGGATGAGCAAGAACTTGTGTTATAATTCCCCGAACAGACCCCACAAGCTCAGTCTTGATCTTTGAACTTACAATTTTTGTCCATATTAGCATACCTCTGACAATGAAAGCATGTTATAACATGATATCTCTCTTATAGAATATTGACCCCATTGTAGCATGACCATGTCACCATTTTCATGAAGCATTTTTCTAATCTCAGGAGTACATTTAAAAATATAATGTTCAGTCCTTCCAGTTGCTTTTTTCTTCAGTACAAATTTAAATTTATTTTCAATATCAGACACAGACTTCAAACAAGGATTTCTCTCAAGTAACGTGCCCAAAACATCTTCCTCATCCCTATGAATATTACAAATCATGAATTTTGGTTGTAATTTACCAATGTTCTTAGTGACCACATCTTTAATTTTGGCAGCATCATCCCTAACATTCTCATCCTCAAAGTTCAATACAACATTTCGGCTAGAAGAAAATTTCTATCTGCAATAGGAATATCCCTTAATGCATTAACAACCTCCTTCCTTTTTTCATCGATCTTGCTGGTTCTATCACTACTTTTAATTATCAAAAGATTTTTCTTTTTCACCTTATCAGCATACAGAACTTCTTAACATTGAAAATCTATTCTTTATCCCCAATCTATCCAACCCACTTCCTACACTAAGCTGGACTTGAGAAATTTAGGGAGAAATGAGATGGATTGTATATACAGTCCCTCATTTAAACAAGTATTGATAATTAAATTTACTATTACAATATATACACAATAAAAAAAACAATCTTATCACCAAACAAAATTTTACATACAAAAGAAGAGATGAACGAGAAAACAAATACAAACAAGAAACAAAGAGAGGCCTTTAGGTGACATGGTACCACACTTTATGATTTAGGGTCCCCCAGGGAAAAATCTTGCCAGCAGTCACACTTGTGACTAAAATTGGGTGCGCCTTTAAAAACCTGGCGCCTTTGAGCCCACCTTAATTATTATGCCATATATTGTAGTCTAGAGGCTATAAAAAACCTTCTGTCCACAAGAATTTCAATTAGGATAATCACATTATTACTCTAAATCCTACACCCCTTACAAATTGTAGGTTTAAATTTTGGAGTTCTTATCAAAATAATAGAGTGGCTTCTGCAAAGAGATAAAAACATTTTTTTAAAAAATGAAATTTTTATATATATACGAGGGGCGGTCAATAAATTTTGCAATTTGGATATAAGGAAACGGAATATGAGGAAAATTGTTTTATTATTTTTCAATATAACTACCCTCGACTTCAATGCACTTGCGCCACTTGTCCCTGAGGCTTCAAATTCCTGAAAACCAGAAATCGCCTTGTAGTAGTTTGGTTGTCCGCCTCCCCTCCCCTATGTCTAATCTTTTTCTTCTTTTGCAGAATGTGTGTGTGTGGATCTGTGATCACCGTCTTTGCTTTGTGTGGGGGGGGACTCGATGGATCTCTATCGTGCTCCCCCATTCATCTCCTGTTTTCTTTTTAGGCGGATTCTTTCAGCAAATATTTTTCTTTAGAAAGTGTAGGTAAAAGTTTGGAAGTAAAGTTTGTGACTGAGGAAGGAAGAGCCGCCTAGACGGAAGATAGGTGAGTGAGAGTGGATATGGTTGAATGAGTTAGGAGTAAAGATGTTTGAGTGTGGCAGTGAATAGGTGACTGAATGTGCCTTCTCTTTTCCAGTTCCGTGGTACCGATTGTCGTCGACATCTGGCTTTCGAAGACGGCTGAAGCCAATCTTAACTCTCGTGTGGCAGTAAAGGGACGCATCGATTGGGGCCTGAGCCCTCGCACTTTCCGCTCTGACTGGAGCCACCACTTCCTCATCCTTGAGTGCGAATCATTCGCCTTGGCTGAAGTTGAACTTCCAGTCCCTTAAGAAAAGGGAACCTCTCTTCCCTCCAGAAAGCGGGCCCGCCTCCCTTTCCCTCCCCCCTCCCCTCCCATACCGGTAATAGTGCTCCCAGAGCTGAAGAAAGTTGAACAGACTCACATGGTGGCACTGGGCAATCTGGTTGTGAAGCCCTCACATTTCCTTATTTGCGTGTGTGGCCAGGGTAAAGTTGTAAGGCCCACTATATATATATATATATATATATATATATATATATATATATATATATATATATATATATATATATATATATATATATATATATATAAATATCTTTTGGTTGTGGTTAAAGATAGTTAATATTTTGGAAATTGGGTAAATTTACATTTTTGTTTTCTGGGGTTGTGGTTGATTTCTTTTTTTGTGTGTAAATTAAATTTAGAAAATACTCTCTCTCCTCAATACCCTCTTCTTGAACCACCGAGCGGACCTTGTCAGGGCGGCGGGAACTTTTGGCTAGGGACTCGCGATCCCGCCGCTACATATTTTTGGCGCCTGAATAGGGACTGCCCGGTGGTTTGAGGAAGGAGAGGAGTGAGAGCCTGTGTCTTTTGTCCCTAATGGAGGAGGAACAGATTGGGACCATGGAGTTGGAGATGAGAAGACTAAATGAGTTAGTGCGGCAGAAAGACAGAGAAAATGCGCATTTGAGAGAAGAGAATGATAGTTTGAAAAGGAAAATGAGGGAGATGGAAGTGAGAATGGAAGAGAGGATTAAAGACAGTGAGGTGCGAATGGAGGAAAGATTGATGCGAATGCTGAATGAGAAAATGGGAGAATCAGGTGCAATTGGTGGGGGTGTGGCCTCGACTCCACTTGGAATTGACATGACTGATAAAAAGGGATTGACAGGCATAAAGGAACCCCTGCAAATGACTAGGCATCGAAAAAAGAAGACCCCAAAGACTAGATGCCCAGACCGACAGGAAAGGACCCGACTGGCTAGTATTGACTCCTTATATTTCAGCTGGAATGAAGGCATGAGTGAAAGTGGGAGAGAAGTGAGTGATAATGAAAGTGATGCTGAGGTTCATCGGAGTATACTGATCAGAGAAGTGCCAAAGTTAAGTAAGTTTAGAGTGGAAGGAGCAAAAGATGTGAAAGTGTTTTTGAAAGAGTATGAAAATTATTGTAAGGAAAAATTTGGAGAGAATAATAGGTTTGGGGTGAAAGAGTTGTGCGAGTTTCTGGATGGGCGTATGAAGGATTTTTACCGGACGATTATGAGCGTGGGTGAGCCTAAGTGGGAGGTTATGAAAGAGAGAATAATAGAGCACTGTAAGAGGATGAAGACAAGTGTGAAGTATAAGAAAACAAATGGGTTTGGGGAAGAATGAGGATGTGAATTCTTATGCCCATCGCTTAGAGTCCTTGGCACGAATGAGATTTGGAGATGACGGAATAAATGGGAATAAGGAGCTGATGAAGAAGTTTTTAAATACGGTTCCGAATGAAGTGAGTGAGTATGTGACGTATAAGAGGAAAGAGAAGATGAAATGGGCTGGTGAAAGATTGCTATGGAAGGATGTACTGGAGATGTTAGAGGACCGTGCTCTATGCAACACCTAGGCAGTCGTGGTCTCTCTGGTGAGAGTGAGTCGAACTTGGTTCTTAAATCAAGTTAACTTGGAGTGCGGTGTGACCACCGAGTAACGAGCTCGAGGAGGAGCTTTTCTCCTTCGTTACTTATTTCCTCATGGACGAGGACTGAACTCGGGGAGTGTCTTCTTCAAGGGTGAGGATAACGGAGGGGGGTTTCTCTGGCGAGAACAAGTTACTTAAAGTTCGGTGTAGCCACCGAGTAACGGGCCCGAGGGGGAGCCTTTTCCTTCTTCTTTTCTTAATTCCTCAAGGACGAGGAATAACCCTGGTGTTTAAGGTGCACCAGGATATGAGGAGTCTCTCTGGCGAGAGTAAGTTGAACTTAAACAAAGGTAACTTATCGTTTGGTTTGATAACCAGGGACTTAGCTCGAGGATGAGCTTTTTCTTAGCCCCTTAAGGTAGGTAGCCCTGCCTCTCTTGCAGGGTACTTCTTGGTCTGGCGAGCCAAGTACACTACCTCTCTAGTCTCGGTAGTTCGGTTTGATCCGAAGACTTCGTCACCTAGAGACTGACGTATACTACCTCGATTTTCCTCAGAGTTCCTCATTTATACCTCGTCACCCCACTGGGGGAGTGGTAAGGGGGGGAAGGGGCTTGAGGACGGCCCCAGGAGAGTTCTTTTGGCCAACGGTTTTTTCCATGAAGTCAAACATCGGCTCCTCGTTAGCGCTCGAGATTGGGAGAAACACGTCTCCAATTTCTTATTCGACGTAAACCTGGATCTCACTCTCCTGAGGGAGATCTTACATTTTGACCTTTAGGGTCTTTCATGGCACCGAGTTGTGCCACACTGCGGTTAAGCACTGAACCCGCCGATGCCTTTGACAGATGTCTTTGCGGTAACCACCTTGTGCACCAAGAGTGAACGGGGGGGGAGGGGGAAGTGACCATTCCCCTACATATGGTTTAGTGGTTATATAGGAAGTGAGAAAAGTAAATTGTTCTATCTATTCCCGATGGATAAGATCTTATTGAAATTCATATAAAGATCAGACTGACAATTTCTGATATGTGTAAAGGTAATAGGTGCTTTTCTTTGGAGGATAGGAGGGGATGGGGTGTGGTTTGAATGCACCCAAAACACACCGACAGGTTCTGAGGCAGAGGAGAGAGTGGATATTTTTTGGTGTAAAGATGGGAAGGGAAAGGTGGAAAGACAGCGGTGTTGTAATTTGCTATGAGTTTGATAATGTGTGTAGGAGCTACCTACTCTTGCAAGGGTAGACACAGGGCAGTCAATTGAACTTGGTAGGGAAAAGAGGAGTGGTAGTTAATGCTTTGAAAGCAGACCTCTCACTATTCTAGTTGATAAGTATTGGAATTCTGATGTCAAGGCAGGGGTTCAACCCCAATGAGGGTTGACACAATGCCTTAGTGGTCAAGCTGGCTACCCATTGGGAAGAGACATTAATAAATAAAAGATGTGTATACAAAAATGCACACCCCAAAACCACATACACAGGATCCACTCATGATGGTCTATCTAATATCTGGTACCAGTAATGCACAAAAAAGTGTTAGGGGGGTGGGTAAGTGAAGGATAGGGAGTCAGGCCCACTTTCTTCTTGGTATTCCTTAGGGCTCCGAGACTCAGTGGGTGCTCTGCACTTAGGAACCCCCCTAACAGGATCTGCATTTATGTGGGGGTGGGGGGTGGGGGTCGATTGTGTGTCTCGATGATCTGATGAGCCATGCTTGGGTGGGAGGGGGGCCCAAGCTTCCTACACGACTCATCATTGTGGGCGAGGGCTGCCCATACTGCATAGATCACCAAGAAATTGGCGAGTTATGCTAAGGGAAGCTGGGTCCCCTACTCCACCTATTCTGGAGTAGAGGGTTATCCATACTGTACAGGTCATCAGCTTGAGATCAGACCAAACAGCTCCAATGTATGCTTCTAATACGGGCCAACAGTGCCACCTGCCGGAAAGATCACTCTTTAGAGTCATCCTGGGCTGGGGATATGCTTGGGAAGCGGATCAGCTCCGGCGTGGACAAAAATGACCCATCACAGGTCCTGCTTTTTAAAAGGAACAGTCTTCCTGGGGATGAGGTAGCCCTTACGCTTGACTAGTGCCCAGACCTGGCGCAGACACAGTAGGCTGTAGCTCTTGGCTCCTGGGGCCAAACATGAAATTAACATGCATATGGATTTAAAAAAAAACTTAGCCTCCGGAGGTGGTCTACTAGGACCCTGAGACATCATCTACTGGTTGTGGTGCTCCTAAAGAGAAACAGATGAGAGCACCCCCTAGTGCTTCAGAAATCCAGAATGAGAAAGTTGGTATCAGGACACCTGCTGGGTTCTCTACATCATCACAAAACGGAGACACACTTATGATGACTGATATCCTACAAAGCCTCACATTCAATACAATACACACTATCATGAAGAACTTTAGTACTATAACGAGAATTGGAATCATCTATGAGAATAATGATACCACCAACAGATGTGATGTGATCTTCCTGACAAAGGAGGCCGCTAAGGCAGACCTTGAAGGTGCAACCTCCTTATTCATATGTTACAAGAACTTCACTGTCACTCTAAAGAATAATCTTGATGAGACAGAGCAGGACTTATGTCCAAACATATTTGAAGAGCATCCCCGAGGCGTCACAAGAGAGGAGGCATCTCCTACCCCAGCTGGTACTCTGTGACAGCCAAGACCATCTCTCTTTCAGAGAAGGATCTTGCCGAAGCCGGCCCATTATGCCTAGGAGCTCCTAACGACCGAGAGGAGAAGCGGTTTGTTTTCCCGCCCTCCTCTCCTAAAAGGAAAAGGACTCTGGGCTACTCTACGTCCGCGGGAGCCGCCGGGACGTACGTGTCTGCTGACGTTTCGGTAAGCCACCAAGCCAACATCGGCACGTCCGGCCCCGCTGCTTTCCCTGTTGGGGAGTCCCAGACGAAAACCAGAACTACGCAAAACGGAGCCTCGATTATGTCGGGGCCCCTCATTCAGAGGCTACCCAGCGTTTTCAAATCCGTTGGCTTTAAACGCTTCCTTGTTATTCGCTACACTGATGGCAGCATGTTAGCTAAGGGCACCATGATCTTTCAGAGGAGAGCTTTAGCTAATGTGATTGGTAGAGAGATGAGGATAACCCGTTTCTCAGACGGGCGCCTTTTGGCAAATGCGTCGAATCCCTCAGAGGCGCCCATGATTAGCGTCCTTTGGACAATTGATTGCACGCCCCAGCGTCTCCTTCGAGCTAGGCCTGCAGGGCATATTCTTTCAATGGAATTGCCGCGAACTCCGGGCCAACTGGGGGGAGCTGCGGAGACTCGTCTCCTCCCATTCCCCGTTAGCTATCTTTTTTCAGGAGGCCATGTTAGGCGCATGCCCCATGCTCACCCTCCTGGGGTATAAGGCTCTTGCGAACACACCACCATGGGATAGGGGACGGGCGGGAGGATGTGCGATTTACACCCGGCATGATGTCTCTTCGCTTTAGATACGTCCTTTCAGGCAGTAGCTGTGCAGCTGTACCTTGATAGTAGGTATACTGTTATTTCCGCGTACACTCCACCGTCTACCGACTTCGACGCAGGGAACTTTTGCTTCGTCGTGGCACGGTTTCCGAGGCTCTTTCTCTTGCTCGGAGATATAAACGGTAGACACCCCTCTGGAGAGACTACTCTATCAATCCCAGGGGTCAAGTCCTTGCCGCCCTGATCGACCTGCTTGTGATGGGGGTCCTAAATGTGAATGAGTTTCTGCATCACTGCCCGCGAACCGCTTCATTTTCCTGCCTCGATCTATCTTCGTGCTCTCCGGATGCACAGCCCGATTTTGATTGGGGAGTGGTCGATGACCTCCATGGTAGTGATCACTTTCCCATTCAAATATCATTTTCTGTAACGCTGCCGCCCGAGAGCTCGCCCTGGTGGTGCTTTGAGCCGGTGCGGTGGTCTGCATTTCAGTAAATGACTGAATTCTCTATCTCAGTCGAAGAGTTTAGGTCGGTAGAGGAGGCCGTTGAGTTCTTCACCGGCAACCTCATCGCCGCCGGCCTAGCAACTATTTCTAGAAAGTCTGGCCGTTTTGCGCGCCGCCTACTCCCGTAGGGGTCAGCCGGGTGTGAGACGGCCCTCAAGCAGAAGCGCTATGCCTAAATGAGCTATAAGCGCCACCCGAACGATTTCACTGTCAGTGAATTTCGCTGGGCTAGGTTCCGGCATATTTCGAAGCACGTCCGCCGCTCTACTTGGCGGACAATGTGTCTTCACTTAACGGAAAGACCCCTCTAGCAGAGGTGTGGAAGCGAGTCAAAAGGATTCGGGGCAAGTTCTCGCAGGACCTCCTCTCGCGTTCTCCAGGAGAATGGGACCACAATTTTGGACCCTGCGTCCGTGGTGAAATCCTATGCGACCGCTTTCTCCGCACTCTAGCCGGGATGCTGCCCCGCCAGCATTCAATGCACGTCGTGATGTCGTGAAAGCCGCCGGCTGGACTTTACCTCTAAAGGCGAACACCCTTCAACAACAGGTTTACTCTGAGTGAGTTGCGTTCCGCTCTTGATTCGTGCGCGGACATCACCCATGGTCCGGACGATATCCCGTACGCCATGCTTCGACACCTAGGTGAGCGAGGCAGGCTTTTCTGTTAGATTTGTTCATCAGGATCTGGGTGGAGGGTCTCATCCCGGGTTCCTGGCGAATCGCTACTGTGCTCGCCTTTCGCAAACTGGGGAGAGATCACTCTACTCCGGCTGGTTTTCGTCCAATCTCTCTAACCTCTTTCATGTGTAAGTTGATGGAGAAATTGATAAATGTTAGATTAGCCTTTTTTCTGGACAGCGGAGGCCATCTGTCTTCTGCGGAGTGCGGCTTCCGCAAGTTTCACTCCACTTCGGATGCTCTGCTCTGACTGGAAAATGCCGTCAGCGAGGCATTCCTTCGTAGACAGCACTAAGCCACGGTGTTTTTCGATCTGGAGAAGGCCTATGATACCGTATGGCGATACGGTACCATGGAGACTCTCCACACGATGGAGTCTAGGGGACGCCCCCCAATGTTTATATCTGAATTTTTGCGAGATTGTCGATTCCGCGTACGGGTGGGGGAAGCCCTCTCCGGCCTAATGGAGCAGGAAGACGGTGTCGCGCAGGGAGGTGTCCTCAGTATCAATCTTTGCCCTGAGCATCAACAGCATCACCTCTGAGCTGCCGGAAGATGTTCTCGCTACGCTCTACGTGGACGACCTTTCGATCTCTTTTGGCGCGGCCCAGATGCCAACTCTGGAGCTTCGACTCCAACGGGCATTAAACTACCGAAGCGCACAGATTTCCGTTTTCCTTGGCCAAGACTAAGGTGGTGCATTTCCGCTGTCATCCGCGGCTCCACCATGACCCAGACTTGTTTCTTAATGGGGTACGCCTGGAAGTGGTTGAATCGCACTGTTTCCTTGGTCTTGTATTTGACCGACGCATCAACTGGGAGGCTCATATTCGCAGCCTTAGGTTCTCTTGTACCCGCGCCATGGATATTCTCCGTTCAGTGACTTTCAGCGCTTGGGGTGCTGATAGGGCTACTACCTTACTTTTTTATCGATCTTTTGTTCGTTCGAAGTATGAATACGGATGCGAGTTTTATGCATCCGCAGCCGAGCGTGTATTGTGGGAGGTGGACTCGATCCACTACACTGGCCTTAGGTTGGCGACCTGTTGCCCTCCGCACTTCCCTCATTGAGAGCCTACTAGTCGATGCTAGGGATATGCCATTCGCTCTACGCCGTGCATAGTGCATTATTCGCTTGTACACGCGAGCGTGGCACCTTCCTCAGTCGCCATCAGCTCTCACTGCTTCGCAGCTTATTTCGACGGTGCCCATGCCGCCGAGAAACGCCAGTCATACCCTAAGCCCTTTGGGTTTAGGGCTAGAAAACTCATTCGAGAGCTAGGTATAGTTATCAGGCTGGTGGTGCCCTTGGTCCATCTCAGGATGCCACCCTGAACGGTAACACCTTTGAATATTTGTCGCCACGCCTCTGCTCCCAAAGTTTCTATTTCGCCGGGAGTATTGCGTTCAACCTTTTTGGAACACAGCTCTTCTCACACTGGAACCGTGCCAGTGTATACGGACGGCTCCAAGTCCCAAGAGGGGGCCGGCTTCCACGTCGTATCCCCTCTGTTAGAAGTCTGCCAGGCGCTGCGTCTGTCTTTACGGCTGAGCTGGTGGCTATACACCACTCGGTACGGGAGATTACGCGACGAGTCCAGTTCGGAGACTGGATTATGATCTATAGCGCTCACATAGTGCCCTGAGTGCTCTCGGGACATTGAAATCTCGGCATTTCATGGTTCTCGATATCCGTGACGCCACGGGTTTGGCAAGCCGGGCGGATGTCGAGATTATCTTCTGCTGGGTTCCTAGACAAGTATGAATTGCGGGGAATGAGGGTGTCAACGAGTCCACGGCGACTCTGCGACCGGACCATCGTTTCGCTCTTCCTCACACCGACTGCATGGGAGGAATACAGGCAGCTCTTCGGGCTGCTTGGCAAAAAAGATGGGAGACGGTCGAAAGGAACCTAACTTGCGTGCCATTGCGCTCCAACTGTTTATATGGACCTACCCCTTAATGCCGCGAAGGCTTCAGGTTGCTTTCTGTCGTCTCCGAATTGGACATACTCGCGGGACGCACTGCCATTTAATGGAGCGCTCGCCAGACTGTTCGGTAAATTCTTGTTGAATGTTCCAGTCTGGGCGATCTCCGCGTACGTTATCCGTTCCGGTACCGGGATCGGCATGGTCGCTACCGCCTGTCCCTTGTAATCGGGACGAGTTCATGCACATTGACTGGTGGACTTGTAAACTTTGAAGGGAAGGCCGTCCTTCTCCCCTTTTTTAACTATTTGGGTTCGGGTTTTTTTTGTTGTTTTTTATTTTTATAAGGTCGCACGTTGCTGCACCTGGGGTAGGCGGACCTTTCCCCGACACCGGAGCTTGCTTCCTACTTATTGCCGTTTTTCTTTGTTTTATTGTTTTGTATGTTTTTTTTTGCATCCTCTTTTAAAGATGCCTAATATTAGGCCATGAAAAATACGGCGACTATGCCCAAGTAGGCAGTCGCCAAATGAGCTCTTAAAATTAAAAAATAAATTAAAAATAGACTGTTACAATCTCCCTGACTCGGTGCCTGCCGGTTGGTATCGCTACTGCGTGAATGCATTCGTGCCAGTCCGCGGAGGTGCTACTACTGTCAGCGCTTCGGCCATACTAATCGCTCCTGTAAATGCGCAAAGTCGGGAGTACCCTAAGTCTGTGTAAGTTACTTCAAGGCCGCACACGATAAGTCCAAATCATGTGTGACTAAGCGCCAGATAGCCCCTTAAATAAATAAAAAAAAAAATGTGTCACTAAGTGTGTCAATTGCGGAGAGCCGTACCCCGCTTCTTTGAAACAATGTGCTGCATATCTCCTTGAGAAGAAAATCGTGGCTGTTCAGGCCCAAAATTGTTTCTTATTTCGCGAGACTAAGGACTTGGTCCTGCCTCAATGTTAAGAAAGACCCTCTGCTCCTGGCTCCTCCAGGCCTACGAGCACGGTCGTTTCTGCGCCCATTCGGAACCCTTCTGCGGGTTCTACCCACCCCACGCGCTCCCCTGGTGGCACATAAGGTTCACACCCATCCCTGGCTAAAACCAGTGTCCCCTCCCTTCCCACAGCGTGACCGTTTCCTGTAAGGCGAAACGTCCGAGCGTTTCTACCGACTCGTTAGACTCACAGGAGATAACGCCTCTAAAGCTGCCATCCAAAAGGAGGTCAGCATTAAAGGGTCTTCGGCCCCTCCACCCACACCCAGTGATAGGCTGGGTGTGTAGGAGACGGTTGATCCTCTAAAAAGGGAGCCCCGACTCCGAAGCCCCCCTACTCCCCACTTTTTCGAGACGAAGGGAGTAAAAGAGTTGCATGGTGAGCCCCACCTCCCCGACAAATCTTTGAAGGCGACAGCGCCTTCAGCGCATTGTCCGGCCAACAGCACCCGGAGTTCTGCCTCCGGGAAGCGTACGGCCATTCCCGTGATGATCTTTTTGAAGAGGGCCACCGCATCTCTTCCGAGCTAGGCCTGGAGGGCATATTCCTTCAATGGAATTGCCGCTGACTTCGGACCAACTGGGAGGAGCTTCGGGGGTTTGCCTCCTCCACTTCGAGTTAGCTTTATTTTTGTAGGAACCATTCTTTGCAACCCCACCACCACGGGTTAGGGGCCTGGCGGGAGGATGCCCGATTCAGACCTGGTATGATGTCTCCGTTTTTCTCTTTGTTTTAGCTACCTCCTTTCAGGCATTGGCTGTGCAGCTCCACCTTGATAAGAGGTATATTGTTATTTCCGCGCACATTCCACCGTCAGCCGACTTCGACACGGGGTATTCCGCCGCGTCGTGGCACGGTTGCCGAGAACCATTCTCTTGCTCGGAGATCTAAACGGTAGACACCCCCTCTGTGGAACTACACAAATATTCGCAGGGGTCAAGTTCTTGCCGACTTGATCGAAGGACTTAAGATGGGTGCCCTAAATAGAGCTCTTGCTAGGCGAGTGGATACGACGTTGGCCTCCCAACGTCGCGGTACCGGGTTCGATTCCGAATCCCGGCATGAGCGGATACAAACGTCAGCGCACGTAGAGATCTGGCTACCGATTGGTGGACGCGCTGGGCTCACACATTTATCGGCTGGGTAGATCTTATACCTCTCACCTCACACATAGCCAATCACAACACTGCTTTCTTTCCTTCCCCGCCTTCGCAGCACAACACACACACACACAGACACACTCTCTCTGTTCCAAGGAATCCCATCGATGGGTATCTATATCCACGTACCTCTGACGTGGAACAGGTCCCTCTCCCCCGTGGTCACGAAGGCTTCCACCTGAACGCTGTTTGCTGTCAAAAACATAATACTTCTCGGCACCTCTCCCCAAAAGAGGACCAGATCCTGGGGCCCTCAGGCCGGTCAGCGATTGTCATACTGACTTTATAGAAACTTCAATATTGGGTAGGGGATCCTCCCAGTATCATGAAAGGATTGGCGCTGACTTACTAACTAACTGGGTGCTCAAAATGTTGATGAGTTACGCATCACTCCCCGAGAACCGCTTCTTTTTCCTGCCTCGATATATCTTTGTGCCCTCGGATGCACAGCCTGATTTTGATTGGGGGGGTGGTCGATGACCTCCATGGTAGTGATCACTTTCCCATTCAAATATCATTTTCTGGGCCGCTACCACCCGAGAGCCTGCCCCGATGGTACTTAAAACGGGCGCAGTGGTCCGCACTTCTAGAAATTACTAGTTTCTCTCTAATTCGAGGAGTTTAGGTCGGTAGATGAGGCGATTGAGTTCTTATCCGGCAACTTCATCGCCGCTGGCCTAACTACTATTCCTAGAAGGTCTGGCCGTTTTGCACGCCGACCGCTCCCGTGGTGTTCAGCCGAGTGTAAGACTGCCCTCGAATAGAAGCGTTATGCCTACATGCGCTATAAGCGCCGCTCGAACGACTTCACTGTCTTTGAATGTGAATTTCGTCGAGCTGAGGCTACGTTCCGGTATATTTCGAATCACACACGCAGCTCTTCTTGGCGGGCATACGTGTCTTCACTTAACGACAAGACCCCTCTAGCTGAGGTTTGGAAGCGAGTCAAAAGGAATTCTGGGCAATATCTCGCAGGACTTCCCCCGTCCCCCTCCTCCCGTTCTCCAGGAGACTGAGACTGGAATCTCGGACTCCGCGTCCGTGGCAGAATCCTTCGCGGCCACTTTCTCCTCATTCTCTAGCCGGGATGGTACTCGAATATGTTGTTCGCGATATCCATGACGCCACGGTTTTGTTGATTGGCGCGGGTCGACATTATCTTCTGCTAGGTTCCTGGACTTGTAAGAATTGTGGGGAATGAGCGCGCCAAAGAGTCCGTGAGGACTGAGCGACTACACCAGCGTTTCTTTTTTCCTCGCACCGATTACATGAATATGGGAATACGGGCTGCTTGGCAAAGAAGATGGGAGACGGTCGAGGGGAACCTAAAGTTGCGTGCCATTATGCCGCGACCTAATCCCCAATGCTGCGATGGATGCAGGCTGCTTTGGGTCGTCTACGAATTGGACACACTCGGGACGCACCGTCATTCGATGGAGCACTTGCCTTCGCCATACTGTGAAGACAGCCTTGTCGCCCTGACTGTTTGGCACATTCTTGTTGAATGTGCCAGTCTGGGTCATCTCCGCGCATGTTACCGGGACGAGCTGGGTCGCTATCGCTTATCCCTTTTACTCGTGACTGGTTCGTGCACACGGATTTGCATACTATACATTTTGCAGGAGATTGGCCTCCTCCATTTTATTTGACTTTTTTGATTGTTTGCATGTTCCTACGCAGGGGGAAGGGCTGCTCCTGACGGCGGACCGCGCTTCCTTCTTGCCCTTTTTTATAGCCTTTGTTCTTTTTTATTGTTGTTATTTACATATTTTTTTTGTTATTAATATAGCCTAGTAGTAGGCTGTGTTGAGCATGGCAACTTAAGCCCAGTAGGCAGTAGCCAGATGAGCTCCGAAAATTAAAAGAAATATCTTACTCTCCATTATGCCATGTTGGAATGGTCGTCCCCTTTTTCAAACCGGACAGGCACAGATTGGACTTATCCATGTGCATCTTGTTTTGGCTTGTCCTTGAACAACCCCCCTGCTGCCCTTTTTGTGGTGGTGCCGCCTTGGTTGCCCATCTTCTATTGGAATGTCGCCATTTTCAAGTGTACGAGTATCTCGCTTGTCCCTCCTTTATTTTCTTATGGCCGAAGAATATTTTAAACAATTTTTTAAAACTTTTATCTCGTAATGGTTTTCCTTATTTGTTTTTGCTCCCATATATAATCGCCTTGGAATTGAGCTGCTGTCCATTTTGTTACTTAAATCCTTATTAAATGATATGCTGTACCTTTCAAAATACTCTTGCACACACCTAAAAATGGTCTCTCCTTTCAAATCAGTTTCTGAAGATTTACCAAAATGTTAACATGACTATTTGTCTTCTATGCTGTCTCCCCTTGTTTTGATGTTGTAGGTGTTCAGCCGCGCACTGAATCTGTCTTCACAGCTGAGCTGGTTGCAAGACACTACTCGCTATTTGAGATTATGCATTGTATCTGTTTCAGAAACAAAATTGTGATTTATTTTGACTCACAGAGAGCCCTAAGTGCTCTTGAGGCATTAGAATTTTGGCACTACCTGGCTCTCAGTATCTGTCACACCTTTGCTGTCGCCTATCTGAGATTAGTCAAGATTATCTCCTGTTGGATTGTAAGAAATGATGGAGTCTAAGGATCTGCAAGTACTTGGCATACATACCACCATTTTACTCGTCCGTACACTAATTAAATAGCATGAATAAGGTCAGCCATTTGACCGATTGTGTAAAGAAGCTCTAAAAAAAGGAACCAAAAACTAAAGTTGGATCTATGCCCCTGCGCTAGTTCTCTTGGATCTACCCCACACTAGCCCGGTGGCTTCAGTTCACTTTGTAATTTCCGAAGTATTTGCCAGGATGGCCCCTTTTAAGAAAAACAAAAGTTATCTCTGGACCAGACACACTCATGGTGCACACCCCCACTTGATGGAGTTCCGCTCCAATCCATCTTAAAGCAATGACTGAATGGTCCCCCTAACTGTCCAGCACATTCTTTCTGAATGTCCCAGGACGAACTTGGTGGCTATTGCTTGTCCCTTGTACTTACATATGATGAATTTGTGCACATCCAACTGCTGCATTTTTTAAAATTTCTGGAGAGACAGCCCTCCCCCATGGTCTATATATAGTCTGGGGTTGTTGGCTACATGCAAATATGCTGGAGGAAAGTGAGCCTTGCCCTTTTGCGGTTTGTTTCCTTTTTTTAAATAGGCTAAGTATAAATATGGTAACTACTCGTGGTGGCTGTTATCAAGTGTACTCATCATGTATCACTACCGTCATTCAAGAGTGGCATCTTGCAACTTTCATACCATAGTCTAGAGTTGTTCATACACACTCTTTTCAGCGGCCAACAAGTGACTATTTGCAACTCCCTCAGCAGTGCCCTCTGATAGGCTGCCCTCACCTTTTGTTGTGATCATAATCAGGTGGGAGTCCTAAAGAATGAATTTGGGTTGGGTGAGGTCCCTACCCTTTCTTCCTCTTGCAGGAATGCTCTCTGGTACACCAGAAAGATTGTGAGCGATATGTGAGATTATAAAATCACTGTTTCTTTTTCAGGAGATGGAAATGCGTTCTTCCAGTAACCTTAAAGTAATTCCACAATTTAGTGGTATAGTACCATCGCCACCTCAAGTCCTTGATTATGACACAAATTGGACTACTGGTGTATATTCAAGATCTGAAAGCCCAAGAAAATGCGCAAAAAACAACTCCATACCTTCTCAGTCGACACACACAAATTCACATTCGCTGCATCATTCGAGAATGAATAAGAAAATCTATAAATGCTGCTCCTGTTCTTATTAGACTGCACAGAGGGGAGTTTTTAGCATACATTTAAGAACCCACAATGGCGAAGAGCCTTTCAAATGTGAGTTTTGCCCTTATCAGGCTGCAAGAAAAGGAGATATTAAGACACATTCAAAGACTCACACTGTCAAAAAGCTTTTCAGATGCATACTTTGCCCTTATCAGGCCGCAACGAAACGTCAGCTTAAAAGGCATTCATTTACTCATACTGGCGAGAAACCTTTTAAATGTAGCCTTTGCCTCTATCAGGCTGCCACGAAAGGAAATGTTAAAAGACATTCATATACTCACACTGGCGAGAAGCCTTTCAAATGTAGCCTTTGCCCCTATCAGGCTTCCAAGAAAGGAGATGTTAGAAGACATTCAACGACTCACACTGGCGAAAAGCCTTTCAAATGCGATGTATGCTCTTATCAGGCTGCCAGAAAAGGAGATATTAAGACACATTCAACGACTCACAATGCGGAAAAGCTTTCCGGATGCAGTCTTTGCCCCTATCAGGCCGCAACGAAACGTCAGCTTAAAAGGCATTCATTTACTCATACTGGCGAGAAACCTTTTAAATGTAGCATTTACTCCTATCAGGCTGATACGAAAAGAGATGTTAAAAGATATTCAACGACTCACACTGGTAAGAAGCCTTTCAAATGCAGCTCTTCCCCTTATCAAGCTGCAACGAAAGATCATCTTAAAAGCTATTCCTATACTCACACTGGCTAAAAGCGTTCCAAGTGCGAACTTTGCCCTTACCAGGCTGCCAGAAAAGGAGAGTTTAAGACACATTCCATGAATCACACTGGGGAAAAGCCTTTCAAGTGCGAACTTTGCCCTTATCAGTCTGCTAGAAAAGGAGATATTAAGAAACATTCAACGACTCACACTGGTGAGAAGTCTTTTAAATCCGTTTTTTGCCCTTATCAGGCTGCAGGAAAAGGTCAACTTAATATCCATTCATATACTCACACTGGCAAAAAGCCTTTCAAGTGCGACCTTTGCCCTTATCAGGCTGCCAAAAAAGGAGATATTACGACACATTCAACGACTCACACTGGTGAAAAGCCTTTCAAGTGCGACCTTTGCCCTTATCATGCTGCCAGAAAACGAGATATTAAGACGCATTTAACGACTCACACTGGTGAAAAGCCTTTCAATTGCGACTTTGCCCTTATCAAGCTGCCAGAAAAGGAGATATTAGGACACATTCAAAGACTCACACTGGTGAAAAGCCTTTCAAGTGCGACCTTTGCCCTTATCAGGCTACCAGAAAAGCAGATATAAAGACACATTCAACGACTCACACTGGTGAGAAGCCTTTCAAATGTATACTTTGCCCTTATCAGACTGCAAGAAATAGGCAGCTTAAAAGCCATTCATGTATTCACACAGGCAAGCAGTCTTTGCCCTTAACAGGATCAGAGAAAAGACAATCGTTTGACACATTTAAGAACCCACACTCGTGATAGATAAACCTTAAGAGAAGCAAAATGTCTCAATGCGCCTCTTGAACAATTGCACCGCGGGTGAATTCATCGAGCGCTTCCGTATTGTTCAGCCGAGTGTGAGACGGCCTGCAAACAGAAGGATGATTCTCAAATCCATTTTATTTGACTTTTTGGTGTTAGTTGCATTCTCCAAGGGATGGCTAGCGGATTTAAAACAAGTGAATATCTTTGCTAAAGAGGTTTTGAAAGGAAGCCGCTGAATTTACGAAAGAGGACTCTATGAGTGTTTTAAGAACTTCGAATAAAAATATTAACCCTAAAACACAAAGGATGACAAGACTTACACAAGCATGTCATTGGAACCACTTTAGCTCCGTCCAGCCTCAGCTTAGCCTCTTTCTGACAGACCCCTTTTTTACTCTACTTCCTCACTCTCCCTACAACCTCCCACAATTTCTCTGGCCGCTCTCTCTCTCTAATTTCACGGGTTAGATGCCGAACAGCATCCTCTCACAACTATCGTTCCTGTCTGGGCGATCTTCGCACACGTTGCTTGTCCAGTTGCCGGGATCGGCGGGTCGCTACCGCCTGTCCCTTGTACTCGGAACTGGTTCTGCACATTGGCTGGTGAACTTACCGACTTTTGAGGGGAGGCCGGCATTCTTCCTTTTATTTAATTATTGTTTTTTTTTGTAGGTCGCACGTTGCTGCGCCGGGGGACCTCTCCGCGACGCTGGAGCTTGCTTCCTGCCTCGTGCCTTCTTTCTTGCTTTTTTATTTTGGTTTTTTTTTGCATGTTATTTTAAAGTAGCCTAATTCTAGGCAATGGTGGTGAATAGGGCTACTTATGCCCAAATAGGAAGTCGCCAGATGAGCTCTCAAAAAAATCGCCTAACTATCCCGGATCGTGGAGGAGGGGGCAGCTTCCTCTGACCCTGAGCTATTATCTTGGGTGGTGGGATTTTAACAACCTGCTTCATCCCCACCCACACCTTCCTCATCTCGCCTTTCTTCCTCCTATCAATCTCTATCGATTTTACGTCCAACCCAAGGTGGAGCCGCCATGCCGAAGTGCTGCCTGGCCACTGGCCGGAAAGGTGTGGTCCTAAATGGCAGCAGCTAGTTCTGCCGTGCTGTGTTCACCCCTCGTAGGGCGGGCTACTGCGTGGGGTGATTAGAGTTTGCATCCCGTGTATACTATAGGGTCACCATGCCCAATAATGGAAATCCCCCCAAAAAACTCCACTTTCCCTTCAACACCGAAGGAGACTCCCTCTTGTAGCTCTTAACTTGTCTTACCAGAGATGAGGCTTACTCCTCTCCCATGCCTAAGGGTTCAGAGGGACTAACCCCTCACCCCCTTCTTTCGAGTCGCCCTTGAGTGACCCTCTTACTAGCGGCACTTCCCCCTTTGCTTTCTAAGAGGACTGCCAAGAAAGCGCGCAAGCGGCCGAATATTGACCGCTCCCGCTGGCACCGGCTCGATAGGGCTAACTTCCTTAGTGGGGAGGGGAATGACAGGGCCCATCGCCCCGTGCCATCCAAAATCCTGCGGGGGCGTTTACCGAACTTCAGCCGGTTTTTGTACGTGTCCCAGTCTTCCCAGACGGATGCCGACTCAATAAGATAAGACGAAAGGGTCCGCGAATAGGATCTGTGATCTCTCGGGGAGGGGGGGGGGGCATGGAGCCCCCCCCCCCTGAGGTCACCCAGCCTCGAGTCCCAGAGGCTTCAGAAGGAGAGGAGGGATCTCCTCCCACGTCTGGTTGCTCCTGTGACAGGCAAAACCATCTCCATTTCCGAGAAGATCTTGCTGAGGTTGGCCCATCTGGCCTAGGGGCTCCTACCAGCAGAGGAGAGAAGCGAATTTATTCCCTGCACTCCTCTCCTAAAAATAGATAAAAACGACGGGGGGGCGCTCTTCTCCCTCCGTGGGGGCCTCGGGGACGGACGTGGACGCTGCCGTTTTGGTATGTGACCAAGCCAAGATCGGCACGTCCGGTCCCTTTGCTTCCCCGGGTGGGGAGTCCCAGAGGAAGACTAAAACTGCGCAGAGCGGAGCCTCGATTGCGTCGGTTCCCTTCCTTCAGAGGCTGCCTTGCATTTTCGAGCCCGCTGGCTTCAAACGCTTTTTTATTATTCTCTCCACTGATGACAGCATATTAGCTAAGGGCAACAATGATCCATCAGAGGAGAGCTCTAGCAAGTGTGATTAGTAGAGAGCCGAAAGTGACCCGTTTCTTGGACGGGAGACTTTTGACGAATGCGTCGAATTCCTCCTCCAGCGGCCATGATTAGTGCCCTTCTGACACTTGGTGGCACGTCTGTGAGTGTGATGCCGCACTCTACCATGAACTTCAAGAAACTAGTTTATGTGACGGAACTCGTGGACTACTCCATAGATAACATCGCCTTAGAGCTGGCCGACTACAAAGCGGTCAAGTTCCAGCATGTGATGAGAAAACAGGGAGGGGCCTCGAGAGACACCCCTACACTCTTCGTCACCGTTTTGACATACTAATCGTTCCTGTAGACGCCCTTATTAGGGTTACCCGAAGTCTATGTATGATGCTCCAAGGCCCCACACCATAAGTCCAAATCGTGTGTGGCCAAGTGTGTCAATTGCAGATCCGCACCCCGCTTCTTCGAAGCAATGTGGTGCATATCTCATTGAGAAGGAAATCCTGGCCGTTCAGGCCAGGATCGTTCATCTCTCACTTCGCGAAGCTTAGGACTTAATCTAGTGCGGCTTCCTCAAGTTCCACTCTACGTCGGATGCTCTCCTCCAACTGGAAAATGCCTTCTGCGAGGCCTTCCTCCATAGACAGCAATACAACACATTGAGAAGACCTATGATACCCCATGGCGATACGGTATCATGGAGACTCTCCTCGCGATGTGTCGATGGGTCGCCTCCCAATCTTCATATCTGATTTTTTGCGAGTTGTCGATTCTCCTTACGGGTGGTGGAACCCTGTCAAGCTCAATGGGGCAGGAAGAGGGTGTCCCGCAGGAAAGTTTCCTCAGTGTCACACTATTTGCCCTGAGCATCAACGGCATCACCTCGGTGCTGCGGAAGATGTTCTCGCTACGCTCTACGTGGACGACCTTTCGATCTCTTTTGGCGCGGCACAGATGCCAACTATAGAGCTTGACTCCAACAGGCATTCAACCGTGTCTCTCGCTATGCCGAAGCGCACAGGCTTCGGTTTCCTGCTCATTACCGTCAATACGTATATCGCTCGCAGGAGCAAAAATCCTGGTGCGCGGCTTGCCAAGCAACCATCCCCTCTCTAGGTTTAGCCGCCTTTTACGACCCTCGCCCTTAGACGATATGGGTCGTCTTCGTTCCCCACATAAAAGGAGAAGAAAAAATATACCTTACTAACCAAACTCCCTCAAACAACCAACCTGATGATGGATAAACTCCACAGGATCCAGTTTATAAATTATTGCATATTTTCATTTCCTGTCATCGTCTTGATCTCAAAATGGCAATTCAAGCCCACGTCATATCCTTTTAAGAAACCCATTCAGATTAGGGCTTTAAAGAAGACAAAGTTCATCTAATCTGGATTATTTATTTTGACTCGGTAACCGTAGTTACCGAGTCGGTGTCCTTTTGCTCAATAGGGCACATAAAGAGGTGTCGACAAGAGGAGCTCAACCTATTTTTTATAGTTTTGATTAAATTAATGTCAAAGTTAGGGAATAATTGTTACGGATATGAGGGGGGGGCGGCTCTTAAAGCTCGTCCCTAATTAGGAGGGAACCTTGAAGGTAATCGTGAAGACAACCCAAGATCCTTGGAAGGGGGACTCTGGTTGCCAGTAATGATGATAGATTACCGAGTTATCGCGTAATCATTTGGCAAGGACTCCGGTTGATATAGCATGAGGGGGAAAGAGGGTGGACATCTCCACCGCCTTTGTCTACCGAATGCCCAAGGAGAAACCCATCGTTGGCCCATTTTCTCCGTGCGTAGAACTCGGGCAGCCTCTTAGGGTTATAAAGATGGTTTGGTGGATCCGTATCCATTCTCCAAGACGACATACCGGACGTAACTGATTGTATAGTTGCAGTAGTGCCGAGCCTTTGTAGGCCTTCATGGTGGGGAGCCCCGAGGGAGAATGCGAAGTTTTTTTTTCTTTTTGCAATGGCTAGCCATGAACCAAAAACCTCCCCTTCTCGTAAGGGTTCTCGTGCCAAACGTTCCTTAGCTCTCCTTTCAGCCTTCCCTCGCTCGTTGGACCCCAATTCCAACGAAGTAGACCCAGATCTTGATTATCCTCGCTTTCTTGTCATGAATTCATCATCCGACATCCCACTTGCAAAAGTCGATGTGTTTGACGTCAATGAATCTTTTGAGTCCCGCTGTGGTGAACCCCACCGGATGTGGTCAAGAGGAAGTGGCGATGTCGTAGTCGAGGTGTCATCCCACTCTCAACACAACCTTGTGCAAAATCTATCTTCGATAGCTGAAATTCCAATAACTGTCTCGCCCCATCCGCGTCTGAATTTCGTCAAAGGTGTCGTCCGTTCAAACGAACTAAATGACTACGACCCCACCCGCCTTCAGAGTAAGCTCAGTACCCAACGTGTCACACACGTACACAGGGTAACTAAAAATTTAGGCTCCACTAAAGTCCCAACCGCCACACTGATTTTAACATTTGAACGACAAGAACTGCCGCAGTATATAAAAGCTGGGTACCTTCGTGTCCCGGTAAGTCCCTACATCGAACTACCCAGACGCTGCTTCAATTGCAATCAATTCGGAAATGTTGGCCGAGCCTGTCGGCACCCTCGGTCCTGCGTGAATTGTAGCTCTGACTACCATGGCCCCGAATGCACCAAAACACCCCACTGTGCTAACTGCGGAGGTACCGACAGTGCTGCGTCGAAACTCTGCTCTATATTTTTTTTATATGAAAAGGAAGTTCTCACTTTACGCGACTCCCTACGTCTAGATATAAGAGAGGCCATCCAGCGTGTTCGAGCACAAACCTCGCCACTCGGCCGGCTCTTCTCTGACGTTTTACGTGACGCTGGACGAAACCGACCATTACGCGCGAGTTCCGACCAGTCTGAAGCACTTCACCCTAGATCTACTCGCAGCGTCGAAAACATTCAGAATATGCAGTCGAAGCATCGCTCTCACACCGAGATAACCAATGTAGCCCCCCCCTCTCCAGCAGCTCTAGTTGGGAGAGACGCTCAGGGTGAGACACTTGAAGACATCAGACGCTATTTGAAAGAATCCTCAACATCGACCAGTGAAGTTTCATCCACCCGGCCACGAGACCCAAAGCCCAGTGGTAAGAGAAAGGATTCCTCACCTGGGTCATCGACCACCAATAAGCGGGCAGCCTCTGGAGCTGACTCGGCCGAACCCCGAGAATCTCTAATGGACTCCTCCCCTATGGTTGAACATTCTCTGCCCTTAAGTCCGTCTCGCCCTTCACAGCACATAGGTCCCATCCTGATCCAAACGATGGCAGATATACACCCAGCTCCACACACCTCTCTCAGATCACCTGTTCGTTCCGCTCACCCTTCAACCCAAGATCCGATGGAAGCAGTTGATACTCCAACATCACCAATTGCGGCGGTTAAACCAACTTCTCAGACACCAAAAATACCCTCGACCCATGAATCCGGATCTACCGGCCGAAAATCCCTTCTTGATCTTCCTTTTCCGCCAGGTTGCGAGCCCGAATTACAATCAAGGGCCTCGGTCGGTTCTCCAAAACCCACGAAAAAAAACTCAGTTACTGCTCCATCTAGGATCTCTCCCCCTGCAAAAGCAGGCTCCTCAAAATTAGCTCTCCGTCTCTCAAGCTCTTTGGGACGAACCTCAAATACAATATCGGCCTTAAAAGAGAAAAAGATATTCACAAGGGTATCTAATCGTCACACATAATATCTTCCATTTTACAATGGAATTGTCAAGGAGTTCTTCCAAAGTGGGAAGAACTCAAAATTCTTTTGACGACTATCCACCCCGCTGTTATTTGTCTCCAGGAGAATAAACTGGGTATACGGCCCTTTCCGCCGGTACCCGGTTTTCTCACTTTCAACTCTATTGCTCCTGCTGGAAGCCCCTCTTTGGGGGGGAGGTCAATCATGGTATCTTCATCCTACCATGTTTCTCTCATCTCCCTACATACTACTCTCCAAGCTGTTGCTGTGAGGGTTTTTCTTACTAAGCTTTTTACCGTTTGCTCTATTTACCTACCCCCTTGTTTATCATTGTCAAGATCCGACCTTTTAGAACTTATAGACCAGTTGCTCTTCCCATTCTTATTAATTCGAGATTTTGACGCCCGTCACCCATACTGGGGTGACATCACTTGAAATGCCAAAGGCAGTGTTTTAGAGTCTCTTTTATTATCTGACCTTCTTTGTGTTTTAAATACTGGCGATTTTAGCTCTTATCATGTCCAGACGGACTCTTTTAGCTGTGTTGACCTGTCTGTTTGTTTCCCTGATTGTTTCACGGAATTTCGATGGTCAATTCTTGACGATGTCCATGGGACTGCCCACCTACCTATTGTCTTGTCGGCCCTTCAAGTTAGCCTTCATACAACCATCCCCCTTAAGTGGGACTTAGGTCATGCAGATTGGGAAGGTTTCCAAGAGGCGTCCTTCACAAACGCATCTTTCGGGACCTTCAATGGAGTGGACGCGGCAGTAGAATACTTTACATCGACTATCTACAATGCAGCAACACAGACTATCCCACGGAAGGGACCTGTCACGGGCCGCTCAACCGTTCCCTGGTGGACCTTGACGTGTGCAACAGCTATCAAAAATTACAAGTTAGCCCATGCCCAATTCCGAAAGAACCCAACTTTGTGCAACAAGGTCGACCGAAACCGAGCTCGTGCGCTTCGCCAAAAAAACCTTCGTCAAGCTCGCCGAAATTCATGGCGCAGATACGTTTTATCGATTTCCTCTATGACACCTACTGCTAATATCTGGAAGAGCATTAATAAGATCAGGGGCCGTCATGCTAATCATCATACCCCAATGCTTTTGCTGACCATTTCCGCTCCGTCAGCAGTGTCAGCCGTTACGATAAGGCTTTTCAATCCTACAAATCAAAGGAAGAATCTCATTCTCTCAACTTCACAAAAAAATCTAACCTTCCGTATAACGTTCTATTCAGCATCTATGAGCTGCAAAGCGCTTTGTCCGTTTGCAGATCTACTTTCCCTGGCCTTGATGAGATCCATTTCGACATGATTCGGCACCTACATCCACACTCTACTCTCTTCCTGCTTGATTTTGTACAACCTTATATGGGTGAAGGGTTTTTACCCTTCATCATGGCGCATTGGGATCATCCTTCTTTTTGTCACCGGGCAGGGGAGGGTTGGATGCAGATCGCTACCACCCTATAGCTCTCACCAGCTGTTTGAGTAAGTTGCTGGAAAAAATGATATTGGAGCGCCTAAACTGGTTCCTAGAAGCCAATCACCTTATGTCTCCATTTCAATGTGGCTTCCACAAAGGTCATAGTACCTTTGACCTTCTAGTACGTTTCGAGGGATAAGTCCGGAAAGCTTTCTCATTAAAGGACCTAGTCCTGGCCATATTTTTCGATATTGAGAAAGCCTACGACACAACATGGAGATACAGCATCTTGAAGCAGTTATACGTCTGGGGGATGAGAGGCCTTTTACCTTCATTTATTCAAAGTTTTTTAGCATCTCGATCCTTCAAGGTACGTGTTGGAGACGCATACTCTGACCTGCAACCCCAAGAGGAGGGAGTTCCTCTGGGCAGTGTTTTAAATGTCATGTTTTATAATTGCAATCAATGATATTATTTCGTCTCTCCCAGAAGGTGTATCGGCAACTCTGTTTGTCGATGATTTAGCCCTAAACTGTTCCTCACCTCGCCTTCCATCAGCAGCGCGTCGGCTGCAACTGGCGGTCGATGCTGTATCCAAAAGAGCACAACTTAAGGGATTCCACTTTTCCACGACCAAAACCAAAGCAATGTATTTCCACCGAGGCAGAGGGGTCTTGTTCCGCCATCTATCTCCCTACAAGGCGAAGATATAGAGTTTGTCTCCGAGTTTTGGTTCCTTAGCGTAACTCTCGATCCAAAGTTATCCTGGTTACCACACCTACGCCGACATCGAACTGGTTGTCTGCGGGCTCTAGACATTTTGAAAGTCCTCTCACACACTTCGTGGGGCAGTGACCGACAAACATTGTGGACATTATACACAGCCCTCGTTCAATCCAAATTGTATTATGGCTGTCAAATTTACTCATTGGCTTTTCCTTCAGCCCTTAAAATACTGAACCCCATTCGAAACCTTGGAGTTCGCCTTTCTAGTGGAGCCTTCCCTACTTCTCCTGTCAACAGTCTTTACTGCGAGAGTGGGGTACTCCCTTTGCCCTACCATAGATTTCAAATCTACATGCGATACCTCTGCCGAGTACAGCAAGCCCCTGTATCAGAGGTCTACAGATGCCTGTATGCTGCCGAATCAACGGCGGCATATGATAAGTTTCCATCTTTACCCCGCCCTTTGAACCTTCGCATAGAAGATCATCTCTCTAACCTGGGTGCTCCAAGGGTCATTACCCTTCCATCCTTACTGACCCCTAGGTGGCGTGCTCCTCTCCCCACAGTATGTACCAACATGTGGATCCTGGAAAAGTCCTCCATGGACCCTCGAATCATTAAAAGCCTGTTTTTAGAGCATTCGATCTCCCACAAACAATGCTGCCCACTATACACGGATGGCTCTAAGTCGGGCGGTGGCGTGGGTGCCGCAGCCATCTACCCAGGAGGAGAATTCCTAACTCTATCTTTGCCACCAGCAGCATCCATTTTTACTGCTGAACTTTCAGCAATCCTTTTAGCCTTTAGACTCATCCAAATTTTACCTTTTAGTGATTTTGTCATTTTTTCCGACTCAAGGAGTGTCTTACAGTCAATTAAATCTTTTAATGCGTCCCATCCCCTGGTCACAGAAATTTGCAACTGGCTGATCCAAAATGCATCCCGATATAGAATTATTTTTTGCTGGGTCCCTGGGCATGTGGGGGTCCTGGGCAACGAGAAGGCTGATCGGCTGGCCCGCTCAGCACATTCTGTGTCCCCTGAGAACTCGGCTCTGCCTTTTAGGGGCTACTTTCCTTCAATAGGAAAGTTTATTTTTCACCTGTGGCAGAATGAATGGGATGACTGTTCATCATTCAAACTATACAAAATAAAAAATTCTATTCGCTCTTGGCCCTCGAGTCGTCATAGAATGCGATCGTTGGATGTGGCCCTTTGCCGAGTTCGCATTGGCCACACGAGACTTACTTACGGCCATGTTGTTTCGGGTGATGCTCAATCAGCCCTTGCTGTCGTTTTTGCGGTGGGGACCAATTGGTTGCCCATCTTTTATTGGATTGTAGTTATTTTACCATTATCCGGTTGTCCTGTTTCCCGACCCTTTTAACTATCCCTCAACACACCCGTCTTCGATTCATATTGGCGGAGGAATCTTTTAACCCGTCGTTTTTTAAATTTTTGTCACATAGTGGTCTCCTCCACCTTTAATAGATGATATTTCTCGTTTCACCCTAGCGGCCATAGAGAATCCACTTGGATTGGGCAGCAACCCACCGGTAACTTATCTTAAATCTTAAATCTTAACTGTGCTCCGTTTACTAGCGTTTGGCATTCTCGTAAACGGCGTTAACTTTACTTTTCTTTCTCTCTGTACTTTGTGTGTAGCGACTCTCGCGTGTGTCCTATTTTGGACGTACACGCCGGTAGCTACACAGATATGAGAGCGTAAAAACTATTTAATATACCATTTTAAAGCTGAAGAACTGCTCTTCTCACGGTGCTGTTGCCTCTTCCGGCACTTGGGGAAGCATGTTCTTCATGTTCAGAAACGCTCGAGTCGCAATCAGATAATAAATCCATGATAAGATAAGTAAATTTCCAAAGCACTCGCGAACGTGTTTACATTTCGTGGAGGAACGTGGCTGAGGCACGAAGAATGATTCGGCGCGCGTGATTGGCCGAGAGGCAGCTCGGGTAACTAGAGCGCGTTAAAGCGGCTCGCTGATTGAGTGGAGGAGGAGGAGCTGCGAGCCCTTTTCGCTTTGCGCTAGCGGCAAAGCAATCATCGAGAAAATAACGCGTTGCCACCTGTTGCTATACTTTATGTAGCAAGGCTATAAGGTTTAATATTGCCTGTCTTTGATACCAAGAGACAGAGGAATCGTGCAGACCCTCTTGCTGGCAGTTCTTCATATATGGAGTGGTAGGTGAGGAGGAGTAGATTTAGCGTCAGCAAGAACACCTACCCCTCCACGCTCACGGTGTTTCCTCAGTCTCACCGCGACGTTGCTCCTGCCTTGCTGTTGTAGAGGGGGCTCCGCCCACTCATAAGGGAGGACTGTGAAATGGAGTTTACTATACCTCTCTTCTCCCTCCTCGACCTTCATTTATGGTATCACAAAAGGACAGACGGGCAGAGGTTAAAGAAGCAAAAGTCGCCAAGGAAAACACCATCGAGCCTACTTTTAGCTTAAGAAGAAAATGATTAGGGAACTCATCCCTCGTTGGCCTCCCTTTTCGAAGAAGCACCGGTGAAAATGATAGAAGGGCTCATTTCTACACACGGGACCACTGCAAGCAAAACTGGAACAAGATGAAGATAGACGAACTCGCGCCATACATTGGTTATAGTTTTTTTTTAATGTATTAATAACAAGCGTAGAAAGAAGGTGTTGTGTTCCAGTCTAATGATTTCTACTGCCCCAAATTAGTTTTTTTTTAAAGAAGTAAACAGTAAATGACCGGTGATGTGGAAAGGAATATCGGTCTTAACAAATTAAAATATACAGTCATTAAATCATTAATGTAGCATGTAGAGAGTCCCGGTATAATTTATTTTAAAGTTAACTCATTATGCTTAAGTGGCGTCTAGTCGAAAGAGAGGTAGTGTGATACGCACACGTAAGTTTTGTGGCGACCATTGCTAGGCAGAATAGGTTCATAATGAAGCCTCACAAATCAGTATGATGTGAACATATAAAGGCCTATAACAGGTACGCGAATACAAATAATATAAAAAGAGGTATAATGGCTTTCAATATCATATACCATAACTGGCGATTGAGTTCTTTTATATATATATATATATATATATATATATATATATATATATATATATATATATGTATATATATATAGGTATATATATATATAGATATGTATATATATATATATATATATATATATATATATATATATATATATATATATATATATATATATATATATATATATATATAGTATATATAATATATATATATATATATATATATATATATATATATATATATATATATATATATATATATATATATATATATATAGATTAGAATATAAAGGGTCTTTCAATAAGGTCGCTCGATTTTTAAATGTAAATAAAACAAGTTGTGTGTGATATATGCACTCAATTTATTTGAAATTGGAAAGTATATTTTATGGCATTAGGAGTCGAATATGACGTCGTTCAAATGTCCGCCGCAGCTTCGTAGGTGGAACGTATTAGGGAGGCATAATTTTCGATCACTTGGCCGCATAAATCTGGCTGAATTTGCTGGATGATGTTCGTTATGTTGACTTTGAGAACATCAACTGTTTGCGGATTATTCGCAGACCTGCAATTTAAGGTAGCCCCAAAGAAGTAGTCTAATGGCGTTAAATCGCATTATCTCAGTGGCCAGTGACGTCGCCGCCGCGCGAGATGACCCTGCCCTGAAATCGCGGGTGCAAAATGTCTATCGTGGCGTGCGCAGAGTTGCACGTAGCGCCGTCCTGTTGGAAACGCATATCGTCAGTATCCATATCAGCCATATAATCCAGTTGAGGCCACAAGAAGTTGCTTATCATTGATATGTAGGTCTCGCCGTTCACGGTTATGGCAATCCCATCTTCGTTCTAAAAAAAATACGGACCAATTATTCCGTTAGACGAAAATCTGCACCAAACAGTGACTTTGTTTGGATGCAATTGATGCTGGTGTATCCCATGCGGATTGTTTTCGTCCTAAATCTGACAATTTTCCTTGTTCACAAATCCATTTAGCCAAAGATGGGCCTCGTTGCTGTGGCGAGGATAATGCGCGTGACGTTTGTCGAACGGAGCTCTGATGTTGATAATAACATTTGATGACTTGCACACGCTGTTCAACGCTATAACCTACCATCGTGACTTGCCGAGTACTACTGAACAGTTCACAGTGAGGTTGCCAAATGTCGCTTTAACAACATGGCCACTATCGCCTGTCAAAGCTCAAGCGTCTTTGTTGGAAGACCATATATATATATATATATATATATATATATATATATATATATATATATATATATATATATATATATATATATATATATATATATATATATGTATGTATATATATATATATATATATATATATATATATATATATATATATATATATATATATATATATATATATAGAGAGAGAGAGAGAGAGAGAGAGAGAGAGAGAGAGAGAGAGATTTAAGTGATCCGTTCTTTATAGTCCGAAGTTTCAATATATATAAGAGAGAACCAGGGCAGCAGAAAAGAAATGCATTTTTCTTTCTTCATTTAATTTCAACCAACGTTTCGAGGGCCAGCCTCATCTTCTGGGTACTGGAATTATATTTAGTATAAATACAAATAATTCTAATAAAAAGTAATACGAAGTAATTCTAATTGACATTCGATAGGTAACATAAGGAAAATAGTCTTACAAGTCACTTTTTTCTATAAGTCATGATACAACAACTATAATTGATGGAATTGCATTGGTAATAGCAACATTACACAAATTAACTTGGAAGTGGCAAAAGTAAGGAAAACATTAATTTAAACTAAGAACGTGGTAAAGTAAGGGAACCATCTAACGTGTAATATGTAATGGGAAAGACGAAGTTTGGTCGTTAAGTGTGGGTTTACTATCTAAAATATATATGGATTCAAGGATTCGTAAATCAGAGAGGGTGTTAGCTGTAGAGACTATTGAAAAGTCTTCGAGTTTTACCTGTAAATTGCAAGAGTTGGCGTGGATTAGGATCATAGAATAGTCAGGTTTGGCTAGGGGCAAACCTGTATGGCAGGTTTGCACGATGGACACAAGTAATTATATATGAGAGATGAAAGACACGCATCAGGAAGGCGATCTTTATAATGAAAGAGCGAGCCTATTGTATATTGGTTTAGGGTGATTATTTTGAGGTCCAAAAAGGGCAGATTTTTTGGATAATCGAGCATATTTCAACAGTCATCTTCGATGTTTGTGGGCCAAAGAAGGATACCGACCAGAAGTGTAAAAGTTTATTAACGGTGGCTTTATCTTAAGTCGGATTAAGGAAATGATCAAGATATTTTCTTATACGTTTTTTCACAAAAAACTTTGGGAATCCGTTGTCTTGAAAAAAATTCTTAAGAAAAGAAAACTCTTCATGTAATAGTTTGTAATTAGACCATATTTTAAATACTCTATGTAGCAAGGTGTCAATAGTATTAGTTTTAAAAGAACGTGGAATAAAGCTAAAGCTTGTTGATAGGCCATTCCAAGTGACTGTGCGAAAAACACTTGTAGATAATCCGGTGGGGGTGCGGGTTAACTACTTGATGTCTAAATAAGACAGGTAGCCATCGTTTTCTATGTTCATTGTAAATTGTATTTTAGGGTGCTGCTTGTTAAGGAATTCAAGAAATTTAGATGCATGTTGTTCTTTAAGAAACAAAATCATGCAGTCGTCAATGAAACGCCTATAAAATACTGGGGCGAATTCTATGGGGGGCAAGCTTGGAGCCAAGAGGTTTCATGGAAACAGAGGAAAATATTAGCAAAAGTTGGACCTAACGGAAGTCCTATCCCGACCCCTTCTTTTTGAAGGTAAAGTTCGTTATTGAAGAGAAAATAGGAATTGGAAATGGATAAATCAAGAAGAGAACGAAATTGTGGTGGTCAAATTGTAGAAAATGTTGAGAAAAAGTGAAAGTTTTGTGTAAAATGATGTCAATTCTTTCTTGTAATGGTATGTTTGTGAATAGATTTGTAATGTCAAAGTTTGCCATGGTATACTTATGAGGAGTAGGAAGGCTGGAGATTTGCTCAAGTAAGTCATAGGAATTACGGAGAGTGTATTTATTTGTTGTAAGGGAAGAAAGAAGAGGAACCAAATATTTTGCTAAGGCATAGGATGGTGTGTTTATAACAGAAAAAATGGGTTGCAATGGATTAGATGGTTTGTGTATTTTTGGTAGGCCATACAAAATACCTGGGGCGGAACCTGAAGCACAAAGACGAGAATATGTCTGCGGATCAATAAGGTTTAACTTCTTAAATTTGGATAGTACACGGTTAATTTTATCTTTAGTTTTATACATTATATGTTTAATAGATGATTTGACTTTAACAAATTTTGTAACATCGGAATGGATGGTGTGCATTTTTGAGATGTAGTAAACTTTATTCAAAATTACCACACCTTTACCTTTGTCGGGCCGGCAAATTACTAAAGACTTGTCTTAAGCTAACTTCTTTAGATCTTTTATGTCTGTTCTTTTAATAAATGTGCTAAAAATTTTAAAGGGTTTGAAGTTATAAAACTACTTGAATGCAATGGATTGGATGGAGCTTTTTATGTGCTCAAAGTTGCTTATATTATTATTGTTAGCATTAGTCTTGAGGGAAGCCGTAAGTTTCTCAAAGGCGAGAAAGTATTTATGGAAATTGAGTTTACAAATGGGGAGAGCGAATTCAAGGCCAAATGCTAGGAGTATATTGAGAAGAGGGGAAAGAGATTTCGAAGAGAAGTTAAATATTACACGGGAAGGATCGCAAGGGTTTAAACTATTATGAATTCCTAAGCGGGCTAATTTACGTTTCTGAATGTTCGATACTTTGGCGATGTACCGTGAGATAGTCTCCTTTACATATCGGTTAACAAGAATTATTTCAATGTTAGTTAAATCAATTTTGTTTCATTTAGCTTTATTCCACGCTCGCTCTTTCATTATAAAGATCGCCTTCCTGATGCGTGTCGTTCATCTCTCATATATAATTACTTGTGCCCATCGTGCGATGCGACCTATATTGGCTCTACCAGCCGAACTCTCCATTCAAGAGTTGAACAGCACGCTGGGAGGTCCTGCCATACAGGTTTGCCCATAGCCAAACCTGACTATTCTATGATCCTAATCCACGCCAATTCTTGCAATTTACAGGTAAAACTCGAAGACTTTTCAATAGTCTCTACAGCTAACACCCTCTCTGATTTACGAATCCTTGAATCCATATATATTTTAGATAGTAAACCCACACTTAACGACCAAACTTCGTCTTTCCCATTACATATTACACGTTAGATGGTTCCCTTACTTTACCACGTTCTTAGTTTAAATTAATGTTTCCCTTACTTTTGCCACTTCCATGTTAATTTGTGTAATGTTGCTATTAACAATGCAATTCAATCATTTATCGTTGTTTTATCATGATTTATACAAAAAAGTAACTTGTAAGACCATTCCCCTTATGTTACCTATCCAATGTCAATTAGAATTACTTTGTATTACTTTTATTAGAATTACTTGGTATTTATACTAAATATAATTCCAGTACCCAGAAGATGAGGCTGGCCCTCGAAACGTTGGTTGAAATTAAATGAAGAAAGAAAAATGCATTTCTTTTCTGCTGCCCTAGTTCTCTTATATATATATATATATATATATATATATATATATATATATATATATATATATATATATATATATATATATATATATATATATATATATATATATACGAGGGGTCGTCAATAAGTTTTGCGAATCGGTAGGGACAAACAGAGGAAGGGGGATGGCTGTTTGTTGGGGTGTTAGGACAAGTTATGTCAAGTCAGGACCTGCAGCCGCACGCTCCTGCCTCATCTATTTAAGAAGGAGTAGCTGATCGCAGATCTTCAGTCCCAAATCTTTCAACAATTGGAAAGGTTGAGCACCGCGCAGTGATCAAATTTATGACCGAGGAAGGCAAGAATGCAAAAAAAAATCCATGAACGCATGGTTGCAGTGTACACCGACACCGCCCCTTCCTATGCAACGATTGCTCCGCAGGTATAGGGAGTTCCGCGCATGGTTGTGAGTCCCTTGAAGATGAACCCCGTCCAGGACGCCCATCAGACGTGACCAATGAGGGCAATGTAGCCCGTGTAGAGAGGATGATCCTCGAAATTTGACGGGTCAACGTCGAAGAAATCGAGCGAGAACTTGGAATATCACATGGAAGTGTTATCAACATCACCCACGACAATTTGGCCATGACCAAGGTCTCTGTCCGTTGGGTCCCTAGAAACCTCACGCTCCGTGATCAACTTCAACGTCGTCAAAGTCCACAAGGCTAGAGTTGCACAAGCTTTCCTGCGCGAGTGCGGATCCGAGGAGCTCAACCATCCCCTCTACAGTCCAGATCTGGCCACTAGCGACTTTTTATTCCGCCAGCTGAAGGCTGCACTGCGTGGACGCCGGTTTAGGGACGATGAAGATGCCCAGCTCGCCGTCCAGGAGTGGATTGAACAGCAGTTGGGAGATTTATGGTTGTCGGGAATTCGAAGCCTCCGGGACAAGTGGTGCAAGTGCATGAAGTTGAGGGTAGTTATATTAAAAAATAATAAAACACTTTTCCTCGTATCTCGTTTCCTTATATCCGAACTGCAAAACTTATTGATCACTCCTCGTACTTCTGTTTAAGAGATATTAAAGGTGGGTATTTAATCTGTTTTCTTTCCTGGTCTTTAATAGATATTTTCAAGAGATGTATCAATTAAAAAGATAAAAATACATATTATGTTGTACTTCCACTAATTTTGCAAATGATGGCACTCAGTAATATCTATTTTTAGTCTAATTTTATTTTATTTCACTGCAGGTCGCAACAGAAAGGACAAGAAATCTATCATGTATCTTCAGTCTGGTCGTTGCTTAGTTCGACATCAAAGTCTATTCATGTACCTCTGAACTACCAAACGATGACACTAACAAAGCAGATGATTCAGAATCTCAAGATACATCATACGTGACACAACTCGAAAGTGACACAAAACCACACCATTCACCCAACCAGAACTCAATGATCTAGTTCGTGATCTAACACTTACTAAGCAACAAGGTGAGCTCCTGGCCTCAAGTCTGTAACAATAGAACCTGTTGGATGAACAGGCTCGAATTACAATATTTAGGAAGCGTTCTGCAGATCTACAGTAATTCTTCACGTTTGAAAACGACTTGACTTATTGTAATTATATCAGAGGTCTATTCAATGCCCTTGAGCTGACTTATTAACCAAATGAGTTGAGGTTATTCATAGATGCATCCCTTTACAGCGTAAAAGCCGTTCTGTTATTAATTAGGAACACCGTGCCTTCAGTTTCAGTTGCTCACACAGTAATTTTACGAGAGATATGAGAACCTTGCTTTTATTCTAGGTCGAATAAGTTACAAGGAGTATGAGTGGCTAATTTGTGCGGATTGAAAGTTGTAGCCCAACTTAATGAGCTACAAACTGAATACACTAAGTTTATGTGCTCCCTTTGCAAGTGGGAGAGTACGGCCAGATCAGAACATTATGTAGGCACAGAACGATTCCCTCGGAAAACTAAGGCGCCTCGACGCCATAATCTAATTCATGAGCCTTTAGTTAAGAAGGAGAAAATAATTTTGCCACCACTGCATATTAAATAAGGCCTAATGAAGCAATTTTCCAAGTCAATGCAACATAACAAGCCATGTTTCCAGGATCTCAAAGTGATTTTCCCTAAAATAAGTGATACCAAGATTAAAGAAGCCATATTCGTGAGCTCTCAGCTTCGTCAACTTATAGCTGATGAGGACTTGAGGAGACAAGGGATGAAACTGAGCTCTCGGCCTGCCATGCATTCAAAACTATATTCAAAGGACTTCGGGGAAAGCAGCAAGGAACCCAGCGAGAGCCTATAATGGAGAGCCTAATCAAGTTCTACCGAGATCTCTGATGCAATATGTCACTGAAGATACACTTTCTCATCTGTCCCAATTCCCTGAGAATTCAGGAGATGAGAGTGATGAACATGGAGAGAGGTTCTGTCAAAATATGCGTCAATGGAAAACAGGTATAAGGGAAAATGGAGCCATGCTATGCTGGCTGACTTCAGCTGAAACCTGAACCGTGACACAGCTGAGACATCTGACAAACGAAGAAGTAAATACTAAAATGTAAGTTAATACATTTTATAATGTTAATAAAAATGCTGATTCATTATATATTCATGAATTAATTACAATGGACACATTTAATCTGAAATTGGAGTAAAATACATTTATGGTATCGTAGAAATCGGTATCAAGTGCATAATTAATAAATCGTCAATTTAAAAGAAAATGTTTCCTGATGTGATTTATTTTTATCAAATTCGAATTTAGCAAATCAACTTCATAATAAATTCACCAGAGATCTATGGTTTCTTTTCTTGACATGAAATTAGTTGTACAGAGAATAAACACCTTACAAAACCATCTGATATTTCAGCCAATCACAAAAGTGTGGTAGTGACATCACGACTGTGTTCATGAGTTGCACCCTTTATAATAGAAATTACAATCTGTCACGCCGATCATCTTTACAGGAGCATGCAATAGAGTCATAGCGCATTAATTCAATAAAGAGGGAAAGACCAAATGCAATATTGAAACAAAATAAAGCTACAAACCGATACTTCATTTCAGTGATGTCAGTAATTCAGGAAACCAAGAGCATTTTCTTTCGCTTTTAATAATAGCACAAGTCTAGAGAGTATCTCAAAAGCACATCACCCCCCATGGAAACTATCTGGACCCCGATTTTAGAAGAAGGAACCGCCTAAAAAAAGCGCATCATATAGTTTGAGCATTCGTGACGTCACAAAGTAGGCTCAAAAGTGGGCTCTTTTACCGGGGCTCAGGTAATACTAATGCTCGGCAATCAGGGCTGCCGCTGCTGCGTTTTCCACCAAGATCTCGGTTTAACAGGCCTTATCTAGGTTATTTTTTTTTATAATAGGGTATAATCTGGGGTTTTCGTACTTTCAATAAGTAACATCATCAGAATTATTCACTATTTGTTTAATAATAACATTTATAACAACATCACTTTATGAATAAAAATCTACTTGAATAGTCTACAGTTCACAAGAACGCATTTGAGTCGAGTTGCGAACTTGTTCATCACCTGTACAGAACACGTTTCAATGCCGCTGTGTGGTTGCAGTCTTGCAAGCTACATCGTGGATGAGTGGTAATAGACTTACTGTGCTTCAGTGCCAAAACAACGCCACCTATTGAACAGTACAGAAGCATTAGAAGCCAGAAGGGACGACAGGATTGAGAGGCGGGTGTGAAGGAAATAGGATCGGAACAGAAGGTAAATCTCAATTGTTAATTAATTAGGCTTTTTACAGTCTTTAATCTTTCGGAAGTCGCACATTTTTACAGCCATAAAACATTAAAAACCTCAAAGAACCTTCACTCAATGTGGACAATAAAATCTTTATGGGGACAGGAGGCTGGAAACTTCCGTTTCGTTTTTAATTAAGTCGAAACTTAAATATTTCTTTGACCAAAATATTCACCATAAAAAATAACTAAAATTTCCTTCTTCACTCAGTAGATAAATTGTTTAATGTAGAAGGGATGGGATCGGTTCAGAGGCTCTTCAGAGGACGCAATGCGACAAAAACGGCGCATAAATATCAAATGGTAATGAATGAATCTATATCATTTTATTCATATATATTTATAAAATTAATAATTTGTTGAACCACATTTAATATAAGAGTCATTTATAATATGTCAAATAAAAGAGCTGAAACCTTGTTTGCAAGGAATGCAATTATAATTTAGATAAATATAATGTAGTGGTCTATCAAATTTGCTTGATGCTAAACAGTTAAATTTGGATATCAAACAGCGAGGAGTTTTGGAAGATAAAATGATGCTCGGTTCAAGCGTGACAGAGTGTGGTCCAGAAAGGTTGAAAGCAACAATCACGGTGCTGTAGAAGCTTTGGAAGAAGACCCGCGGCCGCAAATATTTAGAGGTGGCACCCTCCAGGGTGGCGGCCTGGGAAGAACTACATAGAGGCGCCATCGGCACAAGAGATACACCGAGCTCACGAAGGAGTTTCCTTTCCCTAAACTCTTTGGGTTTAGGGTAAGATTGGCGTCTCACGGTGGCATAGTGACCGTCAAGATGTCCCGCGATTGTAATAAGAGTCGTTGACGATTGAGGGAGACGCCCGGCCCGTGGAATCCTAGCGCATAATGTGCTGTAGCCAGCGCAGAGCAAGCGTCATTGTCCAGGCATTGGTATTCGAGCGTCGAACAAACAAAGAGATAGACCAATCAGTCACGAAGAAGGTCCATGGGGCTGGTATAAGAGACACTAAGGTTGTGGATCTGGGCCTCCCTGGAAAGGCACCAGACAGAAACGGTGCGAATCTGCCACTTAAAAGCAGAACCGTTTAAGGAACTAGTCTGGGACACGCTGGAACCAGGAAGCCGAACGAGTGTATTAAGGAATTTTGGACAACTGAAAATTTAGAGCGACTGGACAAAAGGATCGGTGACATAAAAGATTATGGAAATTTGGTTCATTGCATACTTGCCATTCTCTTGCATGCAGTAATTTCTTAGTTGCTATTCTCTTCGATAATGTGGATTACATACTTGCTATTCTCTTGCATTGGGTCGATTACATACTTGCCCTTTTAATTAGGAAAAGGACCCTTTTAATAGTCTCAAAACGCTACTTTTGTACTTGCAAAAACAACAAAATCAGCGACCCAGATACAGTTGAAGCCTAAAGAAAATCTTGGCCTCTTAAGAGGCACATACAAATACAGTCAAAAATACTAGCCAGCAGACTACCACAAACCCTTGACTAAAATTAGCCAGTGAAAGAGGCAGGACCAAGAAGTAACATGACCATCTTTAGAGTGTTATGGTAGCGAACCACTGAAGCCGAGAGACGGGTCTCTTCCGCATGGCGTTCGTGGGATGGGAAGGAGCACAGGAGACACCTCTCTGAGACTACAGAACCGCTGTAGCGAGACTTCCTTGAACCACACTCCTACCACTACATGAACATAACATCTCCCACAGAAGATCAGTAGAGAAAGCGGTGAAGTTGGAGGAAGGGAAAATGTGTGGAAGATATATGGCCGAAGATTCACATCCCAGTGGTATTCGGGCCGGGTGGGAAAACTACCCCCGTTGGGGCTGGAAAGGCACACATCCCTTAAATGGCAGCTGCAGCAAGGGGGCCTAAGGTATGGTTGAGATCAGCTTTGTCGTTTAGAGAAGGGACCTCAACACAGGGAGGAAATGGGGGGAATGTTGGAGGTGGGTTAAAACTACGCTCTCAACCGGGGACAGGAGGGTGGGGGTTTATCTATCTGCTCCTGCGCCGATAAAAGATGGGATGCGACTAGCCTACAAATTTAGTTACCGGCCAAGAAAATTAGACGGAAAAAAGCTGAGAAAAAAGAGGGAAGATGTCTGGAAGTAATAAAGCCCAGGTAGTTTCAAAATATTTTGAGAACACCGGGAGGAATGGGGTGGGAAGGGCGTGTTACTGCTCCAAGTGCTAGGTATAATAGTCAATTTGGGAAAAAACCCCGCGGGAACAGAAAAATAAACAAAAATTGTTGAGGGATGAAAAATGGATGTGAAATAATGGGAGATAATTGAGGCAGCGGCGCTCGGTCGAGGAGGCGCCGTTGTTGTCTTCAAATCCAGAGGAATTATGGGAAGGGGAGAAGAAGGAGAAGAAGAAAGATTACAAGTTATTATTAACGAGAAGAAGAAGAAGAGAGAGAGACTGACAGACAATTATGGAGCATATTTCGTTTGTCATTTCCGAAGTGATTGTACCAAAGAAGGGCACCGACCCAAAGGATATTAGCTAGTGGTCGTGGATTTAATTACAGGGGGATTAACATAGAAGTCAAGGCTCTTCCTAATGTGGCAGCTTCGCTCAAGAGTTCAACACACTCTCAAGGGAAAACGGCCTCACCAGGTAACTCTGGTTTCCGGTAAACCGCCTATCAAGCGACCTACTAAGGAGGAGTCTCAGTAACCACACTAACAAACATTCACTTTTCCTTCAATATATCATATTAAGACAAGCCGAAATTCGCGAAAAATTAAATATTTTTTCAACCCTTTTCCCTTAAACCAATCTCCTTAAAATCTTTCAAAATTATTTCATTTTCGAATGAACTGAAATCCCTTATGAGATAAACATTGATTATTAAAACGCTCACTTCTTTTATAGAGAGGCAAAAAGGCCGTGTCATTTTACTTTTCCTTTTATTATTCAATATTTGAGGTACTTTACTTTTGATCTTTGTCTCCCAACTGTGATACCGAGTTTATATAAGTAAGCGCGTGGTTGGGTTTTCTCGGTTGTCAAGAAGCTTTATTCCGGTCGACCGCATCATTTTCACGAGCTACGGACCGCATCAAAAATTGTTCGTTTCTCAATTCAATTTTTTGATCATTCTCCTGAATAGAGATGGAAGAATTAGATGCGATAGAAAGGATGTGGGAGCAGGATAAAGAATATGACAGAGTAATAGAGGAGTTTAAACTTCAGGTTTGGGAAGGAAGGGTTTCCTTTTATCGATTCTATCGAACATCAACTCAGGTTTCGAAAAGGCCAACACTTAGCCCCATAATGGAGGAATGTGTTAAGGAGAAGAGAATTAAGAATAGAATTAGGAACATCTTCGAATCTTGGTTTAGTCGTTTACGGAAGAACGAGAGAAATGAATGAGGAAAAAGGATAAAAATATAAGAAAGTAATAATAGATATTTGTGATAAACTCGTAAAATATAGGGAGTGAAAGTTGGCACGCATAAATAAATAAAGTGATAATGAGAGTATAATTTTGTTTCTTTAAACCTTTAAACTAGATCATATTTATTTTTATATTAATATCTCCCATTTTAAATCTTTACAAATTAAATTATTCTAATTTTCACCTTTCAAATTTTGACGGGGGAAAATGCCTTCACCCTTGTAGGATACTATTACTTGTTACACTATTCATCCATTGGGTGATGGGTGGTGTTTCGATGCCCCAGCTACGAATGAAACCACAAGGGGCGGCAGATTTTTCCTATGGGAGGCCATGCTTTGCTTCATTTTTGCGAAATTTGTCTTGTTTTGACTAAATTTCCTTTTATCTTTAAGTTGGCCCTTCAAACGTTTTCTTCCGTATTTTTAAACGTTTGTCTTCGTTTTCTTCCTTGAGCGATTTTTAATATTTATTTGGACTCGCTGAGATTCAAACGAGGTACCTCTTGAGCGGAGCAAATTTGAGGATTGGGGAGAGACTAGTCTTGGATATCTTAATCGGCCTCCAAAGTCTGCGGCATTAGTGGAGCGAATTTTGAGGGACTCAGGAGAGCGAACGAAGTCTTGTTTGTAATCAATGAGTAATGGCTTCTCCTTTCCCGTCTCTCCGAATTTCACCGCAGCACTTTTTCTTGTTAGTTGAGCATTTGTTATTGTTCGGTCGTAGAGGTTCGCCAGTTATGGAGGGGGGGCATTTATATTATATGTTTATTTGTCCTTAGTTTCATATTCTTTCCACTTGATTTTTCTACATTCGCTGGTTTATTGAATTTTCTTCTTTTTGACTGAAATTCCCTTTTTTTTAAGTCGTCCCTTCAAACGTTTTCTTATAATTTCATTGGCTTCCGTATTCTTGTTGAGTTTGTCCTTGAAACATCTTCGTTTTCTTTATTGAGATTATTTCATAAAACCTATTTGGACTCGCTGAGATTAGAATGAGGTAGGTCTTGATTCCGTTTCGGATGTTCATGCCACACGACTGGCTAAGTCCGTTCTCTGAAGGATAAGTTTTTCTGTTATTTATATTATCGAGTCGGAAGGAATTTCTCTCATACATTTCGCACCCCTACACTCTCGACCCAAGTGACCCAAGAGAACCTGGTGCTCCTGACTCTCTCGGGTCGTCTTTATCACCTCTTTTGAACCTTCAACTTTATTTGCCGCTCCTGAAAAGACCCAATAAAGGAAGAAAGATGGCGTTACACGTTCCATCCTCATTTCAATATTTGCTATTAATTTTAAGGAGATTGTCTAACATTAAAACGAAAAGTGTTGAAATGCTTAATAGGACTGCCCCCCAGTCCCCCCCCCCCCATCCCTAAAGGCCAAAGCCAATTCCCTTCTTTTATTCTCTTCTCAACTATTTTGTCGAATCAGAGGAGGCAGCTGAAAGATCTCAAAATAATCCACTATTATGAGAGGGAAGAGCCCGCAAGAGGCTAAAATAAATTATACCCACTACCCTCTTCCCCCCCGACCTCCAAAACTCCTCAATGGGTAGTGAGATGAGAGAGAAGACTAATTCTTTATTTCATTCATAATTTATCAAATTTTAGTCGCGTGCGACCCTACATCTGACTACGTCGGGCGATCTGTCGGTCCCCGTTCTGCTTTTTTTTTTGTTTTGGTTATGTAAATATTCGACAGATTCTAAAGATATTTGATACCCTTATTTGTTTTACATTCTCCTCCGAATCATCACATACACCTCTACCACCTACACCTCTACAGCCTGCAGTAACACAATCTAGACCAACTACACCACCGCCCACTACACAACGACAACCTACACCACCACCACCTACACCAATAGAATCTAGACCACCACCGCCTACACCCCAACCCCCTACGCTATCACAACTTACACCACCTACCCATCCACAGCATACACCACCTAAACACCACCAGCACCTACACCACCACTACCTCAACGAGTACTATTTACACAACGACCACCTACACCAACTACGCTTACATCACCTACACCACCAGCACATACACAACCAACACCTAAACCACCTACAACTACAGCACACTCCCCGATACGACCACCTAAATCACCTACACCACCCATACCTATAACACTACAACCTACATCACCACTTAATCCAAACCAACTACACCACCCCCTACACCTAAACTACAATCACTTATCCCTACATCACCTGCACCAGTACACCTATACCTCCTACAACAACTACGCCTACATTAACTACAGCACCATCACCTACACAACAACCTAAACTACCTAAAGTACCACCACCTACACCACTACCATAACCTAAACAACCATCATCACCTGCACAACCACCAACACATACACCAGCACCAACACTTACACTTACACCACCACTACCTACCCGACCACCTACACCACCACCTAAACCACCACCACACACAACAGGATCACCTACATCGCAAACACCGATAACACATACGCCTACAGTTTCAACACCTACACCACCACCACCTACAGCACTCTTCCCTCCCTAACTAGATAAATCACCTACACCACCAATAACTACAACGCTACGACCTACACCACAACCGTCACCTACACTACAACGACCACCATCCCCTAGACCACAATCAACACCTACACCAACACTACATACTTAACCACCTTCCCCCATCACCTTTACCACCGATACACACAAGCATCACCTACACCACTACCACCTATGCCTACATCAGCTACCTAACTCCCACCTACGCCTACATCAGCTACCTAACTCCCACCTATACCACCACTACCTACATCTCCGCCAACAACTCAAACTACACCTAAAACTACAGCACCACTAACTACAACACATACAACATCATCAACTACGACAACGGCTACACTTACATTACCTACACAACCATCACCTCAACCACCTACACCTACAACACTAACACCACCTACACCATCACTACCTACCCAACAAAGTTAACACAACCACCTACTGCACCACTTACACCACCTAGGCTTACATCACCTACACCACCACCAACTACGCTACGTAAAACAGCACCCTCTTCCCCATTATGACATTCGCTAACAGCACCTATACCAGCAGCACTAGCCTAACAAGCCCCACTAACCACCCCAGTAGCGCCACCTTCAACACCTAAGCCACCTACGCCACAACTAGCTACCATACTTCCACCTACACCAACTGCACTACCGACACTAACTACGCTTAAATCACCTACAATGCCACCATTTACACCATCAGTACCTACACCACCACCATCTACACTACTACCACCTACATCAACGCCACCTACATCAACACCACCTACAGCACCACTACCACCAAGTTCTTTACCACCTGCTCGACTTACACCTACATCACATACAATACCACTACCTACACCACTAACAACAACTCCTACATCACCATTACTCACACAAGCACAACCTGCACCACCTACACTTAAAGCAATATTCCCCACACGACCACCTAAATGACCTACACCGCCCGTACCTACAACACCAACACTTGCACAGCCACCATCACCTACACCACTACCACTACTTACACTACCATCGCCAGCTACACCACCATCACCTCCGAAACCAGTACCACCTACACCACCACCTGCACCACAACCACTTACACTAACTAGGCGTGCACTATCATCACCTACACCACCACCACCACCTACTCCTCCACCTCATACACCACGTACAGCACCATCAACTACCTACAATCAGCACCTCCATCACTACCACATACTCCACCACATACATCACACCACCACTGCCTAAACCACAACCCCTTACACCACTACTAATTACACCACCTACACAACCAACACCTAAACCACCTATACCTACAGCACTATCCCCTACACGACCCTTAAATCACCTACACCAACTATACCTATAAAAACAACACCTACGATTCCACCACCATCATCACCTCCTACACCACTATCACCTAACCTGCCACCGCCATCACCTACACCACAAACACCTTCACCTCCTAAACCTACATCACCTATACCAGCACTACCTACACGAACTCGCCTATATTACTTACGCAGCCACCAACTACACAACTACAACCGAAACTACCTACAACTAGAGCTCTATCCTCCTACCGGACCACCTATATCACCTACGCCACCCAAGACTACAACAGCACCTGCACCACCATCATCCAACCCCAATACACCTATATCACCTATACCCCCCACATAACATAAGAACATAAGAAAAGAAGGAGACTGCAAAACACCTACCCTAACTACGCCTACATCTGTTACACCCCACCTATACAACCATAACATAAACAACCTACACCTAGAGAACAACCGACACCACTACTTACTCGACCACCTACATCACCACCTACGACTACCACATACGACTGCATCACCTACACCGCCACCTACAGTACCATCACTTACATGACATCAACCTAAACCACCTACACTTATAGCATTACCCCTTACACCAACCATAACTACAACAACAACACCGCCTACACCACCCACACCACCATCACCTCATAAACCACCACCATCTACACCACCACTATCCACTCGACCACATTCATCACCACCACCTTAATCGCCACCGCCATATCACCTACACCACCTACACAACAACTACCTATGCCTACAGCACTCTCACCTATGCCAACACCTAAACCAACTACACCAGCTCTACCTATTCCATCCACACCTACACTGACAACTAAATCACCTACACCAGCACTATCTAACCATCCACACCTACACCACCACCGCCTACAACTACACCACCAGTAACCCGGAAAAGACCGTGTGCACGGGTGACTCGACCCGTTTCTTCTAATATATCTTCCTTGGTAAGTAGTTTGTCTGCCTCTACCATTTGCGGAGCCGTCCATTGGAAGTGGCATAGCTCCTGGGTAGGAAAATCTTAATTTCGTTTTCCTGGACGCTTTTGACGATATCATTTACCGCTGGGGTATTGGTATAGTCGCTGGGCTTGGTAGTCTTCACTTTGCCAAACCATTTGGTGATCTTTGGCTGAAGAGGATTGGCTACCGGGCTCACTTGATCCTGTATGCCGTCTAGGGGTGATAAAAAATTACTGGTAATTTATCGATAAATTAAATTTAATTATAACGTATTTACCGATACATTTTATCGGTAATTTAATGTAACTTTATGTTCAATAAACAATTTTCTTTTGTATTTATGAAAGATAAATTTATTGTGATAGAAAACGTTTTAGTTTAAAAGACGAATTAGGACCATGTTTAGATCGATTATATGATGTATTGAAGACCATAAAGCCTAAAAGCTGCGAAGCGGAACGAGTATTTTTCTTCACCATGAATTATCATAACAAAGATTCGATCCAGTCTCTCTCCTGCCGCTATTAATGGCTTATGTTTCTTCAAATGTTACTTCTTAAATAAGCAACATTAAGCATCGCTTCATAATTTCAAATGATGTCATTTAAATTTTTATCCTAAGTCTTTGAAATTTTGCTTTTTAGATAAGGATAAAATTAACGTCTTCTGTTTTTGAAAAGTTAGGCTTCCTATGTAATTTTTTAATAAGAAAAAGAAAGTAAACAATGTCTTATGTTTTTTAAATATAATTTTTTTAATGCTATACGTTATAAATAAAGATAAAAGACTTTTATTGGTTATAAAAACTCAATTACAAAGGATCTCATTAATCAAAATTTTTCTCGTGTATTTATCGATAAAAATATTGTCGGTAATTTGCGACCCCTAATACTGAGGCAAAAAACAGTGACATTAACAGGGGACACAGATAGATAAGTGATAGACAATTATTTATTGCCAGAAATGGAAGATTTTAAGATGTATGATTTGTGGTTTCAACAAGATGGGGCTACACTACACGCAGGGGTTTACAGGGGAAAGGGCCAATCAATGACAGGAAATAGAAAGAAAGAAGACAAAAGTTGTAGGGTAAGGTGGGGTAAGACGGACCCATGGGGTGAGATGGAACCCCCCATCTAACCCCAACCAAAAAGCACAAGATTCAGATTGTGGCTGCTAGATGTCCTTCACGTCATCCCTAAGTGATGTATTTGCAGGCAGAAGTCACGCTCAGTAAATCATTTGCGGTCAGAAGGGAAGTTACGTTTTTTGATGGTGCTGATGTTATTTGCACAAGGTAAGAGACTAGATTGTTTGCATTGACATATTAGCTATAATGACTTACTATTTATGCTGCATATGACCATTTGTGTATACATTATAGATATGTGCCATAAATTGCTATACAAAATATGGATGTTCTGTTGGAAATTTCTGAGATTTAATATTTAGTTTTGGGGTAAGATGGAACCCATGGCACAGGTCGATCTTTACTGCTCAGGAATCAGACTGGGTATTCCTCAGAACCTTACAAAGAGGGGGAGCTGAAAGAAGGGAGGGGAGTAACGCTCCGAATTAGTAAGAGGGGGGCATATCATAAACAAGATGGTCCTCCTCAGAATTTATAGGGACCAGAAAGACACGATGTACACAGCGGATATTATTGCTAACCTCAAGAACTTCAGCCCTGACAAGGGTCTCCAAGAGGGCTTCCACGTTAGGTCCTGTTGTGGCAAAGTGGTGGTAATTACCCAGGTATACTTTCACCCCTTTCCCTGCGCGATGTTGGAAGGATGAGGAAGACCATCGCACACGTGCCCAGGGATGAAGTAATGGATCGTGGTGCAACAAGAAGGTCGAATACGCTGACCTCGGTGGCACCCTCACCATCCTCATAGCCTCGTCCTCCCCAGACTCGAGCTGAGGTGCATCCTGACTAGGAGCCCCCTCCGGGGAGCAGCATCGAGCTCAAAGACGACATTAGACTACACGAAGGTCGGGTTTTCATCTAAAAGACGTTCTTGAGAATCATACTGAGGGGGGGTGGGGGGTAATAAAGTTAAGAGCCTCTAACCTGGCGGGCAAGCCAGGGTCGACAAACAGCAGTATTTACTGGTCTCCAAGATCGAAGGCATCCAGGTTCTCATATCCCCAGAGGGGCTCCTCGGGTGGATACAGAATAATTCCTGGATGCTCGGAGTGGGCGTATCGATTCAGATCTCAGCGGGAGGGGAGAATGGTTCGAACAATTCGCCCACTGCAGAAATACTGGATGGATCGTCCGAGGGAGGTGCCCCCCGAGGCTAGGAACAGAAAGTCTCGGGGAGAGAGGCGTTAGAGGGGAAGGGGTGAACAAGATTTCTTGAATAGTCCATGACTCCTAAAGCCGAGGTAGAATGCAGAGACCTTCTAGCTATCAAAGGCACTATCGCCTCTGAGCACATATTGGGGGAGGTTGCGCTCACTATGCAAGTCTTTGTCTTTCTCTGTCTGGTCCATGCTTGGTTGGGAGTGGAGAATCTGAAGCTACTCGGGTGCTTTCATCCTTTATGGGACACCTTTATGAGTCCCTGAAGACTTGTACAACCTCCTCCGGTTGCTTTACCTCCTGTGAGTGATGAAGGCACATGACCATTTTGCCTAATGGGAAACAATAATATGAAGAGTGTGGTTTTAGCCAATGCTGGGTGTGAACCCTTTGTGCCATCAGATATACTAGGGAAGAAGGGGTAAACTACCTAAGTGGTTCTTAATGGGTGGGGGATTGCTTTTGCGTGTAGGCCTGTAGGGACCAGGAGTAGAGGGCGCTTTTGTGAGAATTGACATCACAGGTAGCAATGGGTGTAGCAAGACCAAGTCCTTAAGGTCAAGAAAAGAGAGTAGGTTTACATCCTTAATGTCTAGGACCTCCTTGTTTAAAAGATACAAGCTACATTACTTGTAGGAAGCAGGGTGCACATGACCACAAATCACACACTTGGCACTACACAATATGGATTTATTATGCAATATCTTTGAGCCGATTTTGAGTTCACCCAAGCCAAAGTTCGCACGATCCTACTGAGGTAGCGGTGGCTCAGGAGAACCCGTTAGGAGAGGAGAGACCTTCTCTCCCAGCTGGTGTTTCCTTGTCAGCCAGGAACTTCCCCATTTCGGAGGGTATGGCTGAAGCTGGTTTCTTCAGCCTTGTTGGCCCATCCATAGGAGTGGGTAAGGAAAAGGAAGACCAATATGGGTGCTTCTCGCTCCATGGGAAGGGGGTCTTTTGGGATGAATGAATCCACTGCCACTTCATTAACTGACCAAGTAAAGAGTGGCACCTTTTGAGCTCCTTTTTGACATCCTTCTCAACAACTATTCATATAAAATAATCTGGAGGGGGCTGCAGTCAGGAGAGCTGGGGGGGGGGCAATAAGTCTGAGGACCAGTGGTACAAGGCATTCCCATGGCTACTTGGTTCATCCAAGACTGGACCACATACTCCAGCAGATCAATGTAACTGTGTCTACTATGACCTTGAGGCCCTGTGGGAAAATGTGAGGAGCCATAAAGTCTCCCTCACTTATGACCATCCCCTGTTTAGAGCCAGCTAAGCCTCTTCTTCTTTCTCACACATTGTCCTCTTAACTTGCTTCCTCACTTTCCATACAACCTTTAATAAAACTTTCTCTGGTCACCCTCTAATTTCAGAGGGTGGACACTGACCAACTTTCTCTCACCCAACTATCCTGGATCGGGGCTGAGGGGGGAGGGTACAACCCCTTTACCCTGAGCCCCGGTTTGGGTTGGTGTTTTTTTTAACAACCTGCCTCACATACCCTTTTTCTTTCCTTTTATAGTGTATGAATTTTACGCACATCCCAAGGTGGAGCCACCATGCTTAAGGGCTTCCTGGCTAGGGGGTGGGAGAAGTGGTCTTAACTGGCGGCACCTGGCTTTGCCGGCCCATTATTCACCCCAAACAGAGCTGAAGGTGACCCGTTTCTCAGACGGGAGCCTTTTGAAAAATGCGTCGGATTCCTCTGAGGCAGCAATGATTAGTGCCTTTCAGACACTCGATGGCACATCAGTGAGTGTGTAGCCGGACTATACTTTGAACTTCGTGAAAGGAGTAGTTTATGTGAGGGAGTGCGTGGACTACTCCATAGATGACATCACCTTAGAGATGGCTAGCTATGGAGCAGTCAAGGTCGAACCTGTGATGAGAAAACAGGGAGGGGACTCCAGACCCACACTCTTCGTCACGTTTGACTGACAAGCTCCCTGAGTCGGTGCGTACCGGTTGGTATCGCTAACGCGTGAAGGCTTTCGTGCCAATGCGCGGAAGAGCTACTACTGTCACCGCTTCGGCAATACTAATCGCTCTTGTAGATGCATAAAGTTGGGGTTACCCGAAATATGTGTAGTTACTTCAAGGCCGCACATAATAAGTCCAAATCTTGTGTGGCCAAGTGTGTGAAATGCAGAAAGCCACAACCCGCTTCTTCGAAGCAATGTGGTGCGCATCTGCTTGAGTAGGAAATCTTGGCCTTTCAGGCCCAGGATTGTCTCTGATTTTGCGTGGCTAAGGACTTTGTACTGGTGTGTCTACACTTCCCTGGATGTCTTATGATTCACTGTTAAAAAAGATACCCTATGTTTTTGTTCCTCGAGGCTTATGAGCATGGTCGATTCCATGCCCATTCGGATCGATTCTACGGGATTTACTCATCCCAGGTGCTCCCTCGATACAGCTGGAGTCGCAAATGATTCACAGCCCCGGCTAAAACCATAGATGCCCCCCCCCCTTCTTCTAGCCTGACAATTTCTCGTAAGGCGCAATGGCTGCGCACCTTCATTGAGTCTTTAAACTCATAGGGGCAACCCCCCTGAAGTTAGTTCCGAGGTTTCTAAAGCTGCTCTTACGAAAGAAGAACATAACTAAAGAAGTTTCGGTTCCTATGCTTCAACTAAGTGCTAGGTTGGGGGACTAGAAGGCGGTGGATTCTCTACAAGAGAGACTCATGCCTGTCAAAGGTATAGAGGCGGAGGAAAGATTAGGACCCGCATGGTGAGCTCAACCTCTCCCGATAAGTCTTCAAGGCCCGGAGTTCTGCTTCCTGGAAGTGTAAGGCCATTCCCATGAGGGTCTTCTCTATCAGAGGGCCCCGCATGTCCTCCGAGCTATGCCTGGAGGGCATATTCATTGAAGGGAATTGCCGCAGACTCCGGGCCAACTGAGATGCTGGGGAAGCTCGTCTCATCCCGTTTTTCCTTAGCTATCTTTTAGAAGGAGATCATGCTGGGCGCCTGCCCCCTGCCTACCCTCCCAGGGTACAATAGTTTGCGACCCACCCACCATGGGATAGGTGCCGGGCAAAGTGAGCATGATGTCTCCGTTCTTTTCTTTGCTTTAGATTTTTTAATTCAGTCAGTAGCTGTGCAACTGAACCTGGATAGGAGTTATACTATAATTTCCGTGTACATTCCACCGTCAGCTGACCTTGATGCGGGGGACTTCACCGTGCCGCAGCACGGTTTCCAAATCCCTTTCTCTTGCTCGGAGATCTGAACGGTAGACACTCCCTCTGGGGAGACTACTCGATCAATCCCCAAGGTCAAGTCCTTGCCGATCTGATCGACGAGCTGGAGATAGGTGTCCTTGATATGGGTTAGTTTACGCATCACTTCCCGAGAACCGCTTCATTATATTGCCTCGATATATTTTTATGCTCTCAAGATTCATAGCCTGATTTAGGGGATGGGGGCGGTCGATGACCTCCATGTTAGTGATAACTCCCATTTAAATATTTTTTCGGCTGCAGCCGCCTCAAAGCCTGTTCTGGCGGTGCTTGGTGCGGGGGCGTTGATCTGTATTTCAGGAAATTACTGGTTTCTCTGTCTTAGTCGAGGAGTTTAAGTAGGTAAATGAGGCAGTTGAGTTCTCCTTCGGCAACCCCATCACCGTCGGCCTAACTACTATTCCTGTAACGCCTGGTTGTTTTCCACGCCGACCGCTGACGTGGTAGTTATCCGAGTGTGAGACGGCCCTCAAACCGAAGCGTTGTACCCACATGTGCTATGAGCGCCGCCCGAACAATTTCAAAGTCAGTGAATTTTTCGGCCGAGGGCTCGGTTTCGGTATATTTCGACGCGAGTCAAAAGGATTCGAAGCAAGTTCTCGTAGGACTCCCGTTCTCCATCAGAATGAAATTGCAATATCGGACCCCGAATGCTTCTTCTCCAGCATTCAATGCGCGTCGTGATGTCACGGAAGGACGCCGACTGGACTTTAACTCCAGAAGGTTACTTTGAGTGAGTTGCGTTCCGCTCTCACTTCGGACGCGGACACCAACCCTGGTCCAGACGATGTCCCCTACGCCATGCTTCGATACATGGGTGGGCAAGACATGGCTTTTCTGTTTGATTTGTTCAACATGGTCTGTCTGGGTAGAGGGTATCTTCCCAGATTCATGGCGAATCGCTACTGTGCTAGCTTTTCTCAAACCGGGGAGAAATCTCTCTACCCCGGCTGTTCTCCGCCCAATTTTTTAAAAAAATTATTCAAACCTAATTAATTTTGGATTAGGCTTTCTCCACATGATTCAGCTCTCAAGTATATCATCTTAACTGCATTTTTGCACTCTTCCCGATGGTACTAAATTTAATTTTGTGGCTTTCATTTTGTGCCCCCTTACCCCAAATAAGATTCCCACTGGATTATTCGAAGGTACTCAAATGTGTTTTTATTTTATCTGCAAAGGTATTTTCATCAAGAGTATAGATTTAACCCAGGTTGGATTAAGTTAGGTGTAGTGCATTTCTGTTTATGTACCACCACCATTTCACGGAGGCGACACGTAACGGGTTGCTAAGAAGTCAATTGCCTTATTTTTGGGGGGCCTTGTACAACTTACAAAAACATCGGGTAACCAATCAGACGTGCTAGTGCTCTACTCTGGTGGACATCTTGTCCTCGGCGAACATGCTGCCATCAGTTCAGCGAATAACCAGAAGGCGTTGAAGCCTCCTCTTCTTATGAGAGTAGCGTGGGGAATGAACCCGCTTCTCTTCTCTCACCCAGATTTTTAGTTGTTTTTTCATCCTGGTAGCTTACTTGGCCATAAGCTGTTGTACACAATACAGTCTACTACTAAGCTATATTAAAAAAAAATAACCGAGAATAACTAATAATATGTACCTAACGAATAACAACGAGAAAAATCTAAAGAGCAAGAAGGAAACATGCTCCAGCGTCAGGGGTAGGCATGCCTCCCCTGGCGCAGGAATATGCAACCTACAAAAATAAACAAAGAAGGACAAATAAAGTGAAGGAGGCTACTGGTACCAGGACAGGTTTCATGCGCGAAGATCACGCAGACTTAGACATTCAACGAGAATGAGTGGAACAGTCTGTGGGACAACGCAGTCGTCAGAGTGCGGCGAAAGCGAGCGATCCGTAAAATAGCAGTGCGTCCCGCGAGTGTGTTCAATTCGGCAGAAAGCTACCTGAACCCAGCGCGGAATTAGAGGTTAGGTCCATAGGAACAGTCGCGGCGCAATGGGATGCAACTTTAGGTTCCCCTCAACCGTCTCCCATCTTCTTTGCCAAGCAGCCCTGAGAGCTGCCCGTATTCCTGCCATGTAGTCGGTGTGAGGAAGAGCGAAACGCTGGTCTGGTCACCTAGTCCTCGTGGACTCTATGGCGCCCTCATCAGCGTGTTCATTCTCTCAGGTGGAAAATCGCGGTGTACGCAGAGTAGGGATTTGGGCGAGGGGAGCCTCCTTGGGTATGACCTGATTCAAGGTTAAATCGTTCTCCTTGATGGTGTCGTATGTCCATAAACTCACATCTATCTATCGCGTATTTGCAGAATAATTTATAAGTCATTGTTTAGGCCTAGTTGATTGAAGTATCTTGTAATAAATAGCCATCTGCTTTATCTCTTTTTCATTCTCCAATTTGTCCAATATCAGGCACAATGTCCTTTCCGTGTTTGTCTTTACGAAAACCAAATTGGCACTCATTGTAAAGACTATTTTCCTCGAAGTGTCACGCGAGTCGGTGTTTCAAGGGATTTCTATATACCTTATGAGGAAAGGGTCCAGTAATATGCTATCTGACTTGCTGATTTTTCAGGTTTAGGAATATAGATCATTTTAGTCTTGGAAGTAGCCCGTTTTCGGGCATGTATTGGAAACATTTGTTGGCCATTCCAAGGTGTTATTTGGCACTTTTACGTGATATTTTATCATAGATTCTCATCTTCCTAGCGCTTATTGTTTGAATCTGCTTATCACTCTCATAAGCTCTTCTGTCGTGAGGATAGCGTCGGTCACCTCGTTCGCATTTCTGGTTATTTGGACAAAGAGATATGAATGTGTTCATTCGATTAATTTTCCGATGTTTTTCGATAATTCTGTTTTCAAAACATAGGTCGAAGTTTTCATTTTCTTCTTTGCTAAAACAAACAAGATTTAATCACTGTTCTCTGAATATTTTTTCAACCTTGGCTTCAACTTCCAATATATTTTCTCTTTCATTTAATATTCTCATCTTTTCTTTGGCTGGCATATCATTCATTCTTTTAATTCATTTCCCAATGGTTTTTTTTTTTTGGGGGGGGGCGTAATCTTTCGTCTTTTGTCCATTTCGTCGTTTTATTTTTCGCTATGTGTATTTACTGTCATTGCCGTAATTATTCTTATTTCTTCTTATTTTGGTGTATAATTTTCTGGATGATCCATTTCTACGTATCCGTCTGAAATCATATTTTAAGAGACAATCGGATTTTCTGGATAGTTCTATAAGTTCTTCAAGGGATTGTTTCTTTATCTGAGCTTAGCAACGTTTCGACTCATTCTTCCAGCGCACTTCATTGAATGAGTTTGGTACATGTTCCCTTACGATCTCCTTATATCTCCCCAGATGGGCCAAGTAGTAGGCCTTCGATTTTTAGATGGCATTTTTATAGGTAGCCTGTTAATCGCTAGCAAGGAGGCTATGTGGTCACTAACTGAGACTCTCATGAAATTCACGTGCTAATTAAATTGAAGGTTAAATTCGACAGACAGATATCGGGTATTGATACCATATTGTCTCTGATGAAAGAGTGGAATTCTAGCCCTAGCCTTTGAATCATTGACTGAGTTAGTATCGTCTGTAGGATCCTGCTTGCTCTTTTCGTATTCAAGTACCCGTTTTCTGTCATCTTTGATGTTACATTAGGAGTTCTTGCTACCAGTCCGATCTTTGTCTGTATGGCAGAGGTATATTTATTGCATTGCTCCTTCAGACGGAGCAATACGATATCGAATTCAGAGTAGATTATTTGCAACATTTTCTCTCTTCCTTAAGATACACGAAAAGGCATACCATTATTCCTCTACTGTCGCCTTTTTTTTGAGGAAATTCTTATAAAACCTATTTTGTGCCTGGAACGAAATTAATGTCATTTATTGAAAAGATAATATGACTCCCCCCCCCCCCCGCCACACACAAAGACAATAAAGCTGTTAGTTGAGTTGTTGGCAAGATCAAAATGAATAATGGATGGGTGTACACGGAGAGAGCCCTCCGAGTGATGACTCATTTCAGATAAGATGATCGGTGGCGGTCAAATTAACTACTTTCACCCTGGGCGCTGCCCCTTCAGTGGTTCGATTATCGATACTGCAGAAATTTTGAAGTAAAATGTTTTTAGAACCTTTAAGGAACAAATATGAATATCATTCATGGCAAAGTTTCGGACAAATTAAAAGAAATGCTATTAGAAGTAAGATGACCACTGTAAATTTATTTTTATAGACGTTGCTCGAAAACACAGAAGGCGTCAAAGGTTATGTTAAATTTTGGAAGAGAGTCCACAAGAGTTTATTTGTTTTTGTTTTTTTTATAGAAATGGAGGAAAACTTAGTCATCCGTTATTTGCATTCTTGCTCCTCTCCCATATTTAAATTCAACCCAGTAAACTGATACAACGTGAGGTCCATAAATATTGGAAGGGGCGAAAACTCGATCATTGGGTAGTGTACTGGGTGTTAAGTAGATAAATTTCAGTAGCCCAAAGTATTGGGCTACATATTTGTTTGAAATGGAAGTCCTGGCCGTTTAGGCTGCAGAAATAGTCTCTTCCCGGGTAGCCAGGGAAATATGACCCCAAACTTAAAAAAACCACACCCTTTTCTGGCTCTTTCATTTCAGTCTGAACAATTACGCGGGCTCTAACTACACTGAGCCTCATCCTGTTCTGGCTTTCTGATTAAAGGGCACAACTACTGCTCGTGACTATACCACAGGTCCATCTCTCCATCGGATGAGCGCTTTGAAGAATACAAATCGACCACACTCCTTCCAAGAGTCCTTATAATTAAAGGAAGCAAAAGTCCAGGAATGTTGAGATGAACTCTAGTCAAATACAAGTTCACCCCAAAAGGAGAGCACCAGTAAGAGAACCCCAGTTTCTTCCCTTCTGCCTAAAGCTGGCTGAGGGTATAAAATGGAAGCCCTCTTGCAAATAACGAGCTAGGGCAAGCCACAAGAGTGCCTCATCAGTCGGGCGTTTCGAGGCAATGGAAGGAATGGACTCGTGTGCTTCACCAGATCTTCGGGGTAATTAATATTGGAAAGAGGCGGTGGCTTGCTTTCTCACCTTTCACTTTAGTTATTTGCCTTCAAGAAATCATATTTTGTAGAAGGGGGGAGACCTCTACACACCTTCCAGAGATACAAGAGTTAGGCAACTCTTTCCACCCACGCACAGTACCTGTGTGGCTGGGTGCGCAATCTATACCTGATGTAATATCTGGTTTAATTCTTTGATTTTTCTAACTACGTAGTGGCGAAAGTTGTGGTACTACACGTGGACACACGGTACTCTTTCACAATGTTCATGAGTATATATTGAATCGATGAATATTGGGGGAAAATGTAGCTTCACTCAGAGGTTGAAAACATAAGCAGGCGTAGATAGAAAACATTGGTTCACATTCTCCAGTGCTTCAATGCATAGAAGTGTTGAAAGGAGAGGATAGAGGGTTAAGTGAAATGAAAAATCATAGGGTATTTAAAGGTCTATATTTTAACGGGGTCCAGTTTTATTAATAAATAAAATTGATCATTGTAATTTTCCTTTCCTGCTTAATATTTTTTGCCTCGTTTATCAATTACCCATTTTTCACTTTCTAAAGCACTTGTTCAATATTCCATTTTCAATCCGGCCAAAATTGGTAGAAGAATAGATAGTTTTCAAACCCATTAAATTTAAGAAACATTTCGTCACTTTCAAATGAGCTACAAGAAGATAAACATTTTCGAGAACTGAAAAAGCTCCTATCTTTTATTGATAGCCAAAAGGCCATGGCATTTTACCTTTTCCTGAAGTAATCAACATTTAAGGATGGATGCCAAGACCATTAAATTTTTGAATGTTTAACACCATCTTTCTCCCTTTATTGGGTCTATATAGGCGCGTCAAATACAATGGGAGATTAAAAATAGGTGAAAATGATGACCAGAGAGAGAAATGCACATGGTACTGTCGGGGCACTGGGGTAGGGAGGACGTGCCACCCTTCGGGGTTTTAGTCGTAGCCGGGGGTTCGTGACACCACCCGAATATCTTTTTTGTTATTGACAAATTGCGGCCTTTTAAAAGACTTATTTTATTTACCATAATTTAAAGAATTGATTTTGTAACGATTTAAATAGGAAGAAACTCTCGAAAGTTATTTTATAAATAAACAAATAAATATGATCTCATTATAAAGGTTTAAAGAAACAAAATTATACTCTCATTATTACTTTATTTATTTATGCGTGCCAACTTTCACTCCCTATATTCTACGAGTTTATCACATATATCTATTATTATTTTCTTCCTTTTTCATCATTCATTTCTCTCGTTCTTCTGTAAACAAGAAAACCAACATTCTTAATTCTCTTCTCCTTAACACATTCCTCCATTATGGGGCTAAGTGTTGGCCTTTTCGAAACCTGAGTTGATGTTCGATAGAATCGATAAAAGGAAACCCTTCCTTCCCAAACCTGAAGTTTAAACTCCTCTATTACTCTGTCATATTCTTGATCCTGCTCCCACATCCTTTCTATCGCATCTAATTCTTCCATCTCTATTCAGGAGAATGATCAAAAAATTGAATTGAGAAACGAACAATTTTTGATGCGGTCCGTAGCTCGCGAAAATGATGCGGTCGACCGGAATAAAGCTTCTTGACAACCGACCAAACCCAACCACGCGCTTACTTATATAAACTCGGTATCACAGTGTGGAGACAAAGATCAAAAGTAAAGTACCTCAAATATTGAATAATAAAAGGAAAAGTAAAATGACACGGCCTTTTTGCCTATCTATAAAAGAAGTGAGCTTTTTCAATTTTCTTAAATGTTTATTTTCTAAGGTCTTTCTTTCAGTTCATTCGAAAATGAATAAATTTTGAAAGATTTTAAAAAGTAAATTGGTTTAAGAGAAAAGGTTTGAGAAAACATAGTTTTTAGCGAATTTTGGTGGGTCTAAATATGAAATAATGAACGGGAAGTGATTTAAAATGGAAAAAAAGAGTAATTGAGATAGAAGACAAAGAAAATATTTAGCCGGAAAGAGAAATTACAATAATGGAGTGGTGAGAGGGAACTGTGGCAATGCCTCTGCTAAAACTGAAACGTTGAGGAGCGGCAAAAAATGACATCAAATATAAGTGAAAAGAGAAAAATTAGCGAACTCTCTCGGGTCTTCTTTTCCCAAAATTTGAAATCTCTCAATATCGTTTCCAAGTAGGTTTAGACCCAATGACAGGTGACAGAGGGCGTTAAATTCTATTTTGAAGAAAACTCAATAAAAATGTCTAAATATTGGGCTTTCCGTCTGTATGTTTTTTCTTTAATAGATTGAATCTTTTATTTTGTTTTGTTACTATTTCTTTTTATCTTTGTTGTTATGTCGTTTCTCATTTGTATTTAACTTCGTGTTTCCTGTTTCAGTGGTGGAGTTTTATATTTTTTTCTGTACTTAAAATGCTGCTTCGGGTGTGGGGTATTTTTTTTATCTTGTTCGTCTAATGCTGCTTCGAGAGTGTCCAAGTCATGTTCTGAGTAATATTTTCATTTGTAGATGGCGCCATCTATCTCGTCCATCATCCGTTAGTTCTGGAGGGTTATGAGATTCCGCATCTTCTGCTGGTTCTTCTATTTTGGTAGTTTCCTCGTTCTCGGTTGTTTGCTCCTCTTCTGTATTTGCTGGGTCCATTCTTCTCTCTTCATTCTACCCGTAGAATGGAGAAATAGTTAGGCTGGCGTAAAACTCTGATTATTTGCCCCCCCTCCCGCCCGATCCCCTCTGGGAAATCTGATGGTGGTCATATAATAAAGCGAAATTTTGATAATCTCTGACTATCTTTGATGAGCTCCAAACTCCGCCCAATCCTGGCGCCTCCCAATCGCCTATCGCAAATCCATCCAGGAAAAACGCCTTAGATGGAAGAAAAATTTAGGAGAGAGTAAAAGAATAGGCTTTCGAAGCGTACCGATAAGATAGGGGGAGGTATTGAGCTCGGACGCCCCTCGCTCTAACCTATCACCCCGGAGACTGTGCCAAATGAAGGAACAGAGAAAGAAGTTTAAATGGAGAGTGGAGATAGAGATAGGAAGAGTATGGAAATAGGAAGAGAGTAAAAAGTGGGCATAGATGGTGTTGGGTGGTGCTACTATCTCGTTGTGTAGTACTTTTATCTTCTTTTGCCCCTCCCTGTTATTGATTGTCCCTGTCCCTTGTAAACCCCGTTTGGGAGCGACAGGAGCAAACCGTTTCCTAAGGGGTTTTCGCCATTATTTCTCACTCTGGAAGGTGGATTGATTATTCTATAGCTGGTGCTCATTTATTTAGCCTTGGAACGGCTTGTGTGCGCTTGTTGTGCCATATCTTTGTCTCTTCGCATTTTCTGCGGGGTGTTCGTTAGTCCTACGTCGGCTAGGAGACGCGCACTCCCTTTCGGGTGTGCGCTTTCCAATCTGAGAACGTGCGTTGCCTTCCTACGGACCCCTTACATTCTTTTGCTCGCGAACATTTTGAGGGTCGGATGTCTTTTTTTTTCCTGAGGTACATTCCGTTCATCGTTTGCGGTGCATAGTTTCTTTTGAAACACTGTAGCTTTGAATGGATACTGTGTGGCATGTTTTGGGGGTTGAACCCCATACAAGACCGACCGTTTCTGTTTTTGTGAATCGTTTTAGCCCCCCCCCCCCGCAACGTCATATGCGAGCACTTTTTGTGACAAATTTTTAAATGATTGTATCTTCTCCGCAGGATGTTCGTTAGTCCTTCGGGGGAATTGGAAGTACGAACTCCATTCTGCGAATCTCCTGGGCGAGTTAGGGGTACGCCTTGCCCTCGTGGGGTTTCTTTGTACTTTTCCTTTGTGAGACTTTGATTTTTGCACTAGCTTTATGTGGGGTTCCTTTCTTAGGGGGACGTAGAGTATCTTTTGGAACAATTTCCCTGTGTATTGGTGTGCGTTATGTTTGGGAGTGGGTGGTTAGACCACAGCAGGACACGCGCTAAGACTTCTTATGCTGTTGGGCGTATTTGCCTATGTGTTTTCCATGGCTACTTATGTTACACATAACAGTTCAAGTTTTCTTTATCAGTGTTTCTTTTTCTTTGGACTTACGATAGATAACTACGCTAATAATTTTTTTGCAATTTCTCGAAGAATTTCTTCGCTGTGTGACAAAGGTAGAATTGGAGAGAATGTAAAAGATCGAAAAAAAAGTGGCAAGAATAGCACTAGGAGCCAATCCCTATGTAGCAGTAGACTCGCCGATCTCGTCGTCTAAAGGTCTGTAACCATTTTTTCCACAATTATTTATTTACCTCCAAATAAATCATACTGAGTTAATTCCACTCTCACATTCTTTGCAAACGACAATACGAGAGTAAGTCCTAATTATTTTTACTTCTTCTTGCAGTCCTAATTCACAGTCCATTATAGATACTTTAAAATACTCTAAATTACTACACTATATTACTTACAACTCAATATTATTTACTATATCAAAGATACTCTATTATACTCTATATTACTATATTATTTTTTACTCTATCATTCACTCTATATTGTTTCACCATATTCTTCACCATATTTACTTAACCTACTTATCTCTGTATATTCGTTGAATTTTATAAATATATTTATATAATTGTCTTTCTTAAAGCCCAAGTCTTTATTCCAAAATTTACTTCGCTGTCACATTAGGCCTAAAGCTAACGGCAGACATCTTCGATCAAACAAAATTTATGGTTATGGTTTTCGAAACGCTATCTAGGCTGATTTATTAACCGAAGATAAATCACATTGCTAACCATACACTATAATAGGACTTAGGAGCGCTGAGAGGTAATGTGAGTGGATACGAAATATGAATTAGAAGCAATCTATATAGAGGACAGAGCAAAAGGAAGCTGAAACAAAAAATATATTAGATTCAGGAGAAAGGTTCAAGCGAAGTTTGAACGTATGCAGAGGCAGAAGAGAGCCTTGCATTGGAATATGTATGATGGGAGTTTTGCTAGCCAGCTACTATTCAAGGCACGGACTGGATCCTTGGAGGTGAAGGGGCAAACATATAGATGGAATGGAGAAGAGAACAGATGCAAAATGTGCGTATTCGGGCAGAGAGAATCTATAGAACATTTGATTGTGGAGTGTGTGGGACACAGTCTCGAGAGGGAGAAATTGAAAGAAGAATTGGTTATAGAGCTGGGAAGAGAAAAGGTTGACGAGGTGGAGAGAAGGGAGGATTAGGGACTGAGGGTGGGAAAATAGATATAGATGACAAGAGAATAGGAATAGTAAGAGCAACAAAGAAATTTTTGCAGTGTGTGTGGAAGAAGAGAAATGAATAAGGCTAATTAATTACTCTCCTCTCCACAGAAAATAAATGCCATATCTCGATACAATGGATGACCTCAACAACCTGAACCTGATCGTTTTTTTATTATTTTTTCTCAATCCCTTCCTCGTGTGCACCGTTTACTATTTGTAGCTTCTGTCCCTTGATGTGCGCCTCTAGCTTTTATTTCCAGCCTCGCCCAGGAACATATGGTAATGTCCCTTTCGTACTTTAATATCCTTCATCTCCGAGACCCTTTCGTTCAAGTACCACTTCCGTAAAATGTAACTTCCGGGGTTCTTAAACAGCTGGTGGTCGAGCCCAAGAAGGCCTTTAATTACTTGCTTGCAGGGGATTGGGCCAGTGGTGACTGCCACTTGGCACTGCGGGTGAAACCGCTGGGCTTCGTGCCCACAATCTCAAAGATTTCCCCTTTGGTAAAGTACGCGTAGTTTTACGTGCTCTGATGTGCGGTTTAAAGTGTATCGCTGGGTGAAACGGCTTGGCCGCCCCGATCCGCCAATGTAGCATTGGATGTGCTGGTTATTTGTGATCGGATCTACTTCGTACCCCTGAATGGCGAAAAAAAGAAGAGAACTTGATCACCATGGGGTGATTGTTCCAGCTAAAAGCCCACCTGGACACCTGGTGGGAGGGGGAGTAGGCTCCTTGATTAAAAAACACCGGCCACAGGAGATACACATACTGTACTTTTTACTTATGCCAAGGGTATGCGGAAGGACCTGGGCGCGTAGAGGGATATAGGCGGGAATCATATCGGTAAACTGAAGGCATGTTTTTAATCACTGAATAATTCTTTGCGGAACCCGGCAGAACGCTGACTGTCGAAGGGGATCGCTGAACGTACACTGAAGGGGAGTTTGTTTTGAATACATGGTTTAACTTAGCCTAGGTGGCAGCTGTCTCATCCAAAGATGGGCTATAGCTTTTTTTTGCGCTATGCTCTGAGACACTTGTTTGCTTTGGGGGGTTCAGATTGAAGGCGCTTTTTGATCATAGTTTGTAAACCGACGCCGCCACACCTGGGTTTGAAATAGCCGCGAGAAAAGGAGAAAATTGCAGAAAACTAAATTGACGGCTATTTTCCGTCATTCTTTTCTAATTTTCTTACCATTTAAACGTTTTTCCTCGGGTTATCGCTATTATTTCTGACTGGTTTGTGCGCCCTAATTTTTAGAAGTGTTTTCCCTTGCTACGAGGGAGCATTAATCTATTATGGACATTTTCATTTTATTTTTCCGCGGAAACTTAATTTCCACGACCTTGTATTTACTTGCGGTGAATCGCAAGGTCTAGGCGTCGCTTTTGTTTTCAAAATTAGTAAAGTTCCATTGTACCCATTTATAGCCATGGAATGACCCATATGACCATAGGACCTATGTTTATTCACCCTGGAGATTTCAAAATCCTCCATCGGATTTGGCACTGGGTGGCGCCATCTAGTGGCAAAAGCCTCATTTAGCCATTAAAAGGCACTTCTAAGTGATTTGAACGATGGGAAACCATCAATGCGATAACGATTTATTATCTTCTTATAAAATGACGCAGGTCATTGTATGTAGAGAATTTCTCTCTAGTTTTGTCTACGCTTAATATAGGGGTTCCTTGAAGCTGCACAATTATGGAGAGGGGGCGCGCAGAGGGAAATTGAGGGTTGAGGTTACCCCCCCCCCCAAACAACAACCCCTAAAAATTCAAGATACGCAGAATTTTCTCAGGTAATATTTTGCAGTTTCCTTGCTATTAACCGATTTCCGCGGGTGTTTTCGCTCTTAATTCCGATTCTGGGAGGTGCGAACTAATTCCTAGAAGTGTTTCTCCCTCGCTAGAGCTCGTAGGAAGGTTTTGCAGGTAATTTTGGTCGCCGCGTATAAATACTCTTATAGGCCTTTCACCAGTTTAAGGCGGGTTGGTTATGAGTTTACAAGAATGCCGAATTATCCGACTCCAAAGATGATTTTTCAAGGGTATTCTTATTTAGGGATGGAGTTACCGAAGGTAAACGGGTAATCGAGGTAAAGAAGGACTTTGAGAAAGGAAGTAGCAAAGTATGCTTAAATTCTAATAGGGACCTATTAAAGAGACAATCGGCACGTCAAAAGGTATTTTGCGAGGCAGGTTTTCTTATTCAACGCGAAGTATTGAATTCTAGAGTGACAAGACTTAGGGGAATTAAAGGGGGGTTTCTCACGCTAATATGAGAACTCTTAATGACACTGAATTAATAAAACAATGATAATGTTTAATCTTCTCATTGCTCGCCTATATATAACGTTTATCTTCTAGGGGGCGTGGCTTAGACTCGTCCGAAAGACGAGCCCCTATTTTCGAACCCCTAATTTTCCACTCATAAGGCGGGGCAACCTAACAGCTGTTTGTGAGTGTATTTGATTTAGCTACAAGCCCAAAAGTTTTTTCTCTATTGCTTGTCGCGCATCTTTGTTATAATTTCTTTTGGTCAAAGTCTGTATTTGCCCAGCTGCTTTGTAAACTCCCGTTTTCTGATAATTCTATCCCGAAACGCGAATTATTCGTTTCCTCTTGCTGACTGAGGTATCTTGACCTTTTATCCTTTTCTCGCGTTCGCCCTCTTTGTATTTACCCCGCTTTAGGATTTAATGAGACGACCGCGAGTCCATTTTGTGGAGCTTTATGTAATTTGGTGCTAGTAGCCCACCTATTACATAATCCGATCACCACAAGGTTAGGTTATGTTTGTAGGTCATTTTAGGTTAAGTTAGGTTTCGTTATGTTTGCTGTAAAAATATGGTTGCACGTAGTCGAAAACCCTATAAAAATACCTTGGGCTGTGTTAGAATAATGTTCTAATAAGTCATTTGATTTTAAAAAATTAAAATCAATTGTTTGAGGGTAACCCCCCCCCCAATTCAGAGGGCTTTAATTCTGCAACATAGCATATTCCCTTATTCTAACTAATTAAATCTATCTCCGCGTGACCAAAACCGCCATAAACATAGCTTGAGCTACTTTAAAATAATATTTTTTTTTTTAAATAGACGTATATCTACCCAGAAATTATGACGTCATTCGTTTAAAATTAAATCTATCTACTCTTAATCGATCTTAACTATCTCATCTTACCCCCCTCCCCGCAAATCAAATAACCTAGCAATGTTATTAATTTATTTTTAATATTGAATAACCTTGCTAAGTTATTTATTCCTAATGGTCGAGGATGAGTCCACATCTCTTGGCTACGTCGTTTGTTCATATAAAATTCGTATTTCTTCTAAAATGAAGGGGAAGTAATTATTATTTGTATGTAAATGAAAGTGCACAACGAAACCCTAATTGGAGGCTTAGATTCACTGTTGAGAACTTCCACTGGAAGTGCGTTCCACTTACCGCAGATACTGTACGTGGAAAAGTTTCCACACAGATTGCGGTTGTAACGCTTCAGTTCAAGTTTGAAGCCGTGATTGCGCGTTCTGTTCTCACTTAGTGTGAAAATATCCCGGTAGTCAACATTGTCGAACCCTCGAAGTATTTTGAAAACTTCGATGAGCTGACTACGCAGTCTACGGGTTTCCAGCGAGAAAATATTTAATTCCCTTAGTCTATCCTCATAACTTTTATGTCGGATAGAGGGAATCAGCTTGGTTGCCCTGGCTTGTACGCGTTCCAACCTTGCGATATCCTTTCGAAACGAAGGACTCCAAAATTGTACGGCATACTCCAGGTGCCGCCGAACCAGGGAGTTGTACAGACAAAGTACTATCTCCTTGTTACGGTATTCAAACTGGCGCTTTATGTAGCCTAACATCCTTTGGGCTTTCTTCTCTGCCTCAATACACTGTTTCGAGAACTTGAGGTCACGCGTGATAGTTACACCCAAGTCCTTCCCAGTGTCACTCGATTCAAGAGCAGTGCCCTTAAGGATATACTGAGATTGGGGGTTTCTGTGGCCGATATGCATCACTTTGCATTTCCCCACGTTAAAAGGCATTTGCCACGTGTCCGACCACTCCCCAATCTTCCCAAGATCTTCCTGCAGGCGGGCAGTATTTCTATCCTTTGCCACATTGATATCAAGCTTGGTGTCGACGGCAAATTTGGAAATCTTAGCAACCATGTCTCTGTCCATGTCGTTGACATAGATAATAAACAGTAGTGGTCCCAGGACGGAACCTTGAGGGACACCCCTAGATACAGGCGCCCATTCAGAGGCCCGTCCATTCACCACTACTCGTTGCCGTCTGTCACTTAGCTAGCTCTCTATCCAACATGCTACGTTGCCGTCTATGCCCTGTGCATGCACTTTCCAAAAAAGGTGGCGGTGTGTTACCTTATCAAAGGCTTTCTCAAAGTCTAAGTACACCACATCCACCGCCTTGTCCAAATCGTGCTCACTGAACACGAAGTGGAAGAATTCCACAAGGTTCGTCAGGCATGACCATTGCCTTCGGAAGCCGTGCTGGGAACTCTTCAGTAGCAGGTTTGACTCTAAATAAGACGTTATCTTGTCCACTATCATGCTTCCATGAGTTTACCGACTATCCAAATCAAACTGATGGGTCGGTAGTTTGACGGATAGCTGGGGTCTCCTTTCTGGAAGATCGGAGTGACCTCCGCCTCCCTCCAGTCTCTAGGAACGCATCCGGTCCGGATTGACATGTTAAAGATAGCGCACAGATATCGTGATACTTCATTGCAAACTTCCTCCAACAGCTTGGATAGAAACCCGTCCGGTCCAGGGGACTTATTCGTCTTTAGGTCAGCGATCTTTTTCTTTATTTTTCCCTCAGGGAATTTCAGTACCTCCAGCTTTTTTCCCGAGTAGGAATCCGTCGGCTGGGAAATGGGAGTATACTCTTCAGTAAACACTGAAGAGAAGTAGTCGTTGAGGAGGTTAGCATTTTCTGCATCTAGATGCTTTAATGTCCCCTCCTCATTCCTCAAAGGGCCAATCGTTCGACGGATTGGTTTACGGCTGTTTACATATCCAAAGAACTCCTTTGGGTTCTTTTTACGGAGTCTTGCCACTCGGAGTTCCTCAGACCGCTTAGCCACCCTTATGCTGGACTTCACTCTCCTGGCTAGCCTCCGGTATTCGTCAAAGTCACCCGAGATCTTCGATTGCCGGTACACATTTCTCTTATCCCTAAGCAGTTGCCTGATTTCTTGATTAAACCACTTAGGTTGAACAGAGGACCGACGGGGACATTTCAGAGGGATGAAACGCGATTGAAGACTCATGAATGTGGTTTTGAAACTGTTCCACGAGTCTTCAACAACATCGCACACTTCTAGCCTCGCGTCAGTCAGTCCAGCACGAAGACCTGCAAAGTCTGCTCTTTTCAAATCGAGTTTCTTCGATTTACTAGTTGCAGGCTCTGCCTTCGGAGCTTTGACTACAAATCTAATTAGTCGGTGGTCACTGCTACCGAGCTCTTCGCCAACAGAGAGGTCCTCCACGATGTCATCCTCAGAGTTGAAAACCAAGTCAAGCATATTGTCTCCTCTCGTTGGCTCTCTCACCCATTGAGTAAGGAACTCGTCGTTCGTGAACTCCAGGAGTAGTGCGTTCTCGCCACAGGGTTCTCTGGTTTCCAAACAACTAGTGTGTTGAAATAACCCATGACGATACACACTCTGTCTTCGACAAGTTATCCTAGTAGCTGGTACAGATCTCTGTCCTTTTCAATGAGTTGCGCAGCAGGTCTATAAAGCACCAGGGTCCTGTATTTGGCAGGACCTATCTCTAGGTCAACACCTAGTAGTTCATGATCGGATACGATGTTGCAATCCGTCGAGTTGAGAGTATCCTTGACATACAACATCACACCGCCACCCTCTCTGTCTGGTCTATCTTTCTGGAAGAGCTGGTAACCGGGAATCGTGAATTCACCTTCAAAATCTCGGCTTGAGGTTTTTATCCACGACTCCGTTATGGCCACCATCTCAGGTTCCTCTGTTGCTACGAGGCCACTGAGCTCCAGAAACTTATTCCTGATTGACCTCACGTTGAACAGAAGAACTTTGAGGGAGTCCCCCAGTATAGGACTCCCTACCCTCTTCCGTTTGCTGGCTTCTTTTGTGTGGCAGTACCCCTCTTTGACACATCTAAGAACGTCGTTCCAGGAGTGACACGGGCATACTGTTTTATGTCCGCCTTCACTCTGGGTCGGACGCTCCTTTGCGTCCGCTCTACGACATCATGGATTAAGTTACAGAGTACAGCCTTTCCCTTGAATGAAAGGTGCACTCCTTCCCTTCGGTAAAGGTCGTTTCGACCGTAAAAGGTGCGGTAAGGGTCCAGAAAGAAGACCCCTTCCGTCGTACAGAGGTCAGACAGGCGCTTGTTCAGGGTCACGATCCTTGAGTGAGCTGTCCAGCTAGGACAGCTCCCTACAACGACCCGTTTGCAAGTTCTCAATCCGCAGTCGTCCACGGCTCCCATGACCGTGTTGAGAATTTTCTCGCTTGGGCCTACTTCGCCTCCTTGGAGGTATAGGTCATTCCCACTCACCATCAGGGCAACGACTGAATTCTCGGAGATCTGAGATTCCTCAGCCTCTACCCTGATGTGGTGGTGTCCCCGTCTTGGCTGGCAGCATACCTCCACACTAGTGCGAAGGCGGGCCTCTAACAGGGGCTTCCATCCTTGTGCTTGGGAATCGCCCACATGGGTAACCCTCGGACATTTCCGTGCAGAGGTTTGAGGCTTTCCTTGCGAAAGTGAACTCTCGGTTCCCTCTTTCTTCTCCATCTTATTTTTCTTCTTTTTCTTCTTCTTTTTCTTTTCCATCTTTTCCCCCCTATCTTCCTTTGTTATATACTCTTCTGTTTTTATCTTTTCTTCCTCTGCTTCAACTTTCTCTTTTTCAGCTTCTACTTTATCTTCTGTTTCAACTTTCTCTTCTTCCTGTTTCTTTCCCTTCCTTTTCTTTTTCTTTGAGGGTTTATCCGTAGCATGCAGACCTAGCTCTGGGGGTAATACTGCAAATGCAGTGTTTACTACAGGGCTTGACGTTAGCTCTGCTATTCTGACCTCTAGCCTGAGAATCAGTCCGACGTGTTCTAATTTGAGGCTGTTCATTTTCTCCTCCAACTTCCTGGATCTTTCCTCGGAAGCCCTGCATGTTTCTTTTAGCTCCTTGATTTGGCCGTTTAGAATACAGTCGGGACTGGAACTGGCCGGGTGGCATTTTGAAAAACACCCCTCCGGAAAGACCACGCACCACTTATCTATGTGGCATATTGCGCACGTGTATTTTAGAGCTCCTGGTCCTTTCTTGCTGGTCATTTTGAACACTTTCTCTCTTTCAATACTTCGTGATCAATCAATGATAAAAAGGGGGGTTGGTGAGTTTTCCCCGCGTGAGTCGCTCCCGCCTATTTAGCGGAGTCGTTTCGGAGTCTTCCAGAAGGCACGCTCCATGTGCTGCTGTTCGTCCGACCGAGTTGTCAAGCCTCTGCGTGCCGTAGCTCCCAACCAAGCAGCACAGACGATCCCCGAAGGAGCCATCGATTTGTCACCAGGTGAACAACAACGAAGCCCGCCGCTTACTAAACTCCTACTAGTTCCCTTCACAACGGCCAGGATCTCGGAGCAGCGTTCAATGGATATCTCGCCCCACCAAGAGACTCGACCCAAGGCTTTTTATTGGCCTGGCAACTAACCTGGGAACAAAGGACCGTCACCTCAGACCAATTCTACCAGAGGCACCCGTCAACGGGCACTGGGAACGGTCAATAATTACGCGCCAGGGAAGGGGTTAATGGGCCACTACCTTCATCCCATTCATCGTGCCCCAACGCCTAGGACAGCTCTAGTCTTAGTCTCTCGCAACCAGTGAGCGTCGATTGGCGTTTTTTATGGAGGTTCCAAAGCCTCTCTTCTGACGCGTGAGGTAGCTGCCAGGTCCTTATATGTAGATAGAGGGAAAAAAGGGAAAGAGTGACATGATAGAAGTAGGTTTTTTTTTGTTTTTTACTTTTTGTATAAGTGGAAGAGATAGGATAAAAGTAAAAAAGGAGAAGGATAGAGTAGAAAAAGGAAGGAATGACACACTTAGTCTGGAACCTCGTTTCCGACCAAATCGTCAACGAAAGCCCTACCAGGGGTACCCAGAAGAGGTACCCCCGCCGACATAGCTCGAAAAGTCAAAGGTACACACAAGCTCTCTTCCCGCGACAAGGTGGCGTCACCTTGTTGCGGGAAGCTAGCTGAGGCGAGAGAAAAAGAGAAAAAGAAGAGAGGAGAAACGAAGAAAAAGAAGAAAAAGAATAAAGTTAAAACAAAAGTAGTACCAAAAATAGAAGAAAAACAGATAAAGAAGAAGAAAAGGAAAGATAAGAATATGGAGAGTAAAGAGGAAAAGGGGAGGCTTCTTCCACAAGGAAAGACCCCGTCTTCAGAGACCAAGTGTCCGAAGGTCACCCTCATTGGTGACTCGCAAACACGGGATCTGCAGCTGCTGCTAGCGGCCCGCCTTCACACTAGCGTGAAGGTAAGTTGCCTGTCAGGACGGGGTAACCACAACATCAGAGTAGAGGCAGAGAAAGCTCAGATTTCTGAGAATCCAGTTGTTGATCTGATGGTGAGCGGCAACGTCCTCTACCTCAGAGAGGGTAAGGTTGGCCTCAGTGGTAAGACCATCCAAACGGTGATGGGAGCCGTGGATGACATAGTGCTTAAAACCCACAAACGTGTGGTGGTTGGGATGCTTCCAAGAAGAGGTCCATACCAAACCGCTCACGAAAGAAACATCACAGTGAACAGAAGGTTGGCGGATCTCTGCACGGCAGAAGGAGTCTTCTTCGTGGATCCCTATCGTACCTTTATCGGTAGAGACGACCTCTACCAAAGAGACGGGGTACATCTCTCCTTTAAAGGGAAGGCCTTTCTCGCCAACCTAATTCAAGATGTCGTGGAACGCACCCAAAGTAGCATTCGAAACAGAGCGAAAGCGGACGTGCTCCAGCATGCCCGTGTCACTCCTGGAACGACCTTCTCGGAGGTCGTCAAAAAGGGTGTGACCACAAAGACAAAGAAGCCGGGAAACGGAAGAGCGTAGGGATTCGTACACTAGGGGACTCCCTCAAAGTTCTTCTGTTCAATGCGAGGTCAATCAGGAATAAGTCTCTTGAGCTCCGTGGCCTCGTAGTAACAGAGGAACCTGAGATGGTGGCCATAACGGAGTCGTGGATAAAAACCTCAAGCCGAGATTTTGAAGGTGAATTCACGATTCCCGGTTACCAGCTCTTCCTGAAAGATAGGCCAGACAGAGAGGGTGGCGGTGTGATGTTGTATGTCAAGGATACTCTCAACTCGATGGATTGCAACATCGTATCCGATCATGAACTACTAGGTGTTGACCTAGAGATAGGTCCTGCCAAATACAGGACCCTGGTGCTTTATAGACCTGCTGCCCAACTCATTGAAAAGGACCGAGATCTGTACCAGCTACTAGGATAACTTGTCGAAGACAGAGTGTGCATCGTCATGGGTGATTTCAACACACAAGTTGACGGGGAAACCAGAGAACCCTGTGGCGAGAACGCACTACTCCTGGAGTTCGCGAACAACGAGTTCCTCACTTAATGGGTGAGAGAGCCAACGAGAGGAAACAATATGCTTGACTTGGTTTTCAACTCTGAGGATGACATCGTTGAGGACCTCTCTGTTGGCGAAGAGCTCGGTGGCAGTGACCACCGACTAATTAGATTTGTAGTCAAAGCTCCGAAGGCAGAGCCTGCAACTAGTAAATCGAAGAAACTCGATTTGAAAAGAGCAGACTTTGCAGGTCTTCGTGCTGGACTGACTGACGCGAGGCTAGAAGTGTGCGATGTTGTTGAAGACTCGTGGAACAGTTTCAAAACCACATTCATGAGTCTTCAATCGCGTTTCATCCCTCTGAAATGTCCCCGTCGGTCCTCTGTTCAACCAAAGTGGTTTAATCGAGAAATCGGCCAACTGCTTAGGAAGAAGAGAACTGTGTACCGACAATTGAAGATCTTGGGTGACTTTGACGAATACTATGGGCTAGCCAGGAGAGTGAAGTCCAGCATAAGGGCGGCTAAGCGTTCTGGGGAACTCCGAGTGGCGAGACTGTAAAGAGAATCCCAAGGAGTTTTTTGGATATGTAAACAGCCGTAAACCAATCCGTCGAACGATTGGCCCTTTGAGAAATGAGGAGGGGACATTGAAGCAATTAGATGCAGAAAATGCTAACCTCCTCAACGACTACTTCTCTTAGTGTTTACTGAAGAGTGTGGTCCCATCCCCCAGCCAATGGATTCCTACTCGAGGGAAAAGCTGGAGGATATGGACTTCACCGAAGGGCAAATAAAAAAAAAGATCAGTGACCTAATGACGAATAAGTCACCTGGCCCAGATGGGTTTCTACCTAAAGTGTTGAAAAAAGTGCGCGATCAAGTGTCACGACACCTGAGCGCAATCTTTAACATGTCAATCCGGACCGAATGCGTTCCTAGAGACTGGCGTGAAGCGGAGGTGACTCCTATCTTCAAGAAAGGAGACCGAAGCCAACCGTCGAACTACCGACCTATCAGTCTGACTTCGATAGTCGGTAAACTCATGGAAAGCATGATGGTGGACAAAATGACGTCGTATTTAGAGTCAAACCTGCTACTGAGGAGTTCCCAGCACGGCTTTCCAAGGCAACGGTCATGCCTGACGAACCTTGTGGAATTCTTCCACTTCGTTTTCAGTGAGCACGATTTGGACAAGGCGGTGGATGTGGTGTACTTAGACTTTGAGAAAGCCTTTGATAAGGTACCACACCGACGCCTTCTCCGGAAAGTGCGAGCGCTGGGCATAGACGGGGAAGTAGCCGGCTGGATCGAGAACTGGCTAAGTGGCAGACGGCAACGGGTGGTGGTGAATGGACAGGCTTCTAAGGGGATGCCCGTTACTAGCGGGGTGCCTCAAGGTTCTGTCCTGGGACCACTACTATTCATCATCTACGTCAACGACATGTACGGTGACATGGTTGCTAAGATTTCCAAATTTGCCGACGATACCAAGCTTGGTATGAACGTTGCAAAGGATAGAAATACTGCCCGCCTGCAGGAAGATCTTGGGAAGATTGGGGAGTGGTCGGACACGTGGCAAGTGCCTTTTAACGTGGGGAAATGCAAAGTGATGCATATCGGCCACAGAAACCCCAAATCTCAGTATATCCTTAAGGGCACTGCTCTTGAATCGAGTGACACTGGGAAGGACTTGGGTGTAACTATCACGCGTGACCTCAAGTTCTCGAAACAGTGTATTGAGGCAGAGAAGAAAGCCCAAAGGATGTTAGGCTACATAAAGCGCCAGTTTGAATACCGTAACAAGGAGATAGTACTTTGTCTGTACAACTCCCTGGTTCGGCGGCACCTGGAGTATGCCGTACAATTTTGGAGTCCTTCGTTTCGAAAGGATATCGCAAGGTTGGAACGCGTACAAGCCAGGGCAACCAAGCTGATTCCCTCTATCCGACATAAAAGTTATGAGGATAGACTAAGGGAATTAAATATTTTCTCGCTGGAAACCCGTAGACTGCGTAGTCAGCTCATCGAAGTTTTCAAAATACTTCGAGGGTTCGACAATGTTGACTACCGGGATATTTTCACACTAAGTGAGAACAGAACGCGCAATCACGGCTTCAAACTTGAACTGAAGCGTTACAACCACAATCTGTGTGGAAACTTTTCCACGTACAGTATCTGCGGTAAGTGGAACGCACTTCCAGTGGAAGTTGTCAACAGTGAATCTGTTGACCAGTTTAAGTCAAGACTAGACAGAGTCTTGAAAAGCGGCCGTTCAGGGACGCAAAACAATTGAGCAGCCATGTGCCTGTTCGATTGCTAGTCCAAAGGTACTCTCTTTGAATGGACCTTAAGGTCTCCTAGGGTACTTACTTTCCTTGTTACTCCTTGTTACCTCTCCTTCTACTTTTTTTTTTCGAGAGATATTCTATTTGTACTGAAATTTCCTGTTTATAATTTTCTCTTTCCTGAAAATCTTTGCTTTTAGTAAAATATATTGTTACAAATCTAATTCATATCAAGATCAAGACTTATAATTGGTAGTTAACCTCATCATGTTTCTCTATCATGCTGTTCCATTTTCTCTTTGTGTTCGTTGCTCCGCAAAGGCTCTATTATTGCCGTTTTTGATTGCCAACTTTCCTTGTTATTTGGTGTTTTTCGAGGAATAGTCTCCCTACTTTTGTCGGAGAATTATTCTTCAACTGCTGGCTGTTTAACATTTGCTCCGATATAATATCTCTTTTTCAAAGTATTTATATATTTAATGGCTTTTAGCGAGTCAGTCTAGCACCACTTAGGAAGGGAAATAATCCTCTATTGGCTGAGTGATCTCCGACTTCGTCTAAAGGAGTCTAAATATTGAATTATGGAAGTACCACAGCGTTTAATCAGTTTTAAGGAAAGAGCCGGTTTTAAAGAAAGGATCCAGTGAAACACCAAGAATTAACCAAAAATATATAACTATTAATTTATCAATTAACTCATATATTTACACTAAAATTCTATAAGTTTAACATGGTCTTCGATCGCACGATTAGAATTTGGGACTACTCCTGACGAGAATACTGATCAAAACAAAGTAGGCTTCACGACAACAAACTAATTGCCAGATAGCTAATTTCTGGAGGCCTCTAAATTACAGAGTTAAGCAACAATTTACTTTCCACTAATCTAACTAAAAATATGACAGGAGTGACGATATACTATATCTCCTTTAGTTAGCTTGGGAACAGCATTTAAAATTCTAATTAATCAGAAACAAATATATATATATATATATATATATATATATATATATATATATATATATATATATATATATATATATATAGTCATTCGGACTTACATGACCTTGATAGGAACAGTCGTTGACGGATGTCGCTATACTGGATTTTTTCACGAGTTTTCGCGTTGCGGTGGAAGGAGGGTGGTTGTCTCTGAGACGGTAGAAACCGATGTCGATTTCTTCTTATGACTTTATCTATCCGGTTATAAGTCTACAAGACGGAGAGAGGAGTTGTGCTCTCTGGCTCAAGGAGTACTCTTCTTGGTAGCTCTTGAGTTCTTCTTGTACCGTCGTCTACTCCGCAGGATTATGGTATACGGGGTGATCCCGAAAGTAATTAAAGGGAACTTGAGAATGAATTCTTCTTTCAAAATTACTGAGATCTATATTTGATAGGCCCTCCAGGGTAAGTGGATAACCTCTTTTATCTTGCTCCCGAAATTCCTGTTTGGCACGTAGGAATTTTGATCCAGCCAGACCTCTTGCTAAGTCTGCGAAGGATAAATCGGTATGGCACCGATAAGAAAACGAGAAGAACTTTTAAATCTTAGAGGTCGAGTCCAGGAACAGGGGGATGGACTGATCACAAAAATCTAATCTTCTATCGTCTCGAAACAGAATATTCTCTCTCCTTCCTTGCGGGGCTTATTTATAGCCCGGGGACCACCCCAACTACGAGAGACGGGGTAATGCCACGAGGAGAACGCAAGGGGGAGGAGGTGAGACCGTGGAGCCCAGGTCTGCTTCTTAATGAGCGGCACCGACAACCGTCCCACTAGTTCTTTTCGGTGGTCTTTTGATCCTACACCGCTCTTTGGCGCTCAACCGCGGGCCTCCTGACGTCGTATGTAATCGGATCGTTTGAGTTGTGTGATTTACTGGGTGTTTTGCCAAGCGAGTTGTTCAACCCGTCAGTTAGATGGATTTCTTCATAAATTTCGCTGGGCCAGTTTCTTTTTAGAGCTGCTTAATGGCTTTTTGCTGCTTCCTTGCAACGTGCAGCCTGAGTCGACTACCCACTCGGTGGTGAGATCAGAGCAATTCGGCAATTTGCTTGTTAGTCAGATGACTACCACTCTTGAGCCCCTTAATTTCTCCGTAAGGGGCGCGGCGATTTGCCATCCTAGCCGCCGTGCTGACGGGACTCCGCCCCCCATCCGACCTCAGCTTAGCCTTTTCTCCTTTTTTCGTAAAGCCGGTATTTCTCCCCTACTTCGTCGCTTTTCATACAACCTCTCCCACAACTTTCTCAAGGTTAGCCTCTAATTTCACAGGGTAGATGCTGACCTTATTTTCAACCAACCGTCCCAGATCGGGGCTGAGAGGGGAGAAGACAACGTCCCTTAACCCCTCAGCTCCAGTTCGGGATGGTGGTTTTTTAACAACCTGCTTGATCCCCACCCATACCTTCCTCACATCCCTTTTCCCTTTCTCTTCACACACTATCATTTTTACGCAGTGCCCAAGGTAGAGCCACCATGCTGAAGGGCTGCCAAGGTCACCAGGCGGAAGGGGTGGCCTTAAATGGCGGCACCTGGCTTTGCCAGGCCTGTACAAACTCTTTGCAGAGCGGGCTACTGTGAGGGGTGATGACCTATTGCTTCCCGTATAAAATACAGTGTTACCATGCCCAATGATGAGTCCTCCCCCCCTTTTATTCCCACTGTTTCATCGACGGAGCCGCCCTCGGGCAGCTCAAAGAAAAAATGGAGGTCCCCCCCCCCTGTGCTTGCGAAGGGGACCCTCCAAACTTCTCTAAATGGAGAGGAGGCTTACTCCTCTTCTACGACTATGGATGTAGAAGACTCCCCCTCACCCCCTTCTCTGGAGGTGGTTTAAGGCACCTTCCTGTTTCCAGCAGCAGTCCCTCCTTTTCTTTCCAAGGGGACTTCCAAGAAAGCCAGCAGGTAGCCTATAGCCGAACGCTCCCCAATGAAGCAGCTCGGTAGGGCAACCCCCCTTAGGGGGGGGGGAGGAACCAGGCCCCTTCGGTTGCTTCCCTCAATAGACCTGCTGGCAAGAATATTGAACATTGCCGGGGTAAGGGCCTGTGCCTCCCTACACCACCTGACTAGTGACAATGATGCCAACGGCACATGCGATGTCCTGGGAGGGGATGGCCAACTGGAGGCCCCTCTGGTGATAGATATGGTCCTTGAAGCAACGCAGCCTCAGACAGTAAGGTCTTCCATTGGGGCGAATGATGGCTCGGTGCCAAGCACCGAACCCGAATCCGCCCTTATGAAAGAGCTTCCTCAAATAGCTGGGGTCTCCGAGGCAGTACAAGGAGGGGAGGGATCTCCTCCAACCGGTGCCCCGGTGACCCCTAGGACCTTCTCCATTTCGGAGAAGGACCTGGCTGAGGCCCGTCCATCTGGCCTGGGGGCTCGTGCCGGTGGAGGGAAGAAGCGATTTCATTCCCCGCTCTCCTTTCCTAAAAAGAAAAAGAACAGGAAAATGACGAAAAAGACTCGGGGCTCCTCTTCATCCGCCTAGGCTGCGTGGACGGATAGGTCTGCTGCCGGATTGGTAAGCGACCAAGTCAAGATCGGCACATCCGGCCCCTCGGGCCCCGCGTCCGGAGCCCTCAACTATGACTAAAACGAAAAGAACGAGTGCAAGGCGGAGCCTCGATGACGTCGGGGTCCCTCATTCAGAGGCTACCTGGCGTTTTCGAGCCCGCTGGCTTCAAACGCTTCCTAGTTATTCGCTTAGCTGATGGCACCATGTGGCCAAGGGCAACATGATCCATCAGAGGAGAGCATTAGCTAGTGCAATTGGTAGAGGGCCGAAGGTGACCCGTTTCTCGGACGGAAGGCTTCTGGCGAATGCGGCGAATCCCGCCGAGGCGGACAAGATAAGTGCTCTTCGGACACTTCATGGCACCCCGGTGAGTGTGAACCCACACTCAACCATGAACTTTGTGGAAGGAGTAGTTTATGTGAGGGAACTCGTTGACTACTCCATAGAGGACACTACCTTAGAGCTAGCTGACCCTGGGGCGGTCAAGTTCGAACGTGTTATGAGAAAACAGGGAGGGCCCTCGAGACCCACCCCTACATTCTTTGTCACGTTCGACTGTGACAAGCTCCCTGAGTCGGTGCGTGCCGGTTAGGACCGCTACCGCGTGAAGGCATTCGTGCCACTGCCACAGCGGTGCTATTACTGTCACCGCTTCGGCCATACGAATCGTTCTTGTAGACGTGCAAAGTCGAGGTCACCCGAAGTCTGTGTAAATTGCTCCAAGGCTGCACACGATAAGTCTAAATCGTGTGTGGCCAAATGTGCAAAATTCGAAGAGCCTTCTTGCTTCTTCGAAGCAATGTGGTACATATCTCCTTAAGAAAGAAATCCTAGCTGTTCAGGCCCAGAATAAACTACTTATACCTATGTCAAGATCATTAATATAAATTAAGAATAGCAAGGGACCCAAAACAGATCCTTGAGGAACTCCACTGCTAACACACCCCCACTCAGATTTAACTCCATCTATACTAACTCTTTGGTGTCTGTCACCAAGCCATGACTGAATCCACCTAAATATACTGCCATCGATCCCGTGTGCTTTAACTTTGCTCAGAAGTCGTAAGTGTGGCACTCGATCAAAAGCCTTACTAAAGTCCAAGTATAAAATATCATAGTTTTCATCATTATCTACTGCTTCATACACCTTACTATAAAAAGACAGCAAATTAGTCAGACAGGATTTACCCTTACTAAAGCCATGCTGTGATTCTTTTATCAACTTATGCTTATCCAAGTGATCTCTAATATTCCTTGCTATAATAGATTCCATCATTTTCCCTACCACTGATGTCAAACTTACTGGTCTGTAATTAGACATATTTGTTTTTTTCCCTTTCTTAAATATAGGTATCACATTGGCTTTCTTCCATGCCACTGGCACAATGCCACTCTCCAATGATTTTCTAAAGATGCATGCTAGGGGCTCACTTAACACGTCCTTACATTCTTTCAAAATTCTAGGAAAGAGCTCATCAGGACCGGGTGCTTTACTACTTTTGATTTTATCAATTTCCTTTGTCACTATCTCCTTTGTGATCAATATATCCTTAAATTTCTCTTCATCATTACCCCGAAAGATCATTGACACCTCAGGTATATTTAGAGTATCCTCCTGTGTAAATACTGAGAGAAAAAAGTCATTTAGCATTCCAGCCATTGAGTCCCTATCACTCACTAATTCTCCATTGGAATCTATAAGTGGGCCTATTTTATCTCTAACCTTAGTTTTGTATAATTGATAAAAACTTTTAGGATCTTCCTTTGCCCTATTTGCCACTTTAATTTCATAATTTCTCCTTGCTACTCTAACTAACTTTTTAACATCTCTTGCTAGTTCATTATATCTCTGCCTTAAGTGATCCTCTCCATTTTTTATTTTCCTATAAATGCCCTTTTTAATGCCAATATAATGCTTAATTTTATCTGTCATCCATTTTGGGTCATTATTTTTAGTCCTAATCTCCTTATATGGAATGTTAATCATCTGACCTGTAATTAATTGCTCAATTATTCTTTCATACTCCTCTTCAATTGTAATCTCTTCCTCCTGGTGATTATTGTCTCCACTAACTGATATCATTGAATCTATTCCTGAATTGATTTCATTGCCTGGTTTCTGTACAACTGCCTCCAGGTAAGTCCTGAGCCCATTATAATTTGCTCTTCTAAAGTCAGGAATTTTAACATTGTTCATGCTACTATCAATACCATTCCATTTCATCTTAAATCTAATTTCACAATGGTCACTATTACCCAAATTTCCTCCAATCTCAGTATCCTTAATAACTTCTTCCCTATTTGTCAGAACTAAATCCAGTATATTATTACCTCTAGTGGGTTCGTTAATAATCTGCCTCAGAAAATTATCTTGGACAACATTCCAAAATTCCTCAGCCTCCTGATCACCCACAAGAGCTTCCCAGTCTATATTTCTGTAATTAAAATCGCCCATTATACACACATGCTTACTTCTACATGCCCGTTCAATCTCCTGCCACAGAAGATTTGAAGCTTCCTTACTAAGATTTGGTGGTCTGTATAATAATCCTAAGACAAGCCTGTTTTTACCTTCCTTTACATTTAGCCATAATGACTCTGTGTTATCATCTAATTTAATTGTACTGTTTACACAACACTGGAGATTATCTTTAATATAAATAATAACCCCTCCTCCTCTCTTCCTATTCCTATCTGTATGGAACATGTTAAAGCCCTCAATCTCAACCTCAGGTTTAAAGTGATTACCTGCCAAATCAAGCCATGACTCTGTTATCGCAATTATATCAAAATTCTCTTCACTTGCTAACGCTCTTAAGAGATCTATCTTATTCCTTATACTCCGACCATTTGTGTAGTATATTTTTAAGGTTTTTTTATTATTCTCATCTTCATTGCATTGTGCTTTTTTATTCCTAGTTATCTGCTCATTCACTTGTGCATTAGTCCTCCTATAACGCATCAGTATGCCCTCTCCCCTAGCTATTCCTCTATCACTGCATCCCTTCCATTTCCTACACCTGCCCTCTATTCCTGTTATTCCCTTACCTCTAACAGCTTCTAGTTTCCCACCCGTAAGGACCTAATCACACTATCCAGCTCCCCCCATAGAACCTCAACACCTGCCCGACTAAGATGGAGCCCATCCATCGCATACCATCTCCTATTCCCGTAAAACCCTCCCCAGACATCTACAAACACCAATCCTAGCTTCTCACACAGTCCTTTCACAAATTCATTCAAACCAATTGCACGCGACAACCATTCTACCCCCACATCCAATCTCGGAAGCACACCAGAAACAACACCTTTTACCCTGCTTTTACTCATCCTTTCAACTAACCTTTTATACTGCTCACGTAACTCACATGTACCCACCTTCTTTACATCATTCACTCCCACATGCGTAATCACAACTGCATCCCTTTCACACCCCGAAACCAGCCTATCATACCTCTCACAAACATCACTTACACCAGCACCCGGCAGACAAACTCTCATTCCCTTCCACTTGCTATCACTCACCTTCCTATCTAAATACCTAATCTGAGAGTCACCCATCACTAGCACCTCAGTCATTCTCCTATTCTGTCTTGGCCTAACATTACCCTCCCTCCTGCTCTCAGTCACGCTACCACCCATCCTGCTTTCATCCACAATCACACCAGGCAAATCACTTTCACACTCTTCCTCTCTCAGGACATTGAATCTGTTAGTCAACCTAACAGGTTCTATGTCCCTCTCATTCACACACCTAACCTGTCCTAACTTATCTATCCTATCCATTTTCACCCACCATTCATCATCACTCACAACTTCCACACTGTTCCCAGTCCTAGCCCTATCTTCCACCCTCTTAGCACTAATCTCACCCTTCAATCGCACACTTGCATCTCTTCTCACCTCAAACACCAAATCATTCAACCTCTTACATTCCCCACTCAACCTCCTAACCTCCCCTTCCAGAAAACACTGGGTTTAACAGGCAAGCGTTAAGGAAAATAGTCCTAGGTTAAACAAAAAATTGAAAGCAGTTTTGATTAAGGTAAATATCTAGTTTAGCGAGCTCTCTTTCCGAATAGAATCTGTTTAAAATAATCTTTTATCAAAGTATTTGTGACTGAATTAAATTACCGTAAAACGCGTGTTAATTCTGGTGAAAAGTTATCCAAGGATTAATTAAATATAACGAGATACAATTAGGTATACTTGAAAGTGAAATAAACATTAGTGATCCAAGATGGCCGCCATCGACGCGAATGTAAACAGCGAAAACGTAAACAAAGACGGTGAAAGCATATACTCATGTGGAATTTGCACAAAAAACTGTGCTACAGGAAAAAGATGCAGTGATTGCCAAATGTGGTGTCACTACACTTGTACGCAAATCCCTGATTACGTCCTCGTTTCACTAGTGAATTCAAATAGGAAATTCACTTGCGAGACCTGCACAGAAAATCACCACAAAAACTACAGGGAACTCAAGGCCCAGGTGGAAAAGTGCAAAAGGGAGGAACAGGGTGTAAATAAAAGAACTCTCCATCACCTGGCGCCCAAGGGATTGCACCTTATGTTAGGGAATACTTCGGAAGTCATCGCCAACCCCCCTAGTCTAAACCCTAATACCCCCCCCCAGAGACAGATACACCGGCGAATCAGGAAACAGCCACCACTCAGGCTAGTCAGATGGGCTCACCAGAGGGCTCAGGCCTAGCCCGACCACCTCAAACTGTCCACCCCAATGTAGCCTAACAAGTTTTATAAATGCAATGGATGGCCTAACCAAAGTTACCGCTGCCACCCCTCCCGCCATGTCGGATATCATATTGTGTGGGGACTTCAACTTTCCCTTTATTAGTTGGCCAGAAGGTAGAACGTGCGGAGGTACACTAGAAGACCAAGCTCAAGCCCAACTCCTTCTGGAGATTGCCGACAAACTGTTCCTCAACCAACAAATAATGAAGCCAACAAGACAAAGGAACATTCTCAACCTCTACTTCACCAACAATGAGAACTCTATCAGCAACTACAGGGTAGAGAAATCAATCCTCTCAGACCATAACTTAGTACTAGTCGGCACAACTTACAAGAAGAGTAGGACATCCCCGGGACGCATGCCGCTGCCAGAAATGTCTCCTTTTGCATGCTTAAAATTCTTTAGTGAAAAGGTAGACTGGGAACAGTTGAGGAAAGAACTCATGGAAATAGACTGGAAAACAGTGCTGCAGGACCCTGACCCTAATAACAAACTGGATGCACTGAAAAGCACACTACTGGGGGTGTGCACTACTTATGTCCCAAGAAAAAGTGAGAAAAAAGATCGCAGCCGAACCATCCCCAAAGATAGAAAAATACTTATGAGAAATCGTGCAAATCTCAACACCAAACTGAGAAAGTGCAACAATGCAGTCCGAAGGCTCGCAATCAGTGCAAAGATAGTGGACATAGAACAAAGGATCAAACAATCACACGAGAGCCAGAGGAAGAATGAGGAATACCAGGCAATAGAAAATATAAAGCGTAACCCAAAATTCTTCTTCAGCTACTGTAAGAAATTCTCCAAGACCAGATCTCAGATTGGGCCTTTGGTGAATGAACAAGGAATCACTACTGATGACCCGAGAGATACCTGCAAGCTGCTAGCAAGCCAATATAATAATGTGTTCAGCACACCAAGGGCACAAGCAATTATCCATGACCCCACAACTTTCTTCACTGATGGGACAACCAATCAGAACCTTCTCACATATATTCAGGTCATGATTGAAGACATCGCCAAAGCAATAAAGGAGTTAAGGACAAACTCCGCTGCTGGACCGGATGGCATTCCTGCAATCCTACTTCGGAATTGCAGTGAAGTCCTAGCAGTCCCGATCCACATGCTCTGGAAATCCTCCTGGGACACAGGCACTATCCCAGCACTACTCAAGGAAGCCATAATAAGTCCAATATTTAAAGGAGGAGACAGGACTCTGCCGAAAAACTATCGACCAGTTGCCCTCACATCCCACATTATCAAGGTTATCGAGAAGTGTGTTATGGACAAACTCATCGCATATCTCGAGATGAACTACCTTATAAAAGAGAGTCAGCACGGATTTTGAAAAGGTAGATCCTGTTTCTCAAATCTACTGATGCACCACGACTGGCTGCTAAAGAACCTATCGGAGGGAAGGAATGTTGACGTAGTATTCCTTGACTTCGCCAAAGCCTTCGACATGGTCGACCATGGAGTTCTACTTCATAAAGCAAGGGACCTAGGCATTGCGGGCAAGCTAGGAATGTGGCTTCACAACTTTCTGTCAGGCCGCACCCAAACAGTCGCAGTGGATGGCCATAGGTCAAACAAAATTGAAGTTAAAAGTGGGGTCCCACAAGGTTCGGTCCTTGGCCCACTCCTATTCATAATTCATATGAACAACATGAGTAGGAGTGTGGACTCAACCCTCCTATCCTTTGCCGATGACACCCATATCAGTCATGCAGTAATGGAGAAGGAGGACGTGTGCCACCTACAAGACAACTTCAATGCTGTATATGCCTGGGCTTCCGATTGCAATATGCTATTCAACGAAGATAAGTTCGAGATGATGAGATATGGCACAAACCAAGCATTGAAAAACACCACTGACCTCTACACGGAGAGAGGCTTGCAGATCACGCCAAAACCGCACGTAAAATGTCTGGGGGTTCATCTAGGGGAGGACGCCACTTTCCAGCACCATATCACGGAGACCATTAAAAAGGCTCGGGGGATGGCTGGCTGGGTACTGCGAACTTTTACCTCAAGAGACCCAGAGATAATGCTAACCCTTTGGAAGGCGCTAATCCAACCCATCATGGACTATTGTAGCCAACTCTGGTCCCCACACAAATGAGGAGACATCCAGAGGCTTGAGGCTGTTCAAAGGTACTATACCAGGCACATTAGAGGGATGAAGGACCTCAACTACTGGGACCGACTGAAAACACTAGGTCTCTACTCCCAGCAAAGAAGGAGGGAGAGGTATAGGGTCATCTACACATGGAAAATCCTGGAGGGCCTAGTTCCTGACCCTACACCCTCAAAAATCAAGCCATACTTCAGTGAGAGGCATGGGCGCAAGTGTGAAAGACAGACAATCCCACCAAGAGCTCCAGAGAGGGTCAAGACCTTACTTGCATCCAGCCTGGGGTATGAAGGACCAAAAACCTTCAATGCTCTCCCAAAAGAAGTGAGAGGGAGGACCAATTGCCCGGTGGACAGCTTCAAAAGCGCACTGGACAAGTTTCTGTGGATGGTGCCGGATGAGCTATCAGTGCCAGGGTATACCACCATCAGAAGGGCCCCCTCCAACACCATAACAGGCCAACTGGCCTCGTGAGAAGGGACAGTAGGACTGGCACTAGCGGTAGATCACTACGGCTATGAGGACGGACCTCAAAACTTCTCCAAGTAAACCAAGTAAAGTAAACGTTCATACCAAGCTTGGTATCGTCGGCAAATTTGGAAATCTTGGCAACCATGTCACCGTCCATGTCGTTGACGTAGATGATGAATAGTAGTGGTCCCAGGACAGAACCTTGAGGCACCCCGCTAGTAACGGGCACCCTCACAGAAGACTGTCCATTCACCCCCACCCATTGCCATCTGCAGCTTAGCTAGTTCTCGATCCAGCCGGCTACTTTTCCGTCTCTGCCCAGCGCTCGCCCTTTCTGGAGAAGGCGGCAGTGTGGTACCTTATCAAAGGCTTTCTGAAAGTCTAAGTACACCACATCCACCGACTTGTCCCGATCGTGCTCACAGTTAAGAACATAAGAAAAGAAGGAGACTGCAAAAGACCATTCATGGCCTACACTTGGCAGCTCCTGTTCCAGTCAACACACAAAAGATTTCTTACCAGAGAAAAGTCATCAACATTGTCACCCTTAACAAGAGTTCAGCAGATCTAATCTACAATATACATAAAATGCATCCAGAGGATTATGTCCATTCATGCAACCGCAAAATATAATCTCCCCACTCCTTAGAAAAATATATACATATGTACATAAAAAAAGTCAGTCCCATCTATCAGCTTCATCCATATATTTATCTTATCTATTCTTAAAACTACCCAGAGGGGAGGCTTCTATCACATGTCTAGTGAGCCTATTCCATTCATCTACCACACGATTTGTAAACCAATTCCTCCCAATCTCCTTCCTAAACCTATACTTATCAAGCCTAAACCCATTGCTACGTGTTCTGTCATGTTCACTAAGTATAAGAACCTTACCCAGATCCCCTTTATTATATCCTTTTACCCATTTGAAGACTTCAATCAATTCCCCTCTGACTATACATATTATACCTATATCTTCATGAATGATATAACTAAATAACTCATCTCTTATTTCTAAGGCCTAACTTCCTCCTTCCTAGTCCCAATCTGACTATTCGAATGTACATTGGCATCTCTCATCACTTCAGACACTAAATCATTCAGTCTCAAGCATTCTGCATGTAATCGACTCACCTTGTGGTGGAGCGAATGTGAGTGTGTGTAAAAGGGCCATTCTCCCACCCCTTTTCTCAGTACCCTATCCCTCCCTCTGTAAAAATGTGTGCGTGTCTGAATGGGAATGGGTTTGTTTTGTTTTATGCTTATTTTATGTATAAAAATGATTACCATGTTTTGTTTTTTTCTTTCCAGGCGCCATATTCTGGAAAGATAGGACTTAGTTTCATATATCCTTATATTACAAACAAAGCGCCATATTCTGGAAAGATAGGACTTAGTTTCATATATCCTTATATTACAAACAAAGCATTATATTCTGGAAAGCTATATATTATTGTTAATAAATAAAGGCCAATAGTATAGCTTAATGAAGGAGGGCTTATAATAGCCACGCAAGCGTAATAAGGTCATTATCTTCCATTAAGCGCAGAGGCGCCACACTTGTTGTAAGTCCTAGGCATTTTGCTCGCTCGAGTGGCAGGTAGCTGGACATCCCCCCATCATCTTTGTACAAAGTGAGGACTTGTTTGTTGTTTATATATTGACTGTAGTAGTCAGGATTTTTTGGTTGTTTGATTTTTTATGTTTATTAGGATCGATTAAATAGTATTCATATATATAGGATTTTCTTTTTGTATTTTTTTGGTGAAAAGTAAGGAGATCTCCAATATAATCGCCCCTCTCTATTGTAGATATTTTGTGCATATTTACCCATATTTTTTTATAAATATTGTATTTTTTTGTTAGTAAAGGACTGTAATACAATCCGTTTCATTCTCCTTCGATTTCTCACGTCCAGATTAGTGTAGGGAGCGGGTTGGATCGATTGGGGTTAATCTAAATTTTTCAGCCCTCTACATTTGGCGCCTGAATAGGGATATGAGACTTTGAAACCAGGAGTGTGATGGGATTGGTTTGCAGTCCATACCCAATTAGCGTGACAAGTAGTTTGATTGATTTTTCCCTCCTCCTATCTTTTTACTAACTTGGGAACAATGGCTGTAGCGGAAACATTGAATGAAGAAGTAGTGCGATTGAGACTGGAGTTGAGAAAGAAAGAAGAGGAGTGTGAAATGTTGCGGGGAATGATGGAGGGAATGGAGAATAAAATAAAAGGGATGAATGAAAAGACTGATAGGATGAAGAAGGAAATGGGAGACCGACAGGATCAGACGGACTGACGGATGCAGGACCTGTATAACATGATGACAGGGGCTGGATTAGCCCCAGGACCTACAACCCTGAACCCTGCTCCTACTGAAGGGACTCTGCTAAAAGGAATGGATGGCAGTAGGATTGAGTCTAAAGAAGATACGGTGAGTGGTAGGAAAGGGGGTGAATGGAAGAGAGTGGAAAGTAAGAGAGGAAGTAAGCATGGTTCTAAGGTTAAGGTTCGGAAGGCGAGAGGGAAGAGTGTGAATTCGCTATACTCAGATGAGGGAGAGAGTGACGATATGATTGGAATGAGTGAGACCGAGAGTAGCTCTTCAGAGAGTGAAGTGAATGTGGGGAAAGGTATTTTGATAAGGGAAGTGCCAAAGATAGATCGATTTAGTTTACATGCTGGGAAAAGTGTGGAAGAATTCTTTGGGGAATTTGAGCGTTATTGTAAGCTCAAGTACCCGGAGAATAAGGGATACTGGATGAATGTTTTGGGGGAATGTTTGGAGGGAAAAGTATTGGAGTTTTTCTGTGTGATTACAAGTGTGGGGGAACCAAGGTACAATGTGGTGAAGGAGAGATTGATTGGGCAGGTGAAACGAATGAAAGAGAGTGTGAAGTATAAAAGGGTGAATGAATTTGAGAAAGCTCGAATGGGGAAAAGTGAAAGTGTGAACATGTATGCACATAGGTTGAGAGTATGGCAAGAAAGAGGTATAGAGATGATGATGTAAATGAATGTAAACCACTGATGAGGTAGTTTTTGGACACGATCCCGCGAAAGGTGAGTGAATGGCTGAGTGGAAAGAGAAAGGAGAGAATGAGACTGACAGGTGAACGGTTGATGTGGGAGGATGTGTTGGAGCTGTTGGAAGATGGACGATTTGATGGAGAAAGCGATCTAGAAGAGGATGGATGGTACAGTGTGAATGTTGGGGGTAAGAAGCCCAGGAGCTTTCATCCACCCCAGCAGTTTGTCAGCTACAGGGATGCCCTGAAGGCTGCACCAGCTGGAGTGATGTCGAACTTCCTGGGCCGGCAGAATGAATGAGTAAATGGAGGGTGGTCAAACGGAAGGGGGCAGATGAATTTCAAGCGTGGGAACGGATATATGAGAGAGAAACCGAGGTATGTCCCAGCAAACGAGAGACCGAATGGTGGGATAAAGATTGTAGAATGTCGTCGGTGTGGAAGGAAGGGTCATATGCTGGCAGAATGTAGGTGGACATCTGGTGCATGTTTTGGGTGTGGTAAGAAAGGGCATATGATAAAGGATTGCCAGGAAAGTGTGAAAGAGTGCTTTGAATGTAAAGAAATAGGCCATTTGAAGAAAGATTGTCCGAGGTTAAATGGTGGAGCAACTGGTGGGGAAAGTATGAAATATGCATGTGGTAATTGTGGAAAGGCTGGTCATTATGCAAGGATGTATCGTGACCAGAGGAATGTATGTAGCTATTGTGCGATGGAAGGACATTCAAGTGAAAAGTGTTGGATTACACTGAGAGCGCAAGGTGTGAATGGAAAGTCTGAAGCGGGAAACTGAATGGTAAGAGGGTACCTGCTGAAGTATCCTCTGGGTGCATAAGTGTGAGTAATGTGTTGGTAAGTCTGTCTAGTGTGAAAGTGCTGTCTGGTAGGAAGTATGAGTGTGAAGGTGGAATTGAATGGAATTGAGTGTTTGGCTTTAATAGATTCTGGATGCAAGGCAAGCTTGGATACTTCAGTATGACAAGGTTAGCGAGAAAGCCCTCCTGTCTGAGTGCAAGGGTAGTTTGGTAGGTATTGGTAATAGGAGAGTGCCTGTGATTGGAATGATAAGGTCAGCTGTTCGAATGCATGGTATGATGTGCATCCTGCGAGTGATCAGATTGAGAGAAAGATTGGTAAAAATGGGGTGTATAAGTTGTATGTAGGGAAAGATGTTAGCGTTTTGAGGAGTGTGTTTACTGGTATTGAGGTGACTGCTATGGAGAATGTAAGGCTTGTGAAGGGTGAAAGGGTGTCATTAGAGTGAGTTGGAGTAAGGATGTTAGTTTGAATGTGGGTGAGAACAATATGATATTGGATGGAAAGGATGCATATTATAAGGTAAGGCTTGTTGCTTGTGTGTTTGATGGCTTGATGAGAATGAATGATCCTTTTGTATGTGTGCAGGCGGACCCCAGGGTGAAGGGACAGGTGAGGGGTATCCAAGTCAGAGATGTACTAGGACACCTCTCCACTGTCACTATAAAATTACTATAGTTACTATAAAATTAATAACAAGTGTGGCAGAATTAAAATAGGACCTATCAAATATGAAGGGTTTGTGAGAGAAACTGATGAGGAAATAGTTGAGGTACTAAATGGTCATTTTGCATCAGTATTTACAAAAGAGAAACTAAATAGTCCTATGTATAGTACTCATAGGTCAGGAAAAGAGGTGTTTACTAACATTTGTGTGGATCGGAGGATGATAAAAGGACTAATAGGTAATTTAGATACTACCAAGGCCTCCGGCCCTGATAATATTCATTCTAGGATACTTAAAGAAGGGGTAGAAAGTATCTCAATAGCTCTGGACAAGTTATATACTAGGTCATTGGAATATGGAGAAATACCCGATGATTGGAAGAGAGCGAATGTAGTCCCCATTTTCAAGAAGGGTAGTAAAGAGGATCCAAATAACTTTAGACCGGTTAGCCTAACTCCTGTAGTCTGTAAAATTCTTGAGAAAATAGTTAAAAAAGGGATTTGCCAACATCTAGAGAGGGAGGGGTTAATCAGCGATGCTCAGCATGGGTTTAGATCAGGTAGATCATGTTTGACTAACTTACTAGACTTTCTGGAGTTTGTAACAGATCAAGTAGATAAGGGAGAGAATGTAGATATAATTTACTTAGATTTTAGTAAAGCATTTGATAAGGTACCACATAGGAGACTAGTTCATAAATTAAAAATGATTGGGATATGTGGGGGTGTTTCAAATTGGATAGCTGAGTGGCTGAAAGACAGGAAGCAAAGGGTAGTGCTAAATGGTGTAAAGTCAGAGTGGAGGGATGTTATCAGTGGGGTTCCTCAGGGATCAGTTCTTGGTCCATTATTATTTGTCATCTATATAAACGATCTTGGGGAGGCAGTTAATAATAAAGTGTCAATTTTTGCGGATGATACCAAATTAGCAGCTGTAGTTAAAGATATTGATGATAATTTTAAAGTGCAGGGGGACTTAAATAAATTGTTATCCTGGGCACATAAGTGGCAAATGACTTTCAACCTTGATAAGTGCAAAGTTATTAACATGGGAAAAGATAATAGAGAATTTAACTATGAAATGGATGGGCATTGGCTGAGCTTAGTAGAGGATGAGAAAGATCTAGGAGTAGTAATAGATAAGTCATTAAGGTTTTCTAAGCAGTGTATTGAAGCAAGAAATAGGGCAAATAGAGTGCTGGGTTTTATTAAGAGAAATGTCAGTTACAAAAGTAAGGAGGTTATTCTTAAACTCTATAACTCTTATGTTAGGCCACATCTAGAGTACTGTATACAGGCATGGTCCCCACATTTTAGACACGATATTAACCTTCTTGAGTCAGTGCAACGGAGGGCAACAAAGATTATTCCTTCCCTGAGGCACCTTGAATATGAAGATAGACTGAGGGTATTAAATATGTTCTCGTTCGAAAGGAGGTGTGTGAGAGGGGATATGATTGAGCTGTTTAAAATTTTTTCCGGGATAGATAAATTGGATGTTAGCAAGTTTTTTGAGTTAGATGATGGAAATCGGACTAGAGGTCACCACTTGAAAATTAAAAAGCAAGGGTGTAGGTTGGATTTAAGAAAATATTTTTTCACCAATAGAGTGGTAGACTTCTGGAACAAATTGCCGCAGAGGGTAGTAGGTAGTCCAAATCTAAATGTATTTAAGAGTAGGTTGGATGAGTTTATGGGAAGGGAAGGTTGTGATGGTTCCTAAGTTTTGAATATATTAATATTGTTTGTATATATCTATAGCTGCATGATTTAGTTCTTGACAAGCCTTGATTGGTGATACCCTTGTTTCTGGATGCAATCCTCTGGATGTAGTTTTCCTGGGAGTTTGGGTGCCTTGAAAAAGAGGCCGCTTGACTCGGATGACCTATGATGAGCCCTTGTGGCTTTTGTCATCCGTTATATTATATTGTGGGGGGACTTTGATTTTGTCTTCCCCTGGTGATGGTGCTTTTTGTGGGTGGGTTTTGACGGAGGCGGATGACCTTTGATAGGCCCTTGTGGCTTTTGTCATCCGTGTAATTATGTTATGTTATGTTATGTTAGGTATGGATGATAGCACGGATATCAGGGTGAATGTTGCGAATGAAAAGACATGTGAATGGATGTATAATGAGGAAAAGGACATGGTGAAATTGGATGTATGTTTGACTGAGTATGAAAGGAAGGATGTGTATCGAATGATATTTGAACGAAAGGGAGCCCTCAGTAAGGGTGATCTGGATTTCGGGGTTGCAAAGCTCCTGGAATTCAAGATTGTCCTGAAGGAGGACTCCCCAATCTATCAGCGGCCGAGGCATTTCCCACGTCCGGTTGCTGATGAGATTGAGGAGCAGTGTTTGGAATTGGAGCAATTGGGAGTGATTGAGAGAGCGAGAGTGCATAGAATAGTCCAATTGTACCTTTATGTAAGCCGGATGGAAGATTGCGTCTGTGTGTGGATTATCGAAAGGTGAATGAAAGGACTGTGAAAGAAAGGTTTCCGATGTGTGTGGTATCTGAGTGTGTGTATAGTATGCATGGGATGTAGTGGTTTACAAAGCTGGATCTGGTACGGGGGTATTACCAGATGACCATTGCTGAGGAGAGCCGGCTGGTAACTGCCTTCTCTTCTTCAAAGAGGCATTACCAGTTCCGGAACCTCAGCTTTGGGTTGGCTTATGCTCCTGGAGCCTTCCAGGGGGCAATGAATGTTGTGTTGAGTAAGTTTGCAAGTAAGAATGTGATTGCGTTTATAGATGATATTTATTATGACTGAGCCTTTTGAGGAGCATATGAGATTGGTGAATGATGTGTTGAGAACGTTGGAGACTGTTGGTGTGAAGGTGAAAGTGGCGAAGTGTGAATGGTTTGCAAAAGAAGTGGAATTCCTTGGACATATGGTGAGTGAGAATGGGATGCGAAAATCACCGAAGTATGTTGAGAAGGTGCGAATGTTTCCTGAACCGGTGACTGTGAAGCAACTGAAATCGTTTTGGGGTTTGATTGAGTTCCAGCGAAAGTTTATACGTGATTGTTCTGGTGTGAGTAAGCCTCTGACTGAGTGGATGGGCAAGAAAGGTAGTACGGTTGTCAAGTGGAATGATAAGATGAATGAGGCTTATGAGAGACTGAAAGAGGCAGCGACTGAAGATGTTGAATTGGCTTACCCAGATTATAGTGTAAATGCTAAAATGCTTGAATTGTATACAGATGCGAGTGGGTATTGTATGGGAGGTTTTCTGATGCAAGAGCAGCGTTTGAATGGAGAGAATGTCAGGCGAATAATTGGGTATGTATCCAAGGCTATGAATGTTGCAGAATGAAAGTATTTGACTGTGGAACGAGAGCTGGCTGCGATAAGATATTGTTTGAAAGTGTTGCGTCCATTTTTGTATGGTATGAGGTTTGGGATAAAAACCGATCATCAACCTCTTGTGTATCTGCAGCGTATGAAGTGGGCTAATAGTAGGATTGCAAGGACTTTGGAAGATTTGATTGACTTTGACTATGCGATTGAATATGTGCCTGGTGAACGGAATGGAGTGGCTGATTTGATGTCAAGGTATCCTGGTACAAATGATGAAAATGTGTGTGGAGTGAGTGATCCTGAGTATTTGCCGAAAGGGATTATGAATGGAAAAGAGAGTAAGGGTGGTGGTGATTCCTTGTTTGAGAGTGTATGGAATGGTTTTCAAGATTTGAAGAGTTCAAGTAGACGTGAGAGTGCCCGATAGTGTGGATGATTTAAGGAAGGAGGTAATGAATGAAGTGTGTAGGAAGCCTGAAAGCATTGGTATGGCAAAGGTGTGGAACTTCATGAAAGAATTGAGAGCGATGTGTATGCAAGGGGTCCCGCCATTTCAGGAAGTGTTGATTGTAGTGAGTCGTTTGTATGGAGTGATTGTTTATGTGCACTTTGGTGGTGATAGGCCGATTGTGTACAAGGATGAGAAGATGAATGGTTTGAATCCTAATGTGGTACATCTGCAATGTTTGAGCGGTGTGCACTGTAATTGGGTAATTGAAAAGTGTTCATATATAAGAGAGAAGAATGATTGTCTGGATGAAGATGAGCGTGTGGTGAGTGATGATATGGGAGTTAATGATAGTGTGGATATCAATGCTGATGTTGGTGTGCTTGTTCCTTCTGTGTATTGCGAACATGGTGGACCTGATATGATGGAAGCGAGAGTGAAAGTTGGTGAAAGGTTGTTCTGTGGTTTGATTGATACTGGAGCGCAGGTGTCTTTAGTGAATGAGAGGATTCTGAGTAAGTATGATGAGTTCAAATGTTGCGAGCATAAACCTGTGAAGTTACAGATAAGTGGATTAGGGAATGGCTTGATAGTGGCATGGGAACAGGTTAGTCTGAAAGTGAGTTTGGGTAATGGTGTGAATGTGAAGCATGACTTTGTGATTCTGAAAGATGAGCAAATGCCGTGTTGTTTCTTGCTTGGTGTAGACTTTATGAAATTGAATGATTTGTCTTTGGATGCTGATAAGGATTGTCTTATGAAAGGTGAATGTGAGGTGATGAAGTTAAATGAGTGTGCGAAGAATGTTGTCAAATTTTGGCATGATTGAGTTGGGCATGGATGATGAGAATGAGATTTTAAGTGATGATGATATTCTAGAGATGCAAGAGATTTGTCCTTTTGTTAGTGAGTTAAAGAGGTGTGTAATGACGCGTGTTGATTTGAATGAATGGCCAGAGTGTTTAAGTGATTTTAAAAGGTATGCTAAGGATTTTGTTGTTTGTATGGATGTTGTATATTTTGTGAGGAATGTGAAGGATTGTGATGATATGTATGTACCTTTGATGTCCTCAGTTGGTATGATTGGTCTGGTGAAGGTTGTGCATGATAATTATGGGCATATGGGTAAGTTTAAGCTGTGGGAGTGTATGAAGGAGCGTGTGTTCCATCCGTTTCTGAGAACTGTTGTGAATGGTGTTGCGACTACGTGTGAAAGGTGTCAGAAGCGAAAGGTGCAAGGTGTGCAAGTGAAACCACCGATGTTGAAAGTTGATGCGAAAGAACCGTTTTAATTGGTAGTGATTGATTGTGTGTCTTTGCCGTGTACAAGTGCTGGGAATGTTGGTATGGTTGTTATGGTTGATCATAAAAGTAAGTTTGTGTATGCAGTGCCTGTGAGAGATAAAAGGAGTGTGACTGTTGCGCGTGTGGTTGAGCAGTTGTTTTTTCCTATGTGTGTATGGAAGCCTAGAAGATGTCTGAGTGATTATGGGCCTGAATTTGTAGGAGAAGTGTTTCAGCAAATGTTGAGAGAGAATTGTCTGGAGCATGTGAGAACAACTCTGTATGTACGGTCTTCAAATGGATTGGCAGAACGGACTATAAGATTCTTGTGTGAAATGTTGAGAATGATAAGTACGACAGTGAATGACTAGGATGTGTGTCTGGGGAGAGTGTTGTGGGCGTATAATTCAACTGTGCATAGTGCAACTGGAATGTCCCCATGTCAGTTTGTGATGAATTTTGAAAGGCGAGTGAAAGATTGGTTTCGTTTGAGTGAAAGTGAGCAGAGTGTATGGCGTGAGGCACATGAAAGGTTCCGTTCATTTGAATTAGGTGCAAAAGTATTGAAGGTGAAAGAAGTGAAGGGTAGGTTGAATGTGTCAAAGATGAGTGATAAGTTTGATGGACCTTATAGAGTTGTGAGGGTTTGGGAAAATGAAGTGACGTATGTTTTGGAGAGTTTGAATGACGGTATGACTGAGAGAGTGCGGGCTTATCAGAGTCAGTTAAGGAGATGGAGAGAACCTCCTGACTACCTGTTGAGGTATCCGATGTATGGACTGTGTAGAGAGAGAGGTAAAATGCATGATGATGAGATTGAATGTGATAGTATAGATCTGTCTGGGAAAGAGCTAGTCTTAGTCTCGAGGAGTAGAAAGCGTAGAAAGAAGAGCGAAAGGAAGAATGAAAGTAAGTCTGAGCAGAGTGTTTCTGGTATGGGGGATCTTGAAAGGGAGATTGAGTTTTTGCGTAAACAGGTGAGTGATTTGGCTGGTATAAGTAGATGAGTGAGTGAGCTGCCTGTGCCTGATTTTTCTGGTTTTGGGAACAGTATGAATGATAGTGTATTTGGGCAGAATGAACCTAGCGCGGCTGATTTTTCAGGTTTTACAAATGGTAATAGTAGGGATGAGTTTGATGAAGTGGCTGATTTTTCAGGTTTCTGTTGGGAACCAGTCGAAGGGGTTTCTGGTATGCCTGTTGAGAATACAGGGGATGTGAGTGACTTGTCTGTTTCGCAAGAATGTACCTTGAGTTGGATGAGAGCTGTGAGTGAGGAGCTGATGAATGGGGGTATGAAGAGTGAGGGTTCTGAACGGAAGAGTATGAAAGAATTCTGTTGTGAGATGGGAGAACTGGTAATGAGGGCTAAGAGTATGGTTGATGAGATGATCAATAATGATGATGAGACTGACAGGATGACTGACGAACAACCCTGACTAATTGCTATGTGTAGCCAGGGACCAGTAGAAGAGTGTGAATGGGTGCAGAAGTGTGCGATTGAGCACAAGCGGTACCGTGAAGAGTGATTGAAGGGGTTTTGTGAGTGACTGGTTGAATGGTTTAAGGAAGGAGGGGTGTGGTGGAGCGAATGTGAGTGTGTGTAAAAGGGCCATTCTCCTACCCCTTTTCTCAGTTCCCTATCCCTCCCTCTGTAAAAATGTGTGTGTGTCTGAATGGGAATGGGTTTGTTTTGTTTTTTGCCTATTTTATGTATAAAAATGATTACCATGTTTTTTTCTTTCTTTCTAGGCGCCATATTCTGGAAAGATAGGACTTAGTTTCATATATCCTTATATTACAAACAAAGCGCCATATTCTGGAAAGATAGGACTTAGTTTCATATATCCTTATATTACAAACAAAGCGTTATATTCTGGAAAGCTATATATTATTGTTAATAAATAAAGGCCAATAGTATAGCTTAATGAAGGAGGGCTTATAATAGCCACGCAAGCGTGATAAGGTCATTATCTTCCATTAAGCACAGAGGCGCCACACTTGTTGTAAATCCTAGGCATTTTGCTCGCTCGAGTGGCAGGTGGCTGAACATCCCCCCATCCTCTTTGTACAAAGTGAGGCCTTGTTTGTTGTTTATATATTGACTGTTTTAGTCAGGATTTTTTGGTTGTTTGATTTTTTATGTTTATTAGGATCGATTAAATAGTATTCATATATATAGGATTTTCTTTTTGTATTTTTTTGGTGAAAAGTAAGGAGATCTCCAATATAATCGCCCCTCTCTATTGTAGATATTTTGTGCATATTTACCCATATTTTTTTATAAATATTGTATTTTTTTGTTAGTAAAGGACTGTACATACAATCCGTTTCATTCTCCTTTGATTTCTCACGTCCGGATTAGTGTAGGGAGCGGGTTGGATCGATTGGGGTTAATCTAAATTTTTCGGCCCGCACAACCTCCTCAGTCAAAGCACATACACAGCACTCAGAAACATTCACTCTTTCTCTACACCACAGACATCGGACACTACTTTCAAAAGGCATACTCTCTATATCCAAACAGTCAGACATACTTAAACAAGAACAATAATAGAAACAAAATTGGATAGCTGAGTGGCTGAAAGACAGGAAGCAAAGGGTAGTGCTAAATGGTGTAAAGTCAGAGTGGAGGGATGTTAGCAGTGGGGTTCCTCAGGAATCAGTTCTCGGTCCATTATTATTTGTCATCTATATAAACGATCTTGGGGAGGCAGTTAATAATAAAGTGTCAATTTTTGCGGATGATACCAAATTAGCAGCTGTAGTTAAAAATATTTGGGGTCCTTTGCTATTCTGTTGGGTCCCTTGCTATTCTTAATTTATATTAATGATCTTGACATAGGTATAAGTAGTAACCTGAGTAAATTTGTTGATGATACTAAGCTAGGTAGGGCCATTAGGGCTGATTCTGATGCTGTTGTAATGCAGGAGGAATTGACCATTCTGTCCAATTGGGCCGAGAAATGGCAAATGAAGTTTAACATAGAAAAATGTAGTGTACTTAGTATAGGTAGAAATAATCCATTGAATAGTTATAAATTAAATGGGAGAATTTTAGGGAGGACCGATTGTGAGAGGGACTTGGGTATTTTGGTAAGTTCAGACCTTTGTCCTAGAAAGCAATGCCTAAATGCCAAGAATAAAGCTAATAGGATATTGGGATTCATTAGGAGGAGTGTAAGCAATAAGAGTGCTGAAGTCATTCTAAAACTCTATCGGGCGCTAGTTAGGCCTCATCTAGACTATGCAGTACAATTTTGGTCACCATATTATAGGAAGGATATTGATTTGCTTGAGTCTGTGCAGAGAAGGATAACAAAGATGATTGGTGGGCTAAGGAACTTACCTTGTGGTGAAAGGCTCAGAAAACTAAATCTACATACATTGTAAAGGAGAAGAGTCAGAGGGAAATTGATTGAAGTCTTCAAATGGGTTAAAGGAGATAATCAGGGGATCTGGGTAAGGTTCTTATACTTAGTGAACATGACAGGATATGTAGCAATGGGTTTAAGCTTGATAAGTATAGGTTTAGGAAGGAGATTGGGAGGAATTGGTTTACAAATCGTGTGGTAGATGAATGGAATAGGCTCACTAGACATGTGATAGAAGCCTCCTCTCTGGGTAGTTTTAAGAATAGATTAGATAAATATATGGATGAAGCTGCTAGATGGGACTAACTTTTTTTATGTACATATGTATATATTTTTCTAAGGAGTGGGGAGATTATATTTTGCGGTTGCATGAATGGACGTAATCCTCTGGATGCATTTTATGTATATTCTAGATTAGATCTGACGAACTCCTGTAAAGGGTGACAATGTTGATGACTTTTCTCTGGTAAGAAATCTTTTGTGTGTTGACTGGAACAGGAGCTGCCAAGTTTAGGCCAGGAATGGTCTTTTGCAGTCTCCTTCTTTTTTTATGTTCTTATGTTCTTAAGAGAATTTTAAAGTGCAGGGGGATTTAAATAAATTGTTATCCTGGGCACATAAGTAGCAATAACTTTCAACCTTGACAAGTGCAAAGTTATTAACATGGGAAAAGATAATAGAGAATTTAACTATCAAATGGATGGGCATTGGCTGAGCTTAGTAGAGGATGAGAACATCTAGGAGTAGTAATTGATAAGTCATTAAGGTTTTCTAAGCAGTGAATTGAAGCAAGAAATAGGGCAAATAGAGTGCTGGGTTTTATTAAGAGAAATGTCAGTTACAAAAGTAAGGAGGTTATTCTTAAACTCTATAACTCTTAAGTTAGGCTACATCTAGAGTACTGTATACAGGCATGGTCCCCACATTTTAGACACGATATTAACCTTATCGAGTCAGTGCAATGGAGGGCAACAAAGATTATTCCTTTCCTGAGGCACCTTGAATATATAGATAGACTGAGGGTATTAAATATGTTCTCGTTTGAAAGGAGGTGTGTGAGAGGGGATATGATTGAGCTCTTTAAAAAATTTTCCGGGATAGATAAATTGGATGTTAGCAAGTTTTTGGAGTTAGATAATGGAAATTGGACTAGAGGTCACTACTTGAAAATTAAAAAGCAAGGGTGTAGACTGGATTTAAGAAAATATTTTTTCACCAATAAAGTGGTGGACTTCTGGAATAAATTGCTGCGGAGGGTAGTAGGTAGTCCAGATTTAAATGTATTTAAGAGTAGGTTGGATGAGTTTATGTGGAGGGAAGGTTGTGATGGTTCCTAAGTTTTGTATATATTAATATTGTTTGTATATATCAAAACCCACCCACAAAAAGTACCCTCATCAGCGGAAGACAAAATCAAAGTCCCCCCACAATATAAAATAACAGATGACAAAAGACGCCAAGGGCTCATCATAGGTCATCCGAGTCAAACGGCCTCTTTTTTAAGGCCTCCAAACTCCCAGGAAAACTACATCCAGAGGATTGCATCCACAAACAAGGGTATCACCAATCAAGGCTTGTCAAGAACTAAATCATGCAGCTATAGATATATACAAGAAATATTGATATATATAAAACTTAGGAACCATCACAACCTTCCTTCCCCATAAATTCATCCAACCTACACTTAAATACATTTAAATTTGGACTACCTACTACCCTCCGCGGCAATTTGTTCCAGAAGTCTACCACTCTATTGGTGAAAAAATATTTTCTTAAATCCAACCTACACCCTTGCTTTTTAATTTTCAAGTGGTAACCTCTAGTCTGATTTCCATCATCTAACTCAAAAAACTTGCTAACATCCAATTTATCTATCCCAGAAAATTTTTTAAAGAGCTTAATCATATTCCCTCTCCCACACCTCCTTTTGAACGAGAACATATTTAATACCCTCAGTCTATCTATATATTCAAGGTGCCTCAGGGAAAGAATAATCTTTGTTGCCCTCCGTTGCACTGACTCGAGAAGGTTAATATCGAGTCTAAAATATGGGGACCATGCCTGTATACAGTACTATAGATGTGGCCTAACCTAAGAGTTATAGAGTTTAAGAATAACCTCCTTACTTTTGTAACTGACATTTCTCTTAATGAAATCCAGCACTCTATTTGCCCTATTTCTTGCTTCAATACACTGCTTAGAAAACTTTAATGACTTATCTATTACTACTCCTAGATCTTTCTCATCCTCTACTGAGCTCAGCTAATGCCCATCCATTTCATAGTTAAATTCTCTATTATCGTTTCCCATGTTAATAACTTTGCACTTATCAAGGTTGAAAGTCATTTGCCACTTATGTGCCCAGGATAACAATTTATTTAAATCCCCCTGCACTTTAAAATTATCATCAATATCTTTACCTACAGCTGCTAATTTGGCATCATCCGCAAAAATTGACACTTTATTATTAACTGCCTCTCCAAGATCGTTTATATAGATGACAAATAATAATGGACCGAGAAGTGATCCCTGAGGAACCCCACTGCTAACATCCCTCCACTCTGACTTTACACCATTTAGCACTACCCTTTGCTTCCTGTCTTTCAGCCACTCAGCTATCCAATTTGAAACACCCCCACATATCCCAATCATTTTTAATTTATGAACTAGTCTCCTATGTGGTACCTTATCAAATGCTTTACTAAAATCTAAGTAAATTATATCTACATTCTCTCCTTTATCTACTTCATCTGTTACAAACTTCAGAAAATTTAGTAAATTAGTCAAACATGATCTGCCTGATCTAAACCCATGCTGAGCATCGCTGATTAACCCCTCTCTCTCTAGATGTTGGCAAATCCCTTTTTTAACTATTTTCTCAAGAATTTTACAGACTACAGGAGTTAGGCTACCCGGTCTAAAGTTATTTGGATCCTCTTCACTACCCTTCTTGAAAATGGGGACTACATTCACTCTCTTCCAATCATCAGGTGTTTAAGTGCACTCCCGAGTTTCCTACTAAATAATACCTAAACAGTGATATAAGTCTAATATGAATTTTGTGGCAATTAAATTAACATACAAAGCTTAAAACCATTTAATATCAGACATAAAATCAAAGATAAATAAATAAATATTAGAGATCTAAACTAAAAGTGCGCTCCCGAAAACATTTGTTTACATTCTTGCTGGGCGCCGCCATCTTGAATTCACTTTGCTTAAAATAATCTTTTATCAAAGTGCTCAAAGTAAAGGCAATACCTCCATAAGGAAAGAGGTGCAAAGCGAAAATGGCCGCGCCCATACAAGGGCCACTATCTCTGGAGGAATGGCAGGACACTCGCGATGCCAACACATGTCGTACATGTGGCCAGTATAATGCCAGGAAGAGACTTGTTGAGTGCAGTGCATGCTTCCTTTGGCACCACCTGACGTGCGTCGGTCTGCGGGTTAGGGATACCGATGACATCAACAACTGGCACTGCCCTGAATGTCTGATGGCGCCGCCGCCCCAGCGGGGGGAGGGAGTAACTGATGAGCCGCCTCGGGAGCTAGTCGACTTCGTTGCGCGACTCAGGAACACTTGTCGTGTTCTCCGCAAGATCCCCAAAGGCGCAAGGATCGCAGTTGCGGAAGCACTGGCGAACACTCTCCACGAGGCAAGAATCAACCCGAATCGGATGTCCTGGGCCCGACTCATGTTGTTTTGCTACTACGTGCTGGCGGCACCTCCGAAACGCGACGGCGACCCGGGTGGGCCATCATTGGCTTCGATTGTCAAGTCAAGAGCTGGCGAATTCGACCGAGGCGGCAGGCTCCCGGCTGTCCAACAGGAGCAGATGCGGAAGGACAAAACAGCGAAGCAAGACGAAGGCGAGTTGCTCCAGCGCCGAGTGGCCGCCAAGCTCATGGAGGGCGATGTGAGAGGAGCCGTTCGACTGCTGAGTTCGGAGGATGGAATCGCACCCGCAACCAACGAGACCTTCCGGCTCCTGGAGGAAAAACACCCCGCGGCTCCACAAGATCTGGACTTGCCGGCACCGCCAGACGACCGGCTCTCCCCTCCGATCACCGCCAGCGCAGAAGAGGTGAAAGCGGCGGCATTCTCCTTCCCCCTTGGATCAGCAGCCGGCCCTGATGGCCTACGCCCTGGACACCTACGCGATCTCATGGGACGCGGGACTGCTGCTGCCGGAGAGAAGCTCTTGAGGGAGCTCACCGAGTTCGTGAACCTGGTGCTCCGTGGAAACATCCCTGCTTTCGCGGTCTCCATCTTCTACGGGGCCAGCCTCACCGCTCTTACCAAACCGGGAGGTGGCGTGAGACCGATTGCGGTGGGAAATACTCTTCGCCGCCTGGCAACGAAAACAGGCCTCCGCCCCTTGTCGGATGGGCTGGGAGAGGGCCTTAGACCAACCCAGCTCGGGTTCGGGACAGCCGGAGGATGTGAGGCAGCTGTCCACGGTGCCAGACGCTACATCGAGGGATCTACGGAGACCAAGGTCCTGCTGAAGATCGACATGAGGAACGCGTTCAACAGCATTCGCCGGGACACCTTTCTGAAGACAGCACGCGAGCACGTTCCTGGTCTCTTCCCCCTGCTGTGGCAGGCGTATGCGGAGCCATCTGCCCTGTTCTACGGAGAGAGGGTAATCGCGTCGGCCACGGGACTACACCAGGGAGACCCAAGCGGACCCGCCATCTTTTCGCTCGGAGTGGACGAGGTGGCAAAATCAATTACCTCAGAGCTCAACGTCTGGTACCTGGACGACGCGACCCTGGGAGGCTCAGCCGAGGACGTGCTGGCTAACACAAGACGAATAATTCCGGAGCTAGCGCGGCGCGGACTCGAGGTCAACGACACGAAGTGTGAGCTGATCGTCATCAACAGCGAATCCGAAGTCGACACCATTCGGATCGCCGACCAGTTCCGCCATGTCCTGCCGCGAGTGCGAGTACTCAGGGAACAAGAGCAAACGCTGCTCGGCGCCCCGCTGTCACCGGTGGCCATCCCGGGGGCCATCCGTGCTAAAACCAACGCGCTCAAGAGGATGGCCGAACGCCTCGCCCACCTGGAGCCCCATACAGGCCTCTTCCTTCTCAAGAGCTGCTTTGCCATCCCGCGGCTCCAATATCTCCTGCGTACCTCCGCCTCGTATACCGACATCGAAAACCTAAGAGACTTCGATTCCACACTGCAGAAGGCACTCTCCAAGATCATCAACGTGCGCCTCGAGGGGGACCAGTGGACTCAAGCCACCCTCCCCGTCAGTCTCGGAGGCCTCGGGATAAGAAGGGCTGAGGATGTGGCCCTTCCATCGTACATCTCCTCACTCCTCGCTGCGGACCCTTTGGTCGCCTCCATCCTTATAAACGTACCTGGATTGGTGGAGTCCGCCCAGCCCGCCGCTGCAATCATGGAGTGGAAGACGAGAAGCCGCACTGGGAATGAACCAAAAGAAAGTGGAAGGACCAAGCAAAAGGAGTGGGACACCATCACCGCCGAGCGCACCCTGGAGGAGCTCACTGGGCGAGCCAATCAAGTAGAGCTTGCAAGATTCAAGGCCGCCACTCGTCCGGAGTCGGGCCTATGGCTCCATGCCATCCCCATCCCGTCCCTGGGGACCCACCTGGACGCGAACACTCTTCGCATCGCCGTCGCTCAGAGGATCGGAGCGCCAGTCTGCCAACGCCATCTTTGTCGCTGCGGAGCAGAAGTAGACACTTTGGCGCACCACCCCCTCTCCTGTCGTAAAAGCGCTGGTCGGTTTCCGCGACATGCAGGAATCAACGACGTTATCAGGCGTGCCTTGACCAGCGCAGGACTCCACTCCATCTTGGAGCCGCCTGGACTCGACAGAGGCGACGGAAAGCGCCCGGATGGGATGACTACCTTCCCCTACGCCCAAGGGCGAAGTCTGGTATGGGATGCCACCTGCGTGGATACCTTCGCCCCGTGCAACACCATCAAGTCGGCACAAGCACCATCATCGGTGGCCGGCGCGGCGGAGGAAACCAAACGACGGAAATACGCAGCCCTTTCGCAGACGTACCACTTCGAACCCCTCGCATTTGAAACATCATGCGTAGCCGGCCCCTCGACTCTCAAGACCATCGAGGAACTGGGTCGGCGTATCAGGGCGGAGACCGGCGAGCCACGCGAGACCTTGTGGCTGAAGCAAAGGATTGGCATGGCCATCCTTCGCGGCAATGCGCTATGCGTGCTGTTGGCCGGGAGACACGAAGACAAGGACCACCTATCCCAATTAACCTGATCTGCTGATTTTTGAAGAACTACTTTATTACTTTGGTTTTTTTTGGGGGGGGGGGGGCAAATGATTTATACTATATTTTTTAAGGTTTATAATAAATATTCCTATTTTAGAGTAAAAAAAAAAAAAATTGCTTATTTATGTGCGCGAGTTTGGGCGCGTAACTCGTTATTTTGTTCATATTATGTGTGCCTTAGAACTTATATTTTAATGGCGTTTCAAGCTCTGAGTGGTAAGGATGAGCAGATTGTCACATTTCATGATGTTATTTTCAAGTCTTCCAGTGATAGTATACAACTCCAGAGCTATTGAGATACTTTCTACCCCTTCTTTAAGTATCCTAAAATGAATATTATCAGGGACGGAGGCCTTGGTGGTATCTAACTCACCTATTAGATCTTTTATCATCATCCAATCCACACTAATGGTAGTAAACACCTCTTTCCCTGACCCATGAATTCTATACATTTAGGTGGATTCGGTCATGGCTTGGTGACAGACAGCAAAGAGTTACTATAGATGGAGTCAAACCTAAGTGGGGGTGTGTTAGCAGTGGAGTTCCCCAAGGATCTGTTTTGGGTCCCTTGCTATTCTTAATTTATATTAATGATCTTGACATAGGTATAAGTAGTGACCTGAGTAAATTTGCTGATGATACTAAGCTAGGTAGGGCCATTAGGGCTGATTCTGATGCTGTTGTAATGCAGGAGGAATTGACCATTCTGTCCAATTGGGCCGAGAAATGGCAAATGAAGTTTAACATAGACAAATGTAGTGTATTTAGTATAGGTAGAAATAATCCATTGAATAGTTATAAATTAAATGGGAGAATTTTAGGGAGGACCGATTGTGAGAGGGACTTGGGTATTTTGGTAAGTTCAGACCTTCGTCCTAGAAAGCAATGCCTAAATGCCAAGAATAAAGCTAATAGGATATTGGGATTCATTAGGAGGAGTGTAAGCAATAAGAGTGCTGAAGTCATTCTAAAACTCTATCGGGCGCTAGTTAGGCCTCATCTAGAATATGCAGTACAATTTTGGTCACCATATTATAGGAAGGATATTGATTTGCTTGAGTCTGTGCAGAGAAGGATAACAAAGATGATTGGTGGGCTAAGGAACTTACCTTGTGGTGAAAGGCTCAGAAAACTAAATCTACATACATTGTAAAGGAGAAGAGTCTGAGCGAAATTGATTGAAGTCTTCAAATGGGTTAAAGGAGATAATCAGGGGATCTGGGTAAGGTTCCTATACTTAGTGAACATGACAGGATATGTAGCAATGGGTTTAAGCTTGATAAGTATAGGTTTAGGAAGGAGATTGGGAGGAATTGGTTTACAAATCGTGTGGTAGATGAATGGAATAGGCTCACTAGACATGTGATAGAAGCCTCCTCTCTGGGTAGTTTTAAGAATAGATTAGATAAATATATGGATGAAGCTGCTAGATGGGACTAACTTTTTTTATGTACATATGTATATATTTTTCTAAGGAGTGGGGAGATTATATTTTGCGGTTGCATGAATGGACGTAATCCTCTGGATGCATTTTATGTATATTCTAGATTAGATCTGACGAACTCCTGTAAAGGGTGACAATGTTGATGACTTTTCTCTGGTAAGAAATCTTTTGTGTGTTGACTGGAACAGGAGCTGCCAAGTTTAGGCCAGGAATGGTCTTTTGCAGTCTCCTTCTTTTTTTATGTTCTTATGTTCTTAAGAGAATTTTAAAGTGCAGGGGGATTTAAATAAATTGTTATCCTGGGCACATAAGTAGCAATAACTTTCAACCTTGACAAGTGCAAAGTTATTAACATGGGAAAAGATAATAGAGAATTTAACTATCAAATGGATGGGCATTGGCTGAGCTTAGTAGAGGATGAGAACATCTAGGAGTAGTAATTGATAAGTCATTAAGGTTTTCTAAGCAGTGAATTGAAGCAAGAAATAGGGCAAATAGAGTGCTGGGTTTTATTAAGAGAAATGTCAGTTACAAAAGTAAGGAGGTTATTCTTAAACTCTATAACTCTTAAGTTAGGCTACATCTAGAGTACTGTATACAGGCATGGTCCCCACATTTTAGAAACGATATTAACCTTATCGAGTCAGTGCAACGGAGGGCAACAAAGATTATTCCTTTCCTGAGGCACCTTGAATATATAGATAGACTGAGGGTATTAAATATGTTCTCGTTTGAAAGGAGGTGTGTGAGAGGGGATATGATTGAGCTCTTTAAAAAAATTTCCGGGATAGATAAATTGGATGTTAGCAAGTTTTTGGAGTTAGATAATGGAAATTGGACTAGAGGTCACTACTTGAAAATTAAAAAGCAAGGGTGTAGACTGGATTTAAGAAAATATTTTTTCACCAATAAAGTGGTGGACTTCTGGAATAAATTGCTGCGGAGGGTAGTAGGTAGTCCAGATTTAAATGTATTTAAGAGTAGGTTGGATGAGTTTATGTGGAGGGAAGGTTGTGATGGTTCCTAAGTTTTGTATATATTAATATTGTTTGTATATATCAAAACCCACCCACAAAAAGTACCCTCATCAGCGGAAGACAAAATCAAAGTCCCCCCACAATATAAAATAACAGATGACAAAAGACGCCAAGGGCTCATCATAGGTCATCCGAGTCAAACGGCCTCTTTTTTAAGGCCTCCAAACTCCCAGGAAAACTACATCCAGAGGATTGCATCCACAAACAAGGGTATCACCAATCAAGGCTTGTCAAGAACTAAATCATGCAGCTATAGATATATACAAGAAATATTGATATATATAAAACTTAGGAACCATCACAACCTTCCTTCCCCATAAATTCATCCAACCTACACTTAAATACATTTAAATTTGGACTACCTACTACCCTCCGCGGCAATTTGTTCCAGAAGTCTACCACTCTATTGGTGAAAAAATATTTTCTTAAATCCAACCTACACCCTTGCTTTTTAATTTTCAAGTGGTAACCTCTAGTCTGATTTCCATCATCTAACTCAAAAAACTTGCTAACATCCAATTTATCTATCCCAGAAAATTTTTTAAAGAGCTTAATCATATTCCCTCTCCCACACCTCCTTTTGAACGAGAACATATTTAATACCCTCAGTCTATCTATATATTCAAGGTGCCTCAGGGAAAGAATAATCTTTGTTGCCCTCCGTTGCACTGACTCGAGAAGGTTAATATCGAGTCTAAAATATGGGGACCATGCCTGTATACAGTACTATAGATGTGGCCTAACCTAAGAGTTATAGAGTTTAAGAATAACCTCCTTACTTTTGTAACTGACATTTCTCTTAATGAAATCCAGCACTCTATTTGCCCTATTTCTTGCTTCAATACACTGCTTAGAAAACTTTAATGACTTATCTATTACTACTCCTAGATCTTTCTCATCCTCTACTGAGCTCAGCTAATGCCCATCCATTTCATAGTTAAATTCTCTATTATCGTTTCCCATGTTAATAACTTTGCACTTATCAAGGTTGAAAGTCATTTGCCACTTATGTGCCCAGGATAACAATTTATTTAAATCCCCCTGCACTTTAAAATTATCATCAATATCTTTACCTACAGCTGCTAATTTGGCATCATCCGCAAAAATTGACACTTTATTATTAACTGCCTCTCCAAGATCGTTTATATAGATGACAAATAATAATGGACCGAGAAGTGATCCCTGAGGAACCCCACTGCTAACATCCCTCCACTCTGACTTTACACCATTTAGCACTACCCTTTGCTTCCTGTCTTTCAGCCACTCAGCTATCCAATTTGAAACACCCCCACATATCCCAATCATTTTTAATTTATGAACTAGTCTCCTATGTGGTACCTTATCAAATGCTTTACTAAAATCTAAGTAAATTATATCTAACATAACATAACATAACATAATTACACGGATGACAAAAGCCACAAGGGCCTATCAAAGGTCATCCGCCTCCGTCAAAACCCACCCACAAAAAGCACCATCACCAGGGGAAGACAAAATCAAAGTCCCCCACAATATAATATAACGGATGACAAAAGCCACAAGGGCTCATCATAGGTCATCCGAGTCAAGCGGCCTCTTTTTCAAGGCACCCAAACTCCCAGGAAAACTACATCCAGAGGATTGCATCCAGAAACAAGGGTATCACCAATCAAGGCTTGTCAAGAACTAAATCATGCAGCTATAGATATATACAAACAATATTAATATATACAAAACTTAGGAACCATCACAACCTTCCCTTCCCATAAACTCATCCAACCTACTCTTAAATACATTTAGATTTGGACTACCTACTACCCTCTGCGGCAATTTGTTCCAGAAGTCTACCACTCTATTGGTGAAAAAATATTTTCTTAAATCCAACCTACACCCTTGCTTTTTAATTTTCAAGTGGTGACCTCTAGTCCGATTTCCATCATCTAACTCAAAAAACTTGCTAACATCCAATTTATCTATCCCGGAAAAAATTTTAAACAGCTCAATCATATCCCCTCTCACACACCTCCTTTCGAACGAGAACATATTTAATACCCTCAGTCTATCTTCATATTCAAGGTGCCTCAGGGAAGGAATAATCTTTGTTGCCCTCCGTTGCACTGACTCAAGAAGGTTAATATCGTGTCTAAAATGTGGGGACCATGCCTGTATACAGTACTCTAGATGTGGCCTAACATAAGAGTTATAGAGTTTAAGAATAACCTCCTTACTTTTGTAACTGACATTTCTCTTAATAAAACCCAGCACTCTATTTGCCCTATTTCTTGCTTCAATACACTGCTTAGAAAACCTTAATGACTTATCTATTACTACTCCTAGATCTTTCTCATCCTCTACTGAGCTCAGCCAATGCCCATCCATTTCATAGTTAAATTCTCTATTATCTTTTCCCATGTTAATAACTTTGCACTTATCAAGGTTGAAAGTCATTTGCCACTTATGTGCCCAGGATAACAATTTATTTAAGTCCCCCTGCACTTTAAAATTATCATCAATATCTTTAACTACAGCGGCTAATTTGGTATCATCCGCAAAAATTGACACTTTATTATTAACTGCCTCCCCAAGATCGTTTATATAGATGACAAATAATAATGGACCGAGAACTGATCCCTGAGGAACCCCACTGATAACATCCCTCCACTCTGACTTTACACCATTTAGCACTACCCTTTGCTTCCTGTCTTTCAGCCACTCAGCTATCCAATTTGAAACACCCCCACATATCCCAATCATTTTTAATTTATGAACTAGTCTCCTGTGTGGTACCTTATCAAATGCTTTACTAAAATCTAAGTAAATTATATCTACATTCTCTCCTTTATCTACTTCATCTGTTACAAACTTCAGAAAATTTAGTAAATTAGTCAAACATGATCTGCCTGATCTAAACCCATGCTGAGCATCGCTGATTAACCCCTCTCTCTCTAGATGTTGGCAAATCCCTTTTTTAACTATTTTCTCAAGAATTTTACAGACTACAGGAGTTAGGCTACCCGGTCTAAAGTTATTTGGATCCTCTTCACTACCCTTCTTGAAAATGGGGACTACATTCACTCTCTTCCAATCATCAGGTATTTCTCCATATTCCAGTGATAGTATACAACTCCAGAGCTATTGAGATACTTTCTACCCCTTCTTTAAGTATCCTAAAATGAATATTATCAGGGATGGAGGCCTTGGTGGTATCTAACTCACCTATTAGATCTTTTATCATCATCCAATCCACACTAATGGTAGTAAACACCTCTTTCCCTGACCCATGAATTCTATACATTTAGGTGGATTCGGTCATGGCTTGGTGACAGACAGCAAAGAGTTACTATAGATGGAGTCAAACCTAAGTGGGGGTGTGTTAGCAGTGGAGTTCCCCAAGGATCTGTTTTGGGTCCCTTGCTATTCTTAATTTATATTAATGATCTTGACATAGGTATAAGTAGTGACCTGAGTAAATTTGCTGATGATACTAAGCTAGGTAGGGCCATTAGGGCTGATTCTGATGCTGTTGTAATGCAGGAGGAATTGACCATTCTGTCCAATTGGGCCGAGAAATGGCAAATGAAGTTTAACATAGACAAATGTAGTGTATTTAGTATAGGTAGAAATAATCCATTGAATAGTTATAAATTAAATGGGAGAATTTTAGGGAGGACCGATTGTGAGAGGGACTTGGGTATTTTGGTAAGTTCAGACCTTCGTCCTAGAAAGCAATGCCTAAATGCCAAGAATAAAGCTAATAGGATATTGGGATTCATTAGGAGGAGTGTAAGCAATAAGAGTGCTGAAGTCATTCTAAAACTCTATCGGGCGCTAGTTAGGCCTCATCTAGACTATGCAGTACAATTTTGGTCACCATATTATAGGAAGGATATTGATTTGCTTGAGTCTGTGCAGAGAAGGATAACAAAGATGATTGGTGGGCTAAGGAACTTACCTTGTGGTGAAAGGCTCAGAAAACTAAATCTACATACATTGTAAAGGAGAAGAGTCTGAGCGAAATTGATTGAAGTCTTCAAATGGGTTAAAGGAGATAATCAGGGGATCTGGGTAAGGTTCCTATACTTAGTGAACATGACAGGATATGTAGCAATGGGTTTAAGCTTGATAAGTATAGGTTTAGGAAGGAGATTGGGAGGAATTGGTTTACAAATCGTGTGGTAGATGAATGGAATAGGCTCACTAGACATGTGATAGAAGCCTCCTCTCTGGGTAGTTTTAAGAATAGATTAGATAAATATATGGATGAAGCTGCTAGATGGGACTAACTTTTTTTATGTACATATGTATATATTTTTCTAAGGAGTGGGGAGATTATATTTTGCGGTTGCATGAATGGACGTAATCCTCTGGATGCATTTTATGTATATTCTAGATTAGATCTGACAAACTCCTGTAAAGGGTGACAATGTTGATGACTTTTCTCTGGTAAGAAATCTTTTGTGTGTTGACTGGAACAGGAGCTGCCAAGTTTAGGCCAGGAATGGTCTTTTGCAGTCTCCTTCTTTTTTTATGTTCTTATGTTCTTAAGAGAATTTTAAAGTGCAGGGGGATTTAAATAAATTGTTATCGAACAGGTAGCACATGTTTCGTAGAGCTCTCAGAATATTTTGATTATTTGATATACTTTGGTGTGTGACATAAACATAAATATTAAGTTATAAGATCATATATTTGGTTAATATAACAAAGTTAAATTGTGGTTATTTTGTATAAATTGTGGTTATTTTGTTTTGGTGAGAAAGTGACTTTTGTTTACTTCGGGGCCATCTTGATTAGCAGGTTTTAAACTTGCGCGCACAAATTGGGGTCAAATTCTTGTTGTTTGTAAGTTTTTGTTTCTATTATTGTTCTTGTTTAAGTATGGCTGACTGTTTGGATGTAGAGAGTATGCCTTTTGAAAGTAGTGTGTATGTAGTGTGCGATGTCTGTGGTGTAGAGAGGAGAGTGAATGTGTCTGAGTGCCGTGTATGTGCTTTGACTGAGGAGGTGAGTCGATTACGTGCGGAATGCTTGAGACTGAATGATTTAGTGTCTGAAGTGAGAAGAGATGCAAGTGTACGTTTGAAGAGTCAGATTGGGACCAGGAGGGAGGAAGTTAGGCCTAGAACAGGGACTGGAGAGAAAGCAGTAAGTGAAGTAAGTGATGATGAGTGGTGGGTGAAAGTGAACAGAATAGATAAGTTAGGACAGGTTAGGTGTGTGAATGAGAGGGACATGAAACCTGTTAGGCTAACTAACAGATTTGATGCCCTGAGAGAGGAAGAATTTGAAAGAGATTTGTCTGGTGTGGCCGTGCCTGAAAGTAGAATAGGAGGTCGAGCGAGTGAGAGCAGGAGGGAGGGTAATACTAGGCCTAGAGAGAATAGGAGAATGACTGAGGTGATTGTGATGGGTGACTCTCAGATTAGGTATTTAGATAGGAAGTTGAATGAAAGTAAATGGAAGGGAGTGAGAGTTTGTCTGCCGGGTGCTGGTGTAAATGATGTGTGTGAGAGGTATGATAGGTTGGTGTCTGGGTGTGAGAGGGAAGCAGTTGTGATTACACATGTCGGAGTAAACGATGTAAAGAAGGTGGGTACTTGTGAGTTACGACAGCGGTATAAAAGGCTGATTGAAAGGATGTGTGAAAGTAGAGTAAAAGGCGTTGTTTCAGGTGTGCTTCCCAGAATGGATGTGGGGATGGAATGGTTGTCTCGTGCAATGGGGTTGAATGAATATGTGAAAGGTTTGTGCGAGGAGTCAGGATTGGTATTTGTAGATGTTTGGAGTGGGTTTTATGGAAATAAGGGTTTGTATGCGATGGATGGACTCCATCTGAGCCGAGATGGGGTTGAGGTTTTGTGGCGGGAATTAGATAGTGTTATTAGGTCTTTAGAGGCGGGAAACTAGGTTTTGATAGTGGTCAGGGAAATTTAATGGCTCAAAGTGAGGCAGGGAAAGGAAGCAAACACAGATTTGTAGAAGGTAGGCAGGCTAATGTAAGTGCTTTAGGGTTAAACTACTTGAGTAGTGATAGTGGTCAGGGAAATACAAGAGTACAGGGTCGGGGAAAGAGAGAAAGGAGATGCAGAGGAGATAGGCCCTCAGGTGCTTCAGAGATAGGTGGGCTGAGTTGTCTTTACACAAATGCTCGTAGTCTTAGAAATAAGAAGGATGAATTATTTAGTTATATCATTCATGAAGATATAGATATAATATGTATAGTTGAATCATGGGTTAATGAAAATATATTTAATGATAATGTCAGTGAATTTGAACTAGAGGGTTATACTATGTACATTAGTCAAAGGAGAGATAGGACTGGTGGTGGGTTGATTATTTATATCAGAAATAGCATTTCTTCAAATCTAAATAACTCTATAAAGCAAGGAGAAGGTGAATCATTATGGATAGATATTAAGGTTGGTAAAAATAGGAAAATACACTTGGGAGCTTTTTATAGACCACCAGGACAGACTGATTGTATCGATGAGTTAATGATTAGGGAAATAAGTAAAGGATGCAAAGAAGATACAGTTATTCTTGGTGACTTTAATTTAACTTCTGTAGACTGGGAAAATATGATAGGAAGAGATAGAGCAAGTTGTAAGTTTATGGAGTGTTTTGAGAATAACTTTTTGATCCAATTTGTTAATAAGCCAACAAGGGGTGCCAATATATTAGATCTAATTCTTTCAAATGATGATCACTTAGTTCAAGGATTGAGTGTAGGGGAATCATTGGGAAACAGTGATCATCAGATGGTTCGGTTTAATTTGCAAATAGTTAAGGGTAGAACAACGACAAACTCCACAAAAATTCCAAATTTTTATAGGGGAGATTACGATAAATTACGCAGCATGCTAAATCAGATTAGGTGGGATATAGAATTCCATGGAAAGAATACTTATGAGATGTGGGATATTTTTAAGACTATATTAAACATGGTTCAGGAACAGTGTATTCCGATGAAGTCTATTAGGAAGAAATGTAGGAAACCATTATGGTGGAACCAAGAAATAGCTAATAAAGTTTCAGAGAAAAAAAGGGCATACCAGAGATTACAAAGTGAGAGTAGTTTAGATAATTTAAACCATTATAGGTCAACCAGAAATGAACTAAATAAGATTATTTAGAAGACCAAAAGGACAGCAGAAATTAATTTAGCTAAAAATAATAATAAAGATCCTAAAAAATTCTTTAGCTATTATAGAATCAATAATCAATCTAACAGTGATAAAATAGGGCCTATTAAATATGAAGGGGTTTTGAAAGAATCTGATGAGGAAATAGTAGAGGTCCTTAATGATCATTTTGCTTCAGTATTCACAGAAGAGAAACCAGTTAGATTAATTGATGATAATTCTAGGTCAAGGGAAGTAGTGATAAATTCTATTAATATAGACAGAGAAGAAATTAAAGGGCTTATAATTCAGTTAAATACTAGTAAGGCATCTGGCCCTGACAACATTCATTCTAGGATACTCAAAGAAGGTGTAGAAAGTATTGCAGTAGCTCTCGAGAAGATATTTATTAGATCACTAGAGTCTGGAGAAATACCAAATGATTGGAAATTGGCAAATGTAGTGCCAATTTTTAAAAAGGGAAGCAAAGAGGACCCAAATAACTTTAGACCAGTAAGCTTAACTTCTATAGTCTGTAAAATTCTTGAGAAGATGGTTAAGAAGGGAATTTCTGATCATCTAGAGAGTAGCAGGTTAATTAATGATGCTCAGCATGGTTTTAGAAAAGATAGATCGTGTTTAACTAATTTACTGGATTTTATGGATTATGTAACTAAAGAATTAGATAGGGGTGAGAAAGTTGATGTGATCTACTTAGATTTCAGCAAAGCTTTTGATAAGGTTCCACATAGAAGACTAGTTCATAAATTAAAGCTGCATGGGATATGTGGGAACGTTTTAAATTGGATAACTGAATGGCTGAAAAATAGGAAACAGAGAGTTGTACTGAATGGAGTGAGGTCAGAGTGGAGGAATGTTATTAGTGGCGTACCTCAGGGATCAGTTTTAGGCCCTTTATTATTTATAATCTATGTAAATGATCTTGGGCAAGGTGTAAATAGCAGTGTCAATTTTTGCTGATGACACTAAATTGGCAGCTGTAGTCAAAGAGGTTGAGGGTAGCTTTAAAGTGCAGGGTGACTTAGATAAGCTGTTAGCTTGGGCTCAGAAGTGGCAGATGACTTTTAACCTTAATAAATGCAAAGTTATTAACATGGGGAGAGATAATAGGGAATTTAGCTATGAGATGGATGGATATTGGCATAATTCAGTTGAAGATGAGAAAGACTTAGGAGTGGTAGTAGACAGGTCACTGAAATTTTCAAAGCAGTGTATTGAGGCAAAAAATAGAGCAAATAGGGTGCTAGGTTACATTAAAAGAAATGTTAGCTACAAGAGTAAGGAGGTCATCCTTAAACTATACAACTCTTATGTCAGGCCACATTTAGAGTACTGTATACAGGCATGGTCACCACATTTTAGACATGATATAAACTTATTAGAGTCAGTACAAAGGAGGGCAACAAAAATAATACCATCCCTGAAGCACCTTCAATATGAAGATAGACTGAGGGTATTAAATATGTTTTCATTTGAAAGAAGGTGTGTGAGGGGAGATATGATTGAGCTTTTTAAAATCTTTTCTGGGATGGATAAATTAGATTTCAGCAAGTTATTTGAGTTAGAAGGTAGTAATAGAACTAGAGGCCACCACTTAAAGATTAAAAAACAGAGGTGCAGACTGGATGTTAGAAAATATTTTTTCACTAACAGAGTGGTAGATTATTGGAATAGTTTGCCACCTGAGACTGTAGACAGCTCAAACTTGAATGTTTTCAAGCGCAGATTGGATGATTATATGGGGATGGAGGGTTAATTTCTTACTTTTTGGTATGTGGATATGTTTCTTGACTCATTCCTGTGGATGCAGTTTCTTTTTATTGTATATTTTGGGGGATTTTGTTTTTGACAGACTCCTATGGAGGCTTTAAATTATATATTGTAGATGCATGGTTGGACATTCCTATGGATTGTTAAATTGTATATTGTAGCTGCATGATCTGACAAAATCCAATGGATGCATTATATGGGTGGGATTTGATGGATACGGATGACCTTTGATAGGCCCTTGTGGCTTTTGTCATCCGTTAAATTATGTTATGTTATGTTATGTTATGTAGCAATAACTTTCAACCTTGACAAGTGCAAAGTTATTAACATGGGAAAAGATAATAGAGAATTTAACTATCAAATGGATGGGCATTGGCTGAGCTTAGTAGAGGATGAGAACATCTAGGAGTAGTAATTGATAAGTCATTAAGGTTTTCTAAGCAGTGAATTGAAGCAAGAAATAGGGCAAATAGAGTGCTGGGTTTTATTAAGAGAAATGTCAGTTACAAAAGTAAGGAGGTTATTCTTAAACTCTATAACTCTTAAGTTAGGCTACATCTAGAGTACTGTATACAGGCATGGTCCCCACATTTTAGAAACGATATTAACCTTATCGAGTCAGTGCAACGGAGGGCAACAAAGATTATTCCTTTCCTGAGGCACCTTGAATATATAGATAGACTGAGGGTATTAAATATGTTCTCGTTTGAAAGGAGGTGTGTGAGAGGGGATATGATTGAGCTCTTTAAAAAAATTTCCGGGATAGATAAATTGGATGTTAGCAAGTTTTTGGAGTTAGATAATGGAAATTGGACTAGAGGTCACTACTTGAAAATTAAAAAGCAAGGGTGTAGACTGGATTTAAGAAAATATTTTTTCACCAATAAAGTGGTGGACTTCTGGAATAAATTGCTGCGGAGGGTAGTAGGTAGTCCAGATTTAAATGTATTTAAGAGTAGGTTGGATGAGTTTATGTGGAGGGAAGGTTGTGATGGTTCCTAAGTTTTGTATATATTAATATTGTTTGTATATATCAAAACCCACCCACAAAAAGTACCCTCATCAGCGGAAGACAAAATCAAAGTCCCCCCACAATATAATATAACAGATGACAAAAGCCGCCAAGGGCTCATCATAGGTCATCCGAGTCAAACAGCCTCTTTTTTAAGGCCTCCAAACTCCCAGGAAAACTACATCCAGAGGATTGCATCCACAAACAAGGGTATCACCAATCAAGGCTTGTCAAGAACTAAATCATGCAGCTATAGATATATACAAGAAATATTGATATATATATAAAACTTAGGAACCATCACAACCTTCCTTCCCCATAAACTCATCCAACCTACTCTTAAATACATTTAAATTTGGACTACCTACTACCCTCCGCGGCAATTTGTTCCAGAAGTCTACCACTCTATTGGTGAAAAAATATTTTCTTAAATCCAACCTACACCCTTGCTTTTTAATTTTCAAGTGGTAACCTCTAGTCTGATTTCCATCATCTAACTCAAAAAACTTGCTAACATCCAATTTATCTATCCCAGAAAATTTTTTAAAGAGCTTAATCATATTCCCTCTCCCACACCTCCTTTTGAACGAGAACATATTTAATACCCTCAGTCTATCTATATATTCAAGGTGCCTCAGGGAAAGAATAATCTTTGTTGCCCTCCGTTGCACTGACTCAAGAAGGTTAATATCGTGTCTAAAATATGGGGACCATGCCTGTATACAGTACTATAGATGTGGCCTAACCTAAGAGTTATAGAGTTTAAGAATAACCTCCTTACTTTTGTAACTGACATTTCTCTTAATGAAACCCAGCACTCTATTTGCCCTATTTCTTGCTTCAATACACTGCTTAGAAAACTTTAATGACTTATCTATTACTACTCCTAGATCTTTCTCATCCTCTACTGAGCTCAGCTAATGCCCATCCATTTCATAGTTAAATTCTCTATTATCGTTTCCCATGTTAATAACTTTGCACTTATCAAGGTTGAAAGTCATTTGCCACTTATGTGCCCAGGATAACAATTTATTTAAATCCCCCTGCACTTTAAAATTATCATCAATATCTTTACCTACAGCTGCTAATTTGGCATCATCCGCAAAAATTGACACTTTATTATTAACTGCCTCTCCAAGATCGTTTATATAGATGACAAATAATAATGGACCGAGAAGTGATCCCTGAGGAACCCCACTGCTAACATCCCTCCACTCTGACTTTACACCATTTAGCACTACCCTTTGCTTCCTGTCTTTCAGCCACTCAGCTATCCAATTTGAAACACCCCCACATATCCCAATCATTTTTAATTTATGAACTAGTCTCCTATGTGGTACCTTATCAAATGCTTTACTAAAATCTAAGTAAATTATATCTACATTCTCTCCTTTATCTACTTCATCTGTTACAAACTTCAGAAAATTTAGTAAATTAGTCAAACATGATCTGCCTGATCTAAACCCATGCTGAGCATCGCTGATTAACCCCTCTCTCTCTAGATGTTGGCAAATCCCTTTTTTAACTATTTTCTCAAGAATTTTACAGACTACAGGAGTTAGGCTACCCGGTCTAAAGTTATTTGGATCCTCTTCACTACCCTTCTTGAAAATGGGGACTACATTCACTCTCTTCCAATCATCAGGTATTTCTCCATATTCCAGTGATAGTATACAACTCCAGAGCTATTGAGATACTTTCTACCCCTTCTTTAAGTATCCTAAAATGAATATTATCAGGGACGGAGGCCTTGGTAGTATCTAACTCACCTATTAGATCTTTTATCATCATCCAATCCACACTAATGGTAGTAAACACCTCTTTCCCTGACCCATGAATTCTATACATTTAGGTGGATTCAGTCATGGCTTGGTGACAGACAGCAAAGAGTTACTATAGATGGAGTCAAACCTAAGTGGGGGTGTGTTAGCAGTGGAGTTCCCCAAGGATCTGTTTTGGGTCCCTTGCTATTCTTAATTTATATTAATGATCTTGACATAGGTATAAGTAGTGACCTGAGTAAATTTGCTGATGATACTAAGCTAGGTAGGGCCATTAGGGCTGATTCTGATGCTGTTGTAATGCAGGAGGAATTGACCATTCTGTCCAATTGGGCCGAGAAATGGCAAATGAAGTTTAACATAGACAAATGTAGTGTATTTAGTATAGGTAGAAATAATCCATTGAATAGTTATAAATTAAATGGGAGAATTTTAGGGAGGACCGATTGTGAGAGGGACTTGGGTATTTTGGTAAGTTCAGACCTTCGTCCTAGAAAGCAGTGCCTAAATGCCAAGAATAAAGCTAATAGGATATTGGGATTCATTAGGAGGAGTGTAAGCAATAAGAGTGCTGAAGTCATTCTAAAACTCTATCGGGCGCTAGTTAGGCCTCATCTAGACTATGCAGTACAATTTTGGTCACCATATTATAGGAAGGATATTGATTTGCTTGAGTCTGTGCAGGAGCTGCCAAGTGTAGGCCAGGAATGGTCTTTTGCAGTCTCCTTCTTTTCTTATGTTCTTATGTTCTTCTTATCTTCATATTTAAGGTGCTTCAGGGATGATGATATTTTTGTTGCCCTCCCTTGCACTGACTCCAACAAGTCTACATCATGTCCAAAATGTGGTGACCATGCTTGCATACAGTACCTGGCAAACACACCCTCAAACCATTCAATCTACTTGCATTCAACTTCCTATCTAAATATCTAACTCGCGAATCACCCATCACAAGCACTTCAGTCAGACTCCTATTCCTAACCCCCACAGACCTAACTCCATCCCCACTCCTATTCTTATTCAAACTACCAGTCACTCTACCTCAATCCCCACCCCCATCAGTCATATCACTTCCAGTTACTTCCTCTCTTAGGACACTGAATCTATTATAGTCCAAATTTAAATGTATTTAAGAGTAGGTTGGATGAGTTTATGGGGAGGGAAGGTTGTGATAGTTCTGGAGTTTTGTATATATTAATATTGTTTGTATATATCTATAGCCGCATGATTTAGTTTTTGACAAGCTTTGATTGGTGATACCCTTGTTTCTGGATGCAATCCTCTGGATGTAGTTTTCCTGGGAGTTTGGGTGCCTTAAAGAAGAGGCTGTTTGACTCGGATGACCTATGATGAGCCCTTGTGGCTTTTGTCATCTGTTATATTATATTGTGGGGGACTTTGATTTTGTCTTCCCCTGGTGATGGTGCTTTTTGTGGGTGGTTTTTGACAGATGCGGATGACCTTTGATAGGCCCTTGGGGCTTTTGTCATCCGTGAAATTATGTTATGTTATGTTATGATTTAACCACCAGAAACCTTTTAAGACTATAAAGAATAGTCACATCAAAATCTTGAATTAAATATTGCAACTTTTTCCCTAGTAGGCAGTCTTAAACCTATTTGTCCATAAGTGCCCTGAGCATTTTTCCGTGTGTCTCCTTTTTCCCAGTTCCCATAGTTGTCTATCCTCAGCCCCAATACCAATCGAAGAACTACATCTATTATCTTCATCTATCCTCACCATATTATAGATCTCTCCTTATTTTCTGCATGATCTCACCACATGGTTATTGCACTTTAAATTTAAAAATCTTTCAGTTCTTTGGTGACATAATTATCTGGCAATAGGTTTAGAATCTGTCCACCAGTAATGATGTTTGGAGGGCTCTTGTAAAATTTGGTAATCAGTATTAAACTGTCGCATCATTTTGAAAGTTTTTCAGAAAGGGCAACTGAAGGTTGTATCTGACTCAAAGTTTTCTCTTGATCCTTAGGGTTATTTATACAGATAAATATTGTTTTAAAAAGCTCTCAAAATAATATATTGCAAGGCAAAGTTCTGTGTTATAGGAAAGACATTTAACCAACAGAAACCTTATCTTGACTAAATATGGATATAAACATGACTAATGAACATTTACTTGGGGATGAAATATTGGATAATAAAGAGGTGAGTTAATTATGATTATTCAGATATTTGTTTTTAAGACAGACTGACTCATTCCATAGTTAATTGCCTCTTGCTAAGGTCTATGTGTGTGAATTTTTTTGTAGGTAATTCTTGCTTGCTTATAAGGTTTTGTGGATCTTTCTCTGAGGATGGTAAATTTTTGCCTGTAATGGTATGGTTGGCTTTAATTACATATATTATGGATGAATTATGTTCTGAAGAGGTCAAGATAGTGTTTTATGGGCACTAGTTTTATGCTAATAAGGTATTTATTCAGAAGCTCTGAGTACTAGCAATATAAAGGGCTTTATTTGTGTTGTGGTGTGGTAAGATGGCTAGATTTAAGATTCTGCGCCCAAGGTATAGAGGTATAAGCAAATTAGGAATAAATGTATTTTGTAGATATATTTATTAGTCTCCAAATGTGAGTGATGGAATGTCATCATTCTTGTTTATTTGTTTGTTTTTTGGTTGGCAAGTAGTTTGTTTGATTCTAGGGTGACATTGGACACTGTAATAGGGTCCTTATAAAGGAGTTTGATATTTAATCCCCTATTGTGTGGGTGTTTCCTGTACTCTAGTTTGTGTGTTGTGATTGTGAGACAGGAATTAGGTTATATTGTATCCAGTATTCAAGTCTTATGATATAGCATTGTGTATTGTGTCCTGCATGGATATGCATGTTAGTGTTGAACATGAGAAGGACTTAGGAGTAGTAGTAGATAGGTCACTGAAATTTTCAAAGCAGTGTATTGAGGCAAAAAATAGAGCAAATAGGGTGCAAGGTTACATTAAAAGAAATGTTAGCTACAAGAGTAAGGAGGTCATCCTTAAACTATACAACTCTTATGTCAGGCCACATTTAGAGTACTGTATACAGGCATGGTCACCACATTTTAGACATGATATAAACTTATTAGAGTCAGTACAAAGGAGGGCAACAAAAATAATACCATCCCTGAAGCACCTTGAATATGAAGATAGACTGAGGGTATTAAATATGTTTTTATTTGAAAGAAGGTGTGTGAGGGGAGTTATGATTGAGCTTTTTAAAATCTTTTCTGGGATGGATAAATTGGATTTAGCAAGTTATTTGAGTTAGAAGGTAGTAATAGAACTAGAGGCCACCACTTAAAGATTAAAAAACAGAGGTGTACACTGGATGTTAGAAAATATTTTTTCACTAACAGAGTGGTGGATTATTGGAATAGTTTGCCACCTGAGACTGTAAGCAGCCCAAACTTGAATGTTTTCAAGCGCAGATTGGATGATTATATGGGGATGGAGGGTTAATTTCTTACTTTCGGTATGTGGATATGTTTCTTGGCTCATTCCTGTGGATGCAGTTTCTTTTTATTATATATTTTGGGGGACTTTGATTTTGTTTTTGACAGACTCCTATGGAGGCTTTAAATTATATATTGTAGATGCATGGTTGGACATTCCTATGGATTGTTAAATTGTATATTGTAGATGCATGATCTGACAAAATCCTATGGATGCTTTATGTGGGTGGATTTGATGGATACAGATGACTTTTGATAGGCCCTTGTGGCTTTTTTCATCCGTGAAATTATGTTATGTTATCCAGACGTGGCCTGGGTAAACATGGTACAGCTAAATTCCTAAGAATTGCGTGCCCTCCAGGCTCCATTGTCCTCAGATTGATCCGTGATTATATTATAACGTCCAAGCATTTTACTTCATCCATCTTCAGCACTTTATTTACAAATCCCTCCTAACATGATTTCTGACGCACATGACCTCGTTAGTTTACACTTCATCGCTTCAAATACTTAACAACCCTCACCCCTCCCTAATCCACTAGAAGTTTGGGAGTTTGGGTGTCTTAAAAAAGAGGCTGTTTCACTCGGATGACCTATGATGGGCCCTTGTGTCTTTTGTCATCTGTTATATTATGGGGGACTTTGAATTTGTCTTCCCCTGGCGATGTTGCTTTTTGTGGGTGGGTTTTGACGGATGTGGATGACCTTTGATAGGCCCTTGGGGCTTTTGTCATCCGTGAAATTATGTTATGTTATGTATGGGAGGATGGTGATGTCATTGACATAGCTGTAGAGTTTGGTGTCAGGATTTCAGGAAAGATATAAATAATAATGTAGAAAATGGTAGGATGCAATCCATTGTGTAATGCTTGTGGCTATCACCCTGTGAAATAGATACCAAGCCATTTTGATAGTTTTTCATATGGGGAAAAATTCAATTAATTGCTTCTTGAATACAAAGTCTACAATGAATTTTAAAACTTGTGCATGGACCACTATTGCTCAATAAATTAATCAGAGAGATCAGGGGCCCCCTAAAACCCTATTGCTAGAACCAATAAGCTCTTTGAGATGAAAATATCAGGCATTCCCAGATTCTCAAATAAACATATTGGAAGAAATATGGTAGTTTTTGATTATTTTTATCTATAATTTATTTCAGTCCTATAATATTAGCATATTTCTCTATAAATAATTGCCTTAGATTTATAAGAATTTGTGATTTTTTCTTTTTAAGGATATTTTTGGAGAGATGACAATAGAAAAAGAATTCTTTGAAGATTCACAGGTCACAGATTTGGATAGCATAAAGGTATCTGAGAATTACAATATTAACATACTTCATTATTCCCTTAATTCTATTCCTTAATTTTATTTTTACACTTTTCTATACTCTCTTTAATTATAACATGTTTTTTGTCTTTGGGTAATAACTGTTATTTTTTATTTGCTTGTGTCTAGAATACGTGAATATACACTGTTATTTATTTCAAACTTTGCTTTTGTGTCCAAGATAATGATATTTATATGAAATTTACCTATTCCTTCTGGAAGGAAGTGGCGAATTTGAACTTTCATTTGCATAAAGTAGAAAGAAAATGACATTATACAAAAATAACATTTATTTATTCTAGAATTATATAAGTGAGACAATTAAAATATTAGAAATGAGTAGTTTTCTGTTATTTACGTTTATACTTTAAATTACTTGCATGAATCAGCCCTCAAATATAATCTTCGATCAGATTTTCATTATACGTTCCGTGATAGTGGCGTTCAAAGTCCAGTATATCCTGGTGAAAGCACTCGCCATGTTCCTTAGAGTATGCTTCCATGTTCTCCTAAATTTATCAAGATGAGTGTCGACAATATAGGCATATAACATAACATAATTACACGGATGACAAAAGCCACAAGGGCCTATCAAAGGTCATCCGCCTCCGTCAAAACCCACCCACAAAAAGCACTATCACCAGGGAAAGACAAAATCAAAGTCCCCCACAATATAATATAACAGATGACAAAAGCCACAAGGGCTTTCGAGTCAAATGGCCTCTTTTTTAAGGCACCCAAACTCCCAGGAAAACTACATCCAGAGGATTGCATCCAGAAACAAGGGTATCACCAATCAAAGCTTGTCAAGAACTAAATCATGCAGCTATAGATATATACAAACAATATTAATATATACAAAACTTAGGAACCATCACAACCTTCCCTTCCCATAAACTCATCCAACCTACTCTTAAATACATTTAGATTTGGACTACCTACTACCCTCTGCGGCAATTTGTTCCAGAAGTCTACCACTCTATTGGTGAAAAAATATTTTCTTAAATCCAACCTACACCCTTGCTTTTTAATTTTCAAGTGGTGACCTCTAGTCCGATTTCCATCATCTAACTCAAAAAACTTGCTAACATCCAATTTATCTATCCCGGAAAAAATTTTAAAGAGCTCAATCATATCCCCTCTCACACACCTCCTTTCGAAAGAGAACATATTTAATACCCTCAGTCTATCTATATATTCAAGGTGCCTCAGGGAAGGAATAATCTTTGTTGCCCTCCGTTGCACTGACTCGAGAAGGTTAATATCATGTCTAAAATGTGGGGACCATGCCTGTATACAGTACTCTAGATGTGGCCTAACATAAGAGTTATAGAGTTTAAGAATAACCTCCTTACTTTTGTAACTGACATTTCTCTTAATAAAACCCAGCACTCTATTTGCCCTATTTCTTGCTTCAATACACTGCTTAGAAAACCTTAATGACTTATCTATTACTACTCCTAGATCTTTCTCATCCTCTACTGAGCTCAGCCAATGCCCATCCATTTCATAGTTAAATTCGCTATTGCATATTGCAGTAATTTCTCATCAAGTTCTCAATATGTTCTACATAGTTTTTGGCTTTGTGATTACCTAAGAAGCCAAAACCACTGCGCTAAAGCTTTCCCACATTGCTTTTTCAAACCTAGTGAGCTTCTCGGGAAACTCCTTGCATTCCATGATCTTTTTTATTTATCGACCAATGAAGAACCCAGCCTCCACCTTTGCTGCAGATAGCTTAAGCAATAAATCTTGGAGATACTTGAAAAGTGCAGACTCCTTATCTAGAGCTCTGACCAATTGTTTCATAAGGCATAATTTTAAGTAGAGAGGAGGAAACAGTACTTTTGGGGAGTCCAACAAAGGCTGCCAATTGACATTTCTTCACACACTAAACTCGGTCTATTGTTGTAGCGGGCCAAAAATCTAGACTAACCCCAATTGATCCAACCCGCTTCCTACACTAATCCGGACATGAGAAATTGAAGGAGAATGAAACGGATTGTATATATAGTCCCTTTACTTACAAAAATATGGGGTAAATATGCACATGAGCCTATTTATATATAAATCAAACAATCTTATCTTGAAATCATACCAATCAAAAATATATACACAATTACTTGAGAACAAATACAAAAAGAAGAGACAACAAAGGGGTAAGTTATCTTACATGGTACCATGGTTTACGATTTGCCGGCCCACCGGGGGAAAGTCTTGCCGGCAGTCGCTCTTGTGACAAAAATTGGGTATGCGCATCTTATGGGGCCTACCGCCTTCAAGCTCAATTTTCTTGACGATCCTGGCGTCTTTAGGCTATTAAAGAAAGCTGGTGCCTTTGATCTTGATACAATATATATATATATATGTATATATATATATATATATATATATATATATATATATATATATATATATATATATATATATATATATATATATATATATATATATATATATGGATGTCATACCTTCGGGGCTACAAATAGCTCTTCTGTACCAACAGGATGCGCAACTTCTGGTGTAATAGTATTTATAATTTCTTTACTCAAGTGTTTAATAAAAGATTATTTTAAACAATTAGTAGCTGAGAAAGAAAAAAACCCAATTTTAATACAACATGAAATCAAATACATATGTACAAAAGAAAATATAATAAAAAAAAACCCATTCCCACTCACACATACATTCTTGCAGAGGGAGGGAGAAGGTATTGACAGTACCTTTTATACTCAATTGCACCCTTCTGCACCCATTCACACTCGTCTACTGGTCCCTGGATATGCGTAGCAATCTGTCAGGGTTGTTCGTCAGTTGTCTTGTCAGTCTCCTCATCACTATTGATCATATCGTCCACCATACTCTTAGCCCTCATTACCAGTTCTCCCATCTCACGACAGAACTCTTTCATACTCTTCCCTTCAGAACCTTCACTCTTCATACCCCCATTCATCAGCTCCTCACTCACAGCTCTCATCCAACTCAAGGTACACTCTTGCGAAACAGACAAATCACTCACATTCCCTTTACTCCCAGCGGCTACACCGGAAACCCCTTCAACCCCAGAAACCTGAAAAATCAGCCACTTCATCATTCACTACATCAAACTCACCTCTACTATTACCATTCGTAAAACCCCCAAAATCAGCCACACTAGGTTCATGCTGCCCAAACACACTATCATTCATACTGTTCCCAGAACCAGAAGAATCAGGCACAGGCAGCTCACTCACTCGCCTACTCATATCAGTTAAATCATGCACCTGCTTATGCAAACACTCAATTTCTCTCTCAAGCTCCCCCATACCAGAAAGACTGCTCAGACTTACTTTCATTCATACTTACCTTCTTCCTTTCACTCTTCTTTGTACGCTTTCTAATTCTCGAGACCAAGACTAGCTCTTTGCCAGACAGATCGATACTATCACATTCAATCTCATCATCATGCACTTTACCTCTCTCTCTGCACAGTTCATACACTGGATGACTCACCAGGTAGTCAGGAGGTTCTCTCCATCACCTTAACTGACTGTGATGAGCCCACACTCTCTGTCATACTGTCATTCAAACTCTCCAAAACATACATCACCCCATTTTCCCAAACTTTCACAACTCTATAAGGCCTATCAAACTTATCACTCATCTTTGACACATTCAACCTACCCTTCACTTCTTTCACCTTCAATACTTTTGCACCTAATTCCAATGAACGGAACTTTTCATGTGCCTCACACCATACACTCTGCTCACCTTCACTCAAATGAAACCTATCTTTCACTCGCCTTTCAAAATTTATAATACATTGACACAGGGACACCCCAGTTGCACTATGCACAGTCGAATTATATGCCCACAACACTCTTTCCAACCATACATCCCAGTCATTCAATGTCATACTCATCATTCTCAACATCTCACACAACATTCTTATCGTACATTCAGCCAACCCATTTGAAGATGGTACATACAGAGTCGTTCTCACATGCTCCACACCATTCTCTCTCAACATTTGCTCAAACACTTCTCCTACAAATTCAGGTCCATTATCACTCAGACATCTTTTAGGCTTCCATACACACATAGGAAAAAGCAACTGCTCAACCACACGTGCAACAGTCACACTCCTTTTTATCTCACAGGCACTGCATACACAAACTTACTTTTATGATCAACCATAACAACCATACCAACATTCCCAGCACTTGTACATGGCAAAGACACACAATTAATCACTACCAATTCAAACAGTTCTTTTGCATCAACTTTCAACATTGGTGGTTTCACTTGCACACCTTGCACCTTTCGCTTTTGATACCTTTCACATATAGTTGCAACATCATTCACAACCGTTCTCAGAAACGGATGGAACACACGCTCCTTCATACACTTCCACAACTTAAACTTACCCATATGCCCATAATTATCATGCACAACCTTCACCAGACCAATCATACCAACCAACGACATCACAGATACATTCATATCATCACCACCCTTCACATGCCTCACAAAATATACAACATCCATACAAACAACAAAATCCTTAGCATACCTTTTAAGATCACTTAAACACTCAGGCCATTCATTCAAATCAACCCGCGTCATTACACACCTCTTCAACTCACTGACAAAAAGACATATCTCTTGCATCTCTAGAATATCATCATCACTAAAATCTCATTTTCATCATCCATGTCCAACTCAATCATACGGCCAAATTTGACAACATTCTTCGCACACTCATTCAACCTCATCACCTCACATTTGCCTTTCATAAGACAATGCATATCAGCATCCAAAGACAAATCATTCAATCTCATAAAGTCTACACCAAGCAGAAAGCAACACGGCATTTGCTCATCTTTCAGAATCACTAAGTCATGCTTCACATTTACACCATTACCCAAACTCACTTTCAGACTAACCTGTTCCCATGCCACTATCATGCCATTTCCTAATCCACTTATCCGTAACTTCACAGGTTTATGCTCGCAACATATAAACTCATCATACTTACTCAGAATCCTCTCATTCACTAAAGACACTTACGCTCCTGTATCAATCAAACCACAGAAGAACCTTTCACCAACTTTCACCCTTGCTTCCATCATATCAGGTCCACCATGTTCGCAATACACAGAAGAAACAAGCACACCAACATCAGCACTGATATCCACACCATCATTAACTCCCACATCATCACTCAACACACACTCATCTTCATCCAGACAATCATTCTTCTTTCTCATATATAAACACTTTTCAATCACCCAATTGTAGTGCACAATGCTCAAACACTACTGATGCACCACACTAGCATTCAAACCCTTCATCTTCTTATCTGTGTATTCAATCGGCCTCTCACTACCAAAGTGCACATAAACATCACTCCATACAAACAACTCACTACAATCAACATTTCCTGAAATGGCGGGACCCCTTGCATACACATCGCTCTCAATTCTTTCATGAAGTTCCGCACCCTCGCCATACCAATGCTTTCAGCTTCCTACATACTCCACTCATTACCTCCTTCCTTAAGTCATCTACACTATCAGGCACTCTCACATCTACTCCATCACTTAAAATCTTGCAAACAATGCAATACACTCTCAAACAAGGAATCGCTACCACCCTTACTCTGCCTTCCATTCATAATCCCTTTTGGCAAATATTCAGGATCACTCACTCCACACACATTTTCATCATTTGTACCAGGATACCTTGACATCAAATTAGTCACTCCATTCCATTCACCAGGCACATTGTCAAAGTCACTCAAATCTTCCAAAGTCCTCGCAATCCTACTATCAGCCCACTTCATACGCTGCAGGTACACAAGAGGTTGATGATCTGTTTTGATCACAAACCTCACACCATGCAAAAACGGATGCAACACTTTCAAACAATACCTTATCGCAACCAACTCTCGTTCTACAGTCGAATACTTTCGTTCTGCAACATTCATAGCCTTGGATACATACCCAATTATTCGCCTGACATTCTCTCCATTCAAACGCTGCTCTTGCATCAGAAAACCTCCCATACAATACCCACTCGCATCTGTATACAATTCAAGCATTTTAGCATTTACACTATAATTTGGATATGCCAATTCAACATTTTCAGCCACTGCCTCTTTCAGTTTCTCATACGCCTCATTCATCTTATCTATCCACCTGACAACCATACTATATTTCTTGCCCATCCACTCAATCAGAGGCTTACTCACACCAGTACAATCATGTATAAACTTTCACTGAAACTCAATCAAACCCCAAAACGACTACGGTTACTTCACAGTCAACGGTTTCGGAAACACTCGCACCTTCTCAACATACTTCGGTGACTTTTGTAACCCATTCTCACTCACCATATGCCCAAGGAATTCCACTTCTTTGGCAAACCATTCACACTTCGCCACTTTCACCTTCACACCAACAGTCTCCAACATTTTCAACACATTATTCACCAATTTCATATGGTCCTCAAAACTCTGTCATAATCATAATATCATCTATAAACACAATCACATTCTTACTCACAAACTTACTCAACACAACATTCATTGCCCGCTGGAAGGCTCCGGTAGCATTAGCCAACCCAAAGCTGAGGTTCCGAAACTGGTAATGCCTCTTTGTGGAAGAGAAGGCAGTTACCAACTGGCTCTCCTGAGCAATGGGCATCTGGTAATACCCCCGTACCAGATCCAGCTTTGTAAACCACTCAATCCCATGCATACTATATAAACACTCAGATACCACACACATTAGAAACCTTTCTTTCACAGTCCTTTCATTCACCTTTCGATAATCCACACACAGGCGCAATCTTCCATCCAGCTTACGTACAGGCACAATTGGACTATTCTATGCACTCTCACTTTCTTCAATCACCCCCAATTGTTCTAACTCCACACACTGCTCCTCAATCGCATCAGCAACCGGACGTGGAAAATGCCTCTGCCACTGATAGATTGGGGCGTCCTCTTTCAGGACAATCTTGAATTCTGTGAGTTTGCAACCCCAAAATCCATATCACCCTTACTGAGGGCTCCCTTTCATTCAAATATCATTCAATACACATCCTCCCTTTCATACTCAGTCAAACATCCATCCAATTTCACCATGCTCTTCACTTCATTATACAACATTCACCCTGACATCCGTGCTATCATCCATACCTACCTCATTGACAGTGGAGAGGTTTTCCCCTTACATCTCCGACCTGGATCCCCTTCACCTGTCCTTTCACCCTGGGGTCCGCCTGCACACATACAAATGGATCATTCATTCTCATCAAGCCATCAAACACACAAGCAACACGCCTTACCTTATAACACGCATCCTTTCCATCCAATATCACAGTGTTCTCACCCACATTCAAACTCACATCCTTACTCCAACTGACTCTTAACAGATGCCCTTTCGACTTTCACAAGCCTTACACTCTCCATAGCAGTCACCTCAATCCCAGTAAACACATTCCTCAAAACAGTACCATCTTTTTTTACATACAACTTATACACCCTCTTTTTACCAATCTTTCTCTCAATCTGATCACTCGCAGGATGCACAACCATACAGTTCACTTTCATAAAATCATACGTCAAAATCACACCATACTCACTACTCACCTTATCAATCACAAAGAATTCACATTCCTTCATCAACATACCATGCATTCGAGCAGCTGACCTTATCATTCCAGTCACAGGCATTCTCCTACTACCAATACCTACCAAATTACCCTTACACTCAGACAGGAGGACTTTCTCACTCACCTTGTCATACACATCTTTATACACCAAGCTCGCTTTGCATCCAGAATCTATTTAAGCCAAATGCTCAATTCCATTCAATTCCACCTTCACACTCAGACACTCACACTTCCTACCAGACAGCACTTTCACACTAGACAGACTTACCAACACATTACTCACACTCATGCACCCAGAGGATACTTCACCAGGTACCCTCTTACAATTCAGTTTCCCGCTTCAGACTTTCCATTCACACCTTGCGCTCTCAGTCCAATCCAACACTTTGCACTTGAATGTCCTTCCATCGCACAATAGCTACATATATACCTCTAGTCACGACACATCCTCTCATAATGACCAGCCTTTCCACAATTACCACAAACATACTTCATAATTCCCCCAGCAGTGGCTCCACCATTCAACCTCGGACAATCTTTCTTGAAATGGCCTATTTCTTGACACTCGAAGTACTCTTTACAATTTTCTGGCAATCTTTTATCATATGCTCCTTCTTACCACACCCAAAACATGCACCAGACGTCCACCTACATTCTGCCAACATATGACCCTTCCTTCCACACCGACGACATTCTACAATCTTTATCCCACCATTCGGTCTCTCGTTTGCTGGGACATACCTCGGTTTCTCTCTCATATATCCGTTCCCACGCTTGAAATTCATCTGCCCCCTTCCGTTTGACCACTCTCCATTTACCCATCCATTCTGCCGGCCCAGGAAGTTCGACATGACTCCAGCTGGTGCAGCCTTCAGGGCATCCCAGTAGCTGACAAACTGCTGGGGTAGAGGAAAGTTCCTGGGCTTCTTACCCCCAACATTCATCTGTACCATCCACCCTCTTCTAGATCGCTTTCATCATCAAATCGTCCATCTTCCAACAGTTCCAACACATCCTCCCACATCAATCGTTTGCCTGTCAATTTCATTCTCTCCTTTCTCTTTCCACTCAGCCATTCACTCACCTTTTGCGGGATCGTTTCCAGAAACTTCCTCATCAGTGGTTTAAATTTATTCACATCATCACTATACCTCTTTCTTGCCATATTTTCAAGCCTATGTGCATACATGTTCACACTTTCACTCTTCCCCATTCGAGCCTTCTCAAATTCATTTACCCTTTTATACTTCACACTCTCTTTCATTTGTTTCACTTACCCAATCAATCTCTCCTTCACCACATCATACCTCAGTTCACCCACACTTGTAATCAAGCAGAAAAACTCCAATAATTTTTCCCAAAAACATTCCCCCAAAACATTCATCCATTATCTCTTATTCTCTGGGTACTTGAGCTTACAATATTGCTCAAATTCCCCAAAGAATTCTTCCACACTTTTCCCACCATGCAACTTAAACCTATCTACCTTTGGAACTTCCCTTATCAAAATACCCTTTTCCACATTCACTTCACTCTCACTTGAGCTGCCCTCACTCTCACTCATACCAATCATACTATCACTCTCTCCTTCATCCGAGTACAATGAGGCCACACTCTTTCCTCTTACCTTCCTATCCTTTTCCCTTGAACCAGTCTTTCTTCTTCTCTTGCATTCAACTCTCTTCCATTCTCCATCCTTCCTATCACTCATATTCACCCTATCCTCTCTAGACTCACACACACTCCCATTGATCCCATTAGTCTTCTCCCCTTCAGTCGGAGCAGGGGTCAAGGTCGAGGGTCCTGGGGCCAGTCCTGACCCCTTCATCATTTCATACAAGTCCTTCATCCGTTGGTCAACCTGCTTCTGTCTCTCATCCATTTCTTTCCTCATCTTGTCTGTCTTCTCATCCATACTCATCACATGATTCTTCAATCCATTAATCACGTTCCTCAACATCCTACACTCCTCCTCTTTCTGCCTCAATTCCAGCCTTAGTCTCACGATTTCATCATGGAGGCCCTGTTCCACAGAAGCCATCCTCCAAGGTTAGTAACAGTGATAGACAAAGGTGAAAAACAAACAACTACCTGTCACTCTAAGTGCGTGTGGACTGCAATCCAATCCCGTCACGCTCCCGGTTTCGAGATCTCACATCCCTATTCAGGCGCCAAATGTAGTGGGCTGAAAATCTAGACTAACCTCAATCGATCCAATCCGCTAAATACACTAATCCGGATGTGAGAAATCGAAGGAGAATGAAACGGATTGTATATACAGTCCCTTTACTTACAAAAAAAAATACAATAATAATTACAAAAATATGGGGTAAATATGCACACTAGCCTATTTATATATATATAAAACAATCCTATCTTGAAATCCTACCAATCGAAAATATATACACAATTACTAAAGAACAAACAACAAATACAAAAAGAAGAGACAACAAAAGGGGGAGTTATCTTTTGTTGTACCACGGTTTACAATTTGTCGGCCACCCGGTGGAAAATATTGCCGCCAGTCGCTCTTGTGACAAAAATTGGGTGTGCACGTCTTATGGGGCCTGGCGCCTTCAAGCTCAATTTTCTTGATGATCCTGGCGTCTTTAGGCTATTAAAGAAAGCTGGTGCCTCTGAGCTTGATACAATATATATATATATATATATATATATGAATATCGTACCTTTGGGGCTACAAACAGCTCTTCTGTCCCAACAGGACGCACAACTTCTGGTGCAATAGTATTTATACTTTCTTTACTCAAGTGTTTGATAAAAGATTATTTCAAACAATTAGTAGCTGAGAAAGAGAAAAAAACAATTTTAATACAACATGAAATCAAATACATATGTACAAAAGAAAATATAATAAAAAAAACCCATTCCCACTCACACACACATTCTTACAGAGGGAGGGAGAAGGTATTGAGAAAAAGGGTGAGAGAATGGCCCTTCATAAACATTCACATTCACTCCACCACATTATGGCCAATCCCACTGATGGTAGTGTGCCATGGTATCCATGCTGTTGCAAAGGAAAAGATAACAAGGAAACTTGATAAAGCCACCTTTGAGACCCATCAAGAAGGCCACCATTTTAAGTCTCCAATAACCTCCCAATTGTACTCTTTACATTTCAATGCATCTAGCTAGATCTTGACACTGTTGTATCCTCTTTGAGCTGGACTGAGGGAGTAAGGGAAATATATGGATACATGTTCCTGTTATGAAGCAGCACTGGGTTGAGGCTCCTGGACGATCTGTCGATGAAGAGGCACCACTCGTTGGAGTTACAGGTAATTCTGATTGCCTCAAATAGACTGGTCACATTGTGATAAAAGCAAAGCTCATTTTGATGTGTAAAAAAAAAAAGCTTGAAAAACACTGGTGACACCTTCTCTGACCCAATATTTGCACACTGTCATCTAACAAATCCCACTGCTTGAGTCTTGAATTTAAAAGCTCGGCATTGGACTTTGTGAGAAAAAGATCTTTGACAAGGTCATTGAGATCTTTTTGGCTGGAGTACTATAGGTTTCTCTCTTCAGTTGCAACTCTGATCAGGATCAATGACTTCATCCTCTTCTGAACTGCTTTTGCTTTCTAAAAACTGCTACTCTCTTTTTGGAAGAGTGGGTATAGAGAGCTCAGAACTTTGTAGCACTGGCGCAATAGATGATTGAAGGTCTGGATTCATGATAACAGGCACATTTGCCTGCTCGATGTTTAGAAGGGTTCACCATACAGAAGAAACAATTGCTTGAGTGGTCAGTTGGTTCTTTCCAAATTCGTGGGAAATAATAGCTATTACTACCGTATTACTGTTTCTATAACTTTCTAAATACAGAATATCATGTTTATACAATAACTTTAAAAAAATTGATATATTTTTACTATTTGCATCAAAATAATGTTATTTACCATAAATGGGCTAATTTAAAATTTCAATGTCCTAGCCACAAAAGCAAAGTTTTGAGATTAAAATTGACATTTATTTTATTTAATAGAGACACAAACAATTGGGAGCTAACACTTTTAACCCAAAGACAAGAGAAAAGTGAAATTTTGTTACACAGTGTAATTAATGATTATATTTGAATGAAGTTTTTAATAAGATTTAAATCAGTATTAAATTTATATCAGGATGATTGTGAAGAAATCCCATCTCGTAATATCAAGGAAGAATTTTTTGAATCGTGTGATGGAACTGAGCAAGAATTCTCAGGTCAAGAACCAACAGTTAGTGGTTGTGATAAAATTATATCACAAAATTGGTCAGTTAAGGAGGTAATTATCTCAAATCTTTCCTCTGTAAGAATATTGATGATTTAATATAAATAACAGCTTTCTTGTAATCTTCACGTGATTGGTCCATTCATTTAATGGAAGCAGTGCTTTCATTCATTGAGGCAAACTGCACTACTTGCTTGACTTGTATAGCCTGTTAGTGTGCAGTATATTTTCTAGTAGTTCTTTAGTGAGTAACTACCAAATAATATTCATCAGGTTCTTACATAGAAATATATTTGTATCTAGGAAGAGGTTGGAAAGATTTTGATGAAAGAAGAGATTAAGGAAGAAGATCTGGAAGATCAAAGTTCTCTCACTGATGAAAATAAAGAGAGCCTCACTTTTCAAGATGAAACCTTATCAAATGTTACTAATCAAACAGGGATACAAAACTGCCTTCAAGAAAAGGTAATTTTGCTCATTTTAATTTACATTATTGTTTAATAATAAATTTACATGTAATGAAAAGACATGCAAGTATTGGATATATTTTATAACACTGGCCAAGAACAATGGTAAATATAAAGTTGCAAAATGTTAACAGGTTAGAATGGAAGTAATGTCTGATCTTGTAGAATATAGTTTTATAGTTTTTATTATATAGTAGTTCCTCATGATATTGTTTGGGAATGCTCCATTTTGTAATTTATAGCTTTATCTTTCTGACTATAAAAATCTTGTTCATAATCTCCTTTGGTATTCACCACTATGCTCTCTCATCTCTAGATCACATTAGATATTTTTTGCTTAGACATTCATAAAGCTTTCAATGCAAGTCCATTGACAAAATCTATTCAAAGCACTTATGGATAAGATGTAGTAAATGAAAGAAGTGGCATTAACTACTTTTCCATTTCCAAATTGAGGATTTCAGTCTAAAAGATGTACCAAAACAAGGTCCAAAAGAATATGATGCTGAAGAGTTGGAAGCTTTGCCAATGCAAATCCTGCAACAACTTCTACGGAACTTTCCCCTCATGTTCCACTGATAGGAAAATAGGTACCACATAAACTGTCTTCCAGTACACATATAAGGTGGCTATGCCAGCACAATCCTTTATGGATAAAGCTCATGGACCATTTCACCTGAATGGTTGGCCAGGTTGGCAAAGCCCATCAACCCTGGACCTGGACTGAGTATGTGTAAATGATCACATTCTGGAATTTCTGATCCTATGGAGACTCTTCTTTTAACCTCCAGGGGTCATTAGGAGGTCATACTTTCCATGTGCCCCCTTTCCTCTTTTTTTTTTACAAAATTGTTAGAACAGATGGCAAAAGTGGGAAATCACATGTAGATCCGTTTCCCATCACAGCCTTGGCCTCCCTAGATGTCAGAGGCATCCCTTTAACCTGTGAGGAGCTACTCCCTCACCATCGCTAACAGCAAAGGGACTTTCCCTTTGACATCTTTGGAGCTGCTATCAGGCGGCTTCACCTCAGAAAAGAATGTGGCTCCCTCCTGTAATTTCTCAGAGCCCCCTCCCACCCTCTTCTACCAGAGAAGTGGTTTACTCCACTCCTCGGCCTACGGATGCGGTGGCTTCTCCTTAAACGTATTCTTTTCAGGTGCCCTCAGGTGGCTCCATGCCCCTACCTAGGGCAGTCCTTCCTTCCCTATGACAGGGGGTTGCCAATAGAGAAGGCAGGCGATCCAAAATCTGGCCAACCCCTTTGGGGGCAAGAGTGAGCAGGGCCTGTAGTGTCTACCCCCCCATAACTTCCTGCATTTGAACTCTGCACGGGTTAATGAAATACCAAAAAACAGTGCTTGATTGGGATCCTTGATTCCTCAGAGGGGGGGACACATGGAAGCCTCCCCTGAGATATATGCGCCTCCACCGAGTCATTCGACACAATGGAGGTAACACCCTTAAAGTTGGTTGTGAGGTCGTCTTCTGGAGTTCCTAAACCTGACCTTCGAAAGGAGGACACCACCAAAGGAGCTTTGGCTCCTACACCTCAAATCAAGGCTGGACTTGGTGGCTTGGAATCTTTAGATCCTAGATTGGAGGGACCCCCACCCCGCCCAGCCCCTGAATGGTTTCGAGACGATCTGTCGGTTACTGCGCCTTCAGCCCCATGTTCGGCCGTCAGTGCCCGGAGTTCTGCCGTGATTTTCTTCTCTTCGAAGAGGGCGTCGGCATCTCCTCTTATCTAGACCTGGAGGGCATATTCCTTCATTAGAATTGCTGCGGACCCTGGGTCAACTGGGAGGAGAAGCTGCCGAGGCTCGTTTCCTTTCGTTCCCCGTTAGCTACCTTTTTCAATTTGACCATGCTGGGCCATGCCCGCTATCCTCTCTCACGTGGGTAGAAATGTTTTTCGATCGCACCACCACTGCCTGGGACCGGGCAGGAGGATGCATCATTTACACCCGGCCTGATATGTCTGTCCTCTTTGCCTCAAATACCTCTTTTCAGGCAGTAACCCCCGTAATGGGCGCATCGATTTGCCTTCCTGGCCGCCGTGCTGACGGGACTCAGCGCCCCGTCCTGCCCCAGCTTCTCCCCTCCTTCCTCACTTCCCCTACAACCTATCCCACAACTTTCTCTGGTGGGCCTCTATTTTCACAGGGTAAATGCTGACCTTCTCACCCAACTATCCCGAATCGAAGCTGAGGCTGATGGGGAAGGGAACAATGTTCTCTAACCCCTGAGCTCCGGTTTGTGATGGTGGGTTTTTAACAACCTACTTCATCTCCACCCATACCTTCCTCACATTCCATTTCCTTCTCACTTCACACTATCCTTTTTACGCCGTGCCCAAGGTGGAGCCGCCATGCCGAAGGGCTGCCAGGTCACCAGGCAGGAGGGGTGGCCTTAAATGGCGGCACCTGGATCTGCCAGCCCCGTACGCAACCCTTGCAGAGCGGGCTACTGCGAAGGGTGATTAGCGTTTGCATCCCCTGAATAAAAAAGGCTCACCAAGCCCAATGATGAGTCTAACAAAAACATCCCCTTAATTTCCCCCCGTCCACCGTCGGAGCCGTCCTCGGGCAGCTCCACTAAAAAAATGGGGTCCTCCCCCGCCCCCTGTACTTTCACAGGGGACCCTCTAAATCTCTAACCGGAGAGGTTTACTCTTCTCCTTTGCCTATGTGTGTAGGGGACTCACCCTCACCCCCTTGTCAGCAGGTGCTCTCGGGTGCCTCCCTCTTTCCAGCGGCAGCCCCCCCTTAAATTTCTAAGGGGACTGCCAAGAAAGCCAGCAAGCAGGGAGCCTATAACCGACCGCTGCCCATTGAGGCGGCTTGGTAGAGCAAACCCCCTTAGGGGAGAGAAGGAAGCCAAGGTCCATCGGTCGCTTCCCTCAAAAGACCTGCTGGCTAGAATATTAAACTTAGCAGGGATTAAGCCATGTGCCTCCCCATACTCGACTCGTGACACCACTGTTAACGAGCTGTGATGTCCTGAGGGAGATGGCAAAATGGAGGCCACCCCTTAGATAGACATGGTCCTTGAGGCAACCCAGCCTCAGACGGTAGGGCCTTCCATGGGCGCGAATCCAGTCTCGGCGTCAAGCACCGAACTCGAGTCCACCCCTATGCAAGGTCCATCTGGCCTGGGGACTCCCCCGCCCTCCTCTCCATCACCGGGCAGCGGGGAGGGAAGGATCTGTTGCTTCGGTAAACCACCAAGCCAAGATAGGCACGTCCGGTCCCGCTGCTTCCCCAGGGGCAGAGTCCCTAATAAGACCAAAAGTAAAAGTACATGTGCTCAGAGCAGAGCCTCGATTACTTCGGGGCCCCGCATTCAGATACTACCCGGCGTTTCCGAGCCCGCTGGCTTCAAACGCTTCCTGGTTATTCGCTCCACTGATGGCAGCATTTTGGATAAGGGCAACATGATCCATCAGAAGAGAGCTTTAGATAGTGTGATTGGTAGAGAGACGAAGGTGACCCGTTTTTCGGAGGGGTGTCTTTTGGTGAATGCGTCGAATCCTTCCAAGGCGGCCATGATTAGTTCGCCTCGGACAATTGATGGCACGCCCGTGAATGTAACACCGCACTCTACCATGAACTTTGTGAAAGGAGTAGTTTATGCGAGGGAACTCATTGACTACTCCATTGAGGACATTACCTTAGAGCTGGCCGACCATGGGGAGGTCAAGGTCGAACGTGTGATGAGAAAACAGGGAGGGGCCTCGAGACCCACCCCTACCCTCTTCGTCACGTTCGACTGTGACAAGCTCCTTGAGTCGGTGCGTGCTCGTTGGTACCGCTACCGCGTGAAGGCATTCGTGCCACTTCCGCGGCGGTGCTATTACTGTCACCGCTTCGGCCATACGAATCGATCTTGTAGATGTGCAAAGTCGGCGTCACCCCAAGGCTGTGTAAATTGCTCCAAGGCCGCACACGATAAGTCTAAATCATGTGTGGCCAAGTGTGTCAATTGCGGAGAGCCGCACCCCGCTTCTTCGAAGCAATGTGGTGCATATCTCCTCAAGAAAGAAATCCTGGCCGTTCAGGCCCAGGATCGAATCGCATTCCGCGAGGCTAAGGACTTGGTCCTGGCGCGCCCGGCTCTGCCTTGGACGTCATATGCCTCAATAGTTAGAAAGGCACCCTCTGCTCCTGGCCCATCCAGGCCAACGAGCACGGTTGTTTCCGCGCCCATTCGGAGCCCTTCTGCGGGCTCTACTCAACTCGGGCGCTTCCGGCTCCTTCGCCCACGCCTAGAGGTGGAGCTAGTAGCTTGGAGACGGTGGTTCCTCGAAAAGAGGGCCCCCTGCCTCCGAAGCCGCAACGCCCGCCTAAGGTTTGGAGGCGGAGGGAGGAAAAGACTCGCATGGCGAGCCCAACCTCCCCCAATAAGTCCTCGAAGGCGACAGCGCCACAGCGCTTTGTCCGGCCAACAGTGCCCGAGGTTCTGCCTTCCTGAAGCGTATGGCCATTCCCGTGAGGGTCTTCTGTTCGAGGAGGGCCCCCGCGTCTCCTCCGAGCAGGGCCTGGAGGGCATATTCCTTCAATGGAATTGCCGTGGACTCCGGGCCAACTGGGAGGAGCTGCGGAGGCTCGTCTCGTCCCGTTCCCCGTTAGCTATCTTTTTGCAGGAGACCATGCTAGGCGCGTGCCCCCTGCCCTCCCTCCCGAGGTATAAGGGTCTTGCGACACCACCACCACGGAATGGCCGTGCTGGGGGATGCGCGGTTTACACCCGGCATGATGTCTCCGTTCTTCCTTTCTCTTTAGATACCTCCTTTCAGGCAGTGGCTGTGCAGCTGCACCTGCATAGGAGGTATACTATCATTTCTGCGTACATTCCACCGTCAGCTGACTTCGACGCGGGGGACTTCCGCCGCGTCGTGGCACGGTTGCCGAGGCCCTTTCTCTTGCTTGGAGATCTGAACGGCAGCCATCCTCTCTGGGAAGATTACTCAATAAATCCCAGGGGACAAGTCTTGGCCGATCTGATCGAAGAGCCTGAGATAGGTGTCCTAAACGTGGATGAGTTTACGCATCACTGTCCGAGAACCGCTTCATTTTCTTGCCTTGATCTATCTATGTGCTCTTCGGATGCACAGCCTGATTTTGATTGGGGGGTGGTCGATGACCTCCATGGTAGTGATCACTTTCCCATTCAAATATCATTTTCAGGGCAACTGCCGCCTGAGAGCCCACCTCGGTGGTGCTTGGTGCGGGCGCGGTGGCCTGCATTTCAGGAAATGACTGAATTCTCTATCTCAGTGGAGGAGCTTAAGTCGGTAGATGAGGCCGATGAGTTCTTCTCCGGCAACCTCATAGCCTTGGGCCTGACTACTATTCCTAGGACGTCTGGCCGTTTTACACGCCGACCACTCCCATGGTGGTCGGCCGAGTGTGAGACGACCCTTAAACAGAAGCGTTATGCCTACATGCGCTATAAGCGCCGCCCGAACGATTTCACTGTGGGTGAATTTCGTTGGACTAGGGCTAGGTTCCGGTATATTTGAAAGCACGCCCGCCGCTCTTCTTGGCGGGCATGCGTGTCTTCACTTAACGGGAAGACCCCTTTAGCTGAGGTGTGGAAGCGAGTCAAAAGGATTCGGGGCAAGTTCTCGCAGGACCCCCGTCCCGTTCTCCAGGAGAATGGGACCGCAATCTCGGACCCCGCGTCCGTGGCGGAATCCTTAGCGACCGCTTTTTCCGCATTCTCTAGTCGTGATGCTGCTCCGCCAGCATTCAATGCACGTCGTGATGTCGTGGCAGGCCTCCGGCTGGACTTTACCTCCAGAGGCGTAGACCCCTTCAACGAAAAGTTTACTGTGAGTGAGTTGCGCTCCGCTCTCGCTTCGTGCGCGGACCCCGCCCATGGTCTGGATGATGTTCCGTACGCCATTCTTCAAGACCTGGGTGAGCGAGGCATGGCCTCTCTGTTAGATTTGTTCAACAGGATCTGGGTGGAGGGTTTTCTCCCAGATTCCTGGCGAATCGCTACTGTGCTCGCCTTTTGCAAACCGGAAAGAGATCACTCTACTCCGACCGGTTTCCGCCCAATCTCTCTAACCTCTTGCGTGTGCAAGTTGATGGAGAAATTGGTAAATGTTAGATTAGCCTTTTTCCTGGACAGCGGAGGCCATCTGTCTTCTACACAGTGCGGCTTCCGCAAGTTCCACTCTACGTCGGATGCTCTGCTCCGACTGGAAAATGCCGTCTGCGAGGCTTTCCTTCGTAGACAGCACTACGCTACGGTGTTTTTCGATCTGGAGAAGGCCTATGATACCGCATGGCGATACGGTATCATGAAGACTCTCCACATGTTGGGGGCAAGGGGACGCCTCCCAGTTTTATATCTGAATTTTTACGAGATCGTCGATTCCGCGTACGGTTGAGGGGAGCCCTCTCCGGCTCATTGAAGCAGGAAGAGAGTGTCCCGCAGGGGAGTGACCTCAGTGTCACACTTTTTGCCCTGAGCATCAACGGCATCACCTCGGTGCTGCCGGAAGATGTTCTCGCTACGCTCTACGTGGACGACCTTTCGATCTCTTTTGCGCGTCCTAGATGCCAATTCTTGAGCGTCGACTTCAACAGGCATTGACCCGCATCTCTTGCTATGCCGAAGCGCACAGGTTTCGGTTTTCTTTCCCCAAGACTAAGGTGCATTTCTACCGCCATCCATGGTTCCACCCTGACCCTGACTTGTTCATCAATGGGGTTCGCCTGGAAGTCGTTGAATCGCACCCTTTCCTTGGTCTTGTATTTGACCGCCGCCTCACCTGACAGGCGTATATTCGCAGCCTTAGGTTCTCTTGTACCCGCGCCATGGACATTCTCCGCTCCGTGACGTTCAGCGCTTGGGGCGCTGATAGGGCTACTGCTTTACTTTTTATCGATCCTATGTTTGTTCGAAACTCGACTACCGGTGCGGGTTTGATGCATTCGCAGCCGAGCGTGTTTTGCGGAAGGTGGACTCGATCCACCACACCGGCCTTCGCCTTGCGACCGGTGCCTTCCACACTTTCCCTATTGAGAACCTACTTGTCGATGCTGGGGGAGATACCAGCCGCTCTGCACCGTGCACACTGCATAATTCGCCTGTAGGCGCGAGCCCGGTGCCTCTTTTAGTCGCCAACAACTTTCATTGCATTCGTCGGTCATATCGTAAGCCCTCGGGTTTAGGGCCAGGAAACACTTTTGAACGCTAGGTCGAGTGGCGCCCATGGTTCTGCCTAGGACGCCATGCTGGAGGGTTCCACCTTTGACCATTTTTCGCCACACCTCTGATCCCAAATCTTCTACAACACCGGGAGTATTGCTTGCGTCCTTTTAGAGCACACTTCTTGTCACGGTAAAACCCTGCCAGTGTATACAGATAGCTCCAATTCCCAAGAGGGGATCGGTTTCCAAGCCGTATCCCCTCTTTTTGTCTGCACGGCCGAGCTGGTTGCAATAAACCGCTCGTAAGGTTGATTACGCGACATACCCGGTTCGGAGACCGGATTGTGATTTATAACGTCTCAAAAGCACCCTGAATGCTTTCGGAGTATTAAAATCTCCTTATCCCCTGGTTCGCGATATCCGTGAATCCACGGTATTGGCGAACCGGGCGGATGTTGGGTTCCGGCACATTTAGTAATTAGAGAGAATTGCCTGCCGATGAGGGCGCCAAAAAGTGTGAGGACTGGGTGGCCAGACGAGCGTTTCACTCTTCCTCACACTGATTAAATGTCAGAGATACGGGCAGCTCTCCGAGATCCTTGTCAAAGAAGATGAGAGACGGTCGAGGGGAACCTAAAGCTGCGTGCCATTGCGCCGCGAATGTTCCCATTTTCCTAGCCCTGTCACACTGCGTTTTCCTCCAGACTGTTCGGCACATTCTTGTTGAATGTCCCAGTCTGGGCGATCTTCGCGCACGTTGCCTGTCCCGGTACTGGGATAAGCCGGGTCGCTACCGCTTGTCCTTTGTACTCGAGACCAGTTCGTGCACAGTGACCTGTAGAGTTGACTTTTTAGAGGAGGCTGGCCTCCACTTTATTTAACTATTTTTTTGTTGCTTTCTTTCGTGCGCCTGGGGAAGGCGGACCTTACCCCGACGTGGTAGCGTGTTTACTGCTTGTTTTTTTATCGTTAGTGTATTTTTCCGGGTTTTTTTGGCATATTGTTACTTTAATGTACTAGGCTGTCATTAGTACGGCGACTTATGCCCAAGTAAGCAATCGCCGAATAGGCTCCTAAATTTTAAAAAAAAAAATGCTGCCTGAGAGCCTTTCCTGGTGGTGCATGGCGCGGGCGCGGTGGACCGTATTTCACAAAATGACTGATTTCTCTGTCTGAGTCGAGGAGTTTAGGTCAGTTGATGAGCCGTTGAGTTCTTCTCCGGTAACCTCATAGCCGCGGGCCGGACTTCTATTCCTAGAAGGTCTGGCCGTTTTGCACAGCGACCGCTTCCGTGGTGGTCAGCCGAGTGTGAGGCGCTGCCCGAACGATTTCACTCTCGGTGAATTTCGTGGAGTTAGGACTAGGTTCCGTGCTGTGTCCCTGGCCTTTAGGAATTGCTGGGAATGAGGGCGCCAAAGGGTCTGCGAGGACTGGTCGACCTGACCAGCGTTATGCTCTTCCTCACATCGATTACATGGTAGTAATATGGGCTGCTTGGCAAAGGAGATTGAAGACAGCTGAGGAGAACTTAAAGTTGCGTTCCATGGCCCTCCCCCTTAATGCCGCTACGGCTTCAGGCTGCTTTCTGTCATCTCCGAATTGGACACACTCGCGCAACAAACCGCGAATGTGTTACTTGTGTCGCCGAGAGAAGCTACTCATTCCCTAAGCTTTTGTTGGTTTAAGGTGAGGAAACTTTTTCGATAGCTTGGTGTAGCTCTCTGGCCTGTCGCACTCCTGGTTCTACAAAGGACGCCACCCTAAAGTGTACATGGTCTTAAAATTTGTCGCTCCGTTTCTGCTCCCAAAGTTTAGACCGCCGCCAGAAGTATCATGTTCCAAGTTCTCTGAACACACGCTGAACTCGCTCCAGTCTCCTCTCTATGAATCTGTGTGGCTCTACCACGCAAGTGATTCCGCGTCCAGTCTAGTTGGGAGACCGGATTAATATAGAGTGACACACCTTAGGTGTCTTCGAGGCATTGGAATCTCTGCACTCGCGGCTTCTCAGCACCACTGGCCTCACGAGCAGGGATATTTTCATCTATTCCGTCCCTGGGCATGTGTGGATTAGACGATCCTAGCAGCGTTTCGCTCTTTCCCACAGTGACTACATAACAGAAATCTGGTGCCCCTTTGCTCTACATGGTCGACTGAAATCAACATTTTCGTGTAATTGCGATTATTCTTTTCCCCCGGGTCTAACCCTAATATATCGACGGCTTCAAGTCGTTTAATACGGCCTCCGAATTGGGCACTCGCTGGACGAGGCGCCATCTGATGGAGTGCTTCCCTAACTCTTATTGTAACAGCTGCTTGGTTACCCACACTTTAGGCCACTTTGTTGTTGCATGTCTCACTCTGGGGATCATAGCTCGCTTTACCCGTTCCGATACCAGGTTGAGTGAGATTACTAGTGTTTTTCCCTCTTACCCTGGGCGCATTTGTGCATTTCCAATTGTGTATTAATAGTTTGAGCACATCTCTGACTTCGTTACGTGTTGAGTATGATAGTATAATCCGACCGTCGTTGTAAATTGTATACTATTGTAGTCGGATATTTTAATGAAAATTAACTTAACGCTTTATTCGCAGATTGAATGTCCGCTTTCAAATGTCATGGAAGGTAATTTGTCTCCATTTCAATCGAAATTAGTTCTATGTGACAGAACACTAAAGCCTCAGAAGAAACATTCATCTATTAACGAGCCTTTAAAATGCACTTCATCTACTTATCAAACAGCTTGGAGAGAGAATCTTCAGCCTCATAAGAGAACGCATACGGATGAGAAACCTTTGAAATGCAGCTCCTGCCCCGTTGAAGCAGCCCAGAAATCCTCTTTTCTCATACATGAAAGAAACCACATGGGTGAGAAGCTTTTCAAATGCAGTTCCTGTCCCTATGAGGCAGCCCATAGGTCTAAGCTTCTGAGACATGAAAAAACCCACACTTGTGAGAAGCCTTTCAAATGTAGTTCCTGCCCCTATCAAGCAGCCCAAAAGTCTCATCTTGTGAAACATGAAAGAACCCACACGGGCGAGAAACCTTTCAAATGCAGTACCTGCCCCTATGAAGCAGCCAACTCTTCTAATCTTCTGAGACATGAAAGAACCCACACGGCTGAGAAGCCCTTCAAATGCTGTTCCTGCCCGTATGAAGCAGCCAAAATATCTACTCTCCGGAAGCATGAAAGAATCCACACGTGTGATAAACCTTTCAAATGCATTTCCTGCCGCTATGAGGCAGCGGACAGGTCTAATCTCCGGAGACATGAAAGAACCCACACGGGTGAGAAGCCTTTCAAATGCAGTTCCTGCCCCTATGAAGCAGCCAACTCTTCTAATCTTCTGACACATGAAAGAACCCACACGGGGGAGAAGCCTTTCAAATGCAGTTCCTGCCCCTATGAAGCAGCTGACAGGTCTACTCTCCGGAGACATGAAAGAATCCACACGGGTGAGAAACCTTTCAAATGCATTTTCTGCCCCTATGAGGCAGCTGACAGGTCTACTCTCCAGAAACATGAAAGAACCCACACAGGTGAGAAGCCTTTCAAATGCAGTACCTGCCCCTATGAAGCAGCCAACTCTTCTAATCTTCTGACACATGAAAGAACCCACACGGCTGAGAAGCCCTTCAAATGCCTTTCCTGCAGGTATGAAGCAGCCAAAATGTCTACTCTCCGGGACATGAAAGAATCCACATGGGTGAGAAACCTTTCAAATGCATTTCCTGCCCCTATGAGGCAGCTGACAGTTCTACAAGCGTCTGACACATGAAAGAACCCACACAGGTGAGAAGTCTTTCAAATGCAGTTCCTGACACAATCAGGCAGCCGAGACGTCTATTACTCGGGGACATGTATAAACTCATACGGGTGATAAGGCTTTCAAATAGTTTCTGTTCTTATGAAACTGCCCTAAGCTGGAATTTTGAGCAACTATAAGAATTCACACTAGTAAAAATGCTTGATAATGCAGTTCTGCTCCTATCAAAGCACCAGAGATACTGAAAAGCCTTTCAAGTCAATTTCCTGCTCCTATCTATCAGAATCGGTCTTAAACAGCTTTTAAGCTGCAATTCGAATGTATGATCCTCTAGATGGAATTCATGTCGTTTCAGTTCAAGGCGTTATCTACTCTGAAAAAATATTTAATAAATACAACTCAGAGAGTTCTTCACATTTTTTCAACTGAATTCCTGTAACTAGTGTCTTCCACCCTTGTCGAATAGGACTGAAATTCCCTATTATCTGAAAAATTATCCTAATGTTTGAAAGTGAATCCTGATAGCCCAAGACGTTTCTAAATACTTCAATACCATGTAGTCTCGCTCCAGCACGATTCGTCGCCATTGTCACGAAACTCATATTTGTAGTATAAATGCGGGCCTATTCGAATGCTCCACTTGGCGAATTACCCCTCGCAGTAAAATATGGAATTTAAGAATTGTTTCTTCTCCCCGGCTGATTACGAACAGTCTCCATCACAAATTCATTTGGTACTAATCCCTCACAAGGCTTTCTAATTCGGACTTTTGAGTACCCAACCTCATCTTGCTGTATGCAGGGCCGGCTCTAGATCATTTGGTGCCCCCAACCTACCCCCGCTTCCTAAAAGCATCACCTGACGGCTTGGATGACCTTTTCACTACAAAAGATAAGCAATTGACTCGTTGACAAAAATGACAATACGACGACCTGCTTCTGTATCAATTTGAGAACCTGTGATGGCCTGATGCGCTACCCCTCCGCACTATAAGAAAGAAAACGTGTCAAGTATCAAATAAACGTTTTTTAGAGAAAACGTGACAAATAGCCTAAGTGTAACGGGTGTGTTTCAAGTTTATTATACTTCTTTTTTTTCGTCCCTGTATTGCCTATGTGTAGCTCGCATCATCTCTGAAGTGGTTTTAACGCTCTGGTTTTTTTTTTAGTGTCTCACGACTAATGTAATATTTAGTTCTTATAACATGGTAAATTTATAATGTATATATGGGAGAGGCTAAGATCCTGTGTGTGGTTAGATGTGATTGATATTTTAATTTTATTCTAAATTGTATCGTAATTTTATATATCTTCATCCTTGAAAACTTATTTAATTGTTTCATCGAAGAAATCAAATTTGTGATTGTCCTTGCATCTTTCAGCCGTCCTAAATTAGTGGTAACTGCGGTTTGGGGGGTACACTATTCTAATTAATTTTAATATTACATTTAAAACAAAAGTGAAAAAATGAAAGCTTAGTAGTAGAATTAAAGCGATTGAGTGCTATGCTATGGCAGAAAGAAAGGCACAGTCGAAGAGTTTGAAGCAGTTAATTTATTTTCCATCAAATTAACCGTCATGGACCTGACTAGCATTCTCAGTGGTGATGCCTTTTGCATACCGTTTGTCTCCTTGGGTAAGTGGTAAAGACTTTGCTACGTACACGGGGTGAGAGATTGCGGGTCCGTCCTCCTGGAGAGGCGATGCAATAACTTTCGCTACCAGGCAACACCCCTGTCCCATCTTGGAGGATCGCACCCCAATTTCTCACCTCTTGTCTTTGGCTTAGTCCTTGCCACTCTCTTTATACGTATTCTAAATATATCAGGAATGCTAATCCACCAGCATTCAATGCACTTCGTGGAATCCCGGAATCCTGCGGGATGGACTTTACCTCCAGATGCGGGGAAGAATTTAACGACCCCTTTATGCTAGGTGGGTGACTGCTCCGCTTTCCCGTCAGTCGCGAATGTCGCCCATACATCCCCTACATGAGCGAAGCAACACCATTGTCTCTATTGTTTAATAGGATGTGGACAAAAGGTATTCCCATAGATACCAGGGCTACCCATGCTTGCTTTAGTAGCTCTACCAGTTTTGTCCCATTTACATTTTTGTACAGGTTGTTTTTTCGCACTTTTTCACTTGTTTTGTATTTTTCGCCATCAAATTGGCTAAAAGTGAGTATCGGTAGTTTATGCCTTTCGGTGGTGATCGCCAGGTGACACCACCTAAATAAAAACTTTGTTAGTGCCGGAGCCTTCATGTTTTGAGGCTTCTTCCGTAGATGCATCAAATCTTAGCTCGCTCACCTTTTAACTACCACCCAACTCTGTGTACTTTATATCATTCTTGTATAAAATTCAGGCAAATCTCATAAATATTAAATTCCATATTATACTTTAGCAGACGTTCAAAACTACAATTTTTTCATGTGTGGAAAAAATCCTGATCTGAGAGAGTTAGTGCTCAGTCTTATATGAGTTATTGTTTGATTATCAATGGTGTGTAAGATGGACATTATTAATGCCCTTTTCTCTGATTCCACAGCGGGAGGTATTCAGCTTAGCCCCCTCTCCAATTTTTATCCTAGATCCGCCACTGTCTATTAATGGTGATATTGGACTTTGAAACTCTGTTTTGTTGTGCATATGGTTTAATTTTTTTTAAATACGGAATAACTTTTAGTAAAATTTAATAAAATATAAGTTACTCAAGCATTTTCCTTTCATAACTTAATAGTGAACGAGCGGATACGTCCATCAGGAAGCCTAGTAATAGACCGGTCATCAAACTGGTCCAATGGCTGAATTTTTCAGATGCATATTTATTCATGCAGATAATCTTTACTTATAATCAGAGCCCCGTAAGTAAAATTGTGCAACTTCCTAAATGTTGGAGAGTGGAAAAAGCCTAAGTAATTGACAATGGAGATTTACTTCCTGTTCCTATCTTTTTCCCTTCACAACCGCCTCGAAATTCTGTCCTCCCTTCTGGCTCTTCTAATGCTTCAGTGTTGCTCAATAGACGGCCGGGCCCGGCACTGAAACACAGTCAGTCTCTTACCACTCACCACCACTCAACCACGCTGTAGCTTGCAAGCCTGCAACCACACAGCGGCATTGGAACGTGTTCTGTACAGGTGATGAACAAGTTCGCAACTCGACTCAAATGAGTTCTTGTGAACCGTAGACTATTCAAGTAGATTTTTATTCATAAAGTGATGTTGTTATAAATGTTATTATTAAACAAATAGTGAATAATTCTGATGATGTTACTTATTGAAAGTACGAAAACCCCAGATTATACCCTATTATAAAAAAATAACCCAGATAAGGCCTGTTAAACCGAGATCTTGGTGGAAAACGCAGCAGCGACACCCCTGATTGCCGAGCATTAGGATTACTCGAGCCCCGGTAAAAGAGACCGCTTTTGAGCCTACTTTGTGACGTCACGAATGCTCAAATTATATGATGCGCTATTTTTAGGCGGTTCCTTCTTCTAAAATCGCGGTCCAGATAGTTTTCATGGGGGGTGATATGCTTCGGGAACACTCTAGACTTGTGCTATTATTAAAAGCGAAAGAAAATGCTCGTAGTTTCCTGAATTAATGAAGTATCGGTTTGTAGCTGCATTTGTTTTCGATATTGCATTTGGTCTTTCCCTCTTTATTGAATTAATGCGCTATGACTATATTGTATGCTCCTGTAAAGATGATCGGCGTGACAGACTGTAATTTCTATTATAAAGGGTGCAACTCATGAACACAGTCGTGACGTCACTACCACACTTTTGTGACTGGATGAAATATCAGATGGTTTTGTAACGTGTTTATTCACTGTACAACATATTTCAGGGTCAAGAAAAACCCATAGATCTCGTGTGAATTTATTATGAAGTTGATTTGCTAAATTTGAATTTAATGAAAATAAATCCACTCGGGTAACATTTTCTTCTAAATTGCCGATTTATTAAATATGCAATTGATCCCGATTTCAACGATGCTATAAATTTATTTCGCTCCCAAATTCAGATTAAATTTGTCCATTGTAATTAATTCATTAATATATAATGAATCAGCATTTTGATTAGCATTATAAAATGTATTAACTTACATTTTAGTATTTACTTCTTCGTTTGTCCGACGTCTCAGCTGTGTCACGGTTCAAGTTAAAGCAGAAGTGAGCCAGCAGAGCATGGTTCCATTTTCCCTTATACCTGTTTTCCATTGACGCTATATTTTGACAGAACTTCTCTCCATGTTCATCACTCTCATCTCCTGTATTCTCAGGAAATAAGGGCAGATGAGAAAGTGTATCTTCAGTGACATATTGCATCAGAGATCTTGGTAGAACTTGATTAGGCTCTCCATTATAGGCTCTCGCTGGGTTCCTTGGTGCTTTTCCCGAAGTCCTTTGAATATATTTTTGAATGCATGGCAGGCCGATAGCTCAGTTTCATCCCTTGTCTCCTCAAGTCCCCATCAGCTATAAGTTGACGAAGCTGAGAGTTCACGAACATGGCTTCTTTAATCTTGGCATCACTTATTTTAGGCAAAATCGCTTTGAGGTCCCGGAAACATGGATTGCTATGTTGCCTCGCCTTGGTAAATGGCTTCATTAGGCCTAATTTTATATGTAGTGGTGGAAAAATTATTTTCTCTTTCTTAACTAAAGGCTCATGAATTGGATTATAGCATCGAGGCACCATAGTTTTCCGAGGGGATCATTCTATCCGTACATAATGTTCTGATCTAGAGTGGTGACGCCCCCTTGTCGCGGGAAGAGAGCTTGTGCGTACCCTTGACTTTTCGAGCTATGTCGGCGGGGGTACCTATCTTCTGGCACCCCTGGCAGGGTTTCCCTTGTCGATTTGGTCAGAAATTAGGTTCCAGACTAAGTGCGTCTTTTCTTTTTTTTATCCTACTCTATCCTTCATCTTTCTTTAAAAATTAATCCTATTTCTTCCACTTATACAAAAAGAAAAAACAACAAAAAAGCAACCCCTATACCTATCATGTCACTCTTACCCTTTTTTCATCTATCTACATATAAGGACCTGGCAGCTACCTCACGCGTCAGAAGAGAGGCTATGGAGCCTCTATAAACAAAGCCAATCGACGCTCACTGGTTGCGAGAGACTAGGACTTGAGGGGTCTTAGGCGTTGGGGCACGATGAATGGGATGAGGGTAGTGCCCCGGTAACCCCTTTCCTGGCGCATAATTATTGACCATTCCCAGTGACCGTTGACGGGTGTCTCTGGTAGCATTGGTCCGCGGTGACGGCCCTTTGTTCCCATGTTGGTTGCCAGGCCAATAAAAAGCCTTGTGTCGAGTCTCTTGGTGTGGCGGGATATCCACTGAACGCTGCTCCGAGATCTTGGCCGTCGTGAAGGGAACTAGTAGGAGTTTAGTACAGGGTGTGCTCCGTTGTTCACCTGGTGAGAAATCGATGGCCCCTTCGGGGACCGTCAGTGCTGCTTGGTTGGGAGCCACGGCACGCCGAGGTTTGACGACTCGGTCGGACGAACAGCAGCACAAGGAGCGTGCCTTCTGAAAGATCCGAAACCTCTCTGATCGATAGGCGGGAGCGACTCACGCGGGGCGAACTCACCACCCCCTTTCTTTTTTTATTGAGTGGTCACAAAGTATTCAGAGTTCTAAAGTGTTCAGCATGACTGGAAAGAAAGGACCTGGTGCGTTAAAGTATACCTGCTCGACATGCCAAAAGGACAAGTGGTGCGTAGATTTTCCGGAGGGGTGTTTCTCAAAATGCTACCCTGGAAGTATCTGCACGGATTGCGTCCTTAGGGCAGAACTTCAGGAGCTTAAGGAACTTTTTAAATCTTCTGAGGAAAAAACACGACGGCTGGAAGAATAGGTAAAAATCCTCGAGTCTGAGCATGTGACTCAAATCCGTCATCTCAAAGCCATCATTTCAGAGATTAAAGCCACCAATGGACAGCAACAGCAACAAGAAACTCCCAACGACGCGGATGGCTCCTCTGGTGGCCCTCATGCACCGCGTCGATAGAGATAGGCCAACCATCCGACGTCCCAGAGCCAGCAGCTGCTGGGGTTACTCAGGGCGTCAAAAAGAAGAAAAGGAAGAGTAAGAAAGGAAAAACAGAAGAGAAAGTAGAAACGGAAGAAAAAACGAAGAAGAAAAAGAAGAAAAAACCCAAAAAAGTGGGGAAGAAAGAGGAATTGAAAGAGCCCATACTGAAAGGGAAGCCTCTGTCCTCTGAACCCAAATGCGCGAGGGTCATCGTGATCGGTGACTCCCAAGCGCGGGATCTACAACCCTTGCTAGCGGCCCGCCTTCGCACCAGTGTGAAGGTAAGCTGCCTTCCAGGAAAGGGGAACGGAGAAATAAGGGTGGAGGCTGAGAAATCTCAGATCTCTGAGAACTCAGTAGTTGCCCTCATGGCAAGTGGCAACGATCTCTACCTACGAGGAGGCAATGTAGGCGCCAGCGGGAAGATCCTGACCACGGTTATGGGAGGAGTTGACGACTGTGGGCTAAAAACCCGCAGACGTGTCGTGGTCGGGATACTCCCAAGACGAGGTCCATCCCGCAATGCTCACGCGAGGAACGTCTCCATAAACCAACGCCTGGGAGATCTTTGTACAGCGGAAGGAATCTTTTTTGTAGACCCCTACCGCACCTTTTACGGGAGAAATGACCTGTACAAAAGGGACGGAGTGCATCTTTCCTTTAAAGGGAAAGCTGCACTCGCAAACATGATCCAGGATGTTGTGGAGCGGACCCAAATAAGTGTCAGACCCCGAGTAAAGGAGGACGTACGCCAGTACACCCGTGTTACTCCAGGAACGACCTTTTCTGAAGTCACAAAGAGTGGAATGATCCCGCCACATAGAAAGAAAGCGGGAGACGGAAGAGCGTAGGGAGTCCTACAGTCAGGGACTCCCTAAAAGTTCTTCTGTTTAATGCGAGGTCTATCAGAAACAAGTTTCTAGAACTTCGTGGCCTCGTAGCAACAGAAGAACCGGAGATGGTGGCCATAACGGGGTCGTGGATAAAAACCTCAAGCCGAGATTTTGAAGGTGAATTCACGATTCCTGGTTACCAGCTCTTCTTGAAAGATAGGCCAGACAGAGAGGGTGGCGGTGTGATGTTGTATGTCAAGGATACTCTCAACTCGACGGATTGCAACATCGTATCCGACCATGAACTACTAGGTGTTGACCTAGAGATTGGTCCTGCCAAATACAGGACCCTGGTGCTTTATAGACCTCCTGCCCAACTCGTTGAAAAGGACAGAGATCTGTACCAGCTACTAGGAGAACTTGTGAAAGACAGAGTGTGTATCGTCATGGGTGATTTCAACACACAAGTTGACTGGGAAACCAGAGAACCCTGTGGCGAGAACGTACTACTCCTGGAGTTCACGAACAACGAGTTCCTCACTCAATGGGTGAGAGAGCCAACGAGAGGAGACAATATCCTCGACTTGGTTTTCACCTCTGAGGATGACATCGTTGAGGACCTCTCTGTTGGCGAAGAGCTCGGTGGCAGTGACCACCGACTAATTAGATTTGTAGTCAAAGTCCCCAAGGCAGAGCCTGCAACTAGTAAATCAAGGAAACTGGATTTGAGAAGAGCAGACTTTGCAGGTCTACGCGCGGGACTGACTGACGCGAGGCTAGAGAAGTGCGATGCTGTTGAAGACTCTTGGAACAGTTTCAAAACCACATTCATGAGTCTTCAATCGCGTTTTATCCCTCTGAAATGCCCCCGTCGGTCTTCTGTTCAACCAAAGTGGTTTAATCGAGAAATCGGGCAACTGCTTACGGAGAAGAGAAATGTGTACCGGCAATCGAAGATCTCGGGTGACTTTGACGAATACCGGAGGCTAGCCAGGAGAGTGAAGTCCAGCATAAGGACGGCTAAGCGGTCTGAGGAACTCCGAGTGGCGAGACTCTGTAAAGAGAATCCCAAGGAGTTTTTTGGATATGTGAGCAGCCGTAAACCAATCCGTCGAACGATTGGCCCTTTGAGGAATAAGGAGGGGACATTAAAACATTCAGATGCAGAAAATGCCAACCTCCTAAACGAATACTTCTCTTCAGTGTTTACTGAAGAGTGTGGTCCCATTCCCCAGCCGACGGATTCCTACTCGGGGGAAAGGCTGGAGGCAATGGACTTCACCGAAGGAGAAATAAAGAAAAAGATCGCTGACCTAAAGACGAATAAGTCCCCTGGACCGGACGGGTTTCTACCTAAAGTGTTGAAGGAAGTGTGCGATGAAGTATCACGACATCTGTGCGCTATCTTTAACATGTCAATCCGGACCAAATGCGTTCCTAGAGACTGGCGTGAGGCGGAGGTGACTCCTATCTTCAAGAAAGGAGACCGTAACCAACCGTCAAACTACCGACCTATCACTCTGACTTCGATAGTCGGTAAACTCATGGAAAGCATCATGGTGGACAAAGTGACGTCGTATTTAGAGTCAAACCTGCTGCTGAGGAGTTCCCAGCACGGCTTCCGAAGGCAACGGTCATGCCTGACGAACCTTGTGGAATTCTTCGACTTCGTTTTCAGTGAGCACGATCGGGACAAGGCGGTGGATGTGGTCTACCTAGACTTTCAGAAAGCCTTTGATAAGGTACCACACCGCCGCGTTCTCCGGAAAGTGCGAGCGCTAGGCATAGACGGAAAGGTAGCCGGTTGGATCGAGAACTGGCTAAGTGGCAGACGGCAACGGGTGGTGGTGAATGGACAGTCTTCTGAGTGGGTGCCCGTTACTAGCGGGGTGCCTCAAGGTTCTGTCCTGGGACCACTACTATTCATCATCTACGTCAACGACATGGACGGTGACATGGTTGCCAAGATTTCCAAATTTGCCGACGATACCAAGCTTGGTATGAACGTTGCAAAGGATGGAAATACTGCCCGCCTGCAGGAAGATCTTGGGAAGATTGGGGAGTGGTCGGACACGTGGCAGATGCCTTTTAACGTGGGCAAATGCAAAGTGATGCATATCGGCCACAGAAACCCCCAATCACAGTATATCCTTAGGGGCACTGCTATGGAATCCACCGACACTGAGAAGGACTTGGGTGTAACAATCACTAGTGACCTCAAGTTCTCGAAAAAGTGCATTGAGGCGGAGAAAAAGGCCCAAAGGATGCTAGGTAAAATTAAGCGCCAGTTTGGTTATCGGAACCAGGAGATTGTACTGTGCCTGTACAACTCACTTGTCCGACCGCACCTAGAGTATGCCGTACAATTTTGGAGTCCTTCATTGCGAAAGGACATCGCGAGATTGGAACGCGTACAAGCCAGGGCAACCAAGCTGATTCCCTCTATCCGACATAAAAGTTATGAGGATAGACTAAGGAAATTAGATCTGTTCTCGCTGGAAACCCGTAGACTGCGTGGTCAGCTCATCGAAGTTTTCAAAATACTTCGAGGGTTCGACAATGTTGACTACCGGGATATGTTCACACTGAGTGAGAACAGAACGCGCAATCATGGCTTCAAACTTGAACTGAAGCGTTACAACCGCAATCTGTGTGGAAATTTTTTCACTTACAGTATCTGTGGTATGTGGAACGCACTTCCAGTGGAAGTTGTCAACAGTGAATCTGTTGACCAGTTCAAGTCAAGACTAGACAAAGTCTTGAAAAGTGGCCGTTTAGGGACGCAAAACAATTGAGCAGCCTTGTGCCCGCTCAATTGCTAGTCCAAAGGTACCCTCTTTGAATGGACCGTAAGGTCTCCTAGGGTACCTTTTTTCCTTGTTGTTCCTTGTTGTTACTCTCCCACTTGCAAAGGGAGCACATAAACTTAGTGTATTCAGTTTGTAGCTCATTAAGTAGGGCTATAACTTTGAATCTGCACAAATTAGCCACTCATGCTCCTTGTAACTTATGCGACATAGAAGGCACGGTGTTCCTAATGTGTAACAGCACGGCTTTTATGCTGTAAAGAGATGCATCTATGAATAACCTCGACTCATCTGGTTCATAATTCAGCTCAAGGGCATTGAATAGGCCCCTGATATCATTACAATAATTCAAGTTGTTTTCAAACGTGAAGAATTACTGTAGATCTGCCGAACGATTCCTAAATACTGTAATTAGAGCATGTTCATTCAACAGGTTCTATTGTTACAGACGTGAGGCCAGGAGCTCACTCTCTTGCTTAGTAAGTGTTAGATCACGAAGAGATTAGTGAGTTCTGTTGGGTGATTAGGTGTGGTTTCTTGTCAGATTCGAGTTGTGTCACATATGATGTATCTTGAGATTCTGAATCATCTGCTTTATTTGTGTCAGCGCGTGATAGTTCAGGCGGAGGCTGTGGTGCAGGAATAGCACTTGAATGTCGAACTGGGAAAATAACAGACTGAAGATACATGATAGATTTTTCCCATTTGTGTTGCGATATGCAGTGAAATAAAATAAACTCAGACTAAAAATAGATATTATTGATTGTGATCATTTGCAGAAATAGTGGAAGTACAACATAGTATGTATTTTGATCTTTTTAATTGATACATCTCATAAAAACATATTAAAGACCAGGAATGAAAACAGATTAAAACCCACCTTTAATATCTGTTAAGCAGAAGTAGCAATCGGTTGAATGGTCATTTGGCTTCCTCAAGATCATTGGTACTACAAACCTGAAGCCAAAACCTGACAAAACATATGCAAGTTGCCCAGCGTTTTTCTTGGTGACTCACTTTACATCCAAGGTACAGTTCATAAAGTTTGTTCATATGTTTAGTCAACTGTATCTTGTATTGTCTTAATGAAACTTATCGACATATAAACAGAAACTGTCTGGGGAATTTTTGCATTCTCTAGGCATTTTAGCTCAGTCTCCTGTAGAGAAAAAAACACTGAAGTATGTAAAAAATAATATAAATCTTAAGAGCAAAAAAAAATATTAAATAAAAAAATAAAAATAGGAAGCATTTATAGTAAATTAGAAAATTATCGAAGCGTTACGTAAGTAATTTCGGATTTGGACCAATATAGTTAAAAAAATATTGAGTCTACTTTCATAAATTTCCTAAGTTAGGTTGAGACATACCTTAGGAACACCTCATTAAAATGTAAAAAAATCCTTTATAACTTTTAGAGTTGTCAGTTTGGGCCCACTCCTGTTTGCATTCAATCCTTACGGAGCCACCAACGTATTTAACTTAATTAAGATGGTTATTTTCAAGAAACTGGAAGAGACTGATGATATATTCGTGATTTAAACAAAAACTACCCCTAGAAAAGGTTATTCTCCTTTCCGGTTGTTTTATTGTTGTACAGTGCTAATTCTGGCGGGAAATGAACAACAAATGGAATCCAACACCAAAAGAACAAGGAAATGCAGCAATCAAAAACGGCAATAATACAGCCTTTGCGAGCAACGAACACAAACAGAAAATGGAACAGCATGATAGAAAAACATGAGGCAGTTAACTACATAAGTCTTGATCCCGACATGAATTAGATTTGTAACAATATATTTTCCCCAAAGCAAAGATTTTCAGGAAAGTTAAAATTATATACAGGAAATTTCAGTACAAATAGAATCTACATATATTATGTGCTTAACCCGTATTATCTCTCTTAGTATGACGATTGTTGACAAGTCGCGTTTTTATTACTGGTCTGTTTACTTCCCTAATCATCATCACTAACTCTATAATTTAAGAAGGGGATTTTTTTGAGTATTTGAATAATAATTTCAACTTTCCGCCTTGTTTAGAAAAATGAACAAACGTGAGTCTCTGACATTCGTGAATTTTGCGAGCGTTTCACATACTGAAGCATTTTGATACATTCATTAACTTATTGAAACTCCGTTTTGCGAATCAACCAAAGCAACATCAAACTTACTATTACAGGTATATACAAGAAAAACACAAAATTACATTTAAAGCTCGTTTGATTTCCAGACATTAATGTAAAAAAACAACACAAAATACTTATGAAGGCCAAATCATAGACGGGTTGCTACTTCTGCTTTGCAGGAAAGATTTAAATTCCATAATGGAAATATTACTTCTAAAGTAATTCAGTTCTCCTTTCTCAGGCCAACCCAATAGGTAGGAACATTTGCTCGGTTTTAAATTTGTTAAAATACTTTCTGTCTATTGACATAACACAATGTTAAAAACTAGTAACCAGTAGAAGTACTATACACAAAATGCGGGATAGTCAGTGAGGTAACGTTTTCTAAGAACCCGACCTATTTATTTGAATGGTGACTTTATATTTGTTGACCATCTTTGGGAGTATGTTTTATCCATTTTCTTTCGTGCACACATTTGACTGGTTGCGATGGCCTCCCCCCCCCCCACACACCCCAAGAAACAAACTAAATATATAACGGTGCTACATAAACAAACATCCTTCAATACTATTGAAGGATCCAGAATTTGTGAATCAAAATCCAAAAAACACCGTAGTGCCTTCGATTCATCAACACAAAATCTTATTTTTTAGCTGCTTCAAAAGGAAAACCACAAAATTAATTTTAGTACCATCGGAAAGAATGCAAACCTGCGCTTAAGACGATAGGCTTGAGAGCTGAATCCTGGTAGAAGAAGCCCCACCAAAAAAGAATTTGCTTAGAATGAATTAAAAAAATTAGGCCTGCAGCCAAATATAGTTTTTCCTCGTTTGTGAAAATCAGGATATAGAGAAAAATTATATGAAATCCGATATTTTTTCTTGCTTACTCTACCTAATTTCCTGGTTCTAAGCTTCGAATTAGGGTTTCGTTGTGCACTTTTATTTACATACAAATAATAATTACCTCCTCTTCATTTTAGAAGAAATACGAGTTTTATAGGGACAAACGACGTGGCCGGGCCATGTGTGCTCATCTACACGCATTAGCATTAAATAAACTAGCAAGGTTATTTAATTAAACAAAACTAAATAACATTGCTAGATCACTTGATTTGGGGGGGTATGATGAGTTAGTTAAGATCAGTTAGAATAAATAGGTTTAATTTTGAACGAATGACGTCATCATTTCTGGGTAGGTATACGTCTATTTTAACGATAAATAATTATTTTAAACTAGCTCAAGCTATTTCCATGGGGTTTTCGGTTATGCGGAGACCGATTTAATTAGAATAAGTGAATATGCTCTGTTGCAGAATTAAAGCTCTTTGGGTTTATTTCGTTGTTGTTTTTTTACCCTCAAACAATGGATTCTACTTTTTTTTAAATCAAATAACTTATTAGAACATTATTCTAAGGCAGCCCAAGGTATTTTCATGGGGTTTTCAACTACATGCAACCATATTTTTACAGAAAGCATAACAAAACCTAACCTAACCTAAACACCTACAAACATAACCTAACTTTGTGGTGATCGGATTATGTAATAGGTGGGCTACTGGCACCAAATTACAGGAAGCTCCAAAAAATGGACTCACGGTCGTCTCATTAAATCCTATCGCGCGGGAAATACAAAGAGGGCGAACGCGAGAAAAGGATCAAAGGTCAAGATACCTAAGTCAACAAGAGGAAACGAATAATTCGCGTCTCGAGATAGAATTATCAGAAGACAGGAGTCTACAAAGCAGGTGGGCAAGTACAGATTTTAACCAGATGAAATTGTAACAGAGATGTGTGACAAGCAATAGAGACAAAACATTTGGGCTTGTAACTAAATCAGACACACACACACAGCTGTTAGGTGACTCTCCGCCTTAAGAGTGGAAACTTAGGGGCTCGAAGATGGAGGCTCGTCTTTCGAACTAGTCTAAGCCACGCCCCCTCGAAGATAAAACGATATATATATATATATATATATATATATATATATATATATATATATATATATGATGAAAATTAATGCAATATCGCAAGAAAAGATGAGGAATTAAACCACATTCTCCAAAGACAATTTAATTCAGAACAGTTTCGGTGTATCTCAGTTGAAAAAGGGTCTGAGATACACTGAAACTGTTCTGAATTAAATTGTCTTCGGAGAATGTGGTTTAATTCCTCATATATATCTATATATATATATATATATATATATATATATATATATATATATATATATATATATATATATATATATATATATATATATATATATATATATATATATATATATATATATATAGGCGAGCAATGATAAGATTAAACATTATAATTGTTTTATTAATTCATTCTCATTAAGAATTCCCATATTAGCGTGAGGAACTCCCTTTAATTCACCCAAGTCTTGTCACTCTAGAACTCAATACTTTGCGTTGAATAAGAAAACCTGCCTCGCAAAGTACCTTCTGACGTGCCGCTTGTCTCTTCAATAGGCCCTTATTAGAATAAAAGCATATTTTGCTACTTCCTTTCTCAAAGTCCTTCTTTACCTCGATTACCCGTAAACCTTCGGTAACTCCATCCATCAATAAGAATACCCTTAAAGAATCATCTTTGAAGTCAGATAATTCGCTATTCTTGTAAACTCATAACCAACCCGCCTTAAACTGGTGAAATTGGTAATTCACCGCACAGTAATTTGGTAATATATACTCCTTTAACCTAACCAAACCTAACCATTGACGTTTCTAAGATCCCCAAAATATCCTAACCTAACCTAACAAAATGAATGTGCAACGTTTTTATGAGGAAGATAACCTAACCTAATCTCCCCGCGGTCTGTATTATTTATTTTTTCTTCTTTTTTTGCGTATTTGTTGGGAGTGTCCCCCCAAAACACTTCCCAGAACCCCCACAAATTTCTGTTGTCCCAAAAGAAACTGTCCAACGTCAAAAAAATCAGCTAGGTTTATTCCAGGACTTTATTCAAGGCCTAGAAGAGTATTTATACGTGGCCCCCCCAAATTACCTGCCAAAGCTTCCTACGAGCTCTAGCGAGGGAGGAACACTTCTAAGAATTAGTTCGCACCTCCCAAAATCGGCTTTAAGAGCGAAAACCCCCGTGGAAATCGGTTAATAGCAAGAAAACTGCAAAATATTTCCTGAGAAAATGCTGCGTATCTTGAATTTTTGTGGGTTGTTGTTTGGGGGTGTTTAACTCCAACCCCCCTAATTTCACCTCTACCCCCTACCCCCATAATTGAGCAGCTTCTAGAAACCCCTATATTAAGCGTAGACAAAACTAGAGGGAAATTCCCTACAATGACCTGCGTCATTTTGTGAGAAGATAATTAATGGTTGTAAAAGTCTAATTACCACGTACATTAGTGTACGCAGAAATATCCCAACACAAGCTGCGTGTCTCTCCTTTATTCCAAACTCGCCTTTCGCCTCGAATTTCCTCTGCCCCTTTTCGCACCAAAGAGAGACCAAATTTGCGGCCGCCGCTCAGGAAAATTTCTGCCGCGAAAGATACCTACGCGCCATCAAAGGGCCATGTTTTCACGCCGTCGTAAACCGCGACGTGAAGCAAGTATAGCTCGAAGGTGTCAAGGATTTACTCTGTCTGGCGGCAGATGAAAAGGACTTTCGCGCAGCGATAATAATTTTATGATAATCTGGTGCTCTCTCTCGATTTTAGCTCATGAGGGAAATAAAAGGGGAAACTCTCCCTGGAGTCGGGCAGAAGATCTTGGACCTACGTTGTGTGGAGAGCTAGTCCCACAAATGAAACAGTTTGGCCGTTGTAAGGAAGAAACTTCGGGGAATTTGTGTGTTGCCGTCACGGTACTTGTAGGTGCCAAACTTCTCGCAGACCCCCCACCCCCTTCAGAGTCAGAGGTTACACACGACCTCCCTCTGCGGATTACTCTAGATGTACGAGGAGTGGTCAATAAGTTTTGCGAATCGGTAGGGCAAAACAGAGGAATGGGGATGGCTGTTTGTGGGGGTGTTAGGACAAGTTATGATAAGTCAGGACCTGCAGCCGGATGCTCCTGCCTCGTCTATTTAAGAAGCAGTAGCTGATTGCAGATCGTCAGTAACAAATTTTTCAACAATGGAGAAGGTTGAGCACCTCGTAGTGATCAAATTTTTGACCCATGAAGGCATGAATGCAAAAGAGATCCATGAACGCATGGTTGCAGTGTACACCGACACCGCCCCTTCCTATGCAAACATTGCTCGCTGGAATAGGGAGTTCCACCATGGTCGTGAGTCCCTTGAAGTTGACACCCGTCAGACGTGACCAACGAGGACAATGTGGCCCGTGTGGAGAGGATGATCCTCGAAAATCGACGGGTGAAGTTCGAATAAATCAAGCGAGAACTTGGAATATCACATGGAAGTGTTATCAACATCATCCACGACCATTTGGCCATGACCAAGATCTCTGCCCCTTGGGTCCCTAGAAACCTCCCGCCCAATAATCTACTTCAACGTCGTCAAAGTCCACAAGGCCAGAGTTGTACAAGCTGCCCTGCTCGAGTGCGGATTCGAGGAACTCAACCATCCACCTTACAGTCTAAATCTGGCCCCTAGCGACTACTTTTTATTCCGCCGGCTCAAGGCTGCACTGCGTGGACGCCGGTTTGAGGATGACGAAGATGTCCAGCTCACCGCCTAGGAGTGGATTGAACAGCAGTCTGGAGATTTCTGGTTGTCGGGAATTCGAAGCCTCAGGGACAAGTGACGCAAGTGCATTGAAGTCGAGGGTAGTTATATTGAAAAATAATAAACACTTTTCCTCATATCTCGTTTCCTTATATCCGAATTGCAAAACTTATTGACCGCCCGTCGTAGCTAGGTAATCAGTTTTTGCTACCCGGCTTAGCAGCCAAATAATCGGAGAGTCACTTCGAGGAAGAAGAAGTACGATATGAGTCACAGTTTGGCTTGCCTTCGTGATCCGGCATAGGATCATTATATCACCGGTCTAGGATTACCTTATCATTCGGTAACTTCGGACGGCTGGGCTAAGTGCGATCATCGTCCCCAGAAGAAGTTCTTCACCGTCATTCTTAAAATACTTACGAACTCAAAGGTATCGTTAAAGTGAAAAATCCCCTCCCCTATTTTCACCAGTTTATTCGTTAACTAGAATTCACATCCCGAGCCCATAACTTTGAGTATTAGAAGTTATTAATTTAGTGCTTAATTCAATAATATTATTCCATTTATTCTGTCGGGTGCCATTAAGACGCAAGCATCCTAGTGAGTAATTTTCAAGTCTAATCCATATGAAATTAAATAGACTTACCAATTCAGGGCAAAGATTAATCCTATTTTTACCTATATGTGCTATTTCATATTTCTAATTCATGTTTATTAAAGATTATTTTTGTATCTGTGTGTTTGACTATTTTGGACGATCCTTTGGCAATTAAAAGGCAATCCACTCGGCTAAATTCTTTATTTTACATAAGTCCACCCATGACTAGCTTTTACTGAGTGAATACGCACTCGGGGATCATTATCTTAATTTTGATCAAAAGGGAAGCACCGGGGTTATTCTTATTCACCGGAAGTGGCTACGGTAGGTGTATTGGAAACACTTTTTCCCCACTTTACCTTGGTACAGTAATAAACTATATGTCAAGGAAGTGGGACTGGGATTACCCACTCAATAAACCCTCGACAATGGTTATCGCATTGAAGGTTTCCCATCGTTCAAATCACTTACAAGTGCCATTGAATGGTTTAATAAGGCTTCTGCCATTAGAAGGCGCCACCCAGCGCCACATCGCATGGAAGATTTGAAATCTCCTGGGTGTATAACCGTAGGTCTCATGGTACTATAGGTCATTTCATGGCTCTAAATAGGTACAATTGAACTTTACTTATTTTGCAAAAAAAAAAAGGGATGCTAAGACCAGCCGTTTCGTTGCAAGTCAATACAAGGCCTAGGAAATGAAGTTTCCGCAGCAAAATAAAAGGAAAATGCCCCTAAAAAATTAATGCGCCCTCGTAGCAAGGGGAATCACTTCTAAAAATTAGGGCGCACATACCAGTCAGAAATAACTGCGATAACCCGGGGGAAAACGTTTAAATGGCAATAAAATTAGAAAAGAATGACGGAAAATAGCCGTCAATTTAGTTTTCTGCTATTTTCTCCTTTTTTAGCGGCTATTTCGAACCCAGGCGTGGCGGCAAGGGTCTAGAAACTATGATAAAAAAGCGCCTTCAATCTGAAAAAAAGGACGAACATAAAGGAGAAACAAAAGTGAGCCCCCCTCCCCCCAAAACAAACAAGTCTCTCAGAGCATAGCGCAAAAAAAAGCTATAGCCCATCTTTGGATGAGCCGGCTGCCATCTGGGCTAAGTTAAACCATGTATTCAAAACAAACTCCAATTCAGTGTACGTTCAGCGTTTCCCTTCGATAGTCGGCGTTTTGCCGGGTTCCGCAAAGAATTCTTCACTGATTAGAAACATGCCTTCAGTTTACCGATATGCTTCCAGCCTATCTCCCTTTGCGCGCCCAGGTCCTTCGCGCATACCCTCGACGTAAGTGGTAGGTGCAGTGTGTGTATCTCCCGTACCCGGGAGGTGGCTTTTACCTGGAACCGTCTCCCCATAGTAATCAACTTCCCTTCTTTTTTCGCCATGAGCCGACGATCAAGGGGTCCGTGTAGGGGTACGAGGTCACTCCGACCACAAATAACCGGCACATCCAACGCTACATGTGCGGATCGGGATGGTCAAGCGGATTCACACAACGATACACTTTGAACCGCACATCAGAGAGCGCATAACTACGTGCACTGTACCAAAAAGGGGAACATTGGAGACTGGGGGTGCGAAGCCCAGCGCCTTCACTTACAGCACCAAGTGGCCGCCATCACTGGCCGAATCCCTTGGGGTCGACTACCAGCTGTTTAAGAATCTTGGATGTTACATTTCACGAAAGTGATACTTGGACGAAAGGGTCTTGGAGATAAAGGCTATCCAAGTACGAATGGGGCATTACCATATGTTCCTGGGCGCGGGGCTACGAAGTATGGCAGGTCGAGACAGTTGAGCGGCTCCTGCAGCAGACACCCAGGAAGGTAAACTGGGTCAAAGAAAGGGGAACACTTCCTAGCCCATTTCCTGTCTGCCTGCTTCCGGTACAACCTACTAAGCAGGATCAAGACGTGGCGTTCCTGCTTAGCGACCGAGTGTATGGGATCGCCTTTGCCGTACCAAGGATCGACGCCCGTGCCTTCAACCTTGGAGAAATGCAAGAACGGGGCTCGACTGAGCGGGAAGTATTAAGGAACAACCAAGATCTTTAAGCTGGTTCCAATGCTGGTTTCCGCGAAATTCGACCCGAACTAAAATCGCCCATCTGATTACCGTTGGGACGTGCTAGACGTCACCAACCTGGCTGTGGAGACAGTTTGACGACCCCGAATACCACAGGCTCTCCTCATGTCGAAGCGTTCGCGAATAGAGCCAGAGCCTTCCCGACAAACAAACTAGTTAAATGCGCATATAACGTCCGGGCAGGGACAAATAGCAAATGGCTCTCTGTTTCCAAATGTTAGCTGCAGCAATGAAAATGCTACCTGCAGCTATTCTAACATATATACTCGTATAGGCTCAAATAGCGAACCTATACATAGAAAACTCAGCATAGATACGCTGCACTCCAACGCAGCAATTGATAGTTACTTTGCTTTCCTATGTAGCCTGCAGCACACTGAAGATCAAAAAGCAGATCACACCACAATAGATTTATCAGTAAGCGAAATTAAGTACGAATTCTTTGCAGTTTGTAGCCCTATGCATACGCGCGAACCGCGTCTACGTGTTGCAGAAGATATGTGTTCAAAACTTGCTAAAGGTTTTCAGGTGTTATTTTTTTTTTTTTAGGGGGGTGCACTAAATCCAAAGTTTATTCATTCGTAACCATCGTCAAAAAGCAAAGACATTAATGTAAGGATTCTACAAAAACCGACTACCTTAAACAAGCACGCCTAAGCCAGGCTGACGATGCGCAACCTATGCAAACTACGATGGGGATTGGAACTAGGCGCATAAAGGTAGAAGCAAACGGTCCATAACAGGTTGGAAATAAAAGCTAGAGCCGCACATCTAGGAACAGAAGTTACAAATAGTAAACGATAGAAAATGAGGAAAGAATTGAGAAAAAAATCATTAAAAAAACGATCACAGCAAAGAAATTCTTCGAAAAATGGAAACAAAATAATTAGCGTAGTTATTTATCGTAAGCCCAAAGAAAACTTAAATTGTGTATGGTAACTTACGTAACCATGAAAAAGATATAGGCAAATACGCCAAACAGTATAAGAAGGCTTGGCGCGTCTCCTGTTGTGGTCCAACCACCCACTCCCAATCATAACACACACCCATATAAAGCGAATTGTCTCAAAAGATACTGTACACCCCTCCCCCCCAAGAAAGGCACCCCGCATAAAGGAGAGTGCAAAAATCAAAGTCGCACAAAGAAAAAGTACAAAGAAACCCTATGTGAGGGAACCCCACATGGAATCTCTTGAGCAGAACGGAACTTCCATGCGCTGCAGAAGGCCCGGTTAGGCCTAAATTGGTAAGCCTACCCCCCCCTTTCTCCCCTTTCCACAAGCGGTAGCCTAGAACCGTGTCCACCACGATTCACTTTTACACGGGCAGAATAGCCTCTGTAAGAAGATTCGAGGCCATTCGAGAGTAGAGCTGTTTCTCGCTTACCGCCCCCAACCCCGGGGAGAGCCTCGGACATAAATAGCACTCGACTCCAATGAAGAGAGACAGAGTTGAGAAGTTTCGCCCAGACCCCAGAAGATTCCTCATAGTTCCAAGTCAGGTGCTAACAACAAATCAAAGTGACAGCTGAACTATTTTGTGTATTTGGAATTAGCCCTAGCCAGTGAGGTAATTCCACTTAACGGTCGCCACCGAGTGATTTTCCGGACTTCTCTCATCAACTCCTGTCGAAGCCCTCCTTCGTTTGCCCCTTATTTCGGGTGGCCAAAATACTCCCCCCCCTGAACCTGAAGTTCCCCATCCCCCCTGTTTTGGGAGAACCGTCATCACTTCAAGTTCCCGCTCAGAAGTTCCGAGCGACCTCACCTCACATGCAGAAGACATCCGTAAGCCAACTCCTCTTTCCCCTTAGGTAACCCAATTGAGTTAATTTCCCCCCTCTTTTCCATTTGAATAGTCTCCTCCAGTAATACCTTAAGTTCTAACTTCATAGTGTGATTTATAACAACAATTCCCCCCTTCGTTTACTGATGTGATTTTGTCCGTTAATTCTCTGAGGTAATTTTACCCATCAATTCTCTCATTATTTTTATGTAAATAAAATTATATTTTTGTCCATGTCTCTTTAAATAACCTTGAGTTTTGCCATTGCTCATTTGTTACCTGACCTCGTTGCACCCTCATTTCGCATTTCAGCCCGTCTAAACTAGCGGTGTTCCGTTCCTTCGTCGGTTCACCTGTAAGTTAGTTATCGGTCCCTTCCCCATAAATATAATATGGTATTGATGTAATATAATGTCATACCATGACATATATATATATATATATATATATATATATATATATATATATATATATATATATATATATTAATATACATATTATATAATTTGGGTGTCAAGTGTGTTGGGGTTTTTACGACCCCGTGTCATTTTTATTTCGCCATTAGAAGTTCCCTTGTTATTCACGTACATACCTTTTATTCTTTTTTTATTTGTATTGTACTGGCAGAACGCAAGTTCAAGTTAATTGAAGAGCAGTGGAACGTAATCTATTTATATTTTGTGTTGGACCTCAGTTAATTATTTTTTTTATGGTGTTTGAATTTTGGAGACTCTCCTGGTTATTAATCCAAAAGGGTTAAGGTCTTTGGTGTCCTAATTCCGGTAGAATCATTTGAACTTCTTTTTTTTTACCCGCTTAGAAACAGCAGAGGTAGGTAGCTGTATCTTAATTCCTTTTTGTGATCAAGGCCTTCACGAATATTCAAGTATTCGTTTCGCGTGGGTAGTGTCCTAGCTCGTTCGCGTATCAGTGTTCCCTCAGTTAACTTCGTAAAAATGTCATCCTTCGAAAAATTCAAGAGTCAGGGTGAAATGTTAGGTCTTTCGGGCAAAGACCTGCTAAGTTACGTACAGGAAGAAGAGAGGAACGAACGGGCAGAGCAAAGGTAAGAGGAACTAAGAAAAACGGAGTTGGAGAACAAACTGAAGATGGAGATGGAAATGGAGAAGAACAAAATGGAGGAGAACTGAAGATGGAGGAGAACAAACTGGAGACGGAAATGGAGATGGAGAAGAACAAAATGGAGAAGGACAAAATGGAGATGGAAAAACGTGAACAAATTAGGAAGCATGAGCTCGAAATTAGCCGAAATCAAATGGATTCTGGGTCCATCGGTTCCCGGGCTGAAATTCCCCAAACTCCTTCAGTCCACCTTCCCCCGGAAGCAACTTTGGACTATTCCACGTTAAAGTCCGAATTGTTAGCCGTTGTTCATATGAATAGCGAATTCTACCGCTTCCGATTTCGCCAGGAAAGGATCCGCCCTGGCCAAGCAGTTCGAAAACACGGGTACATCCTCCAAAGACACTTTCAGTGTTGGCTGGATGCGTGCAAGATTCACCAGGTCTACGAGTCCCTTCTGGACTTCTTCCTTAGGGATCAGCTTTTAGCTGCCGTGGCTCCCGAAATTCGCGCTTTCATTAAGAATAAATATTGCGCCACTTTCGAGGAGTGCTTGGAAGAGGCCGATGTCTACGCGGGTAGTCACGATTTATACCCTAAGGATATTAAAAAGGCTCTCAAATCGCCACCCCAAACTAAATTTTATGGCCCAAGATTTACTAAAGTTCCTAGTCCCTCGAAGCCAAGAAACTTCCATCCATCGGAACACTGAGACGTTAAGCCTCTAGCTCCTTCTTCCCCGGTTGTGCCGTACCAAAAGAACCCGATCGTCTGCCTCACCTGCGGAGTTCCCGGCCATTACTGCCCGAACTGTCCTCAAAACTCCCGTTCGCAAACTCTCAGTCCCACCAAGTGCACCAAATCTGGGCCGCCCCTGATCCTCCCCCGTCGCCTCAGGAGACTCCCGATCCTCCATCGCCCGCCAAAGACCCGGTCCATCAGGTAAACTTTCTCTTTAATGAGAACAACCCTGGTGGATTGAAGTTCGAGAATGGAACTGTGAACGGTCGCCGAGTATCCAACATCGTCCGTGACACCGGGTGCACCTGTATTATAGTGTCTGAGGAACTACTCCCCCCTGTTGGGCCAAACCACAAGAAATTTGCGGTGGTCCACGACTACCTTGGCCGGGCCAGTCGTTTCCCAGTAATTCGTTGTCACATCGAGTGTGACTATATGTCCGGTTGGGCCGAAGTGGTAGTGGCCCCAATCCAGTTCTGATCCGTTTTATTCGGTCCGAACCCCGTAATTCACGACCATCCCGTGGCCCAGCCCGTGATTACCCGTACACAAGCAGCCCTGGAATCCCGTGCACCTATTCCGCTGAAAACCCCTATCGACCTGGAGTTCCAAGCCCTCCGGAGCGATAAATTTTCCCGCGCCCAGAAGGAGTGCGCAACTCTTTCCACCTTTGGGAGAAAACTAAAGCCCTCGAGCGTGAGTCCAGCCGAGGTAACAAACGAGTGTCGTATCCCGTGAAGGACTTATTGAGAGGTTTGAGACCTAATTAGACCTTAAGTCACGAGAACCAAAATTCAAGCCTGGCGCAAAGGTGCGGGTGCTACTTCCCACGAGAAGCAACAAAATATTTAGCCAGTGAAAGGGACCCTACCCCATCCTCGAGGCTAGAGGACCCGTCGATTACCTCATCCATACTCCGGTGGGAGCGAAGGTTTTCCACGTGAATTGTATATATATACATATATATATATTATATCATCAATGTTCCTAATTATGATTTTTTTTTTGGTCCATTATATTGTTAAGTCTTTATTCCCATATTTATGCCTCCATTTAATTGTTTTTTTGGGGGGTTCCACTGAAATGTCGCTAATGTTCTCCTGTGATTTTTCTGTTGTTTAAAATTGTATTAGTTAAATTCTCTAGAATCGACCTGTTTAAGGCTTATGTTCGTAAATTCCCCGCAGAGCTCAGATTTACGGGGGTTTTGTGTGTGTACACGAGTCGTAGCAGGTCAGAATTTCCCTAGACCTTTGATAATTCTAGTTTGACGGGTTGGGATGATCCTTTCCTACGCAACTGCTCTGTAAAGCATCATCTTTCGGTTGGGAGATGTGTGAGGGAACCCCACGTGGAATCTCTTGAGCAGAACAGATCTTCCATGCGCTGCAGAAGGCCCGGTTAGGCCTAAATTGGTAAGCCGAACCCGAAGCTTCCACAAGCGGTAGCCTCGAACCATGTCCGCCACGATTCGCTTTTACACGCGCAGAATATTGCCTCTGCAAGAAGATTCGAGGCCATTCGAGAGTAGAGCTGTTTCTCGCTTACCACCCCCCTACCCCGCGGAGAGCCTCGAACATAAATAGCGCTCGACTCCCATGAAAAGAGACAGAGTTGAGAAGTTTCGCCTGGACCCCATAAGATTTACCATAGTTCCAAGTCAGGTGCTAACAACAAAGCAAAGTGACAGCTGAACTATTTTGTGTATTTGGAATTAGCCCTAGCCAGTGATGTAATTCCACTTAACGGTCGCCACCGAGTGATTTTCCGGACTTCTCTCATCAACTCCTGTCGAAGCCCTCCTTCGTTTGCCCCTTATTTCGGGTGGCCGAAATACTCTCCCCTGGACCGGAATTTCCTCCTTCCCCCCCGCTGTTTTGGGAAAACCGTCATCACTTAAAGTTCCCGCTCAGAAGTTCCGAGCGGCTCCACCTCCCGTGCGTAAGACATCCGTAAGCCAACCCCTCTCCCCCCTTAGTAACCCAATTGAGTTAATTTCCCTCCCCCCCGCGCGCATTTGAATAGTCTCCTCCTGTAATACCGTAAGTTCTAACTTCATAGTCGGATTTATAACTACAATTCCCCCCTTCGTTTACTGATGTGATTTTGTTCGTTAATTCTCTGAGGTAATTTTACCCATCAATTCTCTCATTATTTTTATGTGAATGAAATTATATTTTTGTCCATGCCTCTTTAAATAACCTTGAGCTTTGCCATTGCCCATTTGTTACCTGACCTCGTTGTACTCTCATCTAACATTTCAACCCGTCTAAACTAGCGGTGTTCCGTCGCTTCGTCGGTTCACCTGTAAGTTATCGGTCCCTTCCCCATAGATATAATATGGTATTGATGTAATATAATGTCATCCCACGACAACCTACAAATGACTAGGAGGGTAAGGCGTACTCCTAACTAGGAGAGGAGATTCTCAGAAGGAAGTTCGTACTTCCAATTCCCCCGAAGGACTAGCGAACATCATGCGGAGAAACTACAATCAATTAAAAATTTGGCACAAAAAGTGCTCGCATATGAGGTTGCGGAGGGTTAAAACGGTTCACAAAAACAGAAACGGTATCTATTCAAAGCTACAGTGTTCCAAAAGAAACTGTGCACCGCAAACGATGAACGGAATGTACCTCAGGAAAAAAAAAGACATCCAACCTGAAAAATGTTCGCGAGCAAAGGAATGTGAGGGGACCGTAGGAAGGCAATGCACGTTCTCAGATTGGGAAGCGCACACCCGAAAGGGAGTGCGCGTCTCCTAGCCGACGTAGGACTAACGAACACCCCGCAGAAAATGCAAAGAGACAAAGATATGGCACAACAAGCGCACACAAGCCGTTCCAAGGCTAAATAAATGAGCACCAGCTATAGAATAATCAATCCACCTCCCAGAGTGAGAAATAATGGCGAAAACCCCTTAGGAAACGGTTTGCTCCTGTCGCTCCCAAACGGGGTTTACAAGGGACAGGGACAATCAATAACAGGGAGGGGCAAAAGAAGATAAAAGTACTACACAACGAGATAGTAGCACCACCCAACACCATCTATGCCCACTTTTTACTCTCTTCCTATTTCCATACTCTTCCTTCTCTATCTCCACTCTCCATTTAAACTTCTTTCTCTGTTCCTTCATTTGGCACAGTCTCCGGGGTGATAGGTTAGAGCGAGGGGCGTCCGAGCTCAATACCTCGCCCTATCTTATCGGTACGCTTCGAAAGCCTATTCTTTTACTCTCTCCTAAATTTTTCTTCCATCTAAGGCGTTTTTCCTGGATGGATTTGCGATAGGCGATTGGGAGGCGCCAGGATTGGGCGGAGTTTGGAGCTCATCAAAGATAGTCGGATATTATCAAAATTTCGCTTTATTATATGACCACCATCAGATTTCCCAGAGGGGATGGGAAGGGGGGGTCAAATAATCAGAGTTTTATGTCAGCGTAACTATTTCTCCATTCTACGAGTAGAATGAAGAGAGAAGAATGGACCCAGCAAATACAGAAGAGGAGCAAACAACCGAGAACGAGAAAATTAGCAAAATAGAAGAACCAGCAGAAGCAGCGGAATCTCATAACCCTCCGGAACTAGCGGATGATAGACGGGATAGATGACGCCATCTACAAATGGAAATATTACTCAGAACATGACTTGGACACTCTCGAAGCGGCATTAGACGAACAAGATAAAAAAAATACCCCACATCTGAAGCAGCATTTTAAGTACAGAAAAAAATATAAAACTCCACCACTGAAACAGGAAACACGAAGTTAAATACAAATGAGAAACGACATAACAACAAAGATAAAAAGAAATAGTAACAAAACAAAATAAAAGATTCAATCTATTAAAGAAAAAACATACAGACGGAAAGCCCAATATTTAGACATTTTTATTGAGTTTTCTTTAAAATAGAATTTAACGCCCTCTGTCACCTGTCATTGGGTCTAAACCTACTTGGAAACGATATTGAGAGATTTCAAATTTTGAGAAAAGAAGACCCGAGAGAGTTCGCTAATTTTTCTCTTTTCACTTCTATTTGATGTGATTTTGTGCTGCTCCTCCACGTTTCAGTCTTAGCAGAGGCATTGCCACAGTTCCCTCTCCCCACTCCATTATTGTAATTTCTCTTTCCTACTAAATATTTTTTGTCTTTTTTCTCAATTACTCTTTTGTTTTCAATTCTAAATTTCATACTTAGACACTCCAAAATTTGCGAATAACTAAATATCTTTTCAACTCTTTTTCCCTTAAACCAATTTACTTTTTAAATTTTTTCAAAATTGATTCCTTTTCGAATGAACTGAAAAACCTTATGAGATAAACATTGATTATTAAAACGCTCACTTCTTGTATAGATAGGCAAAAAGGCCGTGTCATTTTACTCTTCCTTTTATTATTCAATATTTGAGGTACTTTACTTTTGATCTTTGTCTCCCAACTGTGATACCGAGTTTATATAAGTAATCGCGTGGTTGGGTTTGGTCGGTTGTCGAGAAGCTTTATTCCGGTCGACCGCATCATTTTCGCGAGCTCCTGATCTCCTGAAAAATTGTTCATCTCTCAATTCAATCTTTTGATCATTCTCCTGAATAGAGATGGAAGAATTAGATGCGATAGAAAGGATGTGGGAGCAGGATCAAGAATATGACAGAGTAATAGAGGAGTTTAAACGTCAGGTTTGGGAAAAAAGGGTTTCCTTTTATCGATTCTATCGAGCACCAACTCAGGTTTCGAGAAGGTCAACACTTAGCCTCATAATAGAAGAATGTGTTAAGGAGAAGAAAATGAAGAGAATTAGGAATAGAATTAGGAACATCTTCGAATCTTGGTTTAGTCGTTTACGGAAGAACGAGAGAAATGAATGGGGAAAAAGGATAAAAATATAAGAAAATAATAACATATACTCGTATGTGATAAACTCGTAGAATATAGTGAGTGAAAGTTGGCACGCATAAATAAATAAAGTAATAATGAGAGTATAATTTTGTTTCTTTAAACCTTTAAACTGAGATTATATTTATTTGTTTATTAATATCTATCTCCCTTTTTAAATCTTTGCAAAATAAATAATTTTAATTTCGGTAAATGAAATTAGGTCCTTAAAACATCCTCCATTTGTTTATAACAAAATAAAATATAAATCCATTTTCACTTTTCATTTTTCGACGGGTGAAAATGCCTTCAACCTTGTAGGATACCATCCCTTGTTACACTATCCATCCATTGGGTGATGGATGGTGTTACGATGCCCCAACTACGAATGAAACCACGGGGGGCGGCAGGTTCTACCGACCCAAGTGCCCCAAGAGAACCTGGTGCTCCTAACTCTCTAGGGTCGTCTTTTTCACCTCTTTTGAATCTCCAACTTTATTTGCCACGCCTGAAAAGACCCAAAAAGGAGGAAAGATGGCGTTACATGTTCTGAAATAAAATGGGCTTGCCATCCATTCTCATTTCGATATTTGCTATTAATTTTAAGGAGATTGTCTGAAATTAAAACCTAATGTGTTGAAATACTTCATAGGACGGCACCCGGCCCCCCCTAAAGGCAAAAGCAGATTCCCTCCTTTTATTCTCTTCTCAACTATTGTGTCGAATCAGAGGAGGCAGCTTAAAGGTCTCAAAATAGTCAACTATTATGAGAGTGAAGAGCCCGCAGGAGGCTAAAATGAATTATACCCACTACCCTCTTCCACCCCACGACCTCCTATACCCCCTGTACCCTCAATGTGCCGAGTGATAATAATAATACCTCATCACCCGCCCCACTCCTTAGTGGACTCGTCTGTTTCTCTTCTTCTTTTGCTCTTACAATCAAAAGAGCTTCTCCACACATTCGTCTTCCATCCAAATACATTCATCCTCCTACCACACAGATTCGTCTTCCATCCAAATACATTCGTCCTCCTACCACACACATTCGTCCTCCTACCACACACTTTCGTCTTCCATCCAAATACATTCGTCCCTCTACCACACACATTCGTCCTCCTCCCACACACATTTGTCTTCGATCCAAATACATTCGTCTTCCTACCACACACATTCCTCTTCCAATCACACACATTCCTCTTCCGACCACATAACGGAGGCCAGTGGTAGGATACATGGCGAAGTCCTTCCCTGCTGGCCGGGCCGAAAGGCTGCTGGCTAGGGGAGGTATTAGGACTGGGGGGTCGCGGGATGTGGCCCCCTGTTCATCTCTTCCAGAGCACACTAAAAAATTTACAGAAATTAGGCGGAAACCGGCCGGAGTAGAGTGGTCTCTCCCCGGTTTGCGAAAGGCAAACACAGTAGTGATTCACCAGGAATCTGGGAGGAGACCCTCCAACCAGATCCTGTGGAACAAATCTATCAGAAATACCATGCCTCGCTCACGCAGGTGTCGAAGCATGGCGTACGGGACATCGTCCGGATAATAAGCGGTGTCCGCGCACAATGAAAGAGCGGAACGCAACTCACTCAGAGTACACCTGTCGTTGAAGGGTTCTCCGCCTCTGGAGGTAAAGTCCAGCCGGCGGCTTTCACGACATCACGACGTGCATCGAATGCTGGCGGAGCAGCATCCCGGCTAGAGAATGCGGAGAAAGCGGTCGCGAAGGATTCCGCCACGGATGTGGGGTCCGAGATTGCGGTCTCATTCTCACGGAGAATGGGAGGGGAGTCCTGCGAGAACTTGCCCTTTTGACTCGCTTCCACACCTCTGCTAGAGGAATCTTACCGTTAAGTGAGGACATGTATGTCCACCAAGAAGAGCGACGGGCGTGCTTCGAAATGTACTGGAACCTAGCCCTAGCCCGACGAAATTCACAGACAGTGAAATCGTTCGGGCGGCGCTTATAGCGCATGTAGGCATAACGCTTCTGCTTGAGGGCCGTCTCACACTCAGCTGACATCACGAGAGTAAAGTCGTGCAAAACGGCCAGACCTTTTAGGAATAGTAGCTAGGCCCGTAGCGATGAAGTTGCCGGAGAAAAACTCTACGGCCTCATCTACCGACCTAAACTTCTCGACTGAGAGAGAGCATTCAATCATTTCCTGAAATGCACACCACCGCGCCCGCGCCAAGCACCACCGGGGCAGGCTCTCGGGCGGCAGTGGCCCTGAAAATGATATTTGAATGGGAAAGTGATCACTGCCATAGAAGTCATAGACCACTCCCCAATCAAAATCAAGCTGTGCATCCAGAGAGCACAAAGATAGATCGAGATAGGAAAATGAAGCGGTTCTCGGGCAGTGATGCGTAAACTCATCCACATTTAGGACACCTATCTCAAGCTCGTCGATCAGGTCGGCAAAGACTTGACCCCCTGGATTAATACGAGTAGTCTCCCCAAAGGTGCTGTCTACCGTTTACATCTCCGAGCAAGAGAAAGGTTCTCGGCAACCGTGCCCCGAAGAGGCGAAACTCCCTCGCGTCGAAGTCGGCTGACGGTAGAATGTACGCGGAAATAAAAGTATACCTCCTATCAAGGTGCAGCTGCACAGCTACTGCCTTCAAGGAGGTATCTAAAGCCAAGAGAAGAAAGGAGAAATCATGCAGGGTGTAAATCGCACCTTCTCCCGCCCGGCCCTATCAGTTGCTGGTGGGGTCGCAATACCCATATACCCTGGGAGGGTGGGCACGGGGCATGCACCCAACATGGCTCCCATGCAAAAATATAGATGATGGGGAACGGGAGGAGACGAGCTTCCGTAGCTCCTCCCAATTGGCCGGGAGTCCACGGCAATTGCATCGAAGGAATATGCCCTCCAGGCCTAGCTTGGAGGAGACGTGGGGGCAATCTTGGAAGAGAAGCCCCTCACGAGGGAGGCCGGACTCTTCACGGAGACAGAACTCCGGTCGCTATTGGCCAAACAATGCGGTGCCGCCTTCGAGGACTTATTGGGGGAAGTGGGCTCGCCATTCGCGTGTTTTCCTCCCTCCTCCTCGAAACCTTAGGCGGGCGGGGCGGCATCAGGAGGATGGGGCGCATTTCGAGAATGCACCGTCTCCGAGCCACCCAGCACACCACTGGGCGTGGGTGAAGGAGCCCAAGCTCCTTTGTTGCTGTCCTGATTTCGAGGGACAGCTTTAGGAACCCCGGAAGGTGTCTGTGACCAACTTCAGGGGTGTTATCCACGTGAGTCTAACGACTTGGTGGAGGCACGTGGCTGTTTCGCATTACGGGAAACGGTCACGCTGTGTGAAGGGAGGGGGAAGCCTGGTTTTAGCCGGGGCTGGATGTGGATCCTTTGTGCCGCCAGCTTCACCAGTGGACCGCCTGGGGTGGCAGACCCGCAGAAGGGTTTCGAATGGGCGCAGAAACGAACGTACTCGTAGTCCTGGATGGTGCCAGAGCAGAGGGTCTTTTTCAACATTAAGGCATAGGACGTCCAGGGTAGCGCCAGGAGAATCAGGACCAATTCCTTAGCCTCACGAAATGATAGACTATCCTGAGGCTGAACGGCCAGGATCTCCTTTTCAATGAGATATGCACCACATTTCTTCGAAGAAGCAAGTTGCGTTCTCCGCAAATGAAACACTTGGCCACACACGATTTGGATTTATCGTCTGTGGCCTTGGAGCAACTTACACAGGTTTCGGGTATTCCCGACTATGCACGTCGACAGGAGCGATTAGTATGGCCGTAACGGTGGAAGTAATAGCACCTCTGCGGCAGTAGCATGAATGCCTTCACGCGTGACGATACCAACCGGCACGCACCGACTCAGAGAGGTTATCACAGTCAAACGTGACGAAGAGTGTAGGGGTGGGTCTCAAGGCCCCTCCCTGTTTTCTCATCACGCATTCGACTTTGACCGCTCCATGGTCAGCCAGCTCTCAGGTGATGTCCCCATATTGAGTATTCCACGAGTTCCCTAGCATAAACTATTTCTTTCACTAAGTTCGTAGTAGTTTGCAGCGTCACACTCACAGGCATGCTATCAAGTGTCCGAAGGGACTAATCATGGCCGCCTCGTAGGGATTAGACGCATTTGCCAAAAGGCTCCCGTACGAGAAACGGTTCACCTTCGGCTCTCAACCAATCACACTAGCTATAGCTCTCCTCTGTTGGATCATGTTGCACTTAGCTAACATGGTACCATGAGTGGAGCGAATAACCAGGAAGCATTTGAAGCCAAAGGCTCGAAAACCCCGGGTAGTCTCTGAATGAGGGGCTCCGATGCAATCGAGGCTCCGCTCTGCGCACTAGCACTTTTTTCTCTTCCTCAGGGGCTCCGCACCCGGGAAGACAGAGGGGCCAGTGTGCCGATCTTGGCTTGGTCGCTTACTAAAGTGGCAGCAGATCCATCCCTTCCCGCATCTCCCGCAGATGGAGAGGAGCCCTGAGTCTTTTTCCGTTTTTTTTTCCTTTTTGGCAGCGAAGGGCGGGAAATGACCCTTCCTCTCCTCTGCACCAGCGGGAGCCACCATGCTGGATGGACAGGCCTCAGCAAGGTCATTCTCCGAGATGGAGAAGGTCCTGGCAGTCGCAAAGCTGAGTGTATAACATAACATAACATAATTTCACGGATGACAAAAGCCACAGGGGCCTATCAAAGATTATCCGCATACATCAAAACCCACCCACAAAAAGCACCATCACCAGGGGAAGACAAAATCAAAGTCTTCCACAATATAATATATCACGGGACAAAAGCCACAAGGGTTCACCATAGGTCATCCGAGTCAAACAGCCTTTTTTTTAAGGCACCCAAACTCCCAGGAAAACTACTTCCAGAGGATTGCGTCCACAAACAAGGGTATCACCAATCAAGGCTTGTCAAGAACTAAATCATGCAGCTATAGATATATACAAGAAATATTAATATATATAAAACTTAGGAACCATCACAACCTTCCCTCCCCATAAACTCATCCAACCTACTCTTAAATACATTTAAATTTGGACTACCTACTACCCTCGGCGGCAATTTGTTCCAGAAGTCTACCACTCTATTGGTGAAAAAATATTTTCTTAAATCCAACCTGCACCCTTGCTTTTTAATTTTCAAGTGGTGACTTCTAGTCCGATTTCCATCATCTAACTCAAAAAACTTTCTCTAACATCCAATTTATCTATCCCAGAAAAATTTTTTAAACAGCTCAATCATATCCCCTCTCACACTATTTAATACCCTCAGTCTTTCTATATATTCAAGGTGCCTCAGGAAGGGAATAATCTTTGTTGCCCTCCGTTGCACTGACTCGAGTAGGTTAATATCGTGTCTAAAATGTGGGGACCATGCCTGTATACAGTACTCTAGATGTGGCCTAACATAAGAGTTATAGGGTTTAAGAATAACCTCCTTACTTTTGTAACTGACATTTCTCTAAATGAAACCCAGCACTCTATTTGCCCTATTTCTTGCTTCAATACACTGCTTAGAAAACCTTAATGACTTATCTATTACTACTCCTAGATCTTTCTTATCCTCTACTGAGCTCAGCCAATGCCCATCCATTTCATAGTTAAATTCTCTATTATCTTTTCCCATGTCAATAACTTTGCACTTATCAAGGTTGAAAGTCATTTGACACTTATGTGCCCAGGATAACAATTTATTTAAATCCCCCTACACTTTAAAATTATCATCAATATCTTTAACTACAGCTGCTAATTTGGTATCATCCGCAAAAATTGACACTTTATTATTAACTGCCTCCCCAAGATCGTTTATATAGATGACAAATAATAATGGACCGAGAACTGATCCCTGAGGAACCAAACTTATAACATCCCTCCCCTCTGACTTTACACCATTTAGCACTACCCTTTGCTTCTTGTCTTTCAGCCACTCAGCTATCCAATTTGAAACACCCCCACATATCCCAATCATTTTTAATTTATGAACTAGTCTCCTATGTGGTACCTTATCAAATGCTTTACAAAAATCTAAGTAAATTATATCTACATTCTCTCCCTGATCTACTTAATCTGTTACAAACTCCAGAAAGTCTAGTAAGTTAGTCAAACATGATCTACCTGATCTAAACCCATGCTGAGCATCGCTGATTAACCCCTCCCTCTCTAGAAGTTGGCAAATCCCTTTTTAACTATTTTCTCAAGAATTTCACAGACTACAGGAGTTAGGCTAATCGGTCTAAAGTTATTTGGATCCTCTTTACTACCCTTTTGAAAATGGAGACTACATTCGCTCTCTTCCAATCATCGGGTATTTCTCCATATTCCAGTGACCTAGTATACAACTTCTCCAGAGCTATTGAGATACTTTCTACCCCTTCTTTAAGTATCCTAGAATTAATATTATCAGGGTCGGAAGCCTTCGTAGTATCTAACTCACCTATTAGTTCTTTTATCGTCCTCCAATCCACACTAATGTGTATTGAAGCAAGAAATAGGGCAAATAGAGTGCTGGGTTTTATTAAGAGAAATGTCAGTTACAAAAGTAAGGAGGTTATTCTTAAACTCTATAACTCTTATGTTAGGCCACATCTAGAGTACTGTATACAGGCATGGTCCCCACATTTTAGACACGATATTAACCTTCTTGAGTCAGTGCAACGGAGGGCAACAAAGATTATTCCTTCCCTGAGGCACCTTGAATATGAAGATAGACTGAGGGTATTAAATATGTTCTCGTTCGAAAGGAGGTGTGTGAGAGGGGATATGATTGAGCTGTTTAAAATTTTTTCCGGGATAGATAAATTGGATGTTAGCAAGTTTTTTGAGTTAGATGATGGAAATCGGACTAGAGGTCACCACTTGAAAATTAAAAAGCAAGGGTGTAGGTTGGATTTAAGAAAATATTTTTTCACCAATAGAGTAGTAGACTTTTGGAACAAATTGCCACAGAGGGTAGTAGGTAGTCCAAATCTAAATGTATTTAAGAGTAGGTTGGATGAGTTTATGGGAAGGGAAGGTTGTAATGGTTCCTAAGTTTTGTATATATTAATATTGTTTGTATATATCTATAGCTGCATGATTTAGTTCTTGACAAGCCTTGATTGGTGATACCCTTGTTTCTGGATGCAATCCTCTGGATGTAGTTAGGTCTGTGGGGGTTAGGAATAGGAGTCTGACTGAAGTGCTTGTGATGGGTGATTCGCGAGTTAGATATTTAGATAGGAAGTTGAATGCAAGTAGATTGAATGGTTTGAGGGTGTGTTTGCCGGGTGCTGGAGTGAGAGATCTGTCTGATAGGTATGAGGAACTGGTGTCTGGCTGTGCAAGGGATGCGGTTGTGATTACACATGTAGGAGTGAATGATGTGAAGAAAGTGGGTGCATGTGAGTTACATGAGAGGTACAAGAGGTTGATTGAAAAGGTGAAAGAAAGTAGAATGAAAGGTGTTGTGACAGGTGTGCTTCCAAGAATGGATGTTGGGGTAGAATGGATGTCTCGTGCAATTGGGCTGAATGATTATGTGAGGAGGATGTGTGAGATGGAAGGTGTCATGTTTGTGGATGTGTGGGATAGGTTTGTTGGAATGAAAGAAATGTATGCGATGGATGGACTGCATTTGAGTAGGAGGGGGGTAGATGTGTTGTGGGAGGAGTATGATCGTGTTATTAGGTCTTTGCGGGCGGGAAACTAGATACTAATAGTGGTCAGGGAATTATGAGAGGACATTATAGTACTGAAAGTAGAATGGACTTGGCAGATAACAGAAATAGGTTCCAAGGCGATAGAGGTGAGGTCATTCAAGTTTCAAGAGGTGCTTCAGGGATAGGGGGGTTAAATTGTTTCTATACAAATGCTCGTAGTCTTAGAAACAAGAAGGATGAGCTATTTAGTTATATTAGCAATGAGGATATAGATATATTATGCGTTACTGAATCATGGGTTAATGAAATAGAATTTAGTGACACTATAAGTGAATTTGATTTACAGGGCTATAATATGTACATTAGTCAAAGGACAGGTAGGATTGGTGGAGGAATAATTATCTATATAAAAAACAACATTGTCTCAAGTTTAAATACTTCAATAAAGCAGGATGGAGTTGAGTCACTTTGGATAGATATTAGGTTCAGTAAAAATAGAATGGTGCATTTGGGAGCTTTTTACAGGCCACCTGGGCAGACTGATGATATAGATGAACTAATGATAAGGGAAATAAGTAAGGGATGTGAAACAGATGCAGTTATTATTGGGGACTTCAACTTAAACTCTGTGGACTGGGAAAATATGATAAGTAGGGATAGAACAAGTGGCAGGTTCATAGAATGCTTTGAGGATAATTTTTTGAATCAATTTGTTAATGAGCCAACGAGGGGGGACAATATATTAGATTTAGTACTTTCTAACACTGATCATTTAGTTCAAGAATTGACTGTTGGGGAAGCATTGGGAAATAGTGACCATCAGATAGTTCGTTTTAACTTGGGAATTGAGAAGGGTAAAATAACTGAGAATGCTGAAAAAGTTCCAAATTTTCATAAGGGAGATTATGTAAAACTTCGAAGCTTGCTAAATTTGGTAGACTGGGATATAGAATTCAGAGGTAAAAATGCTTATGGGATGTGGGATACTTTCAAGCATATAATAAATGTAGTCCAAGAACAATGTATCCCAATGAAGGCCATTAGGAACAAAAGTAGGAAACCATTATGGTGGAATCAGGAGATAGCTGGAAAAATTTCAGAGAAGAAAAGGGCATATAAAAAATTACAGTTAGAAAATAATATTCAAAATTTAAGTGATTATAGAATGGCTAGGAATGAGTTAAATAAGATTATAAAGAAGAACAAAAGGGTGTCAGAAATTAAATTAGCTCAGGATAGCAACAAAGATCCTAGAAAGTTCTTTAGTTACTATAAAACTAATAACAAGTCTGGCAGAGTTAAAATAGGACCTATCAAATATGAAGGGTTTGTGAGAGAAACTGATGAGGAAATAGTTGAGGTACTAAATGGTCATTTTGCATCAGTATTTACAAAAGAGAAACTAAATAGTCCTATGTATAGTACTCATAGGTCAGGAAAAGAGGTGTTTACTAACATTTGTGTGGATCGGAGGATGATAAAAGGACTAATAGGTGATTTAGATACTACCAAGGCCTCCGGCCCTGATAATATTCATTCTAGGATACTTAAAGAAGGGGTAGAAAGTATCTCAATAGCTCTGGACAAGTTATATACTAGGTCATTGGAATATGGAGAAATACCCGATGATTGGAAGAGAGCGAATGTAGTCCCCATTTTCAAGAAGGGTAGTAAAGAGGATCCAAATAATTTTAGACCGGTTAGCCTAACTCCTGTAGTCTGTAAAATTCTTGAGAAAATAGTTAAAAAAGGGATTTGCCAACATCTAGAGAGGGAGGGGTTAATCAGCGATGCTCAGCATGGGTTTAGATCAGGTAGATCATGTTTGACTAACTTACTAGACTTTCTGGAGTTTGTAACAGATCAAGTAGATAAGGGAGAGAATGTAGATATAATTTACTTAGATTTTAGTAAAGCATTTGATAAGGTACCACACAGGAGACTAGTTCATAAATTAAAAATGATTGGGATATGTGGGGGTGTTTCAAATTGGATAGCTGAGTGGCTGAAAGACAGGAAGCAAAGGGTAGTGCTAAATGGTGTAAAGTCAGAGTGGAGGGATGTTATCAGTGGGGTTCCTCAGGGATCAGTTCTCGGTCCATTATTATTTGTCATCTATATAAACGATCTTGGGGAGGCAGTTAATAATAAAGTGTCAATTTTTGCGGATGATACCAAATTAGCAGCTGTAGTTAAAGATATTGATGATAATTTTAAAGTGCAGGGGGACTTAAATAAATTGTTATCCTGGGCACATAAGTGGCAAATGACTTTCAACCTTGATAAGTGCAAAGTTATTAACATGGGAAAAGATAATAGAGAATTTAACTATGAAATGGATGGGCATTGGCTGAGCTCAGTAGAGGATGAGAAAGATCTAGGAGTAGTAATAGATAAGTCATTAAGGTTTTCTAAGCAGTGTATTGAAGCAAGAAATAGGGCAAATAGAGTGCTGGGTTTTATTAAGAGAAATGTCAGTTACAAAAGTAAGGAGGTTATTCTTAAACTCTATAACTCTTATGTTAGGCCACATCTAGAGTACTGTATACAGGCATGGTCCCCACATTTTAGACACGATATTAACCTTCTTGAGTCAGTGCAACGGAGGGCAACAAAGATTATTCCTTCCCTGAGGCACCTTGAATATGAAGATAGACTGAGGGTATTAAATATGTTCTCGTTCGAAAGGAGGTGTGTGAGAGGGGATATGATTGAGCTCTTTAAAATTTTTTCCGGGATAGATAAATTGGATGTTAGCAAGTTTTTTGAGTTAGATGATGGAAATCGGACTAGAGGTCACCACTTGAAAATTAAAAAGCAAGGGTGTAGGTTGGATTTAAGAAAATATTTTTTCACCAATAGAGTGGTAGACTTCTGGAACAAATTGCCGCAGAGGGTAGTAGGTAGTCCAAATCTAAATGTATTTAAGAGTAGGTTGGATGAGTTTATGGGAAGGGAAGGTTGTGATGGTTCCTAAGTTTTGTATATATTAATATTGTTTGTATATATCTATAGCTGCATGATTTAGTTCTTGACAAGCCTTGATTGGTGATACCCTTGTTTCTGGATGCAATCCTCTGGATGTAGTTTTCCTGGGAGTTTGGGTGCCTTGAAAAAGAGGCCGCTTGACTCGGATGACCTATGATGAGCCCTTGTGGCTTTTGTCATCCGTTATATTATATTGTGGGGGACTTTGATTTTGTCTTCCCCTGGTGATGGTGCTTTTTGTGGGTGGGTTTTGACGGAGGCGGATGACCTTTGATAGGCCCTTGTGGCTTTTGTCATCCGTGTAATTATGTTATGTTATGTTTAGTTTTCCTGGGAGGTTTGGGTGCCTTGAAAAAGAGGCCGCTTGACTCGGATGACCTATGATGAGCCCTTGTGGCTTTTGTCATCCGTTATATTATATTGTGGGGGACTTTGATTTTGTCTTCCCCTGGTGATGGTGCTTTTTGTGGGTGGGTTTTGACGGAGTCGGATGACCTTTGATAGGCCCTTGTGGCTTTTGTCATCCGTGTAATTATGTTATGTTATGTTATGTTATGTTATGTTATGTAAACACCTCTTTCCCTGCCCCATGAGTACTATACATAAGACTATTTAGTTTCTCCTTTGTAAATACTGATGCAAAATGACCATTTAGTACCTCAACTATTTCCTCAGCAGTTTCTCTCACAACTCCTTCATATTTGATAGGTCCTATTTTAACTCTGCCAGACTTATTTTTAATTTTATAGTAACTAAAGAACTTTCTAGGATCTTTGTTGCTATCTTGAGCTAATTTAATTTCTGACACCCTTTTGTTCTTCTTTATAATCTTATTTAACTCATTACTAGCCATTCTATAATCACTTAAATATTGAATATTATTTTCTACCTATAATTTTTATATGCCCTTTTCTTCTCTGAAATTTTTCTAGCTATCTCCTGATTCCACTATAATGGTTTCCTACTTTTGTTCCTAACATAACATAACATAACATAATTACACGGATGACAAAAGCCACAAGGGCCTATCAAAGGTCATCCGCCTCCGTCAAAACCCACCCACAAAAAGCACCATCACCAGGGGAAGACAAAATCAAAGTCCCCCACAATATAATATAACGGATGACAAAAGCCACAAGGGCTCATCATAGGTCATCCGAGTCAAGCGGCCTCTTTTTCAAGGCACCCAAACTCCCAGGAAAACTACATCCAGAGGATTGCATCCAGAAACAAGGGTATCACCAATCAAGGCTTGTCAAGAACTAAATCATGCAGCTATAGATATATACAAACAATATTAATATATACAAAACTTAGGAACCATCACAACCTTCCCTTCCCATAAACTCATCCAACCTACTCTTAAATACATTTAGATTTGGACTACCTACTACCCTCTGCGGCAATTTGTTCCAGAAGTCTACCACTCTATTGGTGAAAAAATATTTTCTTAAATCCAACCTACACCCTTGCTTTTTAATTTTCAAGTGGTGACCTCTAGTCCGATTTCCATCATCTAACTCAAAAAACTTGCTAACATCCAATTTATCTATCCCGGAAAAAATTTTAAAGAGCTCAATCATATCCCCTCTCACACACCTCCTTTCGAACGAGAACATATTTAATACCCTCAGTCTATCTTCATATTCAAGGTGCCTCAGGGAAGGAATAATCTTTGTTGCCCTCCGTTGCACTGACTCAAGAAGGTTAATATCGTGTCTAAAATGTGGGGACCATGCCTGTATACAGTACTCTAGATGCGGCCTAACATAAGAGTTATAGAGTTTAAGAATAACCTCCTTACTTTTGTAACTGACATTTCTCTTAATAAAACCCAGCACTCTATTTGCCCTATTTCTTGCTTCAATACACTGCTTAGAAAACCTTAATGACTTATCTATTACTACTCCTAGATCTTTCTCATCCTCTACTGAGCTCAGCCAATGCCCATCCATTTCATAGTTAAATTCTCTATTATCTTTTCCCATGTTAATAACTTTGCACTTATCAAGGTTGAAAGTCATTTGCCACTTATGTGCCCAGGATAACAATTTATTTAAGTCCCCCTGCACTTTAAAATTATCATCAATATCTTTAACTACAGCTGCTAATTTGGTATCATCCGCAAAAATTGACACTTTATTATTAACTGCCTCCCCAAGATCGTTTATATAGATGACAAATAATAATGGACCGAGAACTGATCCCTGAGGAACCCCACTGATAACATCCCTCCACTCTGACTTTACACCATTTAGCACTACCCTTTGCTTCCTGTCTTTCAGCCACTCAGCTATCCAATTTGAAACACCCCCACATATCCCAATCATTTTTAATTTATGAACTAGTCTCCTGTGTGGTACCTTATCAAATGCTTTACTAAAATCTAATGGCCTTCATTGCGATACATTGTTCTTGGACTACATTTATTATATGCTTGAAAGTATCCCACATCCCATAAGCATTTTTACCTCTGAATTCTACATCCCAGTCTACAAAATTTAGCAAGCTTCGAAGTTTTTCATAATCTCCCTTATGAAAATTTGGAACTTTTACAGCATTCTCGGTTATTTTACCCTTCTCAATTCCCAAGTTAAAACAAACTATTTGATGGTTACTATTTCCCAATGCTTCCCCAACAGTCAATTCTTGAACTAAATGATCAGTGTTAGAAAGTACTAAATCTAATATATTGTCCCCCCTCGTTGGCTAATTAACAAATTTATTCAAAAATTTATCCTCAAAGCATTCTATGAACCTGCCACTTGTTCTATCCCTACCTTCTTTATCTCCTCTATCTTCTTCCTCTTCTCTGCCTTCATCCTTAGATCTGTGGTGAACTCCTCATTCTCAGTCAGAATGCAGCCCCGTATTCCTACGTCCCTTTCCATAAGGACGAGGAGCAGCCTTGGGGAATGGCCTGACACTCCCTGGGGTGATCTCTGGGGAAGCAAGGTTTGAGCTGCTAGGGCCTGTGGAGGCCGGGCTTCTTCCCTTTATTTAAGTAGGTTCTGTTTTTTGTTTCTCTTTGTAGGTTGCACGCTCCTGCACCGGGGTGAGGGGGACCTCTCCCTGATGCCGGAGATTGCTTCCTAATTGTTAAGTTTTTCCAATATTTATCATTGTTATTTTTTCATAATTTTATTTTAGAGTAGCCTAGTTCTAGCCTGTCATATTTCTGGCGACTTATGCCCGAGTGGGCAGTCGCCAGATGGGCTCTAAATGAAAAAAATAAAAAATATAACAATAATAAATAGGGCATTTCATTACATTTACTTAAGACAAAGTAATATTTTGGTTACTATATAAAGATATATGACACTAAGTCCTTTCCAGGGTAACACTTCAGATTCAGGGCGCACGGTAGATGTCGCTGTTAGTCGGCTACAATTTTGGGCTACAGCATATCTCTTATGACGTCAGACGGTAGCTTCAGATGTGAACAATATCAGGGTAATATTTTTTTATATGAGTATATACTGGGGGGCTGCGCCCCCCAGCCTCCCCCCAATTGATTGAAACTCAGGATCATCGCAGAGTGGTCTCCCTGCAGTGATATCTCCCCCACAAGCAGTCCCCTTGAATTTACTGGGGGTTTTTTTCTCCCCAGCAGCTTTTTACTGGCAGAAAAACCTAACCTAATAACAATCAATTCTTACTTTTATAGGTTTCTTGATTAGTTTATGCGCCTCTAGATAATCTAAAAGTTTTTCACGATCATACAAAGTAAAGCCGAATTCGAATAACAAAGAAGCACATGGAGAGTACGAAAACACAATAACGAAAGAAAAACATTTGCAAAACGGGTTCTATTTATAAGCTACGATGTTGCCAGGAAGAAGCTGTTATCGTTCGCAATAAACAAAAAATGCGAAAACAAAACAAAAAACAATAAAAGACATCAAGAAACCTTACCTAACTTAGAAAAAAACTATAAACGAGCAGAGCGTAGATATTTAGTAAATAATAGACTAAAAGTTACAAATCCCCAAAACAACAAAAAAATATAACGCTACCGTCTAACGTCATAAGAGATATGCTGTAGCCCAAAATTGTGGCCGACTAACAGCGCCAACTACCGTGCGCCTCAAATCTGAAGTATCACCCTTTCCAGAATATGGCGCCTGGAATGAAGAAAACATAGTGATTTATTTTATACATACCCCCCCCCCCAAAAAAAAAAAAAAACACAACCCCCAACCCATTCACACACACACACATTCTTCCAGAAGGAGGGAGAGGGTATTGGGAAAAGTGGTGGGAGAATGGCACTTCATACACACTCACATTAACTCCACCACACCCCTCCTTTCTCAAGCCATTCGACCACAGTCACTCACAATACTCTCTCAATCCTTACTCACAGTACCTTTTATACTTAATTGCACCCTTCTACACCCATTCACACTCGTCTACTGGTCCCTCTCTATGTGTAGCAATCAGTCGGGGTTGTTCATCAGTTGGATGAGTTTATGGGAAGGGAAGGTTGTGATGGTTCCTAAGTTTTGTATATATTAATATTGTTTGTATATATCTATAGCTGCATGATTTAGTTCTTGACAAGCCTTGATTGGTGATACCCTTGTTTCTGATGCAATCCTCTGGATGTAGTTTTCCTGTGAGGCAGTTAATAATAGAGTGTCAATTTTTGCGGATGATACCAAATTAGCAGCTGTAGTTAAAGATATTGATGATAATTTTAAAGTGCAGGGGAATTTAAATAAATTGTTATCCTGGGCACATAAGTGTCAAATGACTTTCAACCTTGATAAGTGCAAAGTTATTAACATGGGAAAAGATAATAGAGAATTTAACTATGAAATGGATGGGCATTGGCTGAGCTCAGTAGAGGATGAGAAAGATCTAGGAGTAGTAATAGATAAGTCATTAAGGTTTTCTAAGCAGTGTATTGAAGCAAGAAATAGGGCAAATAGAGTGCTGGGTTTTATTAAGAGAAATGTCAGTTATAAAAGTAAGGAGGTTATTCTTAAACTCTATAACTCTTATGTTAGGCCACATCTAGAGTACTGTATACAGGCATGGTCCCCACATTTTAGACACGATATTAACCTTCTTGAGTCAGTGCAACGGAGGGCAACAAAGATTATTACTTCCTTGAGGCACCTTAAATATATAGATAGACTGAGGGTATTAAATATGTTCTTGTTCGAAAGGAGGTGTGTGAGAGGGGATATGATTGAGCTCTTTAAATTTTTTTCCGGGATAGATAAATTGGATGTTAGCAAGTTTTTTGAGTTAGATGATGGAAATCGGACTAGAGGTCACCACTTGAAAATTAAAAAGCAAGGGTGTAGGTTGGATTTAAGAAAATATTTTTTCACCAATAGAGTGGTAGACTTCTGGAACAAATTGCCGCAGAGGGTAGTAGGTAGTCCAAATCTAAATGTATTTAAGAGTAGGTTGGATGAGTTTATGGGAAGGGAAGGTTTTGATGGTTCCTAAGTTTTGTATATATTAATATTGTTTGTATATATCTATAGCTGCATGATTTACTTCTTGACATGATTTGTAAACCAATTCCTCCCAATCTCCTTCCTAAACATATACTTATCAAGCTTAAACCCATTGCTACGTGTCCTGTCATGTTCACTAAGTATAAGAACCTTACCCAGATCCCCTTTATTATATCCTTTTACCCATTTGAAGACTTCAATCAATTCCCCTCTGACTCTTCTCCTTTCCAATGTATGTAGATTTAGTTTTCTGAGCCTTTAACCATAAGGTAAGTTCCTTAGCCCACCAATCATCTTTGTCATCCTTCTCTGCACAGACTCAAGCAAATCAATATCCTTCCTATAATATGGTGACTAAAATTGTACTGCATAGTCTAGATGAGGCCTAACTAGCGCCAGATACAGTTTTAGAATGACTTCAGCACTCTTATTGCTTACACTCCTCCTAATGAATCCCAATATCCTATTAGCTTTATTCTTGGCATTTAGGCATTGCTTTTTAGGACGAAGGTCTGAACTTACCAAAATACCCAAGTCCCTCTCACAATCGGTCCTCCCTAAATTTCTCCCATTTAATTTATAACTATTCAGTGGATTATTTCTACCTATACTAAGTACACTACATTTGTCTATGTTAAACTTCATTTGCCATTTCTCAGCCCAATTGGACAGAATGGTCAATTCCTCCTGCATTACACTAGCATCAGAATCAGCCCTAATGGCCCTACCTAGCTTAGTATCATCAGCAAATTTACTCAGGTCACTACTTATACCTATGTCAAGATCATTAATATAAATTAAGAATATCAAGGGACCCAAAACAGATCCTTGGGGAACTCCACTGCTAACACACCCCCACTCAGATTTAACTCCATCTATACTAACTCTTTGCTGTCTGTCACCAAGCCATGACTGAATCCACCTAAATATACTGCCATCGATCCTGTGTGCTTTAACTTTGCTTAGAAGCCGTAAGTGTGGCACTAGATCAAAAGCCTTACTAAAGTCCAAGTATAAAATATCATAGTTTTCATCATTATCTGCTGCTTCATACACCTTACTATAAAAAGACAGCAAATTAGTCAGGCAGGATTTACCCTTACTAAAGCCATGCTGTGATTCTTTTATCAACTTATGCTTATCCAAATGATCCCTAATATTCCTTGCTATAATAGATTCCATCATTTTCCCTACCACTGATGTCAAACTTACTGGTCTGTAATTAGACATATTTGTTTTATCCCCTTTCTTAAATATAGGTATCACATTGGCTTTCTTCCATGCCACTGGCACAATGCCACTCTCCAATGATTTTCTAAAGATGCATGCTAGGGGCTCACTTAACACATCCTTACATTCTTTCAAAATTCTAGGAAAGACCTCATCAGGACCGGGAGCTTTACTACTTTTGATTTTATCAATTTCCTTTGTCACTATCTCCTTTGTGATCAAGATATCCTTTAATTTCTCTTCATCATTACCCCGAAAGATCATTGACACGTCAGGTATATTTAGAGTATCTTCCTGTGTAAATACTGAGAGAAAAAAGTCATTTAGCATTCCAGCCATTGAGTCCCTATCACTCAATAATTCTCCATTGGAATCTATAAGTGGGCCTATTTTATCTCTAACCTTAGTTTTGTATAATTGATAAAAACTTTTAGGATCTTCCTTTGCCCTATTTGCCACTTTAATTTCATAATTTCTCCTTGCTACTCTAACTAACTTTTTAACATCTCTTGCTAGTTCATTATATCTCTGCCTTAAGTGATCCTCTCCATTTTTTATTTTCCTATAAATGCCCTTTTTAATGCCAATATAATGCTTAATTTTATCTGTCATCCATTTTGGGTAATTATTTTTAGTCCTAATCTCCTTATATGGAATGTTAATCATCTGACCTGTAATTAATTGCTCAATTATTCTTTCATACTCCTCTTCAATTGTAATCTCTTCCTCCTGGTGATTATTGTCTCCACTAACTGATATCATTGAATCTATTCCTGAATTGATTTCATTGCCTGGTTTCTGTACAACTGCCTCCAGGTAAGTCCTTAGCCCATTATAATTTGCTCTTCTAAAGTCAGGAATTTTAACATTGTTCATGCTACTATCAATACCATTCCATTTCATCTTGAATCTAATTTCACAATGGTCACTATTACCCAAATTTCCTCCAACCTCAGTATCCTTAATAACTTCTTCCCTATTTGTCAGAACTAAATCCAGTATATTATTACCTCTAGTGGGTTCGTTAGTAATCTGCCTCAGAAAATTATCTTGGACAACATTCAAAAATTCCTCAGCCTCCTGATCACCCACAAGAGCTTCCCAGTCTATATTTCTGTAATTAAAATCGCCCATTATACACACATGCTTACTTCTACATGCCCGTTCAATCTCCTGCCACAGAAGATTTGAAGCTTCCTTACTAAGATTTGGTGGTCTGTATAATAATCCTAAGACAAGCTTGTTTTTACCTTCCTTTACATTTAGCCATAATGACTCTGTGTTATCATCTAATTTAATTGTACTGTTTACACAACACTGGAGATTATCTTTAATATAAATAATAACCCCTCCTCCTCTCTTCCTATTCCTATCTGTATGGAACATGTTAAAGCCCTCAATCTCAACCTCAGCTTTAAAGTGATTTCCTGCCAAATCAAGCCATGACTCTGTTATCGCAATTATATCAAAATTCTCTTCACTCGCTAACGCTCTTAAGAGATCTATCTTATTCCTTATACTCCGACCATTTGTGTAGTATATTTTTAAGGTTTTTTTATTATTCCCATCTTCATTGCATCGTGCTTTTCTATTCCTAGTTATCTGCTCATTCACTTGTGCATTAGTCCCCCTATAATGCATCAGTATGCCCTCTCCCTTAGCTATTCCTCTATCTCTGCATCCCTTCCATTTCCTACACCTGCCCTCTATTCCTGTTATTCCCTTACCTCTAACAGCTTCTAGTTTCCCACCCGTAAGGACCTAATCACACTATCCAGCTCCCCCCATAGAACCTCAACACCTGCCCGACTAAGATGGAGCCCATCCATCGCATACAACCTCCTATTCCCGTAAAACCCTCCCCAGACATCTACAAACACCAATCCTAACTCCTCACACAGTCCTTTCACAAATTCATTCAAACCAATTGCACGCGACAACCATTCTACCCCCACATCCAATCTCGGAAGCACACCAGAAACAACACCTTTTACCCTGCTTTTACTCATCCTTTCAACTAACCTTTTATACTGCTCACGTAACTCACATGTACCCACCTTCTTTACATCATTCACTCCCACATGCGTAATCACAACTGCATCCCTCTCACACCCAGAAACCAGCCTATCATACCTCTCACAAACATCACTTACACCAGCACCCGGCAGACAAACTCTCATTCCCTTCCACTTGCTATCACTCAACTTCCTATCTAAATACCTAATCTGAGAGTCACCCATCACTAGCACCTCAGTCATTCTCCTATTCTGTCTTGGCCTAACATTACCCTCCCTCCTGCTCTCAGTCACACTACCACCCATCCTGCTTTCATCCACAATCACACCAGGCAAATCACTTTCACACTTCTTCTCTCAGGACATTGAATCTGTTAGTCAACCTAACAGGTTCTATGTTCCTCTCATTCACACACCTAACCTGTCCTAACTTATCTATCCTATCCATTTTCACCCACCATTCATCATCACTCACAACTTCCACACTGTTCCCAGTCCTAGCCCTATCTTCCACCCTCTTAGCACTAATCTCACCCTTCAATCGCACACTTGCATCTCTTCTCACCTCAAACACCAAATCATTCAACCTCTTACATTCCCCACTCAACCTCCTAACCTCCCCTTCCAGAAAACACACACGGCATTCAGTTACATTCACTCTCCTTTCAACTCCACATGCATCACACACCACATACACACTACTTTCAAACGGCATGCTCTCACCATCTATACAAACAGCCATACTCTCAGAAATTTACTAAGGAAAAAGTTAACACTGACCAAAAAAAATTCTTGCTCAGGATTGCTGCCAGTTATCTTCCCCAAAAGTATTAATCACTAATGTATTTATTACACAGTGATTGATGTATTAAATAAATACAAGAAAAACTATACACCCAAATCAGTATTATATCCCAATCTTACAATGAGAATCAAGAGCTTCCTGCAAGACAACCTTCCAGAACAAAGCCAGACAGCCATGGCCTACACTTGGCAGCTCCTGTTCCAGTCAACACACAAAAGATTTCTTACCAGAGAAACGTCATCAACATTGTCACCCTTTACAGGAGTTCGTCAGATCTGATCTACAATATACATAAAATGCATCCAGAGGATTATGTCCATTCATGCAACTGACAAATATAATCTCCCCTCTCCTTAGAAAAATATATACATATGTACATAAAAAAAGTCAGTCCTAGCAGCTTCATCCATATATTTATCTAATCTATTCTTAAAACTACCCAGAGAGGAGGCTTCTATCACATATCTAGCGAGCCTATTTCATTCATCTACCACACGATTTGTAAACTAATTCCTCCCAATCTCATTCCTAAACCTATACTTATCAAGCTTAAACCCATTGCTACGTGTCCTGTCATGTTCACTAAGTATATGAACCTTACCCAGATTCCCTTTATTATATCCTTTTACCCATTTGAAGACTTCAATCAGTTGCTCTCTGACTCTTCTCCTTTCCAATGTATGTAGATTTAGTTTTCTGAGCCTTTCACCATAACATAAGGGCATAAGAAAAGAAGGAGACTGCTAAAGACCATTCATGGCAAACACTTGGCAGCTCCTGTTCCAGTCAACACATAAAAGATTTCTTACCAGAGAAACGTCATCAACATTGTCACACTTTACAGGAGTTCGTCAGATCTAATCTACAATATACATAAAATGCATCCAGAGGATTATCAACATTGTCACACTTTACAGGAGTTCGTCAGATCTAATCTACAATATACATAAAATGCATCCAGAGGATTATGTCCATTCATGCAACTGCAAAATATAATCTCCCCACTCCTTAGAAAAATATATACATATGTACATAAAAAAAGTCAGTCCCATCTTGCAGCTTCATCCATATATTTATCTAATCTATTCTTAAAACTACCCAGAGAGGAGGCTTCTATCACATATCTAGTGAGCCTATTCCATTCATCTACCACACGATTTTTGTGGGTGGGTTTTGACGGAGGCGGATGACCTTTGATAGGCCCTTGTGGCTTTTGTCATCCGTGTAATTATGTTATGTTATGTTATGTTATGATTTGTAAACTAATTCCTCCCAATCTCATTCCTAAACCTATACTTATCAAGCTTAAACCCATTGCTACGTGTCCTTTCATGTTCACTAAGTATAAGAACCTTACCCAGATTCCCTTTATTATATCCTTTTACCCATTTGAAGACTTCAATCAATTTCCCTCTGACTCTTCTCCTTTCCAATGTATGTAGATTTAGTTTTCTGAGCCTTTCACCATAACATAAGGGCATAAGAAAAGAAGTAGACTGCAAAAGACCATTCATGGCCTACACTTGGCAGTTTTCTGAGCCTTTCACCATAACATAAGGGCATAAGAAAAGAAGGAGACTGCAAAAGACCATTCATGGCCTACACTTGGCAGCTCCTGTTCCAGTCAACACTGACCTTCGAACAGGTAGCACGTGTTTCATAGAGCTCTCAGTCTGTTGATCTATTTTTCAGATTTTTCTATAGTTTGTTTGTTTTTTTCTCACCGCAATCAGCCAAAGCTAAGCTGCTCTTCTTTTTTTTCTGATTCCTACTTAAGTTCTTTCTTTGTTTGAATAAGTGATGGAGTTTGGGGATGAAAGTGAGCATGAGTGTCCGAATGTATGCATTGGTTGTGGTGTATTGGGTGAGGGGTATACATGTGTTGTATGTGGGCTGCGTGAATGCATTGTAGATTTAGAGGGGATGAGAAGGCAGGATTTCGACAGGATATGTAGGCTGGAGGGGTTAGTTGCTGAGCTCTGGAGGGAACTTAGTGTTAGGCCTAGATTTGGGAATAGGTTAGGTGGTGAGGTAGGCCAGTTAGATGTTTCAGGTGAAGGTAGAGGGCCGGTGGAGGAGGTAGGATATGATAGTTCTAGTGATAGGGAAGTTAGCCCCCTTAGATTAGTTAGAAATAGGCCTAGTGAGGATGGGGGACAGTGGAGAGTGGTTAGGAAACATGAAGCTAGGGAGGCTTCTCCTGTTCTTTGTGAGAATAGGGTTGCCTCTGTTGAGGTTGTTAGCCAGGGGGAGAATATGTGTGTGAGTCAGAGGGACACAGAACCTATTAGCTTGACTAATAGATTCAGTGCCCTAAGAGAGGAAGTAACTGGAAGTGATATGACTGATGGGGGTGGGGGTGGAGTAGAGTGACTGGTAGTTTGAATGAGAATAGGAGTGGGGATGGAGTTAGGTCTGTGGGGGTTAGGAATAGGAGTCTGACTGAAGTGCTTGTGATGGGTGATTCGCGAGTTAGATATTTAGATAGGAAGTTGAATGCAAGTAGATTGAATGGTTTGAGGGTGTGTTTGCCGGGTGCTGGAGTGAGAGATCTGTCTGATAGGTATGAGGAGCTGGTGTCTGGCTGTGCAAGGGATGCGGTTGTGATTACACATGTAGGAGTGAATGATGTGAAGAAAGTGGGTGCATGTGAGTTACGTGAGAGGTACAAGAGGTTGATTGAAAAGGTGAAAGAAAGTAGAATGAAAGGTGTTGTGACAGGTGTGCTTCCAAGAATGGATGTTGGGGTAGAATGGATGTCTCGTGCAATTGGGCTGAATGATCATGTGAGGAGGATGTGTGAGATGGAAGGTGTCAAGTTTGTGGATGTGTGGGATAGGTTTGTTGGAATGAAAGAAATGTATGCAATGGAAGGACTGCATTTGAGTAGGAGGGGGTTAGATGTGTTGTGGGAGGAGTATGATTGTGTTATTAGGTCTTTGCGGGTGGGAAACTAGATACTAATAGTGGTCAGGGAATTATGAGAGGACATTATAGTACTGAAAGTAGAATGGACTTGGCAGATAACAGAAATAGGTTCCAAGGCGATAGAGGTGAGGTCATTCAAGTTTCAAGAGGTGCTTCAGGGATAGGGGGGTTAAATTGTTTCTATACAAATGCTTGTAGTCTTAGAAACAAGAAGAATGAGCTATTTAGTTATATTAGCAATGAGGATATAGATATATTATGTGTTACTGAATCATGGGTTAATGAAATAGAATTTAGTGACACTATAAGTGAATTTGATTTACAGGGCTATAATATGTACATTAGTCAAAGGACTGGTAGGATTGGTGGAGGAATAATTATCTATATAAAAAAACAACATCGTTTCAAGTTTAAATACTTCAATAAAGCAGGATGGAGTTGAGTCACTTTGGATAGATATTAGGTTCAGTAAAAATAGAATGGTGCATTTGGGAGCTTTTTACAGGCCACCTGGGCAGACTGATGATATGGATGAACTAATGATAAGGGAAATAGGTAAGGGATGTGAAACAGATGCAGTTATTATTGGGGACTTCAACTTAAACTCTGTGGACTGGGAAAATATGATAGATAGGGATAGAACAAGTGGCAGGTTCATAGAATGCTTTGAGGATAATTTTTTTTTAATCAATTTGTTAATGAGCCAACGAGAGGGGGACAATATATTAGATTTAGTACTTTCTAACAGTGATCATTTAGTTCAAGAATTGACTGTTGGGGAAGCATTGGGAAATAGTGACCATCAGATAGTTCGTTTTAACTTGGGAATTGAGAAGGGTAAAATAACTGAGAATGCTGAAAAAGTTCCAAATTTTCGTAAGGGAGATTATGTAAAACTTCGAAGCTTGCTAAATTTGGTAGACTGGGATATAGAATTCAGAGGTAAAAATGCTTATGGGATGTGGGATACTTTCAAGCATATAATAAATGTAGTCCAAGAACAATGTATCCCAATGAAGGCCATTAGGAACAAAAGTAGGAAACCATTATGGTGGAATCAGGAGATAGCTAGAAAAATTTCAGAGAAGAAAAGGGCATACAAAAAATTACAGGTACAAAATAATATTCAAAATTTAAGTGATTATAGAATGGCTAGGAATGAGTTAAATAAGATTATAAAGAAGAACAAAAGGGTGTCAGAAATTAAATTAGCTCAGGATAGCAACAAAGATCCTAGAAAGTTTTTTAGTTACTATAAAATTAATAACAAGTCTGGCAGAGTTAAAATAGGACCTATCAAATATGAAGGGGTTGTGAGAGAAACTGATGAGGAAATAGTTGAGGTACTAAATGGTCATTTTGCATCAGTATTTACAAAGGAAAAACTAAATAGTCCTATGTATAGTACTCATGGGTCAGGAAAAGAGGTGTTTACTAACATTAGTGTGGATCGGAGGATGATAAAAGGACTAATAGGTGATTTAGATACTACCAAGGCCTCTGGCCCTGATAATATTCATTCTAGGATACTTAAAGAAGGGGTAGAAAGTATCTCAATAGCTCTGGACAAGTTATATACTAGGTCATTGGAATATGGAGAAATACCCAATGATTGGAAGAGAGCGAATGTAGTCCCCATTTTCAAGAAGGGTAGTAAAGAGGATCCAAATAACTTTAGACCGGTTAGCCTAACTCCTGTAGTCTTTAAAATTCTTGAGAAAATAGTTAAAAAAAGGGATTTGCCAACATCTAGAGAGGGAGGGGTTAATCAGCGATGCTCAGCATGGGTTTAGATCAGGTAGATCATGTTTGACTAACTTACTAGACTTTCTGGAGTTTGTAACAGATCAAGTAGATAAGGGAGAGAATGTAGATATAATTTACTTAGATTTTAGTAAAGCATTTGATAAGGTACCACACAGGAGACTAGTTCATAAATTAAAAATGATTGGGGTATGTGGGGGTGTTTCAAATTGGATAGTTGAGTGGCTGAAAGACAGGAAGCAAAGGGTAGTGCTAAATGGTGTAAAGTCAGAGTGGAGGGATGTTATCAGTTGGGTTCCTCAGGGATCAGTTCTCGGTCCATTATTATTTGTCATCTATATAAACGATCTTGGGGAGGCAGTTAATAATAAAGTGTCAATTTTGGGGGATGATACCAAATTAGCAGCTGTAGTTAAAGATATTGATGATAATTTTAAAGTGTAGGGGGACTTAAATAAATTGTTATCCTGGTCACATAAGTGGCAAATGACTTTCAACCTTGATAAGTGCAAAGTTATTAACATTGGAAAAGATAATAGAGAATTTAACTATGAAATGGATGGGCATTGGCTAAGCTCAGTAGAGGATGAGAAAGATCTAGGAGTAGTAATAGATAAGTCATTAAGGTTTTCTAAGCAGTATATTGAAGCAAGAAATAGGGCAAATAGAGTGCTGGGTTTTATTAAGAGAAATGTCAGTTACAAAAGTAAGGAGGTTATTCTTAAACTCTATAACTCTTATGTTAGGCCACATCCAGAGTACTGTATACAGGCATGGTCCCCACATTTTAGACACGATATTAACCTTCTTGAGTCAGTGCAACGGAGGTCAACAAAGATTATTCCTTCCCTGAGGCACCTTGAATATGAAGATAGACTGAGAGTATTAAATATGTTCTCGTTCGAAAGGAGGTGTGTGAGAGGGGATATGATTGAGCTCTTTAAAATTTTTTCCGGGATAGATAAATTGGATGTTAGCAAGTTTTTTGAGTTAGATGATGGAAATCGGACTAGAGGTCACCACTTGAAAATTAAAAAGCAAGGGTGTAGATTGGATTTAAGAAAATATTTTTTCACTAATAGAGTGGTAGACTTCTGGAACAAATTGCCGTAGAGGGTAGTAGGTATTCCAAATCTAAATGTATTTAAGAGTAGGTTGGATGAGTTTATGGGAAGGGAAGGTTGTGATGGTTCCTAAGTTTTGTATATATTAATATTGTTTGTATATATCTATAGCTGCATGATTTAGTTCTTGACAAGCCTTGATTGGTGATACCCTTGTTTCTGGATGCAATCCTCTGGATGTAGTTTTCCTGGGAGTGTGGGTGCCTTAAAAAAGAGTCCGTTTGACTCGGATTGTAGCGGCCCGAAAATATATCTCTAATCCCAATCGATAATCGATCCAACCCGCTTCCTACACTGTCCGAACGTGAGAAATCGAGGGAGAATGAAACGGATTGTATATACAGTCCCTTTACTCACAAAAAAGTACAATGATAGTTACAGTTATATTTACAGCAATTTATAAATACAAAGGAAGTGTGCGCACTTCAAAATGAGGCTGGATTCCCCAATCCAAATACGATACCAACAGAGAATTTTATAACAGGCGAATACAACAAATTTACTTATATATCTACACAAAACATAAAAACACAACAACAACCGAACGAAAAAAAGGGCACGCGCTATCACTTGTGTGCTGGAGGTGGGTGGTAGTAGGCTAACTTAGAAGGAGGCAGGTTTGTCAATGAAGGCGGGTATGGCGGTTGAGGTGGTTAGCGAGGCACGAAAGCCCTCCTTCTCAGGGCTGGGCGGAGCACTCGTCTACAGAACCCCTCTTGCTGTCAGTCCACACTTCCACTCTCTGTAGAAGAGATATATCCTCCTTTTATGACCCATTTATTTATACATGGAAGGGAAACTAATAAGTGGGCATTACCCGAGTAAATTTATCGACTAGCTTACCTCTTTCCAGAATATGACGCTTTGATAAAAGTTTATTTTAAGCAAAGTACAATATTCTTTTAATTATAGTGATATCTCAAAACTAGCTACTATCTTTCCAGAATATGACGCCTGGAAAGAAAGAAAAACATGGTAATCATTTTATACATAAAATAAACAAAAATAAAACAAACCCATTCCCATTCACACTCATTCTTACAGAGGGAGGGAGAGGGTACTGAGAAAAGGGGTAAGAGAATGGCCCTTTTACACACACTTACATTCACTCCACCACACCCCTCCTTCCTTAAGCCATTCGACCAGCCACTCACTAAACCCTTTCAATCACTCTTCACGGTACCACTTGTGCTCAATCGCACCCTTCTGCACCTATTCACACTCTTCTACTGGTCCTCTACTGGTCCCTGGCTACGCGTAGCAATTAGTCGGGGTTGTTCGTCAGTCGTCCTGTCAGTCTCATCGTCACTATTTATCATCTCATCAACCATACTCTTAGCCCTCATTACCAGTTCTCCCATCTCACGACAGAATTCTTTCATACTCTTCCGTTCAGAACCCTCACTCTTCATACCCCCATTCATCAGCTCCTCACTCACAGCTCTCATCCAACTCAAGGTACATTCTTGCGAAACAGACAGGTCACTAACATCCCCTGTATTCTCAACAGGCATACCAGAAACCCCTTCGACTGGTTCCCACCAGAAACCTGAAAAATCAGCCACTTCATCATTCACTACATCAAACTCATCCATACTATTACCATTCGTAAAACCCGAAAAATCAGCCACACTAGGTTCATTCTGCCCAAACACACTATCATTCAGACTGTTCCCAAAACCAGAAAAATTTGGCCCAGGCAGCTCACTCACTCGTCTACTTATACCAGCCAAATCACTCACCTGTCTACGCAAAAACTCAATCTCCCTTTCAAGATCCCCCATACCAGAAACACTCTGCTCAGACTTACTTTCATTCGTACTTGCATTCTTCCTTTTACTCTTCTTTGTACGCTTTCTACTCCTCGAGACTAAGACTAGCTCTTTCCCAGACAGATCCATACTCTCACATTCAATCTCATCATCATGCACTTTACCTCTCTCTCTACACAGTCCATACACCGGATGGCTCACCAGGTAGTCAGGAGGTTCTCTCCATCTCCTTAACTGACTCTGATGAGCCCGCACTCTCTCAGTCATGCCGTCATTCAAACTCTCCAAAACATACGTCACTCCATTTTCCCAAACCCTCACAACTCTATAAGGTCCATCAAACTTCTCACTCATCTTTGACACATTCAACCTACCCTTCACTTCTTTCACCATCAATACTTTTGCACCTAATTCAAATGAACGGAACCTTTCATGCGCCTCACGCCATACACTCTGCTCACTTTCACTCAAACGAAACCTATCTTTCACTCGCCTTTCAAAATTCATCACAAACTGACATGGGGACATTCCAGTTGCACTATGCACAGTTGAATTATACGCCCACAAGACTCTCCCCAGACACACATCCCAGTCATTCACTGTCGTACTCATCATTCTCAACATCTCACACAAGGTTCTTATAGTCCATTCAGCCAATCCATTTGAAGACGGTACATACGGAGTTGTTCTCACATGCTCCACACCATTCTCTCTCAACATTTGCTCAAACGCTTCCCCTACAAATTCAGGCCCATTATCACTCAGACATCTTCTAGGCTTCCATACACACATAGGAAAAAACAACTGCTCAACCACACGCGCAACAGTCACACTCCTTTTATCTCTCACAGGCGCTGCATACACAAACTTACTTTTATGATCAACCATAACAACCATACCAACATTCCCAGCACTCGTATGCGGCAAAGACACACAATCAATCACTACCAATTCAAACGGTTCTTTCGCATCAACTTTCAACATCGGTGGTTTCACTTGCACACCTTGCACCTTTCGCTTCTGACACCTTTCACACGTAGTTGCAACATCATTCACAACAGTCCTCAGAAACGGATGGAACACATGCTCCTTCATACACTCCCACAGCTTAAACTTACCCATAAGCCCATAATTATCATGCACAACCTTCACCAGACCAATCATACCAACTAAGGACATCACAGGTACATACATATCATCACCACCCTTCACATGCCTCACAAAATATACAACATCCATACAAACAACAAAATCCTTAGCATAGCTTTTAAAATCACTTAAACACTCTGGCCATTCATTCAAATCAACACGCATCATTCACACCTCTTCAACTCACTAACAAAAGGACACATCTCTTGCATCTCTAGAATATCATCATCACTTAAAATCTCATTCTCATCATCCATGACCAACTCAATCATGCCACAAAATTTGACAACATTCTTCGCACACTCATTCAACTTCATCACCTCACATTCACCTTTCATAAGACGATCCTTATCAGCATCCAAAGACAAATCATTCAATCTCATAAAGTCTACACCAAGCAAGAAACAACAAGGCATTTGCTCACCTTTCAGAATCACAAAGTCATGCTTCACATTCACACCATTACCCAAACTCACTTTCAGACTAACCTGTTCCCATGCCACTATCATGCCATTCCCTAATCCACTTATCCGTAACTTCACAGGTTTATGCTCGCAACATCTAAACTCTTCATACTTACTCAGAATATTCTCATTCACTAAAGACACTTGCGCTCCAGTATCAATCAAACCACAGAACAACCTTTCACCAACTTTCACTCTCGCTTCCATCATATCAGGTCCACCATGTTCGCAATATACAGAAGGAACAAGCACACCAACATCAGCACTGATATCCACACCATCATCAACTCACACATCATCACTCATCACACACTCATCTTCATCCAGACAATCATTCTTCTCTCTCATATATGAACACTTTTCAATCACCCAATTGTAATGCACACCACTCAAACATTGCAGATGTACCACATTAGGATTCAAACCTTTCATCTTCTCATCCTTGTACACAATCGGCCTCTCACCACCAAAGTGCACATAAACAATCACTCCATACAAATGACTCACTACAATCAACACTTCCTGAAATGGCGGGACCCCTTGCATACACATCGCTCTCAATTCTTTCATGAAGTTCCGCACCTTTGCCATACCAATGCTTTCAGGCTTCCTACACACTTCATTCATTACCTCCTTCCTTAAATCATCTACACTATCGGGCACTCTCACATCTACTCCATCACTCTTCAAATCTTGCAAACCATTCCATACACTCTCAAACAAGGAATCACCACCACCCTTACTCTCTTTTCCATTCATAATCCCTTTCGGCAAATACTCAGGATCACTCACTCCACACACATTTTCATCATTCGTACCAGGATACCTTGACATCAAATCAGCCACTCCATTCCGTTCACCAGGTACATATTCAATCACATAGTCAAAGTCACTCAAATCTTCCAAAGTCCTTGCAATCCTACTATCAGCCCACTTCATACGCTGCAGATACACAAGAGGTTGATGATCGGTTTTTATCACAAACCTCACACCATACAAAAATGGACGCAACACTTTCAAACAATATCTTATCGCAGCCAGCTCTCGTTCCACAGTCGAATACTTTTGTTCTGCAACATTTATAGCCTTGGATACATACCCAATTATTCGCCTGACATTCTCTCCATTCAAACGCTGCTCTTGCATCAGAAAACCTCCCATACAATACCCACTCGCATCTGTATACAGTTCAAGCATTTTAGCACTTACACTATAATCTGGGTAAGCCAATTCAACATCTTCAGCCGCTGCCTCTTTCAGTCTCTCATACGCCTCATTCATCTTATCATTCCACTTGACAACCGTACTACCTTTCTTGCATATCCACTCAGTCAGAGGCTTACTCACACCAGAACAATCACGTATAAACTTTCGCTGGAACTCAATCAAACCCAAAAACGACTTCAGTTGCTTCACAGTCACCAGTTTAGGAAACATTTGCACCTTCTCAACATACTTCGGTGATTTTCGCAACCCATTCTCACTCACCATATGCCCAAGGAATTCCACTTCTTTCGCAAACCATTCACACTTCGCCACTTTCACCTTCACACCAACACTCTCCAATGTTCTCAACACATCATTCACCAATCTCATATGCTCCTCAAAAGTCTCAGTCATAATCAAAATATCATCTATAAACGCAATCACATTCTTACTCGCAAACTTACTCAACACAACATTCATTGCCCGCTGGAAGGCTCCGGGAGCATTAGCCAACCCAAAGCTGAGGTTCCGGAACTGGTAATGCCTCTTTGAGGAAGAGAAGGCAGTTACTGGCCGGCTCTCCTCAGCAATGGGCATCTGGTAATACCCCCGTACCAGATCCAGCTTCGTAAACCACTCCATCCCATGCATACTATACACACACTCAGATACCACACACATCGGAAACCTTTCTTTCACAGTCCTTTCATTCGCCTTTTGATAATCCACACACAGACGCAATCTTCCATCCGGCTTACATACAGGTACAATTGGACTATTCCATGCACTCTCGCTCTCTTCAATCACTCCCAATTGCTCCAATTCCAAACACTGCTCCTCAATCTCATCAGCAACCAGACGTGGGAAATGCCTCAGCCGCTGATAGATTGGGGAGTCCTCCTTCAGGACAATCTTGAATTCCGGGAGCTTTGCAACCCCAAAATCCAGATCACCCTTACTGAGGGCTTCCTTTCACTCAAATATCATTTGATACACATCCTCCCTTTCATACTCATTCAAACATCCATCCAATTTTCACCTCATTATACATCCATTCACATGTCTTTTCATTCGCAACATTCACCCTGATATCCGTACTATCATCCATACCTACCTCATTGACAGTGGAGAGGTGGCCCAGTACATCTCCGACTTGGATTCCCCTCACCTGCCCTTTCACACTGGGGTCCGCCTGCACACATACAAAAGGATCATTCATTCTCATCAAGCCATCAAACACACAAGCAACACGCCTTACCTTATAGCACACATCCTTTCCATCCAATATCACAGTGTTCTCACTCACATCCAAACTAACATCCTTACTCCAACTCACTCTAACAGACACCCTTTCACCCTTCACAAGCCTTACATTCTCCATAGCAGTCACCTCAATACCAGTAAACACACTCCTCAAAACGCTACCATCTTTCCCTACATACAACTTACACACCCCATTTTTACCAATCTTTCTCTCAATCTGATCACTCGCAGGATGCACAACCATACGATTCATTTTCATAAAATCATACCCCAAAATCACACCATACTCACTACTCACCTTATCAATCACAGAAAATTCACATTCATTCATCATCATACCATGCATTCGAACAGCTGACCTTATCATTCCAATCACAGGCACTCTCCTATTACCAATACCTACCAAACTACCCTTGCACTCAGACAGGAGGGCTTTCTCGCTAACCTTGTCATACACATCTTTATACACCAAGCTCGCCTTGCATCCAGAATCTATTAAAGCCAAACACTCAATTCCATTCAATTCCACCTTAACACTCAGACACTCATACTTCCTACCAGACAGCACTTTCACACTAGACAGACTTACCAACACATTACTCACACTCATGCACCCAGAGGATACTTCAGCAGGTACCCTCTTACCATTCAGTTTCCCGCTTCAGACTTTCCATTCACACCTTGCGCTCTCAGTCTAATCCAACCCTTTTCACCCGAATGTCCTTCCATCGCACAATAGCTACATACATTCCTCTGGTCACGACACATCCTTGCATAATGACCAGCCTTTCCACAATTACCACATGCATATTTCATACTTTCCCCACCAGTTGCTCCACCATTCAACCTCGGACAATCTTTCTTCAAATGGCCTATTTCTTTACACTCGAAGCACTCTTTCACACTTTCCTGGCAATCCTTTATCATATGCCCTTTCTTACCACACCCAAAACATGCACCAGACATCCACCTACATTCTGCCAACATTTGACCTTTCCTTCCACACTGACAACATTCCACCAACATATGACCTTTCCTTCCACACCGACAACATTCCACAATCTTTCTCCCACCATTCAGTCTCTCGTTTGCTGGGACATACCTCGGTTTCTCTCTCATATATCCATTCCCACAGTTCAAATTCATCTGCCCCCTTCCATTCGACCACCCTCCATTTGCCCATCCATTCTGCCGGCCCAGGAAGTTTGACATCACTCCAGCTGGTGCAGCCTTCAGGGCATTCCTGTAGCTGACAAACTACTGGGGTGGGTGGATGAAAACTCCTGGGTTTCTTAGCCCCAACATTCACACTGTACCATCCATCCTCTTCTAGATCACTTTCATCATCAAATCGTCCATCTTCCAACAGCTCCAACACATCCTCCCACATCAACCGTTCACCTGTCAGTCTCATTCTCTCCTTTCTCTTTCCACTCAGCCATTCACTCACTCACCTTTCGTGGTATCGTGTCCAAAATCTTCCTCATTAGTGCTCTACATTCATTTACATCCTCATCACCATACCTGTTTCTCGCCATACTCTCAACCCTATGTCCATACATGTTGACACTTTCACTCTTCCCCATTCGAGCCTTCTCAAATTCATTCACCCTTTTATACTTCACTCTCTCTTTCATTCATTTCACCTGCCCAATCAATCTCTCCTTCACCACTTTGTACCTCGGTTACCCACACTTGTAATCACATGGAAAAACTCCAATAATTTACCCTCCAAACATTTCCCCAAAACATTCATCCAGTTTTCCTTATTCTCCGGTTACTTGAGCTTACAATATCGCTCAAATTCCCCGAAGAATTCTTCCACACTTTTTCCCCTATGCAACTTAAACAACCTATTTACCTTTGGCACTTTCCCTATCAAAATACCCTTTCCCACATTCACTTCACTCTCACTCCTACCAATCATACCATCACTCTCTCCTTCATCTGAGTACAATGAGTCCACACTCTTTCCTCTTACCTTCCTATCCTTTCCCTTTGAACCACTCTTCCTTCTTCTCTTGCATTCAACTCTCTTCCATTCTCCGTCCTTCCTATCACTCATAATCACTCTATCCTCTCTAGACTCGCACACACTCTCATTGATCCCATTAGTCTTATCCCCTTCAGTCGGAGCATGGGTGAAGGGCCAGGGTCCTGGGGCCGGTCCTGACCCCTTTATCATGTCATAAAAGTCCTGCATCCATTGGTCAGTCTGATCCTGTCGGTCTCCCATTTCCTTCTTCATCCTATCAGTCTTTTCATTCATCCCTTTCATTTTATTCTTCATTCCATCAATCATTCCCCACAACATTTCACACTCCTCTTCTTTCTTTCTCAACTCTAGTCTCAATCGCACTACTTCTTCATTCAAAGTTTCTGCCACAGCCATTGTTCCCAAGTTAGTAACAAAGGATAGGAGGAGGGAAAAATCAATCAAACTACTTCTACCAATATACAGATGAACTGCAATCAAATCAAATTCCTCCGGTTTCGAGATCTCAAGGTTCCTATTCGGGCACCAAAAATCTAGACTAACCCGCGTTCCAACCTTATCCTAGTATTTATGGACCTTGAGAACCCCGAGGAAGAATTGATAGAATTTGATATACAGTCCTTTACAAAAACTACAGTTATATTTACAGCTTATATTTACAAAAAAAATAGATAAACACAGTGCACCTTCAAATAAATATTTTATACAATTGTAATTTTCCCAACCGTAAACAAAATAAAGTATGACGGGCGCAGAGAACAAATGTCAACAACCCAACCAAGGTAGACACAACAAAAGGAGCACCCGAACGAGAAGGGGCACAGGGCTATTTCTTGGCACTATGGGGTGAGGGGGGTGGTAGTAGCAGTCTTGTCAAATAAGAAAGGGCACAGGCTCGTCAGCCAATGCAGGTACCGCCCTCTGTTCCAGGGCTGGGCTGGGCGGAGCACTCGCCTCGAGGATTCTTCTTACAGTGCGTAAAAGCTTCCACTCTGTAGAAGAGATGATATCCCCCATTTACAATTTATTTACCATAAAGGGAAGGGAAAACCAACAAGTGGGCACTCGACCTGAGGAAATTCTGTTAACTTCTTACCTCTAAGTGAACATCCACATGCACACGACAAATTCTTATTTATAACTTTTATAATTCTAGATATTTACTGTTATGCTTTATAACTGATTTAACAAAATATATCTATCGTTAAATTATGGCAAAGTAATATCTCTGAAAAGAGAATACAATTGGTTAACATTATTCCTAAAAAAAATCGGAAGGAAAATTATACCCACACACTCACACAGGGGTAGGAAAAGATATATGTAAAAGGGGGTGGGAGAATGGCCATACAGACACACACACACACACACCACTTCCCCACAACAGGAGGGAGGGAGAGGGTAAAGAGAAAAGGGGTGGGAGAATGGCCCTTTATACACACACTCACATTCGCTCCACCACAATATTACCCTAACTCTGCACTGATATAATTCTAGGACTTCCATTTCACAAGATGCATTCGTCAGTAACATTACAGTATGGAGGTCCACTTTCTAAGTTGTATATATGTTCCCCCGCTGCCGTGACAATAAATCCTGTCAGTCAAGGTATTCAGGAATCTCTTGCCCCAATGTAGTCTTATTGTCACAAAATTTCGCAGGTATGGTCCATCAGATCACAATTTCATACGAGTGGAAATATAAAGACTCATCGCTGAAGATATTATTGAGGCTAGTTTTTCTCCCTGGAGGGCACAAGTAGTTGTTGTTCATCACAATGGCAAGCGCAGACTGGTCATAGACTACTCCGAAACTATTAATAAATTTACACATTTAGAGACGTAGATGTCATCATTACATTTCTGGTAAGCATTTTAAATTACTAACGGACCAACTCCTCGTCAGATTCATGTTTGATCAATCTCACAAAAGCAAAATAAAGAATGAGAAAATAATGAGATGGAGAATGGAACTTTTACCATACTCATCTGAGGTTAACTACAGACCTGAGAAATTTTATGCTTCTGTGGACGCACTTTCTTGTGGATTCTGTGGAAGTATATCACTCAGGGATCTTGGTGAAATAGACAAATTGCTATGTGACCCTGGCATTACCCATTTTCTCCATTTTGTGCTCAATCGTAACCTATCTTATTCTACGGATGATGTAAAGCATGTAATCTCCTCCATCCAATGTATGCAAAAGATTGAAACCTCAATATCATAAACCACAATCTTCAACTCTTATCAGCATGATGCATGCCTTTGACCGACTGAGTGTAGACTTTAAAGGACCTCTTCCCTCAAATAGGGTTAATCGATATCTCCTGATTGTTGTTGATGAGTATTAGAAGTTCCCTTTTGCTTTTCAATGCAAAGACACCGCCGCCTTGACCATGATAAAATGTCTCTCCACTCTCTTTTCTATCTTCAGATTACTAAAATATATTCACTCGGATAGCGGATCCACTTTTATGTCTGAAGAGCTTCGTACTTACTTATTAAACCACAGTCATTTAACAAGTCGGTCTACGCCTTGCCATCCTATGGGAAACTCGCAATTTGAGAGGTTCGTTAACACTGTTTGGAAAACTATTTCACTAGCTCTTGAGTCGAGAGGACTTCTTGCCGGTGCCTGGGAGGGGTTATTCTCCCTGAGGCTATGCACTCAATATAATCGTTATTGAATACTTTTACTCAGGAAGGTCCTTGCCTACATGGCACCCTGGGCCAACCTCACCTATGCCCCTTGTCCCCTCCAGTGTACATAAGAAGTTTAGGACAGCCATAATTTCACAAAACTTTTTATTGAACTATTTATCGTTACTTCACAATTTAAAAAAAAAATGTCATGAATTTTACAAACTCTTCATCACTTAAATAAAACACAAACATATGAATATAGTTATGGTACCAGAAATAGGAATAATACAAATGAAATTGCACAACTAACATAAACTACAGAAACAATATTGTAATGTAAATTATATAAATGCTTTATCATAAAAGTATATTTCTAGAAAGTTGATAGAAGATAATAAATAAAATCTACTGCACCACAGCACAACTACTATCTAAATCCTGACTTTTCACACTTTCCTAGATGCAAAATCATGAACTAGCTCATCATAGGAAATCTTCTCAGCAACTGTGTGCTTTATGCTGATGGTGGCCAGACCAGTGAGGCATTCCTGTGATAAGTTGATCTCGGGTAAGATGAGTTTCAATTTCGAAAAGCTCCTCTCTGCTTCAGCAACAGTATGTTGATGAATGAATGTGAATTCTCTATGATTCATAAGGTGTATAGTGAGTATGGTGTGATTTTGGGGTATGATTTTATGAAAATGAATCGTATGGTTGTGCATCCTGCTAGTGATCAGATAGAGAGAAAGATTGGTAAAAAGGGGGTGTATAAGTTGTATGTAGGGAAAGATGGTAGCGTGTGGAGGAGTGTGTTTGCTGGTATTGAGGTGACTGCTATCGAGAATGTAAGGCTTGTGAAGGGTGAAAGAGTGTCTGTTAGAGTGAGTTGGAGTAAGGATGTTAGTTTGAATGTGGGTGAGAACAATATGATATTGGATGGAAAGGATGCGTGTTATAAGGTAAGGCGTGTTGCTTGTGTGTTTGATGGCTTGATGAGAATGAATGATCCTTTTGTATGTGTGCAGGCGGACCCCAGTGTGAAAGGGTAGGTGAGGAGAATCCAAGTCAGAGATGTACTGGGTCACCTCTCCACTGTCAATGAGGTAGATATGGATGATAGTACGGATGTCAGGGTGAATGTTGCAGGTAAAAAGACGTGTGAATGGACTATAATGAAGTAAAGAGCATGGTGGAATTGGATGGATGTTTGACTGAGTATGAAAGGGAGGATGTGTATCAAATGATATTTGAGTGAAAGGAAGCCCTCAGTAAGGGTGATCTGGATTTCGGGGTTGCAAAACTTCCGGAATTCAAGATTGTCCTGAAGGAGGACTCCCCAATCTATCAGTGGCGGAGGCATTTCCCACGTCCGGTTGCTGATGAGATTGAGGAGCAGTGTGTAGAATTAGAGCAATTGGGGGTGATTGAAGAGAGCGAGAGTGCATGGAATAGTCCAATTGTACCTGTACGTAAGCCGGATGGAAGATTGCGTCTGTGTGTGGATTATCGAAAGGTGAATGAAATGACTGTGAAAGAAAGGTTTCCAATGTGTGTTGTATCTGAGTGTGTGTATAGTATGCATGGGATAGAGTGGTTTACGGAGCTGGATCTGGTACAGGGGTATTACCAGATTCCCATTGCTCAGGAGAGCCGGCCGGTAACTGCCTTCTCTTCCACAAAGAGGCATTACCAGTTCCGGAACCTCAGCTTTGGGTTGGCTAATGCTCCCAGAGCCTTCCAGGGGGCAATGAATGTTGTGTTGAGTAAGTTTGCTAGTAAGAGTGTGATTGCATTTATAGATAATATTTTGATTATGACTGAGACTTTTGAGGAGCATATGAGATTGGTGAATGATATGTTGAGAACATTGGAGAGTGTTGGTGTGAAGGTGAAAGTGGCAAAGTGTGAATGGTTTGCGAAAGAAGTGGAATTCCTTGGGCATATGGTGAGTGAGAATGGGTTGCGAAAATCACCGAAGTATGTTGAGAAGGTGCAAATGTTTCCTAAACCGGTGACTGTGAAGCAACTGAAGTCGTTTTTGGGTTTGATTGAGTTCCAGCGAAAGTTTATATGTGATTGTTTTGGTGTGAGTAAGCCTCTGACTGAGTGGATGGGCAAGAAAGATAGTACTGTTGTCAAGTGGAATGATAAGATGAATGAGGCGTATGAGAGACTGAAAGAGGCAGCGGCTGAAGATGTTGAATTGGCTTAGCCAGATTATAGTGTGAATGCTAAAATGCTTGAATTGTATACAGATGCGAGTGGGTATTGTATGGGAGGTTTTCTGATGCAAGAGCAGCGTTTGAATGGAGAGAATGTCAGGCAAATAATTAGGTATATATCCAAGGCTATGAATGTTGCAGAACGAAAGTATTCGACTGGAACAAGAGTTGGCTGCGATAAGATATTGTTTGAAAGTGTTGCGTCCATTTTTGTATGGTGTGAGGTTTGTGATTAAGACTGACCACCAACCTCATGTGTATCTGCAGCGTATGAAGTGGGCTGATAGTAGGATTGCAAGGACGTTGGAAGATTTGAGTGACTTTGACTATGTGATTGAGTATGTGCCTGGTGAACTGAATGGAGTGGCTGATTTGATGTCAAGGTATCCTGGTATGAATGATGAAAATGTGTGTGGAGTGAGTGATCCTGAGTATTTGCCGAAAGGGATTATGAATGGAAAGGAGAGTAAGGGTGGTGGTGATGTGATTCCTTGTTTGAGATTGTATGGAATGGTTTGCAAGATTTGAAGAGTGATGAAGTAGATGTGAGAGTACCCGATAGTGTGGATGACTTAAAGAAGGAGGTAATGAACGAAGTATGTAGGACGCCTGAAAGCATTGGTATGGCAAGGGTGCAGAACTTCATTAAAGAATTGAGAGTGATGTGTATGCAAGGGGTCCTGCCATTTCAGGAAGTGTTGATTGTAGTGAGTCATTTGTATGGAGTGATTGTTTATGTGCACTTTGGTGGTGAGAGGCCAATTGTGTACAAAGTTGAGAAGATGAAGGGTTTGAATGCTAGTGTGGTGCATCTGCAGTGTTTGAGTGGTGTGCACTACAAATGGGTGATTGAAAAGTGTTCATATATGAGAGAGAAGAATGATTATCTGAATGAAGATGAGTGTGTGGTTGTGGTGGAGCAAATGTGAGTGTGTGTATAATGGGCCATCCTCCCACCCTTTTTTCCAATACACTCTTCCTCCTTCTGTAAGAATGTGTGTGTGTTAATGGGAATGGGTTTGTTTTGTTTTTTGGTTATTTTATGTATAAATAAATTACCATGTTTTTTGTTTTTTCCAGGCGCCATATTCTGGAAAGGACTTAGTCTAGCACATCTTTATATAGCAAACAAAATATTACTTTGTCTTAAGTAAATTTAACGAACAGCCCTATTAGTATTGTTAATGAAAGAGGGCTTAGAATAGCCACGCAAGAGTGATAAGATCACTTATCTTCCATCAAGCGCAGAGGCGCCAAGTGTTTGGAAGACATAGGCATTTTGCTCTCTGAGTGGTAGGTGGCTGGACATCCCCCCGACCCTCTTTGTACCAGTGAGGCCTTCTCTTTTTTTTTTTAAACTATATATTGACTGTTATATTCATGATCTTTTTTGGGGCTGTTGATTTTTTTTATGTTTCTTAGGATCAATTAATAGGATTTGTAAGTAGGATTTGTTTATTTTTTTTATTGCGGTTATAAAGGACATTTAGCTATATTTTTGTGTGTGAATAGGAAAGAGATCTCTAATATATCACCCCTCTCCATTGTAATTATCATTGTACATTTTTTTTGTAAGTAAAGGGACTGTATATACAATCCGTTTCATTCTCCTTCGATTTCTCACATCCGAATTAGTGTAGGAAGCGGGTTGGATCGATTGGGGGTTAGTCTAGATTTTCTGCCCGCTACATGGTGAGTGATGATATGGGAGTTGATGACAGTGTGGATATCAGTGCTGATTTTGGTGTGCTTGTTCCTTCTGTGTATTGCGAACTTGGTGGACCTGATATGATGAAAGTGAGAGTGAAAGTTGGTGAAAAGATCTGTGGTTTGATTGATACTGGAGCGCAAGTGTCTTTAGTGAATGAGAGGATTTTTACTAAGTATGATGAGTTTAGATGTTGCGCGCAAACCTGTGAAGTTACTGATAAGTGGATTGGGGAATGGCATTACAGTGGCATGAGAACAGGTTATTCTGAAAGTTAGTTTGGGTATAGGTGTGAATGTGAAGCATGACTTTGTGATTCTGAAAGATGAGCAAATGCTGTGTTGTTTTCTGCTTGGTGTGGACTTTTTGAGATTGAATGATTTGTCTTTGGATGCTGATAAAGATTGTCTTATGAAAGGCGAATGTGAGGTCATGAGGTTGAATGAGTGTGCAAAGAATGTTGTTAAATTTTGCAGTATGATTGAATTGGTCATAAATGATGAGAATGAGATTTTAAGTGATGATGATATTTTAGAGATGCAAGAGATGTGTCCTTTTGTTAGTGAGTTGAAGAGGTGTGTGATGATGCGTGTTGATTTGAATGGGCATATGGGTAAGTTACAGCTGTGGGAGCGTATGAAGGAGCGTGTGTTCCATCCGTTTCTGAGAACTGTTGTGAATGATGTTGTGACTAAGTGTGAAAGGTGCAAGTGAAACCACCGATGTTGAAAGTTGATGCGAAAGAACCGTTTGAATTGGTAGTGATTGATTGTGTGTCTTTGCTGCGTATGAGTGCTGGGAATGTTGGTATGGTTGTGATGGTTAATCATAAAAGTAAGTTTGTGTATGCAGCGCCTGTGAGAGATAAAAGGAGTGTGACTGTTGCATGTGTGGTTGAGCAGCTGTTTTTTCCTATGTGTGTATGGAAGCCTAGAAGATGTTTGAGTGATAATCGGCCTGAATTTGTAGGAGAGGTGTTTGAGCAAATGTTGAGAGAGAATGGTGTGGAGCATGTGAGAACGACTCTGTATGTACCGTCTTCAAATGGATTAGCTGAACGTACGATAAGAACCTTGTGTGAGATGTTGAGAATGATGAGTACGACAGTGAATGACTGGGATGCATGTCTGGGAAGAGTGTTGTGGGTATATAATTCGACTGTGCATAGTGCAACTGTAATGTCCCTGTGTCAGTTTGTGATGAATTTTGAAAGGCGAGTGAAAGATAGGTTTTGTTTGAGTGAAAGTGAGTGGAGTGTATGGCGTGAGGCACATGAAAAGTTCCGTTCATTTGAATTAGGTGCGAAAGTATTGAAGGTGAAAGAAGTGAAGGGTAGGTTGAATGTGTCAAAGATGAGTGAGAAGTTTGATGGACTTTATAGAGTTGTGAGAGTTTGGGAAAATGAGGTGAGGTATGTTTTGGAGAGTTTGAATGATAGTATGACTGAGAGAGTGTGGGCTTATCAGAGTCAGTTAAGGAGATGGAGAGAACCTCCTGACTACCTGTTGAATCATCCAGTGTATGAACTGTGCAGAGAGAGAGGTAAAGTGCATGATGATGAGATTGAATGTAATAGTATGGATCTGTCTGGCAAAGAGCTAGTTTTAGTCTCAAGGAGTCGAAAGCATACAAAGAAGAGTGAAAGGAAGAATGCAAGTACCAATGAAAGTAAATCTGAGTAGAGTCTTTCTGGTATGGGGGAGCTTGAAAGAGAAATTGAGTGTTTGCATAAACAGGTTAGTGATTTGGCTGGTGTAAGTAGATGAGTGAGTGAGCTGCCTGTGCCTGATTTTTCTGGTTTTGGGAACAGTATAAATGATAGTGTGGCTGATTTTTCAGGTTTTATGAATGGTAATAGTAGGGGTGAGTTTGATGAAGTGGCTGATTTTTCAGGTTTCTGGTGGGAACCAGTTGAAGGGGTTTCTGGTATGCCTGTTGAGAATACAGGGGATGTGAGTGACCTGTCTGTTTCACAAGAGTGTACCTTAAGTTGGGAGCTGATGAATGGGGGTATGAAGAGTGAAGGTTCTTAATAGAAGAGTATGTAAGAGTTCTGTTGTGAGATGGGAGAACTGGTAGTGAGGGCTAAGAGTATGGTGGATGATATGATCAATAGCGACGATGAGACTGACAGGACAACTGACGAACAACCCCGACTAATTGCTACGCATAGCTAGGGACCAGTAGATGAGTGTGAATGGGTACAGAAGGGTGCGATTGAGTATAAAAGGTACTGTGAGTAAGAATTGAGAGTGTATTGTGAGTGACTGTGTTTGAATGGCTTAAGGAAGGAGGGGTGTGGTGGAGTGAATGTGAGTGTGTATGAAGGGCCATTATCCCACCCCTTTTTCCAATACCTTTTTCCTCCCTCTGTAAGAATGTGTGTGTGAGTGGGAATGGGTTTTTTATTATATTTTCTTTTGTACATATGTATTTGATTTCATGTTGTATGAAAAAGGTTATTTTCTTTAAATTAGCTACTAAATGTTAAATATTTTTCTGAGACAGCACTCAAGTAAAGAAATAAATAAACATTGCCTGCATTTTGTAAGAGTGACTGAAATAAAAACATTTTGAAGAAATTTAAATAAAATTTAAGAAGTCTTCTAATAGTAGTTTATTGCAGAGGGCTTTAATAGCCTAAAGAAGTGACTGGATCTTGACAAAAAATTGAGCTCGGAGGCGCCAGGCCCCATAAGATGCGCATACCCAATTTTTGTCACAAGAGTGACTGCCAGCAAGATTTGCCCCCCGGGGGCCGGCAAATCATAAACAGTGGTACCACATAAGATAACTCATCTTTTGGATATGGCTGAAAGACAGGAAACAGAGTTGTGCTGAATGGGGTGAGGTCACAGTGGAGGGATGTTATCAGTGGCGTTCTTCAGGGATCAGTTCTAGGCCCTATATTATTCATAGTTTATATAAATGATCTTGAGGAGGCTGTAATCAAAGAAGTTGAGGTTAGCTTTTAAGTGCAGAGAGACTGAAATAAGTTATTACTTTGGGCTCAGAAGTGGCAGATGGCTTTTAACCTTCAAAACTGCATAGTTATTAACATGGGAAATGAGAAGGGCTTAGGCATATTAGTAGATAGGTCACTTAAGTTTTTGAAGCAGTGTATTCAGGCAAATTAGAGCAAATAGGGTCTTAGGATACATTAAGAGTAATGTTAGCTACAAGAGTAAGGAGGTTATCCTTAAACTCTACAACTCATATTTCAGGCCACATTTAGATTACTGTATACAAGCATGGTCAGCCCATTTAGACATGATATCAACCTGCTATCAAGTCTGCTTGAATAAGACCTACTGCCTTTGATTTAGATTAAACCCAATCTCGATAATCAAACTTTTTTTATTCCACTTTCTCTGAACTGATTCAAGAAGATGCAAATCACCAATATAACCGCTATTCCACACAACGAAAGTCAATAATTGGAAGAAAATGTGTAACAAACCCCTGACACATAAATTGACTTGATCTACAAATGGTACCTGAGAGGATATTATTGGCAACACCATTGGTATAACAAAGACCTCTCTAACATGAAGGTAGAACTTGAGATTTGTATCTACCAAAATACCAAGATCCTTAAAGGAGGATTTAGATGGGATAGGATTATTGCCTAACACCAATATCTTGTCATTAGTTCTATTCATGAGTATATTATGTGCGTGAATATAATTAATGACAGGATATTTGTGTTAAAGTTGAATTTTGATAAAGTAATCATATCTGTTGTATCATTGTTATGCACCCCAAGTAGGATTGGATACTGCAGTCAAGGATGAGTTTTGGGATGACTTGATCAGCATTGTTGGTAGCATGGCAGAGAGTAAAATGGTGATCCTGGGAGGAGACCTGAATGGACATGTGGGGGCAGAGGCACTGGGGTATGAAGGAATGCATGGAGGTTGTGGATTTGGCATTAGGAATCTGGAAGGTGAGCGAATTCTGGCAATTAGGGAAGCAATGGGCATGGTCGTTTGTAACACCCTGTACAGAAAAAAAGAGAAACAAATTGGTCACCTATTCATCTGGGGACAGTAGTAGTCAGATAGACTATTTTATTGTTAGAAGAAGAGAGAGGAAATTTGTGCAAGATGTTAAAGTGATAACCCAGTCAAGAGTGTATACAGCAACATAAGTTACTGGTGTGTGACCTTTGGTATAGGGAAATTGCAGGCCAGGAGGAGGTTGGTTGTGCCTGGAAGGAAGGTGTGGAAGCTTAAAAATCAGGAAGAGAGGGAGGCTTTTCCAAGGAGTTTGGTACACTAGCGGCGGAGAATAGAGCGACTGATGGAAGTGTGAGTGAGCAATGTGGGAGACTGAAAGATAACCTTCTAAAAGCCACTAAACAGGTTTGTGGATGGTCAAGAAGTCCACCTAGACACAAGGTTTCTTGGTGGTGGAATGAGGAGGTTGAGGCTGCAGTGAAGGAGAAAAGAAGATTTTTTATGGTATCGAAGCAGGGTGGAAGTAAGGAAGCATACTTAGCAGTGAAAAATAGGGCAAGTCAGGAAGTATATAGGGCTAAGTCAGAGGCCCAAAAACCTCTTCCTGAGAGCCTCAATGGTGCTGATGGCAGGAAAAGTGTTTAAACTGGCTAGGCAGATAGAAAAGTAAAATTGTGATATAGCGGGTGAACAGTCATTAAAAATGATGGTAGAGTTGTGGTTGGGCAGGACAATATAAAAAAAGGCTTAGAGGGAGCACTATAATCATTTATTAAATGTAGAATTTGATGGGAACAGGAGACTTGTGGATTCCGCAGAACTTGTGGCTGGACTGTGGCCATCAATATAGGATGAAATGATGAGTAGAGCCATCAATCACATACCAGAAGGTAAGGCAGTGAGTGTTTTTGAGATAAATGGTGAGATGTTGAAAGCCTCCGTAGATATTGGTGTGCGGTTGGTCATGGACCTTATAAATGCTGTCATATATGAATGTACTGAATCAGAGGGCTGGCTGAAGAGTGTGAATGTGTATAAGGGTAAAGGTGATGTGCTAGAAAGGGGTAGGCATAAAGCTCCTTGATCATGTTATGAAAGTTATGGAGGATGTTCTAGAAGAAATATTAGGGAAAAGACAAACTTTGACCACATGCAGTTTGGCTTCATGCCTGGAAAAAGAACCACATATGCTATATTTATAGTTAGACAGCTCCAGGAGAAGTACATTCCCAGGAAAAGGTGTATTATATTTTTGTTGACCTGGAAAAGGCTTTTGATAGGGTACCAAGAGATGTGGTGAGGTGGGCAATGAGAAAATTAGAGATCAAGGAGTGGTTGGTTAGGGTGGTCATGGCCATGTATGAAGGTTTGCCAACCCAGGTGAGGGTAAATGGAGAATTGAGTTATGACTTATCTATGAAGGTTGTTGTGCATCAGGGATCCATTTTGAGTCCCTTGCTCTTTGTTATGGTCTTGGAAGTGTGCTGTCACAGAATTTTGGAACAGGATTTCCATTTGGGTTTTATGCTGATGACTTATTGCTGATTGCCGAGGATGAGAGGATGGCACTTGAGAAGTTCAGGTTGTGGAAGGAAGGGATGAATTCCATGGGGCTGAGAGTGAATTTGGATAAAAAGATGATGATTTCAAGAATGAGTGGTGTTGTAATGACATCATTTAGGGTAGTATGTGACCATGTGCAGTCTGTCACAGAGGGATAGTGAATAACTCTATCCTGTGTAATGGATGTGCTTTGTAGGAGCATAAAAGATTTAGTGGTATCATGGGTAGGCTGCAGAATGATGGAGAGTTTCAGTGCACTGTGTGTAGAGTAGAGCAAGTGGATGAGAGGAGTATTTGGTGGTGTGTCACTTAAATGCATAGAGGAGTTCTGCTATCTGGGAGATATGATCAGTGATGGGGCGAGTTCCGTGGAAATGGTTGGAAGTGTTTGGATAAAGCTCAGAGAGCTGCTTCCTCTCTTAACGCTGAGGGTTTTTTCTCTCCAAGCTAAGGAATGTCTGTACGCTGCATGTGTATGAAGCACAATGTTGTACAGCAGTGAAACTTGGGCTGTGAAGGAAGAGTACATCCAGAGGCTCAAGCGTACTGAGATGGACATGCAGAGCATCTTTGAGTTTGAGGCCTGGAGGAGACAAAGTTGTGAATTAAGGGATAGAATGAATTAGTATTGCCCTGAGAAGAGGCGGACTGAGGTGATTCAGTCATGGGGAGAGGATGGAGGATAATAATTGGGTGAAGGGTGCTAGGAGGTTGGGGGTGGAGCTGCCATGGGAGACCGAGGAAGATGTGGAATGAGGTTATACAGAGGGACGTCAGAGATATGAGTTTGAATAGAGAAACAGCCAGATATCGAGCAGCATGGAAAGCTGCCGACACATGATGATGATAGTATACACACATAGGGACAACACAAGATCAACAAAAATGGATATGGGAACACTTATTTACAGAAAAGGAAATGACCCAGGATTTATTTATTTTTCTAAGCAAAGAAATGTCATTTTGTAAATAAACATAAGCACCATTATTATTAAGCTTACTAAGATCAATATGAGGGAGAGCTAAATACAATTTTGAATCATAAGCAAACTGATAAATTTGCTCATCAGACTGGCACAAATATAATTAATAAAGATTAGGAAAAGAACAGGACCCACCAGAGAACCCTGTGGAACCCTACTAGTAGCATCAACTGATTTGCTAGAAAAACCCTGGACTGCTACCTTCAAACTTCTATCATTTAAAAAATGACTGAACCATCCAAGCAATGGGTTACAAATACCGAGTTGAGAAATTTTGATGGTGAGCAATCTATGATTAACAACATCAAAGGCTTTACTATAGTCAAAGTAAAGAACATCAACCAATGCACCAAGGTGCTAACATAGTCATAAGTCAATAGTAATTGATCAGACACAGATAGGTTAACACAAAAACCAAATTGGAAATGGGAAATTAAAGAGTTTGCCACTAAACAATCAAGGAATTTAGAAACTATGACCCGTTCCAATGTTTTACTACAATTAGATGTCATACTAATAGGCCTATAGTTGGATGGATTGAAATGAATACCGCTCTTGAATAAAGGGAACACAAGAACAACCTCCCACAGGGAAGGAACCGTCATTGAAGAAAGGGTTTTACTATACAGAAGAAACTACAAGGAAAATAAGTACCCTATAAGACCTTACGGTCCATATAAGGAGGGTACTTTTGGCGCAATCTTCGAAGGTGTCCGTTGGCAACCTCGAAGATCACTCGCGAGGATCTTAACGGCGATTTCGCAAGACTTTATCTAGTCTTAACTTGAAGTCGTCAACAGATTCACTGTTGACAACTTCCGTCGGAAGTGCGTTCCAACTACCGCAGATACTGTAAGTGAAGAATTACCCACACAGATCACGGTGGTATCGCTTCAGTTCAAGTTTAAAGCCATGATTTCTTGTTCTCCCCTCGCTGAGCTGGAAAATATCCCCGTAGTCCAGTCTGTCGAAGCCTCGAAGTATTTTAAATACTTTGATAATTTGACCACGTAGTCTCCGGGTCTCCAACGAGAACATATCTAATTCTCTTAGCCTATCTTCATAACTTTTATGTCTGATAGAGGGAATCAGTTTGGTTGCCCTGGCTTGCACCCGTTCCAATCTCGCGATGTCTTTTCGGAATGAAGGACTCCAAAATTGTACGGCATACTCCAGGTGCGGTTGGACGAGGGAGTTGTATAGACACAGAGCTATCTCCTTGTTCCTATATCCAAACTGTCACTTTATATACCCTAACATCCTTTGAGCTTTCTTCTCCACCTCAATGCACTGTTTCGAGAACTTGAGGTTACTCGTGATAGTTACACCCAAGTCCTCAGTGTCGGTGGATTCAAGAGCAGTGCCCTTAAGGATATAGGGTTGTGGTGGAGCGAATTTGAGTGTGTGTAAAAGGGCCATTCTCCCATTCCTTTTTTCAGTACCCTCTCCCTCCCTCTGTAAGAATGTGTGTGAATGGGAATGGGTTTGTTTTGTTTTTGTTTATTTTATGTATAAAATGATTACCATGTTTTTCTTTCTTTCCAGGCGCCATATTCTGGAAAGATAGTAGCTAGTTTTGATATATCACTATAATTAAAACAAGATTGTACTTAGCTTAAAATAATCTTTTATCAAAGCGCCATATTCTGGAAAGATAGTAGCTAGTTTTGATATATCACTATAATTAAAACAAAATAGTACTTTGTTTAAAATAATCTTTTATCAAAAGATTATATTTTGACGCTTGTTTGGATTTACATTTAGAGAGAGTGGAAGCGTGGACTGACGGCAAGAAGGGTTCTCTAGATGAGTGCTCCGCCCAGCCCTGAGACGGAGGGCTTTCATATCATACCTCGCTAAACACCTGGATCACCATACCCGCATTGGTTGACAATCCTGCCTCCTTTTATGTCAGCCTACTACCATCCACCTCCAGCACACAAGTGATAGCGTGTGCCCCTTTTCGTTCGGTTGTTGTGTTTTTTTATGTTTTGTGTAGATATATAAGTAAATTTGTTGTATTCGCCTGTTGTAAAATTCTCTTTTGGTATCTTATTTGGATTGGGGAATTTGGCCTCATTTTGAAGTGTGCACACTTCCCTTGTAAATATAAATTGCTGTAAATATAACTGTATCCTTTTGTAAGTAAAGGGACTGTATATACAATCCATTTCATTCTCCCTCGATTTCTCACGTCCGGACAGTCTAGGAAGCGGGTTGGATAGATTGGGATTAGAGATATATTTTCGGCTCGCTACAGGGTGATTGACGATTTCGGTGGCCGATATGCATCACTTTGCATTTGTTAACGTTGAAAGGCATTTGCCACGTATCAGACCACTCCCCAATCTTCTGAAGATCTTCGTGCAGGCTTGCAGTATTTCCATCCTTTGCAACGTTCATACCAAGCTTGGTATCGTCGGCAAATTTGGAAATCTTGGCAACCATGTCACCATCCATGTCGTTGATGTACATAGATGATGAATAGTAGTGGTCCAAGGACAGAACCTTGAGGCACCCCGCTAGTAACGGGCACCCACTCAGAAACCTGTCCATTCACCACCACCCGTTGCCGTCTGCAACTTAGCCAGTTCTCGATCCAGCTGGCTACTTTTCCGTCTATGCCCAGCGCTCGCCCTTCCTGGAGAAGGTGACGGTGTGTTACCTTATCAAAGGCTTTCTGAAAGTCTAAGTACACCACATCCACCACCTTATCCTGATCGTGCTCACTGAAGACGAAGTGGAAGAATTCCACAAGGTTAATCAGGCATGACCGTTGCCTTCAGGAGCCGTGCTGGGAACTCCTCAGTAGCAGGTTTGACTCTAAATACGACGTCATTTTGTCCACCATCATGCTTTCCATGAGTTTACTGACTATCGAAGTCAGACTGATAGGTCGGTAGTTCGACGGTTGGCTACGGTCTCCTTTCTTGAAGATAGGAGTCACCTCGGCCTCACACCAGTCTCTAGGAACGCATTCGGTCCGGATTGGCATGTTGAAGATTGCGCTCAGGTGTTGTGACACTTGATCGCGCACTTCTTTCAACACTTTAGGTAGAAACCCATCCGGGCCAGGTGACTTATTCGTCATTAGGTCAGTGATCTTCTTTTTGATTTCTCCTTCGGGGATAACAGAGAACTGTGGGAGTTTTTCAAAACAGTTGAAGGAATATTGTCAGGGCCAGATTTTGGGGGATTTTTTAAACATCTTTAAAGCATTTAGCACATCAATAACCGTAAGATTATCAAAGGTTAGCTTAGAAATAAAATACTGGTGAGGAAAAGGATTTAAGGGCGCTTTCCTCACATATGGTTAGCCACTGAACTGCTGTCATACACCCAGGAACCATCAATGATCAAAGGCACGACAGCAGGCTTGTCAGTCTCTTTGTTCCACAAGTAACTATGAAGTCCTTTAGAATCATTATGCCCAGCTAGAGATTCTTCATAGTTAGAAACCATGCTTGTAGCTTGTCATGGCTACGAGCTCCACCTACCCATCCCCACCGTGCTGCCCTTTTACTTCTCTTAATAATCTTATTTAGCTAATTTCTGGTCGACTTGTAATGATTTAAATTGGCAAAAGTACTTTCTCTGTATAATCTCTGGAATGCCCTTTTCTTCTCAGAAATTTTCCTTAGGTTAACTTCAAAATTTTTCAATTTAATTACCTATGATTCTTTTACACACAATATTTAGATCTTCATCAATAATATAACTGAATAACTCATCCTTCCTATTTATATGACTATAACCATTGGTATAGAGACAACCCACCCATACCTATAGATCTTATCATTGTGCATCTATGTTACTCTACTCTGACCCAGACTACATAACCTGACTTTTGACCTTAAATAAACTGGCAGGTCTTTGGTATCTTGTAAATTATAAGTGTAGTTAAAAAATATCTTGAGGCAAGTGGCTAGGTATAATAGGTACTCTCTACATTACTCTTTTATTTAGGGGAAATTTTTACTTAAACAGACTATCTCATAAAAACCATTTAGTTCCTACATTGAACTCATCTTCAGGTCACCCTAGTTTATTGCAGCTACTGAGTTGACCTGAATTGGGACTCCATATAACAAATAACCATGCCTAATGAGGCTTAACTTTACTCTAATTGGAAGGGGTCTCTCCTATCAGCCATATGTGCCTTGGTCAGTTTTAGACATTATTTTGAGTGTCTCTGATGGGTCACTGCACTTCCTGAGTGTTGTTATCAGACTCATTTTCCTCTCTCTCCCCAACTTTATTTTAGAAGACAGCAAAGTTAAAATAATATATTGAAGATTTGAAGAGTCTGGTATATGAAAGAAGTTTATCCACAAGAAACTTTAATCACTATATAAAACATTCAGATAGAACTCTTGAAACAAACAAAAAATAAACATGAATAATGAAAAGAATTTATTTAATGATGAAATGAAAGATAATAAAAAGGTGAGTTAATTGAGATCTTTCAGGTATTTTGTATAATTAAGTAATGCTCATTATTCATTCCTTGGTTTTATGAGTTTAATTATCCTTATTGCAAAATGAGGTTTTCTCTTTAGTATTGCTGCATGTTCTGCCATCAATTGACTCTACCAATTATTTTCTGATGGTGTGAAAGAGACTTTGAAATGTTGATGAGGACCACTCAAAGAGGTAGTCAGTGTAGCTTGGTGCACTTAGTATCTAGAGGAACTGTCTGTTATGCAAGCCTAAGTGCAAATAGTGCAGGGTCCATTCACTGGGTTGACTTGAACCTGTTGAGCTTCCTCCTGCTCTTTCTCAGTGTCTTTTTTTTACTATCTCTTTGACCCTTTCTCTACTGTAACTTAAACTTGGAGGACCAGCACATCCTACTGGTTTATATCCCTGTTGAGGTGACTTATTTATGGCTGTCCTTCAAATACAAAGATGACTCAAGCTTCACTTGATGAAAATGGAGATGAATTTATGGGAGCTGTTGGTTGTGCTAGCAAAGATGACTATGTATCCTGATGCGCGATGAACACAGAAATGACACACTATTCCAAGGTTATTTGGCTGCTGGACTGGTGGATTCTAACACCGTTGTCTTCTCACCCCTCTCTTGTTGTGGATGGACTCTTCAAGGTACGACAGTTCCTCCATACACATCGATCTCCATGCTGGTCGGTCACTGGCTTTGACTTTCAGAGTCAGGGGTTCAATATTACACTTTTTTAGGGTTGCTTTTACTTGATCTTTATAGCGTTTTATTGGCCCACCTTGTCTACGGTGTCCCAGTGGGAGTTTTCCATAAAGGATTTGTCGAGGTAGTATGTCATCACTCATGTGAATTATAATTATATGTCCAGTCCATTGCTGTTGTTTTTGTGCAAGCATGGTCTCAATTGAGGTTGTGCTGATGCGTTGAATGATTTCTACATGGGGAATATTGTCCCTGCATGTTAACTTGAGAATCTTATGCAGATTTCTTATATGAAATGCTTCCAATTGTCTTATATGCCTTCTGTAAGCAGTCCATGTTTCAGCACCATAGAGTAGAGCGGCTAAGGTTATCATTTTGGAAGACTCTTATGCGCAGTTTTCCAAAGGATACAGAGGCTTGATTTATTCTGTTGTAGACCTCTTTATCTATATTGTACTTATCCGACAGGATGCTGCCCAGATATTTTCAACTTGTGACCTGTTTAATGTCATCACTGTTGATGCGGAAAGTTAGACGTGGTTCTGGATTCTGTCATTGCATTACTATCTCTGTTTTATTGACATTCATTTTTAGACCCATTGCTTCATAAATATCGGCTCTGACATTGAGGGATCTTTGTAGAGAAAGTGGTGTGTGTGTAATCAGTGCACAGTCATCTGCATATTGAAGTTCCAGAATATGATCGGCCACAGTTTTTGTGCGGGCTTGAAGTCTTCTTAAATTAAATAGATTACTGTCTATACTGTTACACATAGTATCCAGACAAACTGTATATCCTCGTGGCCTGACTGAAAATAGGGAAGACTCCATCACTGGGTTGACTTGAACTCTTTGATCAGACAAGTTGAAGTGGCAAGAAGATGGAGGGTGTAGCTTGGGGCAAAAAACCCTGTTACCACTGAAACCTGGAGGAGAAACCCCTGTAAGAGCCATGGGAATATGTTTACCTGGCAGCCTTGCTGATGCGACTCAGCTCCCCATCCGCCCCCAGCTTAGCCTCTGTTCCATCCTTTGTTAATCCCCAATCTCCCTCCCCTATACCAACTCTCCCTCATCTTGCCCTTGCCCTTCCATTGTCCCTTTACAATCACCTTTTCTCTACCCCTTTTGTTGACCCCTTCTCCTGCCCATGGACCTTCCCGATCATGACCTGATGCTCATTTAGATCACAGAACCGGGTTTTCCCAAGGGGTGGCGGAGAAGGTGAATACTACCCCACCCAGTGATAGCAGCCGGGGTCAATTAAAGTTGCCCAGTAGTGCCATTGCCTTATTGGGGTCAGTGTTAGCCATCACAGGAAGGGTGGTAAAATGTTCTGAAAAACCCTTTACCCCCTTTAACATCATCAGAGCCTCTGATGAGCTGCACTAGATCAGAAAAGGAGGTCCTACCCCCTCACCCTGCTGCTTTCCCAGGGGCCTATCCACCCTCCTTCAATGGGTGTGGTTGACTTCCCCTCACCCCTTTCTTTGGAGGCATCCTTGGGCGACTCCATCTCTTCTACAGTGGCAATCCCTTCCTTGCTTTCACAAGGGATTCCCAAGATGGCAGCCCAAAATTGACTACTCCCAGTGGTAGCAGCCAAAATTGGCCAATCCCCTGAGAGAGGCAAGGGATAGTAGGGCCTCTCAGTCCCTGTTCTTTAATGTCCTGCAGTCATGCATCTCCAGTTTACGTGGGGTCATTGTAGCTGCCCCCCTCCCTCTTCCCCGATGGATGTTAGTTTGCTGACTATAAACAAGACAAAAGGAACCTTGAATGGGATCCATGATGTCTAGGGGGGGGGGGTGCACACAGAGGCCCCCTGAGATATACATGGCCCCGAAGATGACTCAGTCACAATCAGAAGGATCTTCCATAGGGTTGAACCAGAGCATGGTTCCAAGCACCAAACTTGAGTGCACCTTCTTGCAAGCTTCACCTTAGATGGTTTGGGCCCCTGATAACTCAAAATGATAGGAGTGATCTCCTTTCCCAGCTGAGTCCCTTTTGACAGCCAAGACCTTCTCCATTTGAAAGAAAGATCTTGCTGAGGCTCATCCATCTGGCTTAAAGGTTCCTTCTGGTGGGGGAGAGAAGTGGTGGGTTCATTCCCCACCCTCCTCTCCTAAAAAGAAAAGAAAAAGACTAACTCTGTGCGCTGAGTGGAGCCTCAATTATGATGGGACCCCTCATTGAGAATTACTTAGTATTTTTGAGCTTTCTGTTTTCACACGTTTTCTGGTTATTTGCTCCTCTGATGGCAGAATGTTTGTCAAGGGCAACTAGCTAGCCTACTGGTAGAGTTTTGAAGGTGACCAGTTACTCAGATGGGAGGGTCTGGTGAATGCGTTGGATCCCTCCGAGGCAACAATGATTAGTACCCTTAAGAATGGCACCTCACTCTACTATGAACTTCGTGAAAGGTGTGGTTTACACAAAAGAACTCCTGGACTACAAGCTGGCCGAACAAGAAGTGCTCAAGGTCGAATGTGTGTTAAGAAAACAGAGAAGGATCGCCATTTGATGGAACCCTTGCTTGTGTTGTCTCTCAGACTGTTCAGGACATTCCTATTGAATGTTCCAGTCTGGGTGATCTTCGTGCATTTTACCTGTCCTAGTACTCAGATGAGCGGGGCCAGTACTGGCAAGGTGTCTGTGATAACTGGGCAACCAGACCAGTGTTTCACTCTTCCTCACACCGATCTGTGCAGCCCTCCCAGCTGCTTTGCAAAGAAGATGGAAGACAGCCAAAGGGAACTTGAAGTTGGGTGCCATCACTCTGAGACTGTTCCTATGGAACCTTTCCCCCCCCAAATGCTGCAATGACTTCCGGGTACTTTCTGTAGTCTCTGAATTGACATCCTTATGGATGCACCGCAATTTGATGGAGCACTCACCCGTACATTTATTGTAGTGACTGCATTGTCTCCCAGACAATTTGGCACAGTCTTATTGGATGTTCCAGGCTGGGTGAGCTTTGTGCTTTTGCCTGTCCCAGTACCGGGATAAGCCGGGTCTCTATTCATTGTCCCTTGTACTCGAGATAGATTCGTGCACACAGACTTGCTGATTATATTTTCTTTTGGAGGAGACTGTCCTCCTCCTCCACTTTATTTGACTCTCCTTGTTGTAGGTCGCATGGGAGGCAAGCCTACCCCTGACACATGATCATGCTTCCTTCTTGTTGCTTTTTTGCTTGTTTTTAATTTTATTTGTTTGTTTTTTGTTTTTTTTTAAACTTTTTTGGCATTTGTTCCTGAATTGATTATCCTTGTGATTTACATGTTTTTACTTATTTTTTAATTTAGCTTAGTAGTAAGAGCTCTAAGCGTGATTACAGTGACTTTTGCCCTAGTAGTCAGTCACCAGATGGGCTCTTAATATTTGAAAAAAAATAATAATGAAGTAAAAATAAATCCTCCAATTGCCATTGTGCCCCAGGGTTGTTGTACCCTTTGCAGACTTGGGCATCACTGCCCACGAACCACTCCATTTTCCTGCCCTGATCTCTCGCTGTCCTCTGAAAGTACAGCAGGATTTTGAATGGTTGATGACCTCCATGGTAGGGACCACTAATCATCATTTTCTGGCAATAACCCCTTGAAAGATCCCTGTGGTGCTTGGCACAGCTACGGTGGTGGTTCTCATTTCAGGAAATGATGGATTTCTCAGTACCTTACTGCCAGGACCACTCGAGACTGGTTGGCACATTCTTATTGAATGTCCCAGTCTGCATGATCTTCGTGCATATTACCTTTCCTGGTACTAGGATGAGAGGAGGTGTCACTACCATTTGTCCTTTGTAATCAGGATGGATTCATGCACATGGACTTGTGGACTATTTCACTTCTTGGAGGAGGCTGGCCTCTATTTTATTTAACTCTATTTGGTGTTTGCTGCTACTTTACTAAGGAGGGGAGGAGGCAACTCATTTCAATGCTAGAGCATGCATGCTTGTGCTTGTTGTTTGATTTTAATGCAACCTGGTATTAGGCTAGAAATCTAATTATGCCAACATCATAAAATGAGGGTCAAGCAGGAGGAGGATATGCACTTTACACCTGGTATGATATCTTTATTCTTCAACTCACTATAAATAACTAATTTCAGTCAGTGGCAATGCGCCTTTCTCTCAATAGGAGGTATACTGTTAATTCTGTATCTATTACTCTGCAGCTTATTTCAAATAGTGGGCCCCCGGGGGGAGGGGGGCTCTGAGGTGATCTGAAATGGTGGTCTTTACTAACCCGATCAATCGCCTGGAGATAGGTTTGCTAAATGTGGATGAGTTTACCCATCATTGCCTGAGAAGCGCTTCTTTCTCTTTCCTGGATCTGTCCTTGAGCTGTCCAGATGCCTAGTCTGATTTTTATTCTTAGGATCATTTTCTCGGCTACTGCCACCTGAGAAACTGTCTCACTGGTCTTAGAGCAACAGTGCTGTCTGTATTTCAAAAATTGCCTCATTTCTATTGCCCACTTGAGGCGTTTAGGACTGTTGATGAGTTCCCTAGTAACCTCATTGCCATAGACTGAACTAATATTCCTATAATTTCTGCCTGTATTGTATGCTGTCTGCTTCATTGATAATCAGCTGGATGTGAGACAACCTCAGGCAAAAGCAATACACCTAAATGTTGGCAAAACAATTTTATCATCTGTGAATTTTGTGAGCTTCGGCTATGTTCTGGTATGTCTTAAAGAGCACACCCTCTGCACTTCATTTGTGGGCATGATCGCCTTCATTTAATAAAATGACCTCACTTGCCGAGGTACAGAAGAGTCTAAAGGATTCATGGCAAGTTCTCTCAAGACCCTTCTACAAGAGAATGTGTCCACAATCTCAGACTGTGCATCCCTGTCAGAATCTTTTGTGGACACTTCCTCCACATGCTCTAACTGAATGGTGCTTCTCCACCAGGATATAATGCAGCTCTGGATGTCACTCAGGGCCATTGACTGGAATTCAATTTCTTGCTTCATGCACAAACACCATTCCTGCTCTAGATGAAGTGCCATATGCCATGATTCCACACCTAGATGAGTTTGAGTGAGGCATGACCTTTTTGCTAGATTATTTTAATAGGATCTGACAGGGTGGGGGGTATCCTCCCAGACCTCTGGTGAATAGCTACTTTGCTCACTTTTCACAACCTGGGGAGAGATCCACTACCCCTGCTTGCTTCCAGCTAATTTCTCCAATCTCCTGGATATGCAATTTGATGGAGAAATTAGTAAATGTTAGATTAGCCTTTTTCTTGGACAGTGGAGGCTATTTGTCTTCTGCACAGTGTGGCTTCCACACTTTGGAGTCTCTGCCCCAGCTGGAAAATATTATCTAGAAGCCTTGATTGATACCATCATGCCACTGTGTTTTTCACTCTGAAGGCATATGACACTGCATAGTGATACAGTTTCATGGAAACCATTCCCACCTTGGGAGAGAGAGGATGCCTCCCAACCAATTTGCATACATGAATTTCTAAAAAGATTATCGATTCTACCTAGAGATGGTGGGATTCCTCTTTTGCCCAATAGGACAGGAAGAAGACATCCCACAGAACATATCTTCAATCTCTCACTCTGCCATTACCATCAACGGTATCATCTCAGTGGTGCTGGAAGATGTTCTCTTTATGCTCTATATGGATGACCTATTGATTTGTTTTGGTGTTGCCTAGAAACAACTTCCGAGTAATGACTCCAATAGGCATTGAACTGCATCTCTTACTATCACCAAACACCCAGGTTTATTTTCCCTGTCCTTGTAGCGCACTTTCCTTGGTTTTGTGTTTTACCATTGCTTAGTCGGTAGGCCCATATTTGCAGACTATGTCTCTTGTACCCATGGTATGGACATTCTTTGTCCAAGGACATTCAAGTACCTGTAGCTCCAATCGAGTTACCACCCTGCTCTTTCATTCATTTGATTGAAGCTTGTTCAAGGATGCTAGTTTATTGCATCCATAGTTGAGCAAGAATTGGTGGAAGATGGATGCCCTGTCACCTGCCTCTTGCCCAATGCATTATGTTTTGTATGCATGAGCTTGGCATGTCGCTCAGTCGACAACAGTTCTCATTGCATCTGATCTTGATGGCTACTATGCTAATGAGACTAGTTATAACCTAAGCCTTTCGGTTGTAGGGATATGAAACTCCTTCAAGAACTTGGTGTAGTTTTTAGGGCCAGTTGTGTTTGTTTCTGGCCCGGATGCAACCCTGGAGGTTATCGACTTTGATGATTTGTCACCATGCCTGTTTCCACAGCAACTAGAGTACTGTATGCAGCCTTTTTGGACCACACTTTGTGTCATGCTTGATCTGTCGCCGGTCTACACAGATGGTTCAAAGTCTGACAAGAGAGTTAGCATCCATGCTGTTTCCCCTTGGGGTTTGAAGTCAGCAGGGCTCTACCATGCTCTGCATTTGTCTTCATGGCTAATCTGGTTGCAATACCAGCTCAGTATTATGCCCAGTTTAGAGACTCACAAAGTGCCATGAGTGCTCTTGTTGTGGCGAGATACAATGTACCTCCCATAACTTTTTCACTAAGGTTCAGCACTCAAACTGTTGGGTAAGCAAAAGTCCACTTCTGGCAGCAAAGGAGACAGATATGCGACTTTCTACCTTAGCTAATTTATTTCCCCAAAGAATTTACAATTATGTACAATGATATTTACAAATAAATAAATAAATTATGATATAAATATACAAAATTGAGACAGCACTGTCCAACTTATGGCAATCAAGACAAAAAAATATTGGAGATCTAACAGCCTTGTCATCTTTACAATAACTCCAAGTTACAGACTCTCAGTACAAAAATTATCTGCCCCTCTTCAATCCATGGGAAGGGAGTGGGAAAGGGGATAAAAAATAGGAGGGTGAGACGTCTTTTGGACAAACTGCCAACTTGCTCTGGCTTTCACTCAAGTGTAAGTGTATCAGGGCATCCCCATTACAAAACTAGCTGAGCTGGAGGAGTTAAATTGACCTAATGGTCAGCAGCAGTGATACTCCAAGTTACGATGGAGGGAGGCCAACCCAATTAACCCTTTGGAAAAACTGCTGCCAAGGACAGAGTCAGGATACCAAAGGCTGGGCTAGTGATGGCCACCCTAAATGAGCTAGTGGCAAAATAAATTTAGAAATTTAGATTTTTGAGCCTTGACCAAAGATTTTAGCAGCCAAAGGGGGAGGGGGATTTTATGCAAGAATTTTATAGGCAAAATATATATCCTGCAACAAGAGAGAAATTTTATACAACATATAAAAATGATAAAAAAAGGAATCTACACTACCAATTTCTATTTACAGCTTAGTCTATCCCAACCCCTACTCCTAGCCACACTCTTCTAGCATAAACAAAGAAAAGTAGGGTAAAGGACAGATTAAGGCAAAGTGGTGAAAAATCCATAGTGGACAAAATGGGGAGAATGGCTTCCAAATATACTCTCCATTCACTCATCAGCCATCCACCACTTTGTGCTATTTGAATCTCTGTACACTATACTTTGCATTATCTATGGCACTACAGTCACTGTGAACCAGGCAGATTCTGGTTCTTGGACAGATTGGGATTGCAGGAAATGAGGGCTCCAAACAGTCTGTGAGGATTCAATTACCAACCAGCATTTCTCTATAGTGACTATAGGGCAGAAATCAGGTAAGCCCTCTGGGCTGCCTGGCAAAGAAGATGGGGTATGGCTGAAAAGTGCCTAAAATTGAGTGCCAGTATAAGTAATGGTTCCTGCAGACATGCCCCAAATGCTGTATCAGCTTCATGTCACATTTTTTTTCTTCAATCTGGGCACATTTGTGTGATGCACAAATGCGCACCTCCTAGGCACCTTACTGCGATGGCCGCATTGTCCTCCATAGTATTTGGCACAATCTTGTTGAATGATCCAATCTGGATCATCTTCCCATATGTTACATATCTGAGTACTAGGGTGAGCATTGTCACAACCACTGAGTTTTTCATAGAGACTTGTGGTATTTTTGTATGTCTCTTCTGGTGTTGGTCACAACCCCGCCTTGGAGCAAAGCAGACCTCCCCCAATGCTGTAGCCCGCTTCATTTTCTTCTTGCTGTTGTTTTATTTTTTGTACCTTTATATAAACTAGTAATAGTCTAACAAATAATACAGTGCCTTATGACATTTGTGGCAGTAGCTAGATTGGTACTAAAAAAACTTGCATATAAAACCAATGAATCTATCATCCCATTCTGGCAGAAGCTCAGAATGAAACAATGCACTGAAGCTCTTCATAAAAATGCTTGAGAATCATTGTGTTCTAGTGAAAAGTAAAGGATGAGCAAGTAATCCTGGAGGATAAAGAGGAGCATTTCTGTTGGAAGTAGCCTGTTGTGTATAGGAACTCCAGATGCTATCCAGGAAATACGGAATAACAGACATAAGCACTGAGAAGAAAGACAAGGATATCAGGTTCTATGAATATCAAAGGACTGAGAGGAAACATCTGGTGAGGACAATATTTTTGAGACAAGATCCCTGTAAGATAGCAGAGAAAAATCAGACCACCATAAACAAGAACAATGTAAAACCAATTACTATTTTCCAGCTGGAGCAGAACCAGTGGTCATTGTTCATGTAGATAACATTACCTAAGGTGACCTAACTGGCATGTCCAAGTTTAGTGAAAATTCCCAACTGTAAGCCTCCTCATCCAGGATGGAGTGTTGCTCAAACGTCTTAGGGGCAGTGAACATGAAAGTACTTTAGAGACTTTAGCTGTGCTAGTGTTTAGTCCACCTTCATACACTGAAAGAAAGTTATTAAAATTATCTGTCATTGACATTGGGATCTTACAGATAATGTTACTGCCCTTGTTATTGTGGTAACATGGTCGCCACTCCCACACCAAGTATCCCCACCACCCCAACAAGGTCCGACCTTGGTTCAAGGAGAGGGTATTGAGGGGAGAGTCTAATTTTAACTATTAAAACAGTAATGGAAAATAAATCAAAAACCTTAATCAATCACAGCTACCAAAAAATACTAATATAACTTTATAACCTGCCATTTTCTAGCCTCGGTGCTACTCCACCAGCATTCAATAAATGTTGTGATATGACTGAGTGATTTGCACTCTGTTATAGCTTTGTGTGGACACTGGCCCTTGTACAATGTTCTCAACACATATGCATGAAGCATCTCATTTATTGATTTATTCAAGATGACTTGGACAGAAGGGTATCCTCCTAGACTCCTTTCAAATGCCTACCCTCCTCGCTTTTGCAAACTGAAGACACATCACTCTACCACAGCCAGTTTCTGCCAAATTTTTCTAGCCTCCTGCTTCTGCAAGTTGAGGTATAAATTGCTATTAGATTAGCTTACTTCATGGACAGTGGAGCCCAGTCTTCTACACAGTTGTGCTTCTGCAAGTTCCACTCGATTTTGCGTGCTCTTCTCCTAGTAGGTAAATGCTAACTGAGAGATCTTCATCCCCATACATAACACTATGCCACTGTTATATTATCTGTGGAAGACCTCTAGCAGGTATCATGGAGACTCCTGACATAATGGGGGCAAGTGGATGCATCTCAATTTTCATATCTGAATATCTATGAGATCATTGATCAAGTGTACAGGGAAGGCTTCTACAGCCTAATAGGGCAGGAAGAGGGCATCTCATAGGGAAGTGTCCTGTGTTACACTCTGCCCTGAGTATCAACAGTATCACCTTAGTGATGCCCAAAGATGTTCTGGCTATTCTTTAAGTAGATGACTTTTCAATTTCTTTTGGTGCTGCCCAGAGGCCAAATCACAAGCATCAACTCCAACAAGCATTGAAATCAATCTCTCCCCATGCAGAAGTGCATAGATTTTCTTTGTCCCAGCCTCAGGTAATGCACTTCTGCTACAATCTATAGCTCCATCTTGACCCTCACTTCTTCCTAAACAAGGTTTTTGTGGAAGTGTTGGATTCCCACCTTTCCTTGATCTTGTTTTCAGCCACTGCCTCACTTTTGAGGGCTATATTGACAGCTTTAGGGCCTCATGTACCTGGGCCATTCATATTCTTCATTCTGTGACATCACTGGAGTGCTCTTAGGGCTAATGCTATGTTTTATCATTCCTTTGTTCACATGAATTGTGAAAGGTAAATGCAATCCACCGCACCACATTCCATCTGCATGTCCCCTTTGGACAGCTTGCTTGTCAATGTCAGGAAGATGCCACTAGCGCTGCACTGTGCATTATGAGGTTGTATTCACAGGCCTGACATCTTCCTCAGCCGCTAACAGCTCTCATCCCATCTGTGACTGATCTCGCCAGATGAGCTCATAAAATTTGTAAAAAAATAAATCTCTGACTGATCTTGATATTGTCTATAGCCTTAAGACACATTAGTCATACTCTCTGCCCTTTTGGATTTAGGGCTAGGAATCTCCAAAGGCTTATAGTTTACCACTCAGGCCTGTGGTGCCGCTGGTTCTGCCTGCCCAGGACATCACCTTGGATGGTACCACCTTTTACTCTTGCCAAACCATCTCCACAAGCTTATTTGAAGACTGGGACTATTGCATTAGACCTTTTTGGAGCACACTTCATTTCATGCTGGAGCCAGGCCAGTATACACGGATGGCTATAAGTCCCAAAATGAGGATAGATCCATGCCCTATCTCTGCTGTTTGAAGTAAGCAGGGTTCTACTAGATGCTGTGTCTATCTTCACAGCTGAGCTGGTTGCTGCAATACACACCTGGTACAAGGGAAACACATTGTGCTAGGTTCAGGGACCAGATTGTGATATATAATGACCTGCAAAATTCCTTGGGTACTCTTCAAACACCCTAGTTTGAGGTATCTATGATGCACTGATCTGGGCAGAGGTTGGGATTATCTTTCACTCGGTTCCTGGACAAGTGGAGATTGCAGGGAATAATAAGGACTGCATGGCTATACCAGCATTTTTATCTTCCTCGCATTGCCTACATGGTTGGGATCAGGTCAGCCCTCTGTACTGCTTGTAAAGAATATGAGAGATGGCCATTGGGAATGTAAAGTTGCATGCCATCTTGCCATGACTGTTCCCATTGACCTCCTATTGCCTCAGCAGCTTCAAGTTGATGTCTGTTATCTTCTTATTGGACATATTCGTGGTAAGCACTGCCATTTGATGGAGCCTTTCCCTGTGCCTTACTGAAATGACTATTTTAACATATTCTTGTTTAGTCCAAGTCTAGGAGATAATCACATATGCTACTAGTACCAGGCAAAGTAGCATAGTTTGAGTGCCTACTCTGGGGCTGAGGTGACACTACTTTTAGAATCAATTTGTTACTCAAATCAAGGTAACTTGGAAGACACTAGAGAGATGTACTGCTCTGACATGAATTCTAAAAGGGATATTCTGGTGACCTATACCTTAGGTAGGTGTCGCCAGATGGGCACCTTTGAAAAAAAAAACTGACCTAATGAGAAGTGTGATATTTTATATGATTGTTTGTGCTTGTCTTTAAATGGCTTAGGGGATGTAGTAGCGGGCTGAAAATCTAGACTCTAACCCCAATCGATCCAACCCATTTCCTACACTAATTCGGATGTGTGAAATTGAGGGAGAAATGAAACAGATTGTATGTACAGTCCTTTACTTACAAAAAAAAGGGGTAAATATTTACAAGAGATCTTATTACTTATGCACACAAAAATATAGATAGCTAATTTTCCTATATACCCTCAAAAAAATAAATAAATCCTACTTATGAATACTAGTAAAAGGATTTATACAAAAAATGCTAAATTAGATTATACAAAAGGAAGAGTGTAAGCAATAAGAGTGCTGAAGTCATTCTAAAACTGTATCTGGCGCTAGTTAGGCCTCATCTAGACTATGCAGTACAATTTTGGTCACCATATTATAGGAAGGATATTGATTTGCTTGAGTCTGTGCAGAGAAGGATGACAAAGATGATTGGAGGACTAAGGAACTTACCTTATGGTGAAAGGCTCAGAAAACTAAATCTACATATATTGGAAAGGAGAAGAGTCAGAGGGGAATTGATTGAAGTCTTCAAATGGGTAAAAGGATATAATAAAGGTTCTTATACTTAGTGAACATGACCTGACACGTAGCAATGGGTTTGAGCTTGATAAGTATAGGTTTAGGAAGGAGATTGGGAGGAATTGGTTTACAAATCGTGTGGTAGATGAATGGAATAGGCTCACTAGACATGTGATAGAAGCCTCCTCTCTGGGTAGTTTTAAGAATAGATTAGATAAATATATGGATGAAGCTGCTAGATGGGACTGACTTTTTTTATGTACATATGTAGATTAGATCTGACAAACTCCTGTAAAGGGTGACAATGTTGATGACTTTTCTCTGGTAAGAAATCTTTTGTGTGTTGACTGGAACAGGAGCTGCCAAGTGTAGGCCATGAATGGTCTTTTGCAGTCTCCTTCTTTTCTTATGTTCTTATGTTCTTAAAGTCAAAGAACCCCAAAATATCTGCCGGGGCAATAACAACAAACGATAAATGAAAAAAAAAAGGCCTCATGTCATACCACAAAATCTTTGTATAAAAAAACATACTAGCGCCTCCAAGCTCGGTATTAGATAAGCAGCCTTGTCATGCTTTTGTGGCTATTAAAAGCCCTCCTTCATTAAATGCAAAACTATTTTAAACTTCGCAAAGTCAGACTCTCTTTACAAGAGGAACACAGCCTTAAAACTTTGTCAAATACTAGAGTAGCCTTTGTAAGTTAACAAGTGGTAAATAGTTTGCTTCTAATACTTAGGTAATACACAATTAGGTCAATCTTTCCAGAATATGGAGCCTGGAAAGAAAAAAAACAACATTTTATAATACAACATGAAATCAAATACCTAAAAAAAACACCACATTTACGTTCATACACACATTCTTACAGAGGAAGGGAAAGGGTATTGGGAAAGAGGTGGTAGAATGCCCCTTCACATACACACTCACATTCGCTCCACCACAGCGTATCCCTGATGTCAAGAGACCTTTAAACTTTTACCTTTTTTATCCATCCTGCTTGAATATCAATACAATTCCTGTATGATGAGCTTTTTGAAATTTATAAGATATATCATAAGGCGTGAAAGTATCTTTTTAACTTTTACAGGATACATTTGGAGAGATTAAAGGAATAAATCACAAATTCTCCGAAGATTGACTTGGTGGCAATTTTTATCTTAAAAAGGTGAGAGAAGATACAACACTAAATTTGCTTATAGTTATTCATTGTTTCCATTTGTTTTATTTGTAACCATTATCAGCATAAATCTAATTATTATAATTGAATCATTTTAAATGAGATAATTAAATTATTTATTAGGATGATTGTGTAGATAGCCCAGCCAGAAAGATCAAAGATGAGTTTTTTGATAGAAAACCTGGTGGTATTTAAATAGAAATGACTTTGTCTTTAACTTTAGGAGCGATTTTATGAGATTGTAATGAAAGAGGAGATTAAAGAAGAACCCCTGGAAGATGAAATTCTTTCCCTTGATGGAGAGAAACACGATTTGGAAGAGGAAAACTCAAGCCCCAAATCCTCTACTGAGACGGCCCTACAAAACTCCCTTCAAGAAAAGGTAATTTTGCCCACTTTAAAATTTATTACAAAATTTATTTTCACAAATTTTAATGCAGTGAAAGGCTTGTTTTTGGGGGTGAAAGTTTATAGCACCTGCAAAGCCTTGTGAGGAAAATCTACCAAATGTCAAATTAAAGACAACCAAGTCCAGATATGGGGCTGCTGCCCACTGCTGCCCGTGTCAACAGTTTTAAAGACCTTGAACGGTGGTTAATCTGCATCCTATGGTTTAATGGACTATGGGTTATATATAAAATGGGAAAAGTTAATTTTTCTATCCATTCCTCATGGATAAGATATTGAAATTTATATAATGATCAGACTGACAATTGCTAATGTGTAAGGCAATAGGTGCTTTTCCTTGGATGAAAAATACTCAAAACACATCAACATGTTCTGAGGCAGAAGAGAGAGTGGATATGAGCTTGATGATGTGTGTAGGAGCTACCTACTCCTGCAAGTGTAGACACAGGGCAGCCAATTGAACCTGGTAGAGAAAAGAGGAGCGGTAGTTACTGCTTTGAAAGCAGACCTTTCACTATTCTAGTTGATCCAGCATTGGACTTCTGATGTCAAGGTGGGGGGTTCAATCCCAGTGAGGGTGGACACAATGCCCTTACTGGTCATAAGCTGGCTACCCATTGGGAAGAGACACTAATAAATAAAAAATGTGTACACAAAAACGCTAAATATATATAGGGCCAATGTGAAATATAAATAAGTCACACTCCCCTAAACCATACACAGGATCCAGTCATGACAATCTATCTAATATCTGGTACCAGTAATGTGCAAAAAAGTGTTGGGAGGGGGAGATAAGTGAAGGAAAAGTAGGTAGGCCCATATTCTCCTTGGTATTCCTTATGGTTTTGAGACTTGGTGGGTGTTCTGCACTTAAGGACCCCCTAACATGAGCTGCATTTATGTTTTGGTTGAAGGGATTATCCCAATGATCTGATGAGTCATGCTAGGGGGAGATCCAAGCTTGCTACTCTGTTCATCATTTGGGGAGAGGGCTACCCATATACTGGATGGGTCGCCAAGAAACTGACCAGCCATGCTTGGGAGAGCTGGGTATCCGACCCCGCCCCCTGGGGGAGAGGCTTACCCATACTAGATGGGTTAGCAGCTAGGGACCAGACTAAAGGGCTCCAACATAGGCTTCTTGTATGTGCCAACAGTGAGTGCCACCTACCGGAGGGATCACTCTTTAAGAGTGATCCTGGGCTGGGGATACATTGTGGCGGCGAGTTCGCGCCTCCTCAGCCAAAAATTCCCGCTGCCCTGACAAGGTCCGCTCAGTGGGTCAAGGAGAGGGTATTGAAGAGAGAGAGTATTTTCTAAATTTAATTTATAAACTGTAATTATACCAAAATAATACAATCCAAAATAATCAACCCGAAATATTATATAACCCTTAACCTATACCAAAATACATTATATATATATATATATATATATATATATATATATATATATATATATATATATATATATATATATACAGTTGGCCTCACAATACTCTGGCCAACCACCACACGTATATATTTACAAAACGGCCTTACACAAGATCTTGGCCACGCAAACGTATAGTACAATCAAGATATCGCGACAGATGGGTGCACCCTAAACTAACTAATGGGAGTGAGACGTGTTGGAGAAAGTGGGAGGTGGCTCACTTTTTGCGGGATTCTTAGGGGTCCAGGACTCGGCAAAGCCAAAGATTTTAGGTAGCTGGGATGCTTATTGGTCCCAACTGCTGGGTCACAGTCCGTTGGGCGCTACTTCAATTACTCCCTGGAGACTGGAAGGTGCTATCCAAGGTCTACACCTTAGAAAATCGCCCCAAAAGGTAGGCGCACTTGCGAGCATCAGGATTGGTTTCAGCCGTCTCCGAAAGCCAGATGTCGGCGACAATCGGTATCACAGAACTGGAAAAGAGAAGGCACATTCAGTCACCTATCCACTGCTACACTCAAACATCTTTACCCTCAACACATTCAACCATATCCACTCTCACACAATCTTCACTCACCTATCCTCCGTCTAGGCGGCTCTTCCTTCCTCAGTCACAAACTTGACTTCCAAACTTTTACCTAACACAATGTTATAGTTATGCTGAAAAAATCCGCCTAAAAAGAAAACAGGAGATGAATGGGGGAGCATGATAGAGATCCATCGAGTGCCCCCACACAAAACAAAGACGGTGATCACACGATCCACACACACACATTCTGCAAAAGAAGAAAGAGATTAGACATAGGGGAGGGGAGGCGGACAACCAAACTACTACAACGTGTGTGAAGAGGGTCTGCTCCGGCGGGGACAAAAAATGACGCATCACAGGACCGGCTTTTTAAAAGGAGCAGTGCTCCTGAAGAGACGCAAATGGGAGCACCTCCTACTGCTTCAGAAATCCAGAATGGGAAAGTTGGTAGCAGGACACCTGCTGGGTCCTCTACATCATCACAAAACGGAGACACACTTATGATGACTGATATCCTACAAAGCCTCACATTCAACACAATACACACTATCATGAAGAAGTTTCATATCATAACGAGAATTGGAATCATCTATGAGAATAATGATACCACCAACAGATGTTATGTGATCTTCCTGATTAAGGAGGCCGCTAAGGTATCCCTTCAACATGCAACCTCCTTACCCATATGTGACAAGAACTTCTCTGTTAGACTCTTAAGATCAAGTAATCCTGAAGAGACATAGCAGGACTACTGTCCAAACATCTGAAGAGCATCTGGCAGAGAAGGCAGCAAGTCCACCAAAATACACACTCCATACTAGTTCATTGCCTACTACACAGATGGCAAAGGCAATTTCATCTGAGCCGCTGTGTATCCGGAGAGATAGATAGGACTCATCCCTTAAGGCCATCTAAAAAAAAGTATGGGAAGAGTGTCCTCATAAACGCCAAAGATGTCATCCTGGCAAAAATGCTCTCAACTTCCTATGTTCATCCGATGTTACGTCTAACCATTAAGCCTCGCAAGACCTCCTCGCAAGTCTACTATCCACTGACCTCATACTTTGGAAATAGACTAATGACTGGTGATCTGTTATCACAACAAATCATACTCCATACAAAAATGGCTGTAATGACTTGAGACAGAAATGTAACACAGCCAACTATATTTCAATCGTCGAATAGGCACACTCTGCTCTGCCATGCTAAACACCTTTGAAAATACACAATTATGCGTTTCCTTTTAACCCATCTACAACCTGATCTTGCATCAAACATCCACCCATCGAAATTCCATTCGGTCTTTGCCCCAAAAAATCCTCAGAAGGAGAGGATGGATTTCCTACCCTAGCTGGTGCTCGTATGACAGGCAAAACCATCTCTATTTCAGAGAAGGATCTTGCCGAGGCCGGCCCATCATGCCTAAGGCATCCTACCGTTGGAGGAGAGAAGCGGGTTCATTCCCTGCCCTCCTCTCCTAAAAAGAAAGACTGGGCTCCTCTCCATACGCGGGAGCGCCCGGTACGGACCGGTCTCCTGGCGTTTCGGTAAGCCACCATGCCAAGATCGGCACGTCAGGCCCCGTTGCTCCCCGGGCTGGGGAGTCCCAGACGAAGACCAGAACGGAGCCTCGATTACGTCGGGACCCCTCATTCAGAGGCCATCCTGCGTTTTCGAGTCCGCTGGCTTCAAACGCTTCCTTGTTATTCGCTCCACTGATGGCAGCATGTTGGCTAAAGGCAACATGATACTTAAGAGGAGAGCTATAGCTAATGTAATTAGTAGATACCTGAAGATGACCCGTTTCTCGGACGGGAGCCTTTTGGCGAATGCGTCGAATCACTCCGAGTCAGCCATGATTAGTGCTCTTCAGACCGTTGATCATACGCCTATGAGTGTGACGCCGCACTCTACCCTAAACTTCGTAAAAGGAGCAGTTTATGCGAGGGAACTCGTGGACTACTCCATAGAGGACATCACCTTAGAGCGGGCCGACCATAGGATAAATGCTGACCTCCTTCTCAGCCAACTATCCCGGATCGGGGCTGAGAGGGGAGGGGACAATGATCCCTCAGCCCAGTACTCCACTTTGGGATGGTGGGGTTTTAAATAACCTGCTTTATACCCACCCACATCTTCCTCACCTCTTCCTTTCTATTTTAAAACACTATACATTTTACGCCGTGTCCAAGGTGGAGCCACCAGGCGCGAGGGGTGGCCTTGAATGGCGGCACCTGGTTCTGCCAGCCCCGTACGTACCTCTTGCAGGGCGGGCTACTGCGAGGGGTGATGAGCGATTGCTTCCCGTAAAAAAATAGGGTCACCATGCCCAATGATGATACCAAAAAAATTCTCCCCTTAATTTTCCCTATTCCATCGTTGGAGCCCCCCTCGGGCAGCTCCACAGAGAAAATAGAGGTCCCAACCCCCCTGTGGTCTCGCAGGGGGAATGGCCAACTGGAGGCCTCCCTTAGATAGATATGGTCCTTGAGGCAACCCAGCCTCAGACGATAGGGTCTTCCATGGGAGCAAATCCGGGCCAAGCACCGAAATCGAGTACCCATCCCCCCTACGCAAGGTCCTCCTCAAACGGCCTGAGTTTCCAAGGCAGTACAAGGAAGGGAGAGATCTCCTCCTCCGACCGGTGCCCTTACGACCTCCCGGACCTTGTCCAACTCAGAGAAGGACCTTGCTGAGCCCAGTCCATCTGGGCTGGGGTCTCCTGCCGGCTGAGGGGAGAAGCGGGTTCATTCCCCGCCCTCCTCTCCTAAAAAGAAAAAAAAACAGAAAAAAGACTAAAAGGCCTGGGGCTCCTCTCCATCCGCGGGGGCTGCGGGGACGGATGGGTCTGCTGCCACTTAAGTAAGCGACCAAGCCAAGATCGGCACATCCGGCCCCTCTGCCCCCCAGGGTGCGGCGCTCCTGACTAAGACCAAAAGTGCTAGTACGCAGAGCGGAGCCTCGATTACATCAGGGCCCCTCATTCAGAGATTACCTGGCGTTTTCGAGCCCGCTGGTTTCAAACGTTTCCTCGTTAATCGCTCCACTGATGCCACCATGTTGGCTAAGGGCAACATGATCTATGAGATGAGAGCTTTAGCTAGTGTGATTGGTAGAGAGCCGTAGGTGACCCGTTTCTCGGAAGGAAGCCTCCTGGCGAATGCGTCGAATCTCTCCGAGGCGGACATGATAAGTGCCCTTCGGACACTTGATGGCACGCCTGTGAGTGTGACGCCGCGCTCTACCCTGAACTTCATAAAAAGAGGAGTTTATGCGATGGAACTCGTGGACTACCCCATAGAGAACATCACCTTAGAGCTGGCCGACCATAGGATAAATGCTGACCTCCTTCTCAGCCAACTATCCCGGATCGGGGCTGAGAGGGGAGGGGACAATGATCCCTCAGCCCAGTACTCCACTTTGGGATGGTGGGTTTTTAAATAACCTGCTTTATCCCCACCCACATCTTCCTCACCTCTTCCTTTCTATTTTAAAATACTATAACATTTTACGCCGTGTCCAAGGTGGAGCCACCAGGCGGGAGGGGTGTCCTTGAATGGCGGCACCTGGTTCTGCCAGCCCCGTACGCACCTCTTGCAGGGCGGCTACTGCGAGGGGTGATGAGCGATTGCCTCCCGTACAAAAATAGGGTCACCATGCCCAATGATGATACCAAAAAAAATTCTCCCCTTAATTTTTCCTATTCCATCGTTGGAGCCCCCCTCGGGCAGCTCCACAGAAAAAATGGAGGTCCCACCCCCTGTGCTCTCGCAGGGGGAATGGCCAACTGGAGGCCCCCCTTAGATAGATATGGTCCTTGAGGCAACCCAGCCTCAGACGATAGGGTCTTCCATGGGAGCGAATCCGGGCTAAGCACCGAAATCGAGTCCCCCCCATCCCCTATGCGAGGTCCTCCTCAAACGGCCTGAGTTTCCAAGGCAGTACAAGGAGGGGAGAGATCTCCTCCGACCGGTGCCCTTACGACCTCCCGGACCTTGTCCAACTCGGAGAAGGACCTTGCTGAGCCCAGTCCATCTGGGCTGGGGCTCCTACCGGGGGAGGGGAGAAGCGGGTTCATTCCCCGCCCTCCTCTCCTAAAAAGAAAAAAAAAACAGGAAAAAGATTAAAAGGCCTGGGGCTCCTCTCCATCCGCGGGGGCTGCGGGGACGGATGGGTCTGCTGCCACTTAAGTAAGCGACCAAGCCAAGATCGGCACATCCGGCCCCTCTGCCCCCCAGGGTGCGGCGCCCCTGACTAAGACCAAAAGTGCTAGTACGCAGAGCGGAGCCTCGATTACATCGGGGCCCCTCATTCAGAGATTACCTGGCGTTTTCGAGCCTGCTAGTTTCAAACGTTTCCTCGTTAATCGCTCCACTGATGCCACCATGTTGGCTAAGGGCAACATGATCTATGAGATGAGAGCTTTAGCTAGTGTGATTGGTAGAGAGCCGTAGGTGACCCGTTTCTCGGAGGGGAGCCTTTTGGTGAATGCGTCGATTCTCTCCGAGGCGGCCATGATAAGTGCCCTTCGGACACTTGATGGCACGCCTGTGAGTGTGACGCCGCACTCTACCCTGAACTTCATAAAAAGAGGAGTTTATGCGATGGAACTCGTAGACTACCCCATAGAGGACATCACCTTAGAGCTGGCCGACCATGGGGCTGTCAAGGTCGAACGTGTGATGAGAAAACAGGGATGGGCCTCGAGACCCACCCTTACACTGTTCGTCAAGTTCGACTGTGACAAGCTTCCTGAGTCGGTGCTTGCCGGTTGGTATCGTTACCGGGTGAAGGCATTGGTGCCACTGCCGCGGATGTGCTATTACTGTCACCGCTTTGACCATTCGAATCGCTCATGTAAATGTGCAAAGTCGGGGTCACCCTAAGTCTGTATAAATTGCTCCAAGGTCGCACACTATAAGTCTAAAATGTGTGTGGCCAAGTGTGTCAATTGCGGAGTGCTGCACCCAGCTTCCTCGAAGCAATGTGGTACATATGGCCTTGAGAAAGAAATCTTGGCTGTTCAAGCCCAGGATCATCTCTACTTCGCGAGGCTAAGGACTTGGTCGTGGCGCGCCCGTCTCTGCTTGGGATGTCCTATGCCTAAATGTTAAGAAAGATACTCTCTGCCCCTAGCCCCTCCAGGCCTACGAGCACGGTCGTTTCTGCGCCCATTCGGAACAGTTTTGCGGGTTCTACCCACCCCGGGCGCTCTCCTGGTAAGGCTGGTGGCACAAATGGTTTACACTCAGTCTCGGCTAGAACCAGGGCGCGCCTCCACCGAACGTTAAGCTCATAGGAGCCAACACCCCTAAAGATGGTTGTGAGGCCATCTTCCGGGGCTCCTAAAGCTACCCTTCGAAAGGAGGAGAGCACTAAAAGAGCTTCTGCTCCTTCACCCACACCCAGTGCTAAGCTGGGTGGGTCTGAGACGGTGGATCCTCCAAATGATGGACATCCTCCTCCAAAGCCCCCTTGCCCCTTGCCTAAGATTTCGAGGCGAAGGGATGAAAGGACATTCCACCCTCAGCCGACTTCGACACTAGGCACTTCCTCCTCGTCGTGAAACGGTTGCTGAGGCCTTTTTTTGCTCCGAGATCTGAACGGTAGACACCCCCTCTGGGGGTTGGTCCGCATTTCAGGAAATGACTGATTTCTCTCATTCGAGGAGTTTAGGTTGGTGATGAGGCCGTACCTATAACCTCTGGCCGTTTTGCGCGCCGGCTACTCCCGTGCTGGTCAGCCGAGTTTGAGACGGCCCCACATGCGCTAGAAGCGCCGCCCGAACGACTTCAATATCGGTGAATTTTGTCGAGCTAGGGCTAGTATCTGGTATATTTCGAAGCAGGCCGCCGCTCTTCTTGGCGGGCATACATGTCTTCACTTAACGGAGAGACCCCTCTAGCAGAGGTGTGGAAGCAAGTCACAAGGATTCGGAGCAATTTCTCGCAGGATCTCCTTCTCGTTCTCGAGGAGACCTGGACCCCGTGCCCGTGGCGGAATCCTTCCCGACCGCTTTCTCCGCATTCTCTAGCCGGGATGCTGTTCGCGATATCCGTGTACCCACGGTTTTGGCGAGCTGGGCGGGTTTCGAGATTATCTACTGCTGGGTTCCTGGACATGTAAGAATTGCTGGGAATGAGGTCGCCAAAGAGTCCGCGAGGACTGGACGACCAGACCAGCGTTTCACTCTTCCTCCGCCGATTACGTGACAGGAATACGGGGCAGTTCTCCGGGATGCTTGTCAAAGAAGACGGTAGACGGTCGAGGGGAACTTAAAGTTGCGTGCCATTACGCCGCGACAGATTTAGGTTACTCTCTGTCGTTTCCGAATTGGACACTCTCGCGGGACGCACCGCCATTTGATGGAGCGGTCGCTGCGCTATACTGTGAGGACAGCGTTGTCCCCCAGACTGTTCGGCACATTCTTGTTGAATGTCCCAATCTGAGTGATCTCTATGCACGTTACCTGTCCCCGAGCGGGGTTGACATCGCTTGTCCCATGTACTCGTGACTGATTCGTGCACACTATAGAACTTTTTGCAGGAGACTGGCCTCCTCCACTTTATTTGACTTTTTTTGGTAGCTCGCATGTTCCTGCGCAGGGGGAGGCGAGCCTGCTCCCGAGGCCGGACCACGCTTCCTTCTTGCTCTTTTTTTTATAGCCTTTCTTTATTTACATATTGTTATTTGTTTCTTTATATAGCCTAATAGTAGGCTGTTTTGAGTACAGAGACTTATGCCCAAGTAGGCAGTAGCCAGATGAGCTCCTAAAATTAAAAAATATATATCTTACTCACCATTATCTCATGTTGGAATTGTCGTCTCATTTTTCAAACCGGACAGGCATGGATTGGACTTATCCATGCTGTCTTCACAGCTTAGCTGGTTGCAATTCACTACTCGCCATTTGAGATTATGCATTGCACCTGCTTCAGAAACAAAATTGTAATTTATATTGACTCACAGAGAGCCCTAAGTGCTCTTGAGGGCTTAGAATCTTGGCACTCTCTAGTTCTCAGTATCTGTGACACCTTTGCTGTCGCCTATCTAAGATTAGTCAAAATTATCTTGTGTTGGGTTCTGGACATGTTGGATTGTAGGAAATGATGGAGCCTAAGGATCTGCAAGCTCTTGGCATACATACCACCATTTTACTCCTCCATACACTAATTACATAGCAGGAATAAGGTCATACATTTGACCTATCATGTAAAGAAGCTCTCAAAAACAAGCAACCAAAACCTAAAGTTGGATTTATGTCCCTGTAATAGTTCTCTTAGACCTACCCCACACTAGCCCAGTGGTTTCAAGTCACTTTGTGATTTCTGAAGCAGTTGCCAGGATGGCCCCTTTTAAGAAAAACAAAAGTGATCTCTAGATCTGACACAATCATGGTGCACTTCCCCATTTGAAGGAGTGCTGCTCCTATGCACCTTAAAGCAATGACTGAATGGTCCCGCTAACTGTCCAGCACATTCTTTCTGAATGTTACAGAATGAGGTGGTGGCTAATGTTTGTCCCTGTACTTATCATGAATTTGTGCACACCTAACTGCAACATTTTTTAATTTCTGGAGGAGGCAGCCCTCCCCCATGGTCTATATTTAGTCTGGGGTTGTTGGCTGCATGCAAATATGCTGGAGGAAAGTGAGCCTTGGCCTTTTGAGGTTTTGTTTCCTTTTTTTTAATAAGCTAAGTGTAATTAGGGTAACTGTTCCTGGTTTGCTGTTATCAAGTGTACTCATCATCTATCACTACTGTTAATCAAGAGTGGCATCTTGCTACTTTCATACCATAGACTGGAGTTGTTCATACACTCTTTTCAGCAGCCAACCAGTGCCTATTTACAACTCCCTCAGCAGCGCCCTCACTTTTTGTTGTGGTCATAATCAGGTGGGAGTCCTAAAGAATGAACTTGGGTTGGGTGGGGTCCCTACCCTTTCTTTCTCTTGCAGGAATGCTCTCTGGTACACCAGAAAGATTATAAACGAGAGATTGTAAAATCACCTTTTCTTTTTCAGGAGATGAAATTGCGTTCTTCCAGTATTCTTAAAGTAATTCCACAATTTAGTGGTATAGTACCATCGTCACCTCGAACCCTTGATTATGACCCAAACTGTACTACGGATGTATATTCAAGATCTGAAAGCCCAGGAAAATGGTCCGAAAACAACTCGATCCCTTCCCAGTCGACCCAAACAAATTCACATGTGCTGCATCATTCGAAAATGAATAAGAAAATCTATAAATGCTGTTCTTGTCCTTATCAGACTGCACAGAGGGGAGTTTTTAGCATCCATTTAAGAACCCACAATGGCGACAAGCGATTCAAATGCAAACTTTGTTCCTATCGGGCTGCAAAGAAAGGTGAACTTAAAATCTATTCATATACTCACACTGGCGAGAAACCTTTCAAATGCAGCCTTTGCCCTTATCAGGCTGCAACAAAATGTCAGCTTAAAAGGCATATATATTCTCATTCTGGCGAGAAACCTTTCAAATGTAGCCTTTGCCCCTATCAGGCTGCCTCGAAAGGATATGCTAAAAGACATTCAACGACTCACACTGGCGAAAAGCCTTTCAAATGCGACCTGTGCCCTTATCAGGCTGCCAGAAAAGAAGATATTAAGATACATTCATATACTCACACTGGCGAGAAGCCTTTCAAATGCAGCCTTTGCCCTTATCAGGCTACAATGAAAGGACATGTTAGAAACCATTCAACGATTCACACTGGCGAAAAACCATTCGAATGCGACTTATGCCATTATCAGGCTCCAGAGAAAGGTCAGCTTAAAAGGCATTCATATACTCATACTGGCGAAAAGCCTTTCAAGTGCGACCTTTGCCCTTATCAGGCTGCCAGAAAAGGAGATATTAAGATACATTCATATACTCACACTGGCGAGAAGCCTTTTAAATGTAGCCTTTGCCCTTATCAGGCCGCAAAGAAATGTCATCTTAAAAGGCATTCATATACTCATACTGGCGAGAAACCTTTTAAATGTAGCATTTGCTCCTATCAGGCTGCTAGGAAAGAAGATATTAAAAGACATTCAACGACTCACACTGGTAAGAAGCCTTTCAAATGAAGCCTTTATCTGCCCTTATCAGGCTGCAAGAAAAGAGTCAGCTCAAAAGCCATTCATGTATTCACACAGGCGAGCAGTCTTTCAAATGTAGTCTTTGCCCTTAACAGGATCAGAGAAATGACAATCTTGTAACACATTTAAGAACCCACATTGGTGATAAATGAACCTTATGAGAAGCAAAATATCTCAATGCGCTATAAGCGCCTAATGTTCCGTATTGTTCAGCTGAGTGTGAGACGGTCTGCAAGCATGAGGATGCTGCCCATCTCCAGTCTATTTGACTTTTTGGTGCTGGGTGAATTATCTATAGTTGTGCAGGCGGACTTAAAACAAGGGAATATCTTTGCTAAAGAGGTTTTGAAAGGAAGCTTCAGAGTTGACGAAAGAGGACTCTATGAGGGTTCTAAGAACTCCAAATAAAAATATTAACCCTAAAACACAAAGGATTACAAAACGTACACTAGCAGATCATTGAAACCACTTTAGCCCCGTCCGGCCCCAGCTTAGCCTCTTCTTCTTTATGGCAGCCTGCGTTTTGATCCTACTTCTGCACTCTCCCTACAACCTCCCACTACTCACTCTGGTCGGCCTCTAGTTTCACAGGGTAGATGCCGACCAGCTTCCTCTCACCCAACTATCCCGGATCGGGGAGGAGGGGCAGCATCCTCGCACTCTTGATGTCTGGTTGGTTTTTAACAACTTGCTCCATCCCCACCAACAACTTCCTCATATCCCCTTTCTTTCTTCTATCAATCTATCGATTTTACGCCCAGCCCAAGGTGGAGCCGCCATGCCGAAGGGCTGCCTCACCACTGGGCGGAAATGTGCGGTCGTAAATGGCGGCAGCTGGATCTGCCGGCGCGGTGTTCACCCCTCGCAGACCGAGCTACTGCGTGGAGTGATTAGCGTTTGCATCCCGTATAAACTATAGGGTCACCATGCATTTCAAAAGCAGTCTTTGCTCTTATCAGGATCAGAGAAGGGACAATCTTGTGGCACATTTAAGAACCCACACTGGTGGGTTCTTTTGCAGGATATCATGCTGGGCGCATGCCCACTACCCACCCTCCCGGAGTATAAATTTTCCGACCCCACTACCACGGGTTGGGAGCTGGGCGGGGGAAGTGTGATTTACACCCGGCATGATGTCTCCGTTGTTCTCCTCGCTTTAGATACCTCCTTTCAGGCAGTAGCTGTTCAGCTGCACCTTGATAAGAGGCATACTGTTATTTCCACGTACATTCCACCGTCAGCCGACTTCGACGCGGGTACTTAGGCCGTGTCGTGGTACGGTTGCCGAGGCCTTTTCTCTTGCTCGGAGATCTGAACGGTAGACAACCCCTCTGGGAGACGACTCGTTCAATCCCAAGGTTCATGTCTCTCGACCGGATCTCCGAGCTGGAGATAGGTGTCCTAAATGTTTTCGGGCATCACTGCCCCAGAACCGCTATATTTTTGTCTCCGTCTATCTTTGTGCTCTCCGGATGCAAAGCCTGATTTTTTTGTTGGGGGATGGGGCGACCTCCATGGTTAGTTATCATTTTCCCATTCAAATATCATTTTCTTGTCCACTGCCGCCCGAAAGCCCGCGCCTGGTTGTGATTGGCGCGGGCGCGGTTGTCCGCCTCTCAGGAAACTACTGATTTCTCTGTCTCAATCGAGGAGTTTAGGTCGGTGGATTAGGCCGTTGAGTTCTCCGCTAACCTCATCGCCGTGGGTCTAACTACTATTCCTAGAACGTTGGCCGTTTTGTACGCCAACCACTCCCGTGGTGTCAGCCGAGTGTGAGACGCCCCTTAAACAGAAGCGTTATGCCTACATGCGCTATAACGACTTCGCTGTTGGTGAATATGGGTCGCGCAAGGTTAGGTTCCGGTATATTTCGAAGCACGTCCGCAGCTTTTTTTCGCGGGCATACGTATCTTCACTTAACGAGAAGACACGTCTAGCAGAGGTGTGGAAGTGAGTCTAGGATTCGGGGCAATTTCTCGCAGGTCTCCCCCTCCCGTTCTCCTGGAGAATAGGAGGGGGAGGCCTGCAAGAAATTGTCCAGGAGAATGGGACTACAATCTCGGACCTCGCTACCGCATTCTCTAGTCGGGATGTCGCGGAAGGCCACCGCCTGGACTTTAACTCGAGAGGCAGAGAACGCTTCAACTACAGGTTTATTTGAGTGAGTTGCGTTCCGCTCTCGCTTTTTGTTCGGACACCGCCCCCTGGTCCAGACGATATCCCGTAGGCCATGCTTCGACACCTGGGTGAGCGAGTAATGGCCTCTCTTTTAGATTTGTTCAACACTATCGAGGTAGAGGGTCTCCCAGATCCCTGGTGGATCGCTACTGTGCTCACCTTTCTCAAACCGAAGAAAGATCACTCTACCCCTGCTGGTTTCCGTCCAATATCTCCAACCTCCTGCGTGTGCAAGTTGATGGAGAAATTGGTAAATATTAGATTAGCGTTTTTTTTCTGGACAGCGGAGGCCATCTGTCTTCTGCACAGTGAGGCTTACGCCAGTTCCACTCGACGTCAGGTGCTCTGCTCCGACTGAAAAATGACGTCGGCGAGGCCTTCCTTTGTAGACAGCACTACGCCACGGTATTTTTCGACCTGTAGCAGACCTATGATACCGCAGAGTGATACGGTATCATGGAGACTCCCAACGATGGGGACGAGGGGCAGCCTCCCAATCTTTATATATGAACTTTTGCGAGATCGTCGATTCCGCATACGGGTGTGGGGAGCCCTTCCCAGCCCAATGGAGCAGGAAGAGGGTGTCCTGTAGTAAAATGTCTTCAATGTCACACTCTTTGCCCTGAGCATTAATGGCATCACCTCGGTGCTGCCAGAAGATGTTCTCGCTACGCTCTACGCGGACGACCTTTCAATCTCTTTTGGTGCAGCCCAGTTGCGAACTCTGGAAGTGGTAGACTCTCACCGTTTCCATGGTCTTGTATTTGACAGATGCCTTACCTGGGAGGTTCATATTCGCAGCCTTAGAGTCTCTTGTACCCGCGTCATGGGCATTTTTCGTTCGTGGACGTTCAGCGCTTGGGGTGCTGATAGAGCTACTGCCTTACTTTTTTATCGATCCTTTGTTTTTCGAAGCTCGACTACGGATGCGAGTTTTATGCATCTGCAGCTGAGCGTGTATTACGACCGGTGCCTTCCGCACTTTCCCCATTGATAGCCTAATTGTCGATCCTGGGGGGATGCTACTCGCTCTGCACAGGCAATAATTCGCCTGTACTTGTGAGTACGGCACCTCCTTCATTCGCCAACAACTCTCACTATATTTGCAGCTGTTCTCAAATATTGGCCTACTATCATGAAGCGATCACAGCAAAGTATCGCTAGCTTTTTTACCATAAAGAATCCAAGTCTGAGATTGGGAAAAAAGTTCAGTAGGATCCCGAAAAGAAAGTATCGACTACCCTCACTCTAAGCCCAAGGAGGAGCAAATTTATAGATGTCCTAGCTACTGCTGCTACTTCATCAACACCAGGTATAGCCAGCAAGAGCGAGACGTAAGTTTCATTAAGTTTATAATTATTACCAGAGTAATTCTACTAATATACTGTAATATTGCTAACCATCTCTATTACTACTGCTAACCATCCCTGTTACTACTGCTAACCATCCCTGTTACTACTGCTAACCATCCCTGTTACTACTGCTGGGACTGAGGGATTTTTTATGTTCTTAAAAGAGTAAAAAACTACTTGAGAACAACAACCGGAGATGACCGCCTATGTAGCTTGATGTTAATGGCCACTGAAAAGATATGATCAAGTCTTTTGATCTCGAGGAGCTAGTAGAGGATTTTGCTCCTCTGAAGCCTCGTCGCTACCCTTTGCTCTAGATGGGCTACAAAGGCCGAATCCGTTACTCTCTTATTGTATTTATGATATTTTTAATGTATATGCGAGATTAAATTAACTGAATTACACTTTAATATGTTGCAAATATAGATTTTGGTAGGGAGGAATCCTTTGGTATTGGTAAATAGTTTTCTTTCTTCTGTTTAAATTTTTACTTAACTAAATAATGTTGGATCTATCATTTATACTCATTACTGGGTATTTGTTATATTTGTATATTAATGATAATGGTAATTAAAATGGACACATAAGTGCAGTATCTTTTTCCTTGGAATTGAATCACAACAGTTGTTTGAGATGATTATATAGATATGATGTACGTGGGTATGAGACACCTGCTTGGTTGTTTTATTTAACTCAATACAGCCCTTATATGGCTTTAAAATGCTCCAAAATGGGCACAAACCTTCTTGGGGGCTTACAGCACCACCACCCCGAACCCCCCAGCTGATAGGGCTAGCTTCGCACGCCATCCCGCCGTACCATAAATTCTATATCTTTTCCCCCCTGCCCCAAGGAGAACCTGAAATGACTCTACTACCCGATTACGGTGTGGGGTGATTAGTGTTTGCTTCCCGCAATAATAATAATAAGGTCTCCATGCCCACCAATGGAAACTTTAAAACAACTCTTGATCACCCGACACTGGATATGACCATGGATTTCTCTTCGGCTCAGGCCGGTTCGAAGCCTACGCGACAGCCTCTATCTCGCCCTCAAACGGAAATCGTCACAGCAACCACTTCGAGGTCGCCTCCTCGTAATATCAACCAACTTTCCAGTGCTCAACAGCACCTCAACCTTCGCCGAAAACCGACAACCAACCTTCATAGCATCCTAGCTCACTCTGCTTGGTCTCGCTCTATATCTTTACCTGTTCCACAAAAACAAAAGGTCAGTGGTTTACACACGTACCACGCCTTAAAAGAAATGTTTCCTAAATTCGCCTCTGACTTCTCAATTGATGCTGTATTTTTTTTCTCTTTTTTTTTATTTGGCTTTTAATATAGCCTAGATTTAGGCTAAGTTGAGTACGGTGACTTATGCCCTAGAAGGCAGTCGCTAAGTGAGATATTAAAAAAAAAAAAAACTCATTTGTTTCTTCGCGCGCGGAGATAATAGTCTGAGCTACCACTGAGTCATTCTCCCAACGCCTGCTTAGCCTACAATCTCTCTGCTCTCTAAAAATCTCGGACAGTGATAAGAACGAATTTAATGACAGTACCTGTGCGATCCTAGTGGATAACTTCTTTCCAGGACCTGAGGCCACAGACGAGTTCCTCGCTTCCGTCATCAAAGAAGTCTTCACATAATGTTGAGTTAGTCAGTATTTTTCAAACGCCTTCTTCTCGTTCTTCCACTCCATTTAGGGTTGCCAAGATAACTCTAAAACAACAAACACTGCCAATGAGTTCAAGAAGAACTCCCCACCCCACTCCAGTGCAGTATTGCAGCAAATTCGCCCACTCAGCAAAATATTGTAAGAGCACTGGGAATCCGTGCTTTCGATGTTGATAATTTGGACACAATGCCCCAGATTGCACAGAAGAGACGCACTGCCCCAACTGTTACGGCCGACATCATGCTTGTCACAAGAAGTGCCCTCATTACCTCTATCACCAGGAGATCCGCGTTCGGTTCCTACGATCCGCTATCTCTAGACGCCAAGCAAAACTAGAGATGCGTGAAGAAGGCATCACACGATTAACACCCACCTTTTTCGCTGTAACGAATGGTGCTCTTAGAATTCACGGCGCTCTACCCACGTCGAGTAAATCAGCGCTCAGAACTAATCACCCGACACCAGCCTCTCTATCTCCAACGGTCACCACTCATTTCAAATGACTCACCAAGGAACCTTTGCGAACACACCGAGCTACGGCATCGCAACAAAGTGAAGCAATATCACCTCCCAATCTTAATGGAACACAACTTATCTCTCCCCGTCGAAGAGTGCCACTCTCGCCCGAAGTACATGTGGTTCACCTATCTTCAAGATACGAGTCTCCCCTTAATCGCAGGAAAAAGCAGAAACCGCACTCAATCACCTCCCTTCCCCTTATATGTATCAAATCATGAACCCAGTCATGTTCTACATACAACTAAATCATCAACGATCTCACGATGATGAACTTATTGATCATCTACCTAGCCAGGTGCTTGCCTTTACTAAGGGCCCCATGGATGTGGAAGCTGTTCTTGCCCCGAGGTAGCTGCTGCCCGATCCCTTTCAGCGCAGGTTATCACTACCCATTGTCGCCCCAGATAGCGAATCCCTTAGTCCCCCGCACACCAATTGTGAGAGAGGTGGAAGTCGTAAGCGATTTATACTTTCTCTCTCTGATTCCACCTCTTTGAGCCCCTGCAACGACAAACGCACCTGACTCGAAGATGACACCCCACCCTAGCCTGGAGCAATGAGTTCCTCAGAAGAAACGTGGTTTTACATCAAATCATATACCTCGAATTGCCCCTCACAAAGCATACCCTCCAACAAAATACCTTCACCCGACGAGAGAGATCTTGTAGACCTCGCACTCGCTAAACTACATAAAATCGGTACACCAGATCCCCCTCACTGTACCGATAACGACAACACTCGGATATCACCATGCTTAAATAAATCACCGAGACCGCCCCAACTACTGACTATTGTCAGTCATGTGATCACCTGGCTAACTCGTCACCTTTCCTTATACCCCGCGTATCAACTAACAGCACCTCCCTGATTACAGATTATGATCTTCCTCCGGGTTTTACAGCTGCCAATATTTCGTCCTACAACCCGACACCCTCTTCTCCAGATTTCTTTCCCCTCCGGGTTTTACAGCTGCCAATATAGCGTCCTACAACCCGATACCCTCTTCTCCAGATTCTTCCCCGACCACCAAGAAAATTTGCCACCAAACCCTTTATTTAACCCACGCTCCTGATGTACCCACAGATAATGTATTGCCCCCTCTTTGAGCACGCCAGGACCAAAACGGATAAACCATACTCTCGCCCCTTTGCCTAAACTCAACCTTTAACGTTATCCGCGAATATCCGCGGACTCCTGACCAATTATGGCTCGCTGCAGGCCCACTTAAAACAGTTTTTCCTTGAAGTGATTTTTCTCAGTGAAACAAAGCTCCTAGACCCCTCTTACTTTTCTCCTATCGGCTGCACCAAGGTCAGCCTTCTACAACCCCAATTTTATGGCAACCTCCTCCTAGTCCGCACTGATATATTATTTACCACCATCCCCCATCCGCACAAACCTTAACGACATCGCTGTCCACCTCCAGACCAACCTTTGCTCTTAACGGTGTGGTCAATATACCTCCCACCTTCCAAGCCAATCACCTTTACCTCCCTGAATGAACTTGTTTCTCAACTCCCGAAACCATTCCTTCTAACTGGAGACTTTAATGCTAATAAACAGTACTGGAACGATGTCATAAACAACAGCAAAGGACATGTTGTACTAGACGTAGTCTTACAACAAGACCTGCAAGTCCTCAACGACGAAGTCCCTACCCATTATCATCCCCAGACAGACTCCTTTACCCACATAGATCTTTTCCTCTGCTCAACTGACTCCCCGCCCGATCACTTCTTCAGAGTATTTGATGATCTATGTGGAAGTGATCATTACCCCCTGCTCCTAGATCTACTTTCCCTTTTCCCTACCTCCCCAAGACCGTATTCGGAAACTTTTTAACGTCGTCCTCTTCCATAACTGTGTCTGATAAAACAGCAGACGGTACATTCCGTTTAAAAAAGTTTGTGAAACTTTTTTCAGCAACGGCCCACACACATGTCCCACTCCGCAACACTCGACTCAAACCATCGGTCGCTTAGTGCAACAAAGAGTGTAGCACCGCCAAGCGCGAACGATAAATCCCAGCGCGTCTTACATTAGCTGTAAAATACAATCCATCCTCGCCCGCCGGACCTTCCGCTCGGCAAAACGTCACTCCTGGATTCAATATACACCCTCCATCTCATCCCGCACCCCTCTAGCCAAGGTCTGGCGAAGAATACATAAAATCCGCACTCCTCAAGAAACCCCCACCTCCCAATCCTCCGTCATAATTGGCAACCTAGTTAGTGTTCGCCAGGACGTTGCACAGTTAATTGCGAAAACGCTCAGCTCAATCTCTCATGGATCCCTCCTCCTTGAATTCATTGAACATAAAGCACTAATAGAATCGCAACCATTAACGTTTAAAACGTCTAGAAAACTGTGCTACAACGAATCCTTCTCGAACAAAGAACTCCCAGTGGCACTCTCATCGTGTAAGAACTCCACCCCTTCAGATGACTTAATATCATATACGCTCATGTAGATGCCATGCAGTGCCTCTTAACAATTGTTAAGGATATTTTCCTCTCCGGATCTTTTGCCCAAGAATGGCGCCACAGCACTATCCTACCTTTCCTCAAACCAGGAAAAGACCCTTCCAATCCAACAAATTGCCGGCCAATCGCCCTTACCTCCTGCCTATGCAAGTTGCTCGAACACATGGTGAACGCCCGCCTGATGTGGTATCTTGAAGAATAGGAGCCTTTCTCTCCGTCCCAATTTGGGTTTCGCCCAAATCGCTCCACATTGGACCCTCTTACTCTTCTTGACCATGACATTGGCCTTGCTTTCTCTAGAAGAGCCTTCGTCACCGCAATCTTCTTCGACTTAGAAACAGCATATGATACCGTCTGGCGGCGCTTGATCCTACAACAGCTATACGACATGAGAGTTCGTGGATCCTTGTCATTATTTATACGTAACTTCTTAAAAGACCGCTCTTTCTGTGTCGATCTTCGAGGCGCTGGCTCTTCGAAGCTCGTGCAATATGAGGGTGTCCCCAAAGAAAACGTACTCAGTACTACTCTTTTTTTTATAATTAAGATAATTTTTTTCTCAAAAGATATATTAACGCCTATGCACTGCCCCCTTTATGTAGACGATATTGCTATCTGGGTGACCAGCCCGTCCGCGGCGATGGCGACCGCCCTACTCCAGTGAGCTCTCGATTCAATAGTGGCTCATGCCTCATCGACTGGATTCACCATCTTCCTCCCTAAAACAACGGTCGTTATTTTTACCAGACTCAAATTGATTCCTAAGATAAACCTTAATATTACTGGAGTGCCGATCAAATTTGCCAGCCATGCTAAATTCTTTGGTGTTATATTCGGCCAAAATATGACATGGTGATATCATATTGAAGACCTTATGACAAGATGTGCTCCCGTACTTGCCCTTATGGTCTCTTTATCAAAACTACACTGGGGAGCTAACCGCCGCACGCTCCTTGAGATTCACAGATCACTTCTGTCAAAGCTTTGTTACGGCTGACACTTGTATGGCTCAGCTTCAAAAAGCTTGCTGAATAAAAATAACTCTTTACATCACAGAGGCCTACGCCTTGCTACAGGAGCATTTAATTCTTCCCTTGTGATTTCTCTCTATGCTGAAAAAGGATTCATCCCTCTCTCATTTCGCCGTGATGAATATTGCCTCATATTCTACATCAGATCCCTCCGTATGCGCTCTAAACTCGCTCGCTTTTTCTGCCCCACGACCCTCTTCCCCAGAGATTCGCCCTCTTACCTTGTATTCATACACCCTCCGAATAGCACAACTTTTAGAAAAACTCAAGCTTAAACGCCTCTCTGTTGCTCTACCTCCGTGGACTCGTAGGCGTGCTAAATTTTGCGAACCTTTCCTGAGAAGCCCTAAGGATGAGATACCAACAGCAGCTCAACGCGCCATGTTCCAAGAGCATACGAACACTCACCTCGGTGAAACACCTCCCCGTAAGGTGCGCGGCGATTTGCCTTCCCGTCTACCGTGCTGACGGGACTCGGCCCTTCGTCCAGCCCCAAGGTAGACACTTTTCCTAACTTTCCCTACAACTTCTTAAACTTTCTTTGATCGGCCTCTAACTTCACAGGGTAAATGCCGACCAGCTACCTCTCACCCAACTATCCTAGATCGGGACTGATAGGAGATGGGAAAACGTTCCCTCACCCCTGAGCTCAGGTCTGGGGTGGTGGGTTTTTAACAACCTGCTTCATACCCATCCAACCTTCGGAGCAATAGCGATGAAGATAGCCAATCTTCAAGGATGATGTTCGATGGGAAAATGTAGGATTACTCGTAATTCCACTGGAAGAGGAAACTTCTTTTCCTCAAAGATAATCGATGGAGATTTTCTTCAGATCGATTAAACGAAGGGAGACTGTCGTGCAACTTCAAAGGATTGCCGTTCACAGAAGCTACCAATTAACGGGTAGAATCACGGCGGAGAAAGTCTTTCTGTCTGATGAACGCTCACGGGACTTCGACTCGAGACGATGAGGACGACTTTGAGGTACGTGCGGGATTCACGCGATCTAAAGTCAAAACCGAGTATTTGTAAGAGTGATTCGAAAGGGGGTGAGGAAGCTCCAGATATCTTAATCCGTGAGGCGGGTGAAAATTCCCTTTTTAGTGGCAAGGAAAGAAAGATAACAAGCGGCTCGTTCTCTCCTCGTCGCCGGGCGGAAGGCTTTAGACAAATTCGCTGATTGGGGAATAATTCCCCAATACGCCCAGGAGTTGAAACTTCTCGAATGATCTCGAGCAGGAAGTCACGTTTTCCACGGTGGGATACAATCGCACGTAGTCTACAAATAACGTGAGGAGGTCAGAGGTTGTTTTTTTTATACCTCTACCTTCCATTGGATGGAACTTTTCTGAGAGAGAGGGAAGTAAAAGGGACATCGCAAATTTGGATGGGGGGAATTATTAAGGCATCAGCCTAATCACAAGAAAAAACGGGTGACCTGATCTGTGTTCGACAGGCTTAAATAAGGCTAAAAAAATTTATTTGGGCCCCCCCCCCAAAAAAAAAAAAAAAAAATTAAGATAAATGGGTCGACAAAAAAGTCATTCAAATTAGGGAACCAAATTAGAATTTCGTCTCAAAGGGTAGTGGAACAAAAAGGACCCATTAAATAAGTAACTACAGAGACCATAGATACATGTACACAGCATAAAAGTTAGAGAAAGAAAATCAAATATACATAATTAACTTAAGGGTTTACAAACGACCTATAAATTAGTGGATTAGTGCGGTATTGGCTGCCAAACTTTAAACTGATGCTGCTGGAGGATCAAAAGCCATCGCATTATACGTCCGTTCTGGCTATTAGTATTTCAGAGGTATTTGAATAATAATTTAATCTTAGATTGGTTATGACTTATGTTTTTTATCAAAGTTGTTTCTAATAATTCTTTTATAATATTAAAAAACAAAATGGTGAAATTCAGAAATAAATATAAGTATCGAAATGTTGTGAATTTTTTAAAACCCAAAGAATTACAAATGGTGAAGGTCATAAAATTTATTTTTATATATCTTCTATTCAATAAATTTATATTTTAGCAACGTGATATTTTGAAAGGGGGGAAATTTAGTTTAGAGTTCCTTTTTAAAATTATTTTAATTGGCGAAGTTTAGAAAATTTATAAAAATTTAACCATGGCTGCTTTTTTTAGATTTTAATCTTAGGAGGGAAGTGCAAGGGGGAGTGGCAGAGCCATTGCCTGGTTGTTATTATATAGAAACACCAGGTAATGGCTTCGGCACTCTCCCCTACGGGGGAGAGCTTAATAAACGCACCCTCTTCAGGCTCTTCATTTTAGTCTGAACAATTTTGCGTGTTCTAACTACACTGAGCCTCATCCTGTTCTGGTTTTCTGTTTTAAGGGCACAACTACTACTCGTGACTATACCACAGGTCCATCTCTCCATTGGATGAGTGCTTTAAAGAATACAAATCAGCCACACTCCTTCCAAGAGTCCTTATAGTTAAAGGAAGCAAAAGTCCAGGAATGTTGAGATGAACTCTGGTCTAATACAAGTTCACCCCAAAAGGAGAGCACCAGTAAGAGAACCCCAGTTTCTTCGCTTCTGCCTAAAGCTGGCTGAGGGTATAAAATGGACGCCCTCTTGCAAATAACGAGCTAGGGCAAGCCACAAGAGTGCCTCGTCAGTCGGGCGTTTCGAGGCAATGGAAGGAATGGACTCGTGTGCTTCACCAGATCTTCGGGGTAATTAATATTGGAAAGAGGCGGTGGCTTGCTTTCTCACCTTTCACTTTAGTTATTTGCCTTCAAGAAATCATATTTTGGAGAAGGGGGGAGACCTCTACACACCTTCCAGGGATACAAGAGTTAGGCAACTCTTTCTACCCACGCACAGTACCTGTGTCTAATACAAGTTCACCCCAAAAGGAGAGCACCAGTAAGAGAACCCCAGTTTCTTCGCTTCTGCCTAAAGCTGGCTGAGGGTATAAAATGGACGCCCTCTTGCAAATAACGAGCTAGGGCAAGCCACAAGAGTGCCTCGTCAGTCGGGCGTTTCGAGGCAATGGAAGGAATGGACTCGTGTGCTTCACCAGATCTTCGGGGTAATTAATATTGGAAAGAGGCGGTGGCTTGCTTTCTCACCTTTCACTTTAGTTATTTGCCTTCAAGAAATCATATTTTGGAGAAGGGGGGAGACCTCTACACACCTTCCAGGGATACAAGAGTTAGGCAACTCTTTCCACCCACGCACAGTACCTGTGTGGCTGGGTGCGCAATCTATACCTGATGTAATATCTGGTTTCATTCTTTGATTTTTCTAACTACGTAGTGGCGAAAGTTGTGGTACTACACGTGGACGCACGGTACTCTTTCACTATGTTCATGACTATTTAGTGAATAGATGAATGTTGGGGATAAATGTAGGTTCACTTAGAGGTTGAAAACATAAGCAGGCGTAGATAGGAAACATTGGTTCGCATTCTCCAGTGCTTCAATGGATAGAATTATTGAAAGAAGACGATAGAAGGTATTTAGGAGTCTATATTTTAAAGGGGTCCAGAGGACTGGAGATCTTGTTATCTTGTCTCATCGTTTCCTTCTCTTTTCTCTACACTCTTCTGAGCCTATTTCTACATTTATTATTTCACTCGTATCTGTTTTTTTTTGTTACTTATATCTTATCACTGATTTTTTTATTCTCTTTTCGTTAATTTTTCCATATTAATTCTCCTTTCACATTTATATTTGTATTGTTTGTTTCTGTACCTCTATGTTTTCCTTTCTCCTTTTTTCTGTTAAATTTATCTACCTGCTTCTTTGTGCATCGATGGTGTTAGATAGGAAAGCTAGTAGATTACCCATACTAGAAAGTATCTAACTTTGAAAGGGATGCAGAATAAAGGATCAATGGCGCTGAAATAACAGACGAATGATGGTTAGAGCTGGAACATTTAAAATTCCTGTCGTTCAAGATTGGTCGCTTCTGATATTGACGGATTTTTGTGACTCAATTCTAGATCATTTTTGACGTTCGGCGAGTGTTGAGAAATTGCTTCGAGCGATTATAATTCAAGAAGGAGAGCGAAGTGAAACTCTTGCAAACGTGTAAGTGAAAGTCCCTTTGTTTAATTGCAAGCGTTGCGTGATGAGTGACTTGGTTGAGTCGAAGGAATCGTGTTTGCCCTTGAGCATGGTTGCTTCGGTTAGTGAGTGTAACCCGATCGGCTAGCTCATATTCGTGGAGAACTATCGATAGTGTCACTACCAAAATTAGTGTGATCTTTTTGTCTTTTAAAATCCCCAAAGATTTGGGGACGATGTACTTAAATGAATTAAATGCAGGCTAACTGGCGGTAGGCAGCGAAATTTAATAGGATTTAATCAAACTAGATATCGGTCACTCGAGGCGTCTGTCAGAGGTACCTTGTTAGACTATTCTAATAAACTTGACTATGATTTACTACTTGAAATTTCAAAGTTTGTGGAAGATACAATATTGAAATATTGACGAAAATATCGAATTCGACGTCCAAAATTTACTAAGCGACTTTGGTCGAAGACTAGAATGGACCGGGGGAAAGTGGCAGATGATATTCAACGTAGGCAAGTGTTAGAAGATAACATTAGTCAACAATGATTTTGCTACTTGGGTATTAGCTTGTGATTTATACTAAATCGAGTCTGCTGATTCCGAATCTGTAATTAGAATTGTTGTAGCACGTAAGGTTCCTGAGTTACACATATGGGCAGTGTTGCTTCGGCTACCGTAGTGAGAGGATGTGTTTGGTTCCTGCTTTATCACGTCAAATTTAGCCATTATAGTAGTGGTGTTAAAACGATATTTACATAGAGTGATTAATTATATTTTTCTTTCAGATTTATCTCTCAATTAATTTGTAAATTAAATAAGATTGTAGAAAAGAATATAACAGGATATATACAAACTAAGTTGAAAACATGAATCGGCGAGGATGTATAAATAGCCCAGACAACTTTTGTTATATCTGTGGAAGACATACTCCAAGCAACCAGCGGAAAAAAATAGCTAAAAGAGTGAAAACTTCCTACAATTATTATTTTGGTTGTAAAGTTGGTGACCAAGACAAGCCCTGGACACCTCACAAATTTTGTACTGTCTATTATACGTAGCTCACACAGTGGTTAAATAGAAAACAGAAGGGTGTCTTTTGCAGTACCAATGGTGTGGCGTGTGCCAACAAATTATGTTTTTGATTGCTACTTTTGTATGAGAAATATTGCGAGATTCTCAAATAAGAACAAGTAAAAAATTGTATATCCAGATTGTAAGTCAGCTATAAAACCAGTCCTCCATAATATAGAGATGCCATTCCCAGTTCCTCCATCAGCTAGTGCAGTTAAATAAGATGATTCATCGCCTGAAGAGGAGGATAACAATGACGATGAAATGTATGAGGATGATTCTAAGGAGAAAAAGATCCAGTTGATAAATCAACAAAGATTGAATGGTTTGGTGAGGGATTTGTCATTGTCAAAGGAGAACGCAGAACTGTTGGGCTTCAGACTACAGCAATGGAAGCTTCTAGAGGACGGTGCAAAAATATCTACTTTCCGTAAACGCCATGAGTCCTTAGCTGCCTTTATAAAGAAGAAGATGGTGCTTGTTTCTGTACTGATGTTAATGGCCTCATGAATCAGATAGGAAACGAGCATTTACCTGATGAACGGATCCTCAAAGCTGTGTTGCTACACAATGGTGACAAAAAACTTCAATTCCTGTCGCACTTATTGTTGGGATGATAGAGACATATGAATCAATGAAATTTATTTTGGAAGGTGTTCATTACCCATATCATAAGTGGAATATCTGTGGTGATCTAAAGGTAATTTCTTTAATTCTTGGACTGCAGCGAGGATATACAAAGAATATGTGCTTCTTATGCCTATGGAACAACCGTGACGACATGAATCATTATATTATCAAAAGAGAAGAACACATAGTTGGCCGATACAATGTGAAGCACATGTCTTTGGTACATCCACAGAAGATCTACCTTCCACCACTTCATATCAAACATGGCCTTGTCATAAATTTTGTTAAAGCAATGTCTCATGATTATGATGGATTCCAGTATCTCAAAGATAAATTTGGTGAAAAGAAAACTGATGCTAAATTAAAGCTGGCATTTTTGTAGGGCCGGAAATCAGAGAATTGATACGTGACAGAGGGTTCAGGAATAAACTAACTCCACTTGAGTTGGCCGCATGGAATTCATTTGGTCATGTAGTGCAGAACTTCATTGGTAATCATAGGGCTGAAAACTATGAAGAACTAGTGGACAACATGCTAGAGGCCTATCAACGAATGGGGTGTTGGATGTCTCTTAAGACGCATTTCCTGCATTCACATATAATTTCTTTCCATCTAATATGGGTGATATTAGTGACGAACATGCGGAAGGGTCCCACCGAGATATCGCAATGATGGAAAGCAGATATCAAGGCCGTTTCAACGAAAACATGATGGGTGACAACTGCTGGTTCCTACAATGGGAGGATCCTATATCCACGTACAAGCGCAAGAGCAAGAGTCTCAAACACTTTGGAAGAAATTTATAGTTAGGTGAGTACTACCTCTTTTATATATAATTCATATCTTGTCTTGGTCTGCAAAAGGACGTACATAATGCCAAATAGGGTGCCCCGATTCCAAACCTCTGCCCAAAAACGTCTCATTCTTCTCAAACTCGTAATAATTATATCATTAATTGATCCAAGGTGACAAAGTGAGCCATATAGCCTAGTTGCATAACTCAGGAACCTTACGTGCTAGGGCAGATCTGAGCACAGATTTGGAATCAGCGCACCAATATAGGTTACAATAATATTTACTCAAGTAGCAGAGACAAAGTTAAAATTTGTTGGCTAGTGTTATGCACCTCGATCCCTAAAACCCCCAACTTGTGGACAACATAGTTTCTCATAATCTATTTGGTTGTTTCGAGTCTTTAGTGTCCTACAACATCACTTTAAATAACATAATTTCTTCAGATATGATAGAGATACAAAATGATATTAAAATGATATATTCAAAACCGAATGAATTCTTCAAGAAATTCTTCATGAGAAAACAATGTTAATAATGGTGGACACTATTTTGCTGAATATAATGTTCTTATGTATATTAAAAATTATTTTACTAAACAAACATTATTTTTCGGACAACCTATAAATCCGTGTACCATTAAAAAGGATTTAGTTGAGCAACTTGCAAACTTCTAAGCCGTGTATTGTAGCATCGCGCAAAGCAAACTGACTTCTGACTTACGTTGCGAGGAGTTTTTCATTCAAATCAAAGGATATTAATCTACTTTTATGGATGGCCCTATAGCGGTACACCTCTCTATACCAGACAATACTCCTATATTATGTGGGAGGGGTGACTTAATCACCTACTGCAGCGCAAACCGTTGAAGGACTGTTTGCAGGGATTACCGACCTATTAGTAGGTCAATGTTTAGACGTTGGGTTTCAAATCCTTAATAATCAGACATAAATGGTTGGCTAGATTTACTTAAATAGGCCGAGAGTATCGTTCAAGTTTAGTTAAAGATGAAACAACCAAAATATTATTTTTTTTTATTTACACATCAAAATAAGAATAATAATAAGCAAAGGGGGATTATTTAATTTAAAATAGTCTCTTGATAATTATTATGAGAAGGGATTCTCAAATGGAATTAAATGATTTAGGTAACTAGGCTCAGATCAAAACGGGGAACTTGACAATATTAATAATGGAGGGGGTTTCAGTCTTACGGATCGGTGACTTTGAGGAAGGTCCTTCTTGCGATGAGGCAAGTGGGACACGATCCGATAAGGCAAGTAGGGCACGGTCTGAATGAGGCAGGTGGGGCACGGTCCAAATGAGGCAGGTTGGGCACGATCCGAACCATCCTTCCAATGAAGATAGCCAATCTTCAAAGATGACGTTCGACGAGAATGTGGGAATTCTCGTAATTCCACTGGAAGAGGAAACTTCTTTTCCTCAAGGGTAATCGATGGAGATTTTCTTCGGTTCCATTAAACGAAGGAAGACTTGTGCGAATTCAAAGGCTTGCCGATCAGAGAAGCTACCAACTTACTGGGGTGGAATCACGGCGGAGAAAGTCTGTTGTCTGATGAACTCTCACGGGACTTGACGAGACGACGGGGACGGCCTTGACTTGCGTGCTGGACTCTCGAACTACAGTGATGCCCGATTCTGAGTGGGAAGCGGCAGTTTGGAGAAGGGAGTCATAAGCTCCTGACATCTTAATCCGGAGGCGGAGTCGATTTATCGTTTAATAGCAAGGCAGTCGCCAGATAGCCTCCTAAAAAAAAAAATAGCAGCAAGGCACGAAACACAGCGGCTCTTACTCGCTTCGTCACCGGGGAGGCAGGAGGCTTGGGATGAGTTCGCAGGATTGGGGAATATTTCCCTAATGCGCTCAGGAGTCGAAAATTCGCGAATGTTCGCACAGGAAGTGACGTTGGCTATGGCGGGATATAATCGCACGTGGTCTCTAATAAATTGAGGGGTGAGGGTTAGAGGTTGTTCTTTTTCGCGCTAATTAGACCTCAGTTGCAGTCTGTAGGTTCATTTTTCTCTGCTCATAGTCAAAAGGACATTTGGGGTGAGTTCGCCGTAGAACGACGAAATAAAACGGAAGGATCTTAATTGTGTTTTATTGGAAAATGGTCGTTTGTAAGAAAAACTAATCCAACTTTAGAACAATACTAAACTGCTTCACTAATATAAAGAATGAGTCGCTTTTTGAGGTCCACTATCGAGCGGCCACTAAAAATAAATGACACAAAATTGTTAACACAATTTTAACACTGCAATAACAGAGACTGTTCACTCGAATAAGATTTATTGAATATGCAATAAAATACCCTAGCAAGTTGATGCAAGCTGCCCATTAAGTATGTTCAAGAAGAGAATTCTTCAAGATGTTTATAACTGATTTATTTTTTGTTCACCCGCTATGATTTTCTTTCTCCATCCTTTTCTCTTTATGACAACCCTCTAGTGGATTAATTCCCCCCTAATTTAAAAAAGCCTATTAGTAAGTTACTAAAACCTACATAAAATTATAACAAATCAATACAAATATTAATCAAAACAACCTACAAACAAAAAGAAACCAAACAAAAACATTATCGAAGAAGGAAGAATCGGGGCGACTTCTCTGGCATCGAAGGCATGGTCGCTTCACACCAGCTACGGAACATTCGACCAACACACAAAAAGCTTCAAATGAAATGGATGAGATGAAGACAAAATGAGTGATGACGCGAAAGAGCCCAAAGTATATGTGAATGAATTCGTCCCGAATGCAAAGGGACAAGCAGTTGCGACCCCACTCCTCAGGGTACTGGCACAGGCAGATAGCGACCCAACTCCTCAGGGTACTGGCACAGGCAGATAGCGACCCCACTCCTCAGGGTACTGGCACAGGCAGATAGCTACCCCACTCCTCAGGGTACTGGCACAGGCAGATAGCAAGCCCACTCCTCAGGGTACTAGAACAGGCAGATAGCGACCCCATTCCTCAGGGCACTGGCACAGGTAGATAGCGACCCATTTCCTCAGTGTACTGGGACAGGCAGATAGCGACCCCACTCCTCAGGGTACTGGCACAGGCAGATAGCGACCCTACTCCTCAGGGTACTGGGACAAGCAGATAGCCACCCTACTCCTCAGGGTACTGGGACAGGCTGATAGGATGCGCGATTATCACACAAACTGGCAGCATTCAACAAGAATGTGCGGAACACTTTCAGACAACGCCGTCGTCGTTCAATTAAATGGCGGTGGCTCCTAAAAATGGGGGCCGTGCTGACGGGACTCTGACGGCCTGTGTTTCTACCCTACTTCCTCACTTTCCCGACAACCTATCCCATAACTCTCTCTGGTCTGCCTATAATTTCACAGGGTAGATGCCGACCAGCTTCATCTCACCAACCGGATCAGGGCTGACAGGGGAGGGGACAACGTTCAAGAGGACCTTCAAAGGATTGGGGAGTGGTCGGACACGTGGCAAATGCCTTTCAACGTGAACAAATGCAAAGTAATGCATATCGGCCACTGAAACCCCAAATCTCAGTACTTCCTTAAGGGAACTGCCCTTGAATCGAGTAACACTGAGAAGGACTTGGGTGTTACTATCACTAGCGACCTCAAGTTCTCGAAACAGTGCATCGAGGCAGAGAAGAAAGCCCAAAGGATGTTAGGCTACATAAAGCGCCAGTTTGGATACCGTAACAAGGAGATAGTACTTTGTCTGTACAACTCCCTCGTTCGGCCGCACCTAGAGTATGCCGCACAATTTTGGAGTCCTTCGTTTCGAAAGGACATCACAAGGTTGGAACGCGTACAAGCCAGGGCAACCAAACTGATTCCCTCTATCCGACATAAAAGTTATGAGGATAGACTAAGGGAATTAAATCTGTTCTCGTTGGAAACCCGTAGACTGCGTGGTCAGCTCATCGAAGTTTTCAAAATACTTCGAGGGTTCGACAATGTTGACTACCGGGATATTTTCACACTGAGTGAGAACAGAACGCGCAATCACGGCTTCAAACTTGAACTGAAGCGTTACAACCGCAATCTGTGTGGAAATTTTTTCACTTACAGTGTCTGCGGTGAGTGGAACGCACTTCCAGTGGAAGTTGTCAACAGTGAATCTGTTGACCAGTTCAAGTCAAGACTAGACAAAGTCTTGAAAAGTGGCCGTTTAGGGACGCCAAACAATTGAGCAGCCATGTGCCTACTCGATTGCTAGTCCAAAGGTACCCTCTTTGAATGGACCGTAAGGTCTCCTAGGGTACTTTCTTTCCTTGTAACTCCTGAGCTGCAGTCTGAGGTGGTAGGTTTTTTAACAACCTTTTTCATCCCCATCTACACCTTCCTCACTTCCCCTTTCTTTCTCCTTTAAATTGCTATCCATTTTAGGCCGTCCCCAAGGTGGAGCCGCCATACCAATGGACTGCTAAACCTCTAGGCGGAAGGAGTGTCCCCAATGGCGCCAGCTGGCTCTGTTGGCCCCGTACTCACCCTTCGCAGAGCGGGCTACTGCGTGGGGTGATGAATGTTTGCATCCCGTGATTATTATAGGGTGACCCAATGATAAATTTTAAAAAAATACTCCCCTACCTTCCCCTCGAACATCGTCTGAGCTCCACTGGAAAAATGGAGGTCCCTCCCACCCTCTGTGCTCTCGCAGGAAAGCCTGTAAAACTATTTAATCGGAGACGGGGTTTACTCCTCTCCTTTGCCAACGGGTGTAGGAGGAGACTCATTCCCTTCTTTGGAGGTGCCTTCGGGTGCCTCCCTCTTTGCAACGGCAGTCTCCGCTCTACCTTCCAAGGGGATCGCTGAGAAAGGCAGGCGGCCCATGATTGACCCACGATAGGGCCAACCACCTTAGGGGGAGGAGGAAGAAAGGCCCCTTCTCTCTCTTCTCTCCAAAGACCAGTGTGCTCTAATTTTGAGCTTAGAGTGGGTCACCGTACGTATACCCCTCTCTTTCCCGACAAAATAGTTTAGGGCCAATGGAACATGTGATATCCTGGGAAATGGCCATGTGGGGGCCCCCTGAGATGGACATGGTCCCTGGGGCAGCTCAGACGGTAGGACCTTTAATGGGGGCAACCAGGGCTCAGTGTCAAGCAACGAACCTGAGTCTGCCCCTGTGCAAGGCTCTCCTCAGTCGGCCGGGGTCTCCAAGACTGTACAAGGAAAGAAGGTATCTTCTTTCCCGTCTGGTGCCCCTGTGAAAGCCAAGACCTTCTCCATCTTAGAGAAGGATTTTGCTGAGGCCGGTCCAGATGGCCTAGGGGCTCCTGCCGGCGGAGGGAAGAATCGGGTTTATTCCCCGCATTCTTCTCCTAAAAAGAAAAGAACAAGAAAAAGACGAGGAAGACTCGGGGCTTCTCTCCTACCGAGGGGGCCACGTGGACGGACGGGGCCGCTTTCGTTTCGCTAGGCCACCAAGCCAAGATCGGCAACATGTTAGGCAAGGGCAACATGATCCATCAGAGGAGAGCTTTAACTAGTGTAAATGGTAAAAAGCCGAAGATGACCCGTTTCTCAGACGGGAGCCTTTTGTCGAATTCGTTGAATCCATCCATGGCGGCCATGATTAGTGCCCTTCGGACACTTGATAGATGACATCACCTTAGAGCTGGCCGACCATGGTGCGGTCAGGTTTGAGCACGTGATCATAAACCAGGGAGGGGCCTCGAGACCCACCACTACACTATTCGACTGTGACAGGCTCCTTGAGTTGGTGCGTGCCAGTTGGTATCGCTACCGCTTGAAGGCATTCGTACCACTGCCGCGGAGGTACTAATACTATCACCGCTTCGCCCATACTAATCGCTCCTGTCGTCGTGCAAAGACGGGTTTACATGAAGTTTGTGTAAGTTGCTTCGAAGGCGCACACGATAAGTCCAATTCGTGAGTGGCCAAGTGTGTCAATTGCGGAGAGCCGCACCCCGCTTCTTCGAAGCAATTTGGCGCATATCTCCTAGAGAAGGAAACCCTGGCCGTTGAGGCCTAGGGTCGCCTCTCATTTGGCGAGGCTAAGGACTTGGTCCTGGTGCGCCTGGCGCTGCCCTGACTTTCTATGCCTCAATGTTGAGAAAGAGACCCTCTTTTTCTGGCCCCTCCAGGCCTACAGGCACGGTCGTTTCCGCACACATTCGGAACCCTTCTGTAGGTTATACCCACCTCGGGCGCTCCCTTGTAAAGCTGGTGTCACCCATGGTTCATACCCATGAAGAGGGTCGTGGGGACATATAGCGGAGTTCCTAAAGCTGCCTCCCGAATGAGGACAACACTAAATGAGACGGTAGATCCTCACAAAGAGGGAACCCCGCATCTGAAGCCACCCCTTTTGCTTAAGGTTTCGAGGAGGAGGGAGGAAAAGGTTCGAATGGCGAGGTCAACTTCGCCCGATAGGTCCTGGAAGGCGACAGCGCCTTCAGCGCACTACCAGGCCAACAGCGCACGTAGTTCTGCCTCCGGAAAGCGTACGGCAATTCCCGTGAGGGTCTTCTCTTCGAGGACGTCCCCTGCATCTCTCAGAGCTAGAGCTGGAAGGCATATTCCTTCAATGGAATTGCCGTGGACTCCGGGGCAACTGTAAGGAGTTGCAGAGGCTCGTCTGGTTTCGTTCGCTGTCCGCTATCTTTTTGCAGGACACCATGCTCGGTGCGTGCTCTCTGCCCACCTTCATGGGGTATAAGGGTTTTGTGACCCCACCACTACGGGACGGGGACCCTGCCTGAATTTAGTGCAGTATACATCTGGCATGATGGCTCCGTTCTTCTCTTTGCTTTAGATACCTCCTTTCAAGAAACTGTTTGGGAGATATACTGTTATTTCTGCGTATATCTCACCGTCATGACTTTAATGGCGGGGACTTCCGCCGCGTCGGGCGATGTTGCCGAGACCTTTCTCTTGCTGTGGAGATCTGAACGGAAGAAACCTCCGTAGGGGAGAGTACTCGATTAATCCCCGGGGTCAATTCCTTGCCGGCCTGATCGATGAGCTGGAGATAGGTGTCATAAATGTGGATGAGTTACGCATTACTGCCCGAGAACCGCTTCATTTTCCTGTCTTGATATATCTCTATGCTCTCCGGAAGCACAGCCTGGTTTTGGGTGGGGGGTGGTCGATAACCTCCATGGTAGTGATCACTTTCCCATTCAAATATCATTTTCTGGGCAGCTGCCACCCGAGAGCCCACTCCGGTTGTGCTTGGTGCAGGCATGGTGGTCCGCATTTCTGGAAATGACTGATTCTCTGTCTCAGTCGAGGAGTTAAGGTCAGTTGATGAGGCTGTTGAGTTTTCTCCAGCAACCTCATTGCCGTGTGTATAACTTCTCGTCCTACATCGTCTGGCTCTTTTGCACGCCGACCACTCCCGTGGGGGTTAGAAGAGTGTGAGAGAGCCCTCAAACAGAAGCGTTATGCCTACATGAGCTATAAGCGCCGCCCAAATGATTTTACTGTAAGTGAGTTTCATCGAGCTAGGGCTAGGTTCGGGTATATTTCGAAGCACGCCTGCCATTCTTCTTGGCGAGCATACGTGTCTTCACTTGGCGAGAAAGACACCTCTAGCAGATGTGTGTAGGTGAGTCAAAAGGATTCTGGACAATTTCTCGCAGGACACCCCGTAAGGGGCCCGGCGATTTGCCATCCTGGCGGCCGTGCTGACGGGATCCAGCGCTCCGTCCGGCCCCAGCTTAGCCTCTCTTCCTTCCTTCAGATAGCCCGATTTCTTCCCTACCTCGTCGCTTTTCATACAACCTCTCCCACAACTTTCTCTGGTCAGCCTCTAATTTCACAGGGTAGATGCTGACCTTCTTCTCAAGCCAACCACCCCGGATCGGGGCTGAGGGGGGAGGGGACATTGTTCCCTAACCCCTGAGCTCCGGTTCGGGATGGTTTTTTTTTAACAACTTGCTTCATCCCCACCCATACCTTTCTCACATCCCCTTTCCTCTCCTCTTCACATTCTATGAATTTTACGCCGTGTCTAAGGTGGAGCCGCCATGCCGATGAACTGCCAGGCCACCAGGCAGGAGGGGTGGTCCCGAATGGCGGCACCTGGCTCTGCCGGGCTTGTAAGCACCTCTCGCAGTGCGGGCAACTGCCAGAGGTGATGAGCTATTGCATCCCGTATTAAAAAGAGGGTCACCATGCCCATGTATGTAAAACAAATAAAAAAACAACCCACAACTTCCCCTATAACAGCGACGGAGCCGCCCTCGGGCAGCTCCAGCAAAAAAATGGAGGTCCTCCTCCCCCTGTGCTTGCGCAGGGGACCCTCCATATCTCTTCAACCAGAGAGGAGGCTTACTCCTCTCCTACGCCTACGGGTGAAGGGGACTTCCCCTCACCCCCTTCCCTGGAGGTGCTTACGGGCACCTCCCTTTTACCAGCGGCAGTCCCTTCTTTTCTTTCCAAGGGGACTGCCACCAAAGCCAGCAGGCAGCCCTTAGCCAGCCGCTCCACATCGAAGCGGCTCAGTAGGGCAAACCCCCTTAGGGGGGGAGAGGGAAGCCAGGCCCCTTCGGTCGCTTCCCTGAAAAGACCTGCTGGCAAGGATATTAAACCTTGCCGGGGTTAAGGCTTGTGCCTCACCACAAATGAATCTTGACGCTACTAAGGGGACCTGCGATGTCCTGGGAGGGGATGGCCAACTGGAGGCCCCTCCTGTGATAGACATGGTCCTTGAGGAGACCCAGCCTCAGACGGTAGGGGCTTCCAAAGGGGGAAATCCGGGCTCGGCGCCAAGCATCAAACCCGAGTCCGCCCCTATGCAAGGTCCTCCTCAAACGGCTGGGGGCTTCGAGGCAGTACAAGGAGGGTAGGGATCTCCTCCGACAGGTACCCTCACGAGAACCGGGAAATTCTCCATTTTGGAGAGGGACCTGGCTGAGGCAAACCCATCTGGCATGGGGGCTTCTGCCGGCGGGGCGGAGGTGAGAAGCAGGTTCATTCCCCGCCCTCCTCTCCAAAAAAGAAGAAGACTAGAAAGACAAAGAAGACTCGGGGCTCCTCTCCATACGCGGGGGCTGCGGGGACGGATGGGTCTGCTGCCACTTTGGTAGGCGACCCAGCCAAGATCGGCACATCCGGGCCCTCTACCCCCCCGTGTGTGGAGCCCCTGACTAAGACCAAGAGTGCACAGGGCGGAGCCTCGATGACATCGGGGCCCCTTATTCAGAGGTTACCTGGCGTTTTCTAGCCCGCTGGCTTGAAACGCTTCCTCGTTATTCGCTCAACTGTTGTCCAAGGGCAACATGATCCATCAGAGGAGAGGATTAGCTAGTGCAATTGGTAGAGAGCCGAAGGTGACCCGTTTCTCGGACGGAAGCCTTCTGGCGAATGCGGCGAATCCCGCGGAGGCGGCTAAGATAAGTGCTCTTCGGAAACTTCATGGCACCCCGGTGAGTGTGACGCCGCACTCTACCATGAACTTTGTAAAAGGAGTAGTTTATGTGAGGGAACTCGTTGACTACTCCATTGAAGACATCACCCTAGAGCTAGCCGACCATGGGGTGGTCAAGGTCGAACGTGTGATGAGAAAACAGGGAGGGGCCTCGAGACCCACCCCTACACTCTTCATCACGTTCGACTGTGACAAGCTCCCTGAGTCGGTGCGTTGTGGTTGGTACCGCGACCGCGTGAAGGCATTCGTGCCACTGCCGCCGCGGTGCTATTACTGTCACCGCTTCGGCCATACGAATCGCTCATGTAGACGTGCAAAGTCGGGGTCACCCGAAGTCTGTGTAAATTGCTCCAAGGTTGCACACGATAAGTCCAATTCATGTGTGGCTAAGTGTATCAATTGCGGAGAGCCGCACCCTGCTTCTTCGAAGCAATGTGGTGCATATCTCCTTGAGAAAGAAATCCTGGCTGTTCAGGCCCAGGATAGACTCTCATTCCGCGAGGCTAAGGACTTGGTCCTGGCGCGCGTGGCTCTGCCTGGGACGTCATATGCCTCAGTAGTTAGAAAGGCACCCTCTGCTCCTGGCCTTCCAGGCCAACGAGCACGGTTGTTTCCGCGCTTATTCGGAGCCCTTCTACAGGCTCTACCCAACCCGGGCGCTCCCCTGGTAAAGTTGGTGGCAAAAAGGGTTCATACCCAGCCCCGGTTAAAACCAGGGCTCCCCCCTCTTCCCCCAGCGTGACCGTTTCCCGCAAGACGAAGCGGCCACGCGCCTCCAGCGAGTCGTTAGACTCACAGGAGGCAACACTCCTGAAGATGGTCGCTAGGCCATCTTCGGGGGTTTCTAAGGCTGTCCCCCGAAAGGAGGGCAGCAACAAAGAAGCTTCGGCTCCTTTGCCCACGCCCCGAGGTGGAGCGAGTGGCTCGGAGACGGTGGTTCCTCGAAAAGAGGGCCCCCCCCGCCTCCTAAGCCGCAACGCCCGCCTAAGGTTTCGAGGCGGAGGGAGGAAAAGACTCGCATGGCGAGCCCAACCTCCCCCAATAAGTCCTCGAAGGCGACAGCGCCTTCAGCGCTTTGTCCGGCCAACAGCGCCCGGGGTTCTGCCCCCGGGAAGCGTACGGCCATTCCCGTGAGGGTCTTCAATTCGAGGAGGGCCCCTGCGTCTCCTCCGAGCTAGGCCTGGAGGGCATATTCCTTCAATGGAATTGCCGTGGACTCCGGGCCAACTGGGAGGAGCTGCGGAGGCTCGTCTCGTCCCGTTCCCCGTTAGCTATTTTTTTGCAGGAGACCATGCTAGGCGCGTGCCCCCTGCTTGCCCTCCCGGGGTGTTAGGGGCTTGCGACCCCACCACCGTGGGATGGCTGGGCTGGGGGATGCGCGGTTTACACCCGGCATGATGTCTCCGTTCTTCCTTTCTCTTTAGATACCTCCTTTCAGGCAGTGGCTGTGCAGCTGCACCTGGATAGAAGGTATACTATCATTTCTGCGTACATTCCACCGTCAGCTGACGTCGACGCGGGGGACTTCCACCGCGTCATGGCACGGTTGCCGAGGCCCTATCTCTTGCTTGGAGATCTGAACGGCAGGCATCCTCTCTGGGGAGATCACTCCATAAATCCCAGGGGATAAGTCCTTCCTGATCTGATCGAAGAGCTTTAGATGGGTGTCCTAAACGTGGATGAGTTTACGCATCACTGTCCGAGAACTGCTTCATTTTCTTGCCTTGACCTATCTTTGTGCTCTTCGGATGCACAGCCTGATTTTATTGGGGGGTGGTCGATGACGTCCATGGTAGTGATCACTTTCCCATTCAAATATCATTTTCAGGGCAACTGCCGCCTGAGAGACCTCTTCGGTGGTGCTTGGCGCGGGCGCGGTGGCCTGCATTTCAGGAAATGACTGAATTTTCTATCTCAGTCGAGGAGTTTAGGTCGGTAGATGATGCCGTTGAGTTCTTCTCCGGCAACCTCATCGCAGTGGGCCTGACTACTATTCCTAGGACGTCTGGCCGTTTTGCACGCCGACCACTCCCATGGTGGTCGGCCGAGTGTGAGACGGCCCTCAAACAGAAGCGTTATGCCTACATGCGCTATAAGCGCCGCCCGAACGATTTCACTGTCGCTGAATTTCGTCGGGCTAGGGCTAGGTTCCGGTATATTTCGAAGCACGCCCGCCGCTCTTCTTGGCGGGCATACGTGTCTTCACTTAACGGGAAGACCCCTTTAGCTGAGGTGTGGAAGCGAGTCAAAAGGATTCGGGGCAAGTTCTCGCAGGACCCCCCTCCCGTTCTCCAGGAGAATGGGACCGCAATCGAAGACCCCGCGTCCGTGGCGGAATCCTTAGCGACCGCTTTTTCCGCATTCTCTAGCCGTGATGCGGCTCCGCCAGCATTCAATGCACGTCGTGATGTCGCGGAAGGGCGCCGGCTGGACTTTACCTCCAGAGGCGGAGAACCCTTCAACGACAGGTTTACTGTGAGTGAGTTGCGTTCCGCTCTCGCCTCGTGCGCGGACACCGCCCATGGTCCGGACGATGTCCCGTACGCCATGCTACGACACCTGGGTGAGCGAGGCATAGCCTTTCTGTTAGATTTGTTCAACAGGATCTGGGTGGAAGGTCTTCTCCCAGACTCCTGGCGAATCGCTACTGTGCTTGCCTTTGGCAAGCCGGGGAGAGATCACTCCACTCCGACCGGTTTCCGCCCAATCTCTCTAACCTCTTGCGTGTGCAAGTTGATGGAGAAATTTGTAAATGTTAGATTAGCCTATTTCCTGGACAGCGGAGGCCATCTGTCTTCTTCCCAGTGCGGCTTCCGCAAGTTCCATCTCCACATCGGATGCTCTGCTCCGACCGGAAAATGCCGTCTGCGAGGCTTTTCTTCGTAGACAGCACTAGGCCACTGTGTTTTTTGATCTGGAGAAAGCCTATGATACGTCATGGCGATACAGTATCATGGAGACTCTCCACCAATGGAGGCGAGCGGACGCCTCCCAATCTTTATATCTGAATTATTGCGAGATCGTCGATTCTCTATACCGGTGGGGGAGCCCCCTACGGCTCAAGAGAGTAGGAAGAGGGTGTTTCACAGGAAAGCGTCCTCAGTGTCACAATCTTTGCCATGAGCATCAACGGCATTACCTCAGTGCTGCCAGAAGATGTTCTAGCTAGCCTCTACGTGGACGACATTTCGATCTCTTTTGGCGTGGCCCAGATGCCAACTCTGGAGCGTCGAATCCAGCAGGCATTGAACTGCCTCTCTTGCTATGCAGAAGCGCACAGGCTTCGTTTTCTCTGGGTAAGACTAAGGTGGTGCACTTCTGCCGTCATTCACAGCTCCACTCTGACCCAGAGTTATTTCTCAATGGGGTGCGCCTGGAATTGGTGGACTCGCACCGTTTCTTTGATCTTGTATTTGACCGACGCCTCCCCTGGGAGGCTAATATTCGCAGCCTTAGTATCTCTTGTACCCGCGCTATGGATATTCCTTGTTACTTGATGTTCGGCGCTTGGAGCGCCTATAGGGTTACTGCTTTAATTTTTTATTGATCCTTTAATCGTTCGAAGCTCGACAACGGATGTGAGTTTTATGCATCCGCAGCTGAGCGTGTATTGTGGGAGGTGGATTCGATCCACAACACTGGCCTTCGCTTGGCCCTTTGCTTTCCGTACTTTCCTTATTGCGAGCCTTCTTGTCGATCTGGGGAGATGCCACTCGCTCTACGCCGTGCACAGTACATTATTCGCCTGTACGCGCGAGCCCGACGCCTCCCTCAGTCGCCAACAGCTCTTACTGCATCCGCAGCTGATTTCACGATGCCTATGCCACTGAGAGACGCCAGTCATACACTAGCCCCTTTGGGTTTTGGAATAGGAAACTCTTTCTAATTCTAAGTATAGCTCTCGTGTCGTGGCGCCCCTGGTTCGGCCCAGGATATCACCCTCAAGGGTACTAGTTTTGACCATTTGTCGCCACGCTGTTCTCCGAAATCTTCTACAGATTCGGCCTATTTCGAGCACACTTCGTGTCATACTAGAACTGTGCCAGTGTAGACGGATGCCTCCAGGTCCTAATAGGGGGTCAGTTTCCATTCCGTATCCCATCTGCTTTAAGTCAGCGGGGCTCTGTCGGTCGGTGTAACAATCTTCAAGGCCGAGCTGGTTGCAATACATCGCTCGGTACAGGAGATTACGCGACGTGCCCGGTTCGGAGACTGGATTGTGATTTATAACAAGTCACAAATGGCCCTGAGTGCTCTCGGGGCATTGGAATCTCCGCATCCTCTGGTCCGCGATATCCGTGACGGCACGGTTTTGGCAAGCCAGGCGGATGTCCAGATTATCTTCTGCTGGGTTCCTGGACGTGCAAGAATTGCGGGAAATGAGCGCGCGGATTAAGGTGCCAAAGAGTCCGCAAGGACTGGGTGACCGCACGAGCATTTCGCTGTGTCCCCCAGCGACTACATGGCAGGAATACAGGCACCTCTTTGGGCTCCTTGATAAAGAATATGGGAGACGGTCGAGAGAAACCTAATGTTGCGTCCCATTGCGTCGCTACTGTTCCCATGCACCTAACCTCTACTGCTCTGCCGGCTTCAGGTTGCTTTCGGTCGTCTCTAAATTGGAAACAGTCGCGGGAAGCACCGCCATTTGATGGAGCGCTCGCCTGCGTCATACTGTGAAGAATGGGTTGTCCCTCAGACTGTTCGGCACATTCTTGTTGAATGTCCAAGACTGGGCGATATCCGCGCATGTTAACTGTCCCAGTACCAAGATGAGTTCCGTCGCAACTGCTTGTCCCTTGTACTCGGGGCTTTTTCATACACATGGACTTTACGACTTTTTGGAGGAAGCTGGCCGCCTCCACTTTATTTTATCTTTTTTGTGTTTCTTTTTTGTAGGTCGTAGCATATTCCTGCGCCGAGGAGGGGCGGGCCTACTCCCGACTATGCTTCCTTCTTGTCCTGTTAATTTTTTTCGTTATTGCTTATCGTTGTTATTTATTAGTTATTTATTAGTATTTATTCTCTTTTATTTTTTTTAATATAGCCTGCTAGTAGGCTATGTTGTATATAGCGACTTATGCTCAGTTCTGCAGTCGCCTGCCCCTGGCAACCGCTGCCTTCAGCAAGTGCCCCATTGAGATCCATCTTGTCAGATACCACTCGCTCTACGCCGTCCACTATTTACCTGTACGCGTGAGCCCGGCGCCTACCTAGGTCGCCAACAACTATCATTGCATTCGCAGCTGATTTCGACGGTGAATATGCCACCAAGAGAAGCCACTCATACCTCAGGTCCTTTTGGTTTACGGCTAGGAAACTCTTTTGAGAGCTCGGTGTAGCTTTAATGCACGTGGCACCCATGGTTCTTCCAAGGGCACAAGTCTTGAGGGTACCACCTTTGATATTTGTGGCCACGCCTCTGCTGCCAAAGCTTCTAAAGCTCCGGGAGTCCTGCGTTCGGCCTTTTGCAAGCACTCTTCCTGTGACGTTAGAACCGTGCATGTGAATACCGATGGCTCTAAGTCCAAAGAGTGAGTCAGTTTTCATTCCGTTTCCCCTCTGTTTGCAGTCAGTGGAGTTCTACCAGGCGCTGCGTCTGTATTCACGGCCCATCTGGTTCCAATAGACCGCTCGGTACGGGAGATAACATGTCGTGCCCTGGCTCCGAGACTGGATTGCGATATATAACGACTGACAAAGCGACCTGAGTACACTTGGGGCATTGGAATCTCTACAAACCCTGGTATCCGTTAGACTATGTTCTGCTGGGTCTTGGACTTGCTGGAAATGATCGCGACGAAAGAGCGCCAAAAATCCCCATGAATGCTCGACTACACCAGCGTTACGCACTTCATGCTTGGCAAAGAAAATAGGAGAGGGCCGACGGGAACTTATAAATGCGTGCCATTGCGCTACGATTGTTCCCATGGACCTAACCCCCAATGTCACAATGGATTCATGTTGTTTTCTTTCTTCTCCGAATTGGACACACTTCGAGCCTTCTTGTCTTTTTTGTCATTTGTTGTTTTTATAGCTAGTTTCATAGCCTTCGTTCCTGTTTTTTTTATCTTTGTGCTTTTCAATTTAAAAAAATACCACGAATGTTCCCAATTTGAAGACGACAGAAAGGAATCTCACTATCTGGATGCATTGATAGATTTGTCCAAGAAACAGTTCGCGTCCGATGGAACGCAACTTTATGTTCCTATTGGCCGTTTACTATCTTATTTGCCAGGCAGCTCGAAGAACCAATTTTATTCATGCCATGTAGTCATTGTGAGGAAGAGAAAAATGCTGGTCTTGTTGCTCAACCCACTCGTGCCTGTTAACACCGTCATCGGCAATCCCCACATGTCCAGAAACCCAAGAGTAGATAATATAGAAATCCTGCCTAGTCGCTGCAACCGTGGTATCACGGATACCTCAATCCATGGCGTGCGTAGATTATGACAATGTTTAGCGATCACTCAATGAGCTCTTTTAGTCGCTATATGTCACGGTATGGTACTCGAATCGAAAACAAGGCGTTATTTCGTCCGTGAGTGGTGTATTGAAAACAGCTCTCCGTTAAAATTCACCTTAGACAGAAGGGATACGGCGTGGAAGCGGACCCCTAGTCCACATACATTGAGACTGATCCAACATAACACGAAGTGTGCTCCAAAAATGTCAAATGAAATAATCCTGTCGTTATGGAGGCATTTGGAGCAGAGGTTTGGTGAGAAGTAGTGAATGGTGGTAGCATCAATGATGGTATCCTGGGCAGAACCTAATACGATCCAATCCATGATAGCGGAGTTGACATTCTAGTGTTGGAATCTTGGTCGCACTAAAATAAATATAAATGTTGTATACGGAGAGCGTAGCGAGATCTTCCGGCAGCACCCAGCTGATACCTTAGATGCTCAGAGCAAAGAGTGTTACATTGATACACTTCCTCTCTCTGCTGTCTGGGGCCGAAAAGGACTCCTCGTACAGCTACGCTGAATCAACGATCTTGGATAAATTCATATAATAATATAATTATAATAATAGGTATTTATAATGCGCCCTTCAGGGCTGTTAGCCCTCCCAGAGCGCAGGTTGTGTAGCGAGTATATAGAAAGTTTACAGGGGAGAGAAGGCAATTCTGAAGAGATGAGCCTTCAGGAGACGTTTAAAAGTAGCAAGGGAGGGAGAGGATCGGACTTCGGCAGGAAGAGCATTCCAGAGTCTAGGAGCACAAACTGAGAAGGAGCGGTCACTCATCGAGCAGAGGACAGAACGAGGAGTGCTCAGGAGGCGAGCGAGGTTAGACCAGTGTGCCCGAGGAGCTTGACGACGGGAGAGGGCAGGCGAGAGATAATGTGGAGCCTCGAGGTTTAGGGCCTTGTAGGTGATGAGAAGAATTTTATAGTGGGCACGGAAGCGAATAGGTAACCAGTGTAGCTCCTGTAACAGAGGCATCGAAGGAGAGAACTGGGGGCGGCGAAGGAGGAGCCGGGCAGCATAGTTTTGAAATAGTTGTAGGGGGCAAAGTGACGAAGAAGGGAGATTCACTAGAAAAGAATTGCAGTAGTCTAAGCGTGTAGTGACGAAGGCATGAATAGCAGTATCGAGGCTTCGTCGATCAAAATGGGATCGAACACGTGAGAAGTTGCGGAGGAAACCGAGGGAAGACTTACAGATACGATGGATGTGCGGTTTAAACGAGAGTTGCTCGTCGAAAATAACACCAAGATTACTGACGGTATCAGAGAGGGCGACATTGGTTACCCTAAGGTTAAGGGAGGGGAAGAGAGCTTTAGATTTCTCCACCATCGAAGCGGTACCAACAAGGAGAACTTCAGTATTATCGTGGCTAAGTTTGAGAAAGTTGGCAGACAGCCATTCGTTTATGGAGGTGTAGGGTGAAAGGAGCTTAGTAATAGATTGAGCGAAGGACACAGGGGATGAGGAAAGGTATATCTGAGTGTCATCAGCATAGAGGTGGAAGGAAAGGCCCATATGGCGAAGAGGTGTAGGGGTAGTGGTGTGGGTGGTCGGGGTTTAGGTGGTGGCGGTATATGCGATGGTGGACTAAAGGATGGGGTGTATGTGATGGCGGTGTAGTTGGTGGTGCTTTAAGAGGTTGTGGGATAAGTGGTAGTGAGGTGATGGTGGTGGCCTAGGTAGTGGTTGAGTAAGTGGAGTCGGTGTAGGTGGTGGTGGGTAGATAGTGTTGGGGTAGGTGGTGTTGGTGTAGGTGCTGGAGGTGGAGGGGTGGTGTAGCTGGTGGCGGTGTATGTGATAGTGGAGTAGGGGTGAATGTGGTGGTGATGTAGGAGGTTGTGGGGTAGGTAGTGGTGGGGTGGTGGCGGTGATGTAGGATGTTGTGGGGTAGGTCCTGATGGGGTGGTGGTGGTGTGGTTGATGGTGAATTAGGTGGTCGCGGTGTAGATAGTGGTGATGTAGGTGATTAACGCGGTGGTATAGGTAATAATGTTGTAAGTGGTGGTGGTGGTGTTGTTAGTAGTGGTGGTGTATCTGGTGGTGGGGTACGTGGTTGTTGTTTAGGTTGTTGTAGTGTTTTTGGTCGTGTTGTAGGTAGTGGTGGTGTAGGTGAGAGTGCTGTAGGTTTAGGTGGTTGAGTTGGTGGTTGGGTAGGTGGTCGTGGGGTAGTTCGCTTTGGTGTAGGTGGTGGTGATGTAGGTAGTGGTGATGTAAGTGCGGGTGGAGTATATGATGGTAGTTGTATAGGTGATGGTGGAGTAGGTTCAGGTGGTGGTATATACGATGCTGGAGTAGGAGGTGGTGTAGATGGTGGTGGGGGAGGGTGTGTGGGTGTAGGTATGGGTGATGTTGGTGGTGGTGGAGTAGGTGTAGTTTAGTAGGTGGTGGTGGAGTATGTGGTCGTGTTGTAGGTGTTGGTGGTGTAGGTATTGGTTTTGTAGGTGATGGGGTAGGTGGTGGTGGTGATCTAGGTAGTGGTGTTGTAGGCCGAGGTGATATAGGTGTTGGTGGTGTAGTTGGTGATCTAGTTGGTGGTGATGTAGGTAGTGGAGTAAGTGCTGATGGTTCTTTAGGTGGTGGTGGTGGTGTATGATTGTAGTGTAGGTGATCTAGGTGGTGTTGTTGTAGGTGATGGTGCTGGAGTAGGTGGTAGTGATGTAGGTGGTGGTGGTGTATGATTGTGGTGTAGGTGATATAGGTGGAGGTGGTGTATGATTGTGGTGTAGGTAATATAGGTGGAGGTGGTGTGTGATTGTGGTGTAGGTGATATAGGGGGGGTGTATGATTGTGGTGTAGGTGGTCGTGTTGTAGGTGATGGTGCTGGAGTAGGTGGTGGTGGAGTAGGTAGGTCTGGTGTAGCTGGTGGTAGATTAGTTGTTGGTGGTAGTGTAGGTGATTAACATGGTGGTGATTAGGTGGTGATGGTGTAGCAGGTGGTGGTGGTGGTGTTGATAGAGTTTTAGTTGGTATATTCGATGGTGGGGTAGGTGGTGGTAGTGTAGCTAATGGTGGTGTAGGTGGTGATAGTTTAGGAGGTTGTGGCCTAGGCGTTGGTAGTGTATGCGGTCATGGTTTAGCTGATGTATCTGGTAGTGGTGCAGCTGCCTGCGGTGTAGTTGGAATTGGTGACGGGTGTGGTGGTGTATGTTGTGGTGGTGTAGGTTGTAGGGGTGTAGGTGGTAGGGGTTTACGTGGTTTAGCTGGTGGTAGTGTAATATGTGTATGTGAGGATTCGAAAGAGAATGTAAAACAAATACGAGTTTCAAATTTCGTTAGAATCGGTCGAATAGTTACATAACCCAAACAAAAAAAGCAAAACGGAAACCGACCGACCGACCACATAGTCAGATGTAGGGTCGCACGTGACTAAAAATTGATAAATTATGAATGGAATAAAGGATTGGTCTCCTCTCTCTCGTCTCACTACCCATTGACAGTACGAGGGGTTTTAGAGAGGAAGGTGGGGGAGGAGAGTAGTGGGTATAATTTATTTTAGCCTCTTGCGGGCTCTTTACTATCATAATAGTCGACGATTTAGAGACCTTTAAGCTGCCTCCTCTGATTCGACAAAATAGTTGAGAAGAGAATAAAAGGAGGGAATTGGCTTTGGCCTTTAGGGGGGCCGGGTGGTAGTCCTATCAAGCATTTCAACACATTTGGTTTTAATGTCAGACAATTTGCTTAAAATTAATAGCAACTATCGAAATGAGAATGGATGGCAACCCTATTTTATTTCAGAACGTGTAACGCCATCTTTCCTCCTTTATTTGGTCTTTTCAGGCGCGGCAAATAAAGTTGGAGATTCAAAAGAGGTAAAAAGGACGACCAGAGAGAGTCAGGAGCACCAGGTTCTCTTGGGACACTTGGGTCAGGAGAACCTGCCGTCCCTCGGGGTTTCATTCGTATCTGGGGCATCGTAACACCACCCATCACCCGATGGGTCGATGAGTTAACAGCCGATTGTTTCCTTAAAAGGTGAAGACATATTCACCCTTCGAATAATAAAAGTAAAAGTAAAATGACACAGCCTTTTTGCCTATCTATAAAAGAAGTGAACTTTTTCAATTTTCATAAATGTTCATCTTCTAAGGTCTTTTTTTAAGTTCATTCGAAACTGAAATAATTTTGAAAAGTTTTAAGAAGGAAATTGGTTTAAAGACAAAGCATTGAAAAGATATTTAGTTTTTCGCGAATTTTGGCTTGTCTTAATATGATATATTGAAGGAAAAGTGAATGTTTGTTAGTGTGGTTACTGAGACTCCTCCTTAGTAGGTCGCTTGATAGGCGGTTCTCCGGAAACCAGAGTTACCTGGTGAGGCCGTTTTCCCTTGAGAGTGTGTTGAACTCTTGAGCGAAGCTGCCACATTAGGAAGAGCCTTGACTTCTATGTTAATCCCCCTGTAATTAAATCCACGACCACTAAGCTAATCCGCTTGGGGTCGGTGCCCTTCTTTGGTACAATCACTTCTAAATGACCCCCGAAATATGCTCCATAATTTCTGTCAGTCTTTCTCTCTCTTTCTCTCTTTTTCTCTCTTTCTCTCTCTCTCTCTCTCTCTCTCTCTCTCTCTCTCTCTCTCTCTCTATATATATATATATATATATATATATATATATATATATATATATATATATATATATATATATATATATACATACAGAATGTTTCAAAATTATATGTTCAAAATTGGCGTATGGGTAGAACTGATTAAAATAAGCATTTTTTTCTCTATGAACATGTTTCTGCAAATGCATCATTAAGGAGATATTTAAGGTTTAATCTTAGCAAAAATGGGCCAAATAAAAATGTTGTAAAAAAGGTTTATTTCTTGATAACTATTTATAATTTTTACTTCAATAATTCATAAGCTGTTCAAAGTGAGAACCTCCAACATTAATACAAAGCTGTAACCGCCTCCTTAAATTTTCATGAACACTCAAATACTTCTGACGTTTCTAACTACTCTTCCAATTAAATCTTCTTCTGAATCCGCAGGAGTTTCATAAACGAGGGTTTTCATCTGTCCCCAAAGAAAGAAGTCAAAGAGGGTTCATATCAGGACTTCTTGCAAGCAAATGAACCTGGTCATTTCTTCATATCCACCGATTGAGAAATTGATTATTTAAATAGGCTGTTACATTTTGATGGTAATGAGCTGGCGCTCCATCATGCTGAGACCACATTTCTCTTCTTGCTACCAGTGGCTAATCTTGCAGAAGTTCAGGTAGAACCTCTGATAAAAAAATACCATAGGCATTTTCTGTGAGTGGAGACGGTAACATTTATGGACCAATTAAGTTGTCATCTAGAATTCCAGGCCAAATGTTAACTCCACATCTTTGTTGATATCCACACTCCCGCACAATTCGTGGGTTAATATGATGCCACTCATGATTATTATGCTGATTAAAAACACCCTCACAGCTAAAAAGTGCCTCGTCTTAAAATAAGACCTTTTAGCTAAAATCTGGATCTTTGCCTAAGAACCAATTAGAAAAATTAACACGATTAGGAAAGTCGGTGTGTAATAAGGCCTGGACACTGATAATGATAACGGTGCAAATGATTTTCACGAAGACTTCTCCACACAACTGCATGGTATCCAAGTCCAATAGATGAAGCAGCAGCACGAGTGCTAGATCTTGGATTTCTCATAAAATGATCAAATACATCATCTTCAATTTGATTTCTTACGTTTCTTGGTCGCCCAGCATCTAGGTGTGTAGTATTAAATTGACCTGTTTGGCGGAAACTTTGGTGTAACCTTGAAAAAGTAAGGTAATCTGGGATGCGGCAGCGATTTGGAAATTTTTGTCTCTACATTCTTACCGCACGTCTTCCACTACCATTTGCAGCACCGTTACAAAGTGCATATCCGCCATTTCTTCATTGGTAAAACGATTCATGATGCACTTGAAAGTCTTGTTAACCAAGCTGGAGAATTACCACCGTGCGACACAACCATACAAATACAAATGGTATTTCGATGGTTCACCTTTCCTCAGATTTAAACTTTAGGTTAATTTAAATTTAAGGAGGCGGTCACAGCTTTGTATTAACGTTGGAGGTTCTCACGTTTTTTTTAATCCCCTTTATAGACTTTATTTTAACACCCTGAACACCTTTTTTAACATAGATACCCTGAAACCGTTTTTTAAGTTATTTCACCTTTTATTATATTGTCTTTACCTCTTGAAGATATATATATATATATATATATATATAGTGAAAATTTTCCAAACACCTTTCTCAACATAGACACCATGAAACCTTTTTTTAAAGTTAATTTCATCTTTTGTTATCTTGTTATTGTTCATCACACACTTTCTCCACTCTCACACAAACCTTTAAGATATATATGTATAGTTTGTTTTTCAAAACACCCCTTTCAACACCTTTCATAATTGTTTTAAACATCTTGATTTTTAATAATATAGACTCTGTTTAAACACCCTGAAACTTTTTTTTAAGTTAATTCATCTTTTTATAAATTTTCGTTTTTCACTCCATAGTTTAAATCTCTCTCTGCTCGCAAATAGTATACGTTTGAACTTTTAAATTTTCGAAGTTTTTTATTCTCTATTCTCTATTATCATTAACATTATCATTTGTTATATTTTTATCTGTTTTCATGGTTGCCTCATTAGATAGAATAGTATTTGTTTTTAATTCATTTTCCTCAATTTCATCAATATTATCGTTTTTTTTTGTAATTTCAACACCTTCAGTTATCTTGTTAAAATGATATTCTCATTTAATTGTTTTTAATTGTTATTTATATTCGTATTTGTAGTTGGTTTTTCAAAACACCCTTTTCAACACCATTTCATAACCTTTTTAACAATTTCAATCCTTTGATTTTCAAAAACATGAAAGGTTACTTATCCACTAAGCAAAAAAAAACATTTTCAAAGATTTCAAAAATTCACCAAATTATAGAGTTAAGGATAAACTTATTTTATAAGTTTTTATATTTGGCCCATTTTTGGTAGATTAAAACTTTAAATATTTCCTTAACGATGCATTTACAGACACATGTTCATACAATAGAAATTGCATATCCTGACCAGTTCTACCCAGATATCATTTTTGAACATATAATTTTGAAACACCTTATAATATATATATATATATATATATATATATATATATATATATATATATATATATATATATATATATATATATATATATATATATATATATATATATATATATATATTTATATTTATATATATATTTATATATATATATTTATATATATATTTATATATATATTTATATATATATAATATATATATATATATATATATATATATATATATATATATATATATATATATATATATATATATATATGATTGTAGTTAAGAATAACTTGTAATCTTTCTTCTTCTTCTTCTTCTTCTTCTTCTCCTCTCTTTCCCCGTAGTTCCTTTGAATTTGAAGACAGCAACATTGCCTCCTCAACCGAGCGCCGCTGCCTAAATTATATCCCATTATTTCAGATCCATTTTTCATCCCTCTCCAAATTCCTTTCCTTTTTCTTTTCCCGAAGGAGATTACCCCAAATTGACTAATATACCCGGCACTTGGAGCAGTGCTACGCCCTTCCCACCCCTATTCCTCCCAGTGTTTTCAAAAAAAAATTGAAATTACTTGTGCTTTATTCCTTCCAGACATCTTTCCCCTTTTTTCCTAAACTTTTTGCCACCTAAATTTCTTGGCCGCTAACCCCATTTGTAGGCTAGTCGCATCCCAACCTTGGTCACGGCCGAGAGCTGATAGATCAACCCTCACCCTCTTGTCTCCGGGGTGAGGTGAGTAGTTTTTAACCCGCCTCCACCATTCCCCCCACCCCCATTTCCCATGTGTCGAGGTCCGTTCTCTAACCATCAAACTTATCGCATTTATATCGTGAGCACTTTTGCTGCAGCTGACATCTGGGGGGCTGTGTGCTCTTCCAGCCTCAACAGGGGAAGTTTTCCCTCCCGGCCGGAATACCACATTTGCACTTCCTCCACAGATCTTCTGTGGGAGATGTTAGGTACCTGTAGTGGTAGGAGTATGGTTCTCGAAAGTCTCGGTACAACCTGTCTTTCAGTTTCAGTGGTTCGCTACCATAACACTCTAAAGATGGTCTTGTTACTTCTTGGCCCTGCCTCTAACAGTGAATATTTTCAGTCAAGGATTTGTGGTAGTCTGCTGGGTATGGTTTTGTCCCTGTATTATTTATATGTTGTTCTTAGAGGCAAAAATTGACCGTAGATTTGAATTGTTTCTGGGTCGCTGATTTTGGTGTTTTTCAAAGACAAACGAAGCGTTTTGCAACTTTTAAAATGGTACTTTTTCAACTAAAGATGGCAAGTATGTAATGAACTTAATGCAAGAGAATGGTTACTATGTAATCAAACTTATCCAAAAGAATGGCAAGTATGTAATTACACCAATGCAAGATATTAACACGTTGGTAACCAAGTCAAGGCAAGTAAATGGCAAGCATGTAATCGACCTAATCCAAGAGAATGACAAGTATTTAATCGCCGCATGCAAAAGAATAGTATTTAGGTAATCCCCCAATGCAAAAGAATGGTAAGTATGTAATTCCCGCATATAAGAGAATGGCAAGTATTTCTTCAACTCAGTGCCATAGAATGGTAAGTAGAAATCAAATTTATGCAAGAGAATGACAAGTATGTAATCAAATTAATACAAGAGAAATGGCAATTATGTAATCAACCTAATGTAATAGAATAGTTTATAGGAAATTAACCCAATGGAAGAGATTATCAAATGCAAGTTGGTAATCAACCTAATGCAAAAGAATAGTGTGAGGGAATCCCCACGTGGAAGATCTTTAGCAGAAAGGAACTCCCATGTGCAACAGAAGGCCCGGCTAGGCCTGAAGTGAACTCCCCGGAAGAGACAGAGTTGAGAAGTCTCGCCGAGAACCCAGAAGATTTTCCCATGGTTCCAAGTCAAGTGCTAGCAACAAAGCAAAGTGACAGCTGGACTATTTTGTGTATTTGGAATTAGCCCCAGCCAGGAGGTAATTCCACTGAACGATCACCTCGAGTGATTTTCCTGACTTCTTTCATCAACTCCTGTCGAAGCCCTCCTCATTTCGGGTAGCCAAAATACTCTCCCCTAGACCGGAAGTTCCCCCATTCCCCTTGCTTTTGGAGAACCGTCATTACTCCAACCTCCCGCTTTGAAGTCCGAGCGGCCTCACCTCAACTGCAGAAGACAACCCCTCTTTCCCTTTTAGTAACCCAATGAGTTAACACCTCCCCCCTCCCCTTTGAATAGTCTCATCCGAGAATACCTTAAGTTCTAACTTCATAGCCTGATTTATAACTACGATTACCCCTTTCATTTACTGATGTGATTTTGCCCGTTAATTCTCTGAGGTAATTTTACCCTTCAATTCTCTTATTATTTTTTTTTTGTAAATCAAATTCTATTTTTGTACATGTCTCTTTAAATAACCTTGAACTTTGCCATTGTCTATAATTTACCTGACCTCGTTGCAGTCTCTCGCTACTCAGCCCGTCTGAACTCGTGGTTTTCCGTCACTTTTGTCGTTTCGCTTTCAAGTTATTGGTCCCTCCCACATAGATATAATATGGTATTGATATAAAGTAATGTCATACCACGACAAATAGCAAGTATGTCGCCGATCCTTTTCTCTAGGCGCTCTATAATTTTCATTTGTCCAAAATTCCTTAACGCACTCGTTCTGCTTCCTGTACATTCATTAAGATGATGTTATTTGGTCCTCTAATCATATATATATATATATATATATATATATATATATATATATATATATATATATATATATATATATATATATATATATATATATATATATATTGTAATAAATATTAATAATGGAGTTGAAGACTGTTGGCAGTTGAGTTTAGGGGTGAGTTTGGAAATATATAAAGACTCCAAAATATACATATCGCAACTATTTGGACACGAATCCAAAATAGAGAATTCAGTGTTTGAAATTTTAGAATTGCAAGACTTGGAATGGTTTTGAATAGAAGATAATTCAGGCGTATTAAATGGTGTGCAAGTATAGTGGGAGAAACTTCGATGCTTACTAATCCTCAATGTGAGTTAGAGAGTGGTTTTCTCTGATATATGTTTATTTGAAAAAAGCACAAGACATTATTATAGATTAATATATATAATGTATCAGTAATAGTGATGAAAAGAAAAAATATATCGCTGAGAAGGAGAAGGATTTTAGTAGAAGGCAAAGGTACATATAGAGAGGTTCTCCTGGAGCATTTTACACAGGAGTTCAACTTTTTATACTTTAATGATTTACTTTAACATTTTAAATATTACCCCATAATAGGGTTTAGTTTGTATAATCTAATTCTTATTTTCTATTATAATGTTTGTTTTATATTTGCTTATTTGTCCAATTATTTAAATACTTATTTCACATTCTTTTTACCTATCGGTTTCTATTACATTTGTTTATAATTATAAACCACTTTACTCTTGTCCACTATGTTATTATTCTATATTTATTTTTGCTTTTTTCTATTTTTTACACTTATTCTTATTTAATGCAAACTTCACTACTTAGTACTTAGCGTACTCTCACTTATTATTACTAATTAATTTGTTAACTTATTAATAGTGTATTCACATTTAATTATTGGTTTATTCTTGGCCACTCACAACTTAGTTGCTTATGTATTGAATTGTACACTTTTTTAAATCACATAAATTAGTTATTTTGTAACTATATTTATTTGCTTATGCACTGTTTTTGACTTTATAATTACTTACTTATTGATTTTGTGTATTAATTTATGTATTAAATATATATTAATTTTAATCTTTCGACTCTCACTTTCACTTTTTATTGTTTGACACTTTTTATACTATATCCGACGTCTTCATCCCGCTTTTTATGCGTTTGAAGGTCGCCGCGTTTACCGTGTGAAGGCTCGTGTCTGGAATGTATACGGTTCCACTACACATTAGACCTTCGATTTCCCTTGGGGACCAAGGCCCCTCGAAGGTCCACTTAAAGTCCCCGTTACGAATTCCATGTACTAACTTCACTTGGTTACCTTTTTCAGGACGCCGATTGATGCTTCCGAAGATTTTCAGTTTGAGCTCCTCTCCGTCGAAGAAAAGTCCTTTTTCAAGGACTTCGGTTCTTTCGGTGAGAGGTACTCCTGGATATCTTTCGTCATCCTCTGAGCACTCGTCGGTTTCTGTACGTCCGTCTTCTTCTTCTTTTGTTATTGTTCTTACGTTCTTCTTCTTTCGTTTTGGCTTTTTCGGGCTGCTTCTGGCGGTTGCTGGGTTTTTATCCATTTCCTGGCTATCATTTTCTTTATTTTTGTTGGTCTCTGGTCGTCTTTTCTCTTCATCTTGTTTGGGCTTTTCCTCTGGAGTTTCCGTTGGTTCTTCCACAAAGTTGATGTTGAGGACATCCTGAGATGCTGGGTTCGAGGGGAACCACAGCTTCTTCTTTACTCCATTATGTTGGAGCATAGTATTTAGCTCCTCCGAGAAGCTTCCTGGGCGTGCAAGGTTCGCCAGGTGGGCGACGATGACCATAGTCATGATCTCCTTGCACTCCATCGGCATGACCAGTTTCGGAGAAGCTCTTTCCGGTGTTATCGTCGTTGGATGGGCAGAAGCTGCTGCGGCGTAAGACCCCCGTAAGGGGCGCGGCGATTTGCCATCCTGGCCGCCGTGCTGACGGGATCCAGCGCTCCGTCCGGCCCCAGCTTAGCCTCTCTTCCTTCCTTCAGATAGCCCGATTTCTCCCCTACCTTGTCGCTTTTCATACAACCTCTCCCACAACTTTCTCTGGTCAGCCTCTAATTTCAAAGGGTAGAATGCTGACCTTCTTCTCAAGCCAACCACCCCGGATCGGGGCTGAGGGGGGAGGGGACATTGTCCCCTAACCCCTGAGCTCCGGTTCGGGATGGGGGTTTTTTAACAACCTGCTTCATCCCCACCCATACCTTCCTCACATCCCTTTTCCTCTCCTCTTCACAACCTATATTTTTTACACCGTTTCCAAGGTGGAGCCGCCATGCCGATGGACTGCCAGGCCACCAGGCGGGAGGGGTGGTCCCGAATGGCGGCGCCTGGCTCTGCTGGGCTTGTAAGCACCTCTCGCAGTGCGGGCTACTGCGAGGGGTGATGAGCTATTGCGTCCCGTGGCAAAAATAGGGTCACCATGCCCATAGATGAACAACAAAAAAAAAAAACCCAAACCCCTTTAACTCCCCCTTGCTCATCGACGGAGCCGCCCTTGGGCAGCTCCACCGAAAAAATGGAGGTCCCCCCCCTGTGCTTGCACAGGGGACCCTCCATATTTCTCTAACCGGAGAGGAGGCTTACTCCTCTCCTTCGCCTACGGGTGCAGGGGACTCCCCCTCACCCCCTTCTCTGGAGGTGCTTTCGGGCACCTCCCTTTTCCCAGCGGCAGTCCCATCTTTTCTTTTCAAGGGGACTGCCAAGAAAGCCAGCAGGCAGCCCTTAGCCAGCCGCTTCCCATAAAAGCAGCTCGGTAGGGCAAACCCCCTTAGGGGGGAGAGGGAAGCCAGGCCCCTTCGGTCGCTTCCCTCAAAAGACCTGCTGGCAAGAATTTTAAACCTTGCCGGGGTCAAGGCCTGTGCCTCCCCATACAAGACTGGCGACACTGCCAAGGGGACCTGCGATGTCCTGGGAGGAGATGGCCAATTGGAGGCCCCTCCTGTGATAGACATGGTCCTTGAGGAGACCCAGCCCCAGACGGTAGGGCCTTCCATGGGGGGGAATTCGGGCTCGGCGCCAAGCACCGAACCCGAATCCGCCCCTATGCAAGGTCCTCCTCAAATGGCTGAGGGCTCCGAGGCAGTAGAAGGAGGGGAGGGATCTCCTCCGACAGGTGCCCCTACGACAACCAGGACCTTCTCCATTTCGGAGAGGGACCTGGCTGAGGCTGGTCCATCTGGCCTGGGGACTTATGCCGGGGGAGGTGAAAAGCGGGTTCATTCCCCGCCCTCCTCTCCGAAAAAGAAAAAGACTAAAAAGACCAAAAAGACTCGGGGCTCCTCTCCATCCGCGGGGGCTGCGGGGACGGATGGGTCTGCTGCCACTCTGGCATGCGACCAAGCCAAGATCGGCACATCCGCCCCCTCTGCCCCCCCGGTTGCGGAGCCCCTGACAAAGAAGACTACTACCAAGAGTGCACAGGGCGGAGCCTCGATGACATCGGGGCCCCTGATTCAGAGGTTACCTGGCGTTTTCGAGCCCGCTGGCTTCAAACGCTTCCTCGTTATTCGCTCCACTGATGGCACCATGTTGTCCAAGGGCAACATGATCCATCAGCCGAGAGGATTAGCTAGTGCAATTGGTAGAGAGCCGAAGGTAACCCGTTTCTCGGACGGGAGCCTTCTGGCGAATGCGGCGAATCCCGCCGAGGCGGCCAGGATTAGTGCTCTTCGGACACTTCATGGCACCCCGGTGAGTGTGACGCCGCACTCTACCATGAACTTTGTGAAAGGAGTAGTTTATGCGAGGGAACTCGTTGACTACTCCATTGAAGACATCACCTTAGAGCTGGCCGACCATGGGGCGGTCAAGGTCGAACGTGTGATGAGAAAACAGGGAGGGGCCTCGAGACCCACCCCTACACTCTTCGTCACGTTCGACTGTGACAAGCTCCCTGAGTCGGTGCGTGCCGGTTGGTACCGCTACCGCGTGAAGGCATTCGTGCCACTGCCGCGGCGGTGCTATTACTGTCACCGCTTCGGCCATACGAATCGCTCATGTAGACGTGCAAAGTCGGGGTCACCCGAAGTCTGTGTAAATTGCTCCAAGGTCGCACACGATAAGTCCAAATCGTGTGTGGCCAAGTGTGTCAATTGCGGAGAGCCGCACCCTGCTTCTTCGAAGCAATGTGGTGCATATCTCCTTGAGAAAGAAATCCTGGCCGTTCAGGCCCAGGATCGACAGACATTCCGCGAGGCAAAGGACTTGGTCCTGGCGCGCGTGGCTCTGCCTGGGACGTCATATGCCTCAATAGTTAGGAAGGCACCCTCTGCTCCCGGCCCATCCAGGCCAACGAGCACGGTTGTTTCCGCGCCCATTCGGAGCCCTTCTGCGGGCTCTACCCAACCCGGGCGCTCCCCTGGTAAAGCTGGCGGCAAAAAGGGCTCATACCCTGCCCCGGCTAAAACCAGGGCTCCCCCCTCTTCCCCCAGCGTGACCGTTTCCCGTAAGGCGAAACGGCCACGCGCCTCCACCGAGTCGTTAGACTCACAGGAGGCAACACCCCTGAAGATGGTCGCTAGGCCATCTTCCGGGGTTCCTAAAGCTGTCCCCCGAAAGGAGGACAGCAACAAAGGAGCTTCGGCTCCTTCGCCCACGTCCCGAGGTGGAGCGAGTGGCTCGGAGACGGTGGTTCCTCGAAAAGAGGGCCCCCCGCCTCCGAAGCCGCAACGCCCGCCTAAGGTTTCGAGGCGGAGGGAGGAAAAGACTCGCATGGCGAGCCCAACCTCCCCCAATAAGTCCTCGAAGGCGACAGCGCCTTCAGCGCTTTGTCCGGCCAACAGCGCCCGGGGTTCTGCCCCCGGGAAGCGTACGGCCATTCCCGTGAGGGTCTTCAATTCGAGGAGGGCCCCCGCGTCTCCTCCGAGCTAGGCCTGGAGGGCATATTCCTTCAATGGAATTGCCGTGGACTCCGGGCCAACTGGGAGGAGCTGCGGAGGCTCGTCTCGTCCCGTTCCCCGTTAGCTATTTTTTTGCAGGAGACCATGCTAGGTGCGTGCCCCCTCCCTGCCCTCCCGGGGTATAAGGGTCTTGCGACCCCACCACCTCGGGATGGCCGGGCTGGGGGATGCGCAGTTTACACCCGGCATGATGTCTCCGTTCTTCCTTTCTCTTTAGATACCTCCTTTCAGGCAGTGGCTGTGCAGCTGCACCTGGATAGGAGGTATACTATCATTTCTGCGTACATTCCACCGTCAGCTGACTTCGACGCGGGGGACTTCCGCCGCGTCGTTGCACGGTTGCCGAGGCCCTATCTCTTGCTTGGAGATCTGAACGGCAGGCATCCTCTCTGGGGAGATTACTCCATAAATCCCAGGGGACAAGTCCTTGCCGATCTGATCGAAGAGCTTGAGATGGGTGTCCTAAACGTGGATGAGTTTACGCATCACTGTCCGAGAACCGCTTCATTTTCTTGCCTTGACCTATCTTTGTGCTCTTCGGATGCACAGCCTGATTTTGATTGGGGGGTGGTCGATGACCTCCATGGTAGTGATCACTTTCCCATTCAAATATCATTTTCAGGGCAACTGCCGCCTGAGAGACCACCTCGGTGGTGCTTGGCGCGGGCGCGGTGGCCTGCATTTCAGGAAATGACTGAATTCTCTATCTCAGTCGAGGAGTTTAGGTCGGTAGATGAGGCCGTTGAGTTCTTCCCCGGCAACCTCATCGCCGTAGGCCTGACTACTATTCCTAGGACGTCTGGCCGTTTTGCACGCCGACCACTCCCATGGTGGTCGGCCGAGTGTGAGACGGCCCTCAAACAGAAGCGTTATGCCTACATGCGCTATAAGCGCCGCCCGAACGATTTCACTGTCGCTGAATTTCGTCGGGCTAGGGCTAGGTTCCGGTATATTTCGAAGCACGCCCGCCGCTCTTCTTGGCGGGCATACGTGTCTTCACTTAACGGGAAGACCCCTTTAGCTGAGGTGTGGAAGCGAGTCAAAAGGATTCGGGGCAAGTTCTCGCAGGACCCCCCTCCCGTTCTCCAGGAGAATGGGACCGCAATCGAAGACCCCGCGTCCGTGGCGGAATCCTTAGCGACCGCTTTTTCCGCATTCTCTAGCCGTGATGCTGCTCCGCCAGCATTCAATGCACGTCGTGATGTCGCGGAAGGCCGCCGGCTGGACTTTACCTCCAGAGGCGGAGAACCCTTCAACGACAAGTTTACTGTGAGTGAGTTGCGCTCCGCTCTCGCTTCGTGCGCGGACACCGCCCATGGTCCGGACGATGTCCCGTACGCCATGCTTCGACACCTGGGTGAGCGAGGCATGGCCTTTCTGTTAGATTTGTTCAACAGGATCTGGGTGGAAGGTCTTCTCCCAGACTCCTGGCGAATCGCTACTGTGCTCGCCTTTCGCAAGCCGGGGAGAGATCACTCTACTCCGACCGGTTTCCGCCCAATCTCTCTAACCTCTTGCGTGTGCAAGTTGATGGAGAAATTGGTAAATGTTAGATTATCCTATTTCCTGGACAGCGGAGGCCATCTGTCTTCTGCACAGTGCGGCTTCCGTAAGTTCCACTCCACGTCGGATGCTCTGCTCCGACTGGAAAATGCCGTCTGCGAGGCTTTCCTTCGTAGACAGCACTACGCCACGGTGTTTTTTGATCTGGAGAAGGCCTATGATACCGCATGGCGATACGGTATCATGGAGACTCTCCACACGATGGGGGCGAGGGGACGCCTCCCAATGTTTATATCTGAATTTTTGCGAGATCGTCGATTCCGCGTACGGGTGGGGGGAGCCCTCTCCGGCCCAAAGGAGCAGGAAGAGGGTGTCCCGCAGGGAAGTGTCCTCAGTGTCACACTCTTTGCCCTAAGCATCAACGGCATCACCTCGGTGCTGCCGGAAGATGTTCTCGCTACGCTCTACGTGGACGACCTTTCGATCTCTTTTGGCGCGGCCCAGATGCCAACTCTGGAGCGCCGACTCCAACAGGCATTGAACCGCGTCTCTCGCTATGCCGAAGCGCACAGGTTTCGGTTTTCTTTGGCCAAGACTAAGGTGGTGCACTTCTGCCGCCACCCACGGCTTCACCCCGACCCAGATTTGTTTCTTAATGGGGTGCGCCTGGATGTGGTTGAGTCGCACCGTTTCCTTGGTCTTGTATTCGACCGACGCCTCACCTGGGAGGCTCACATTCGCAGCCTTAGGGTCTCTTGTACCCGCGCCATGGACATTCTCCGTTCCGTGACGTTCAGCGCTTGGGGCGCTGATAGGGCTACCGCCTTACTTTTTTATCGATCCTTTGTTCGTTCGAAGCTCGACTACGGATGCGAGTTTTATGCATCCGCAGCCGAGCGTTTATTGCGGAAGGTGGATTCGATCCACCACACCGGCCTTCGCCTTGCGACCGGTGCCTTCCGCACTTCCCCCATTGAGAGCCTGTTGGTCGATGCTGGGGAGATGCCACTCGCTCTGCGCCGCGTGCAGTGCATCACTCGCCTGTACGCGCGAGCCCGGCGCCTCCCTCAGTCGCCAACAGCTCTCACTGCATCCGCAGCTGATCTCGATGGTGCCTATGCCGCCGAGAGACGCCAGTCATACCCTAAGCCCTTTGGGTTTAGGGCCAGGAAACTCCTTCGAGAGGTAGATATAGCTCTCGGGCCGGTGGCGCCCCTGGTTCTGCCCAGGACGCCACCCTGGAGGGTACCACATTTGGCTATTTGTCGCCACGCCTCTGCTCCCAAAGCTTGTACTGCGCCGGGAGTATTGCGTTCGACCTTTTTGGAGCACACATCGTGTCACGCTGGTACCGTGCCAGTGTATACGGATGGCTCCAAGTCCCAAGAGGGGTTCGGCTTCTACGCCGTATTCCCTCTGTTTGAAGTCAGCGGGGCTCTAACAGGCGCTGCGTCTGTCTTCACGGCCGAGCTGGTGGCAATACACCACTCGGTACGGGAGATTACGCGACGTGCCCGGTTCGGAGACCGGATTGTGATTTATAGCGACTCACAAAGCGCCCTGAGTGCTCTCGGGGCATTGGAATCTCCGCATCCCCTGGTTCGCGAAATCCGTGACGCCACGGTTTTGGCGAGCCGGGCAGATGTCGAGATTATCTTCTGCTGGGTTCCTGGACATGTAGGAATTGCGGGGAATGTGGGCGCCAAAGAGTCCGCGAGGACTCTGCGACCGGACCAGCGTTTCGCTCTTCCTCACACTGACTACATGGCAGGAATACGGGCAGCTCTTCGGACTGCTTGGCAAAGAAGATGGGAGACGGTCGAGGGGAACTTAAAGTCCGTGCCATTGCGCCGCGACTGTTCCCATGGACCTATCCCCCAATGCCGCGGCGGCTTCAGGTTGCTTTCTGTCGTCTTCGAATCGGACACACTCGTGTGACGCATCGTTAATTGGTGGAGCGCTCGCATGTGCCCTATTGCAACGACTGCGTCGTCCCCCAGACTGTTCGGCATATTCTTGTCGAATGTCCCAGTCTGGGTGATCTTCGCGCACGATACCTGTCTCGGTACCGGGATGGGCGGGGTCGCTACCGCCTGTCCCTTGTACTCGGGACGAGTGCGTGCACCATGACTGGTGGACTTATTGACTTTTTGGGGGAGGCCGGCCTTCTTCCCTTTATTTAAGGTTCCTTTTTTTTGTTATTGTTTTGTTTTAGGTTGCACTCTCCTGCACCGGGGTGAGGGGGACCTCCCCCCGCTGCCGGTTTTCTTCGATTGTTAAGTTTTTCCAATTTATATTGATTGTTAAGTTTTCATATTTTAACTTTAAAGTAGCCTAATTCTAGGCTGTCGTGTTTTTCGGCGACTTATGCCCAAGTGGGTAGTTGCCAGATGGGCTCTATAAAAAAAAAAAAAAAAAATGCGGCGTAAGACCCCTCTCTTGACTTTACCTCCTTTTCCAATTTCGACTTTTGTCGTTTTTCTCGAATTTTTTCTTTGCGTAGGGGACATCTCATGGCAAGAGCCCTGTGTTCCCCTCCGCAGTTCGCCCATCTTTCCTTCTCTTCCTTGCATTCTCTCCAACCGTGGCCGGTTCGAGAGCATGCCGCGCAGGTTTGCACTTTTGGGGGGCAGTCCCTCGTCGTATGGGTTTCCAAGGCGAGGCATTTTTGGCAGTTTTCCAGAAGTATGTACTCTTCTGCCTCAATTTGTTCGGGAGCAATCCTTAGGTAGAATCCCAGCAGACCGTCTCTCATAGCTTTTTGCGCCATTTCTCTATTGGTGAATATGATTTTGATTAGATTTTTCCCAATCTTCTCCACTTTGGAGATCTTGGCCCAGGACTGCTTGTCTAGCAGCTCGGCCTTAATGTCCTCAGTGGAGTTGTCCAGGAAGAAGGGGTCGACTCGTTTCAGGATAATGGTGCGACTCACGAGTAACTCGTGGGGGACGATCGCTTCTAATCCGATTTCTTTAAGGGTGGACCTTGCATCTTCAGAAACAAGGACCTCCACGTCCTTGCTCTTCCAGCACACCGGAGCCCACCCATTAGATGTCTCAAGGAGACGGGTTAGCTCAATATTGAGTTTGCCGACTACCTTCTCGAACACGGCTTCCCTGGTTGTTTTTTTGTGCCCCGCTATTAAACGGAGGGGGATCCGTTTGGTGTCCTGGGGGGGCTGGGGGACCCATGTCCCCCTGCGGGCACTGCTGCCCTTCTTCCTTCTGAGCCTCGCCTGTGTCACTGGGAGGTAGAGGGGCTCACTGCCAGATGACGGGTGCGTGATTTTTCGTTTTGGTGGGAGGTTTTTGGCTGTCCTTGCCTAAAACTTTTCCTCCTTTGCTGGGAGGAGATTGTTAGGAACACTGCACAACTCAATACTCTCTACTCGAGTGGTTTTATCCACGTAGCAGGAATAGCAGCCTGCACACAAGAATTGAAAAACCAATGAGGACCGAACGAATCATTTTGGAGAGTTTTTCTTTATGGTCGAGAAAAGTGTTAATAGTTAGAGTGTTGATGAGAATTAAGTGACATTGACATTGAGGCTATCTCTTAACTAATGCCGACTGTAATTCATTTGCCAATTTGGGTGTAATAGGCCTAATGTAAGGTATTTTAAATAAAGAGCCATTTTCTCAGGCTTAATGTTGCCATTTGAGCTATTTTATAATTTATCTAAAAATCGTTTGGTAAATTTGTCAAGAACTTGGGAAGGAAACAAATTAAATTGACAAAACTTCCTGAGCTAAATGAGTTCTTGGTGGAACAAAGCTCAGTTAGAGCATCTTTTGTAGGCTCGGAAAAGTCTACAAGAAATGGAAGAAACATAAAATTAAGGAAAATAAAACGGAACAAATTAGTGCCAAGTAGTGTGGGAGTGGGTTTGCGGTATACTTTGGATAGATAACTATTAATGGAGGTAATGTATACTTTCAATAATGAAAATTTGTCATTGGATTTATGTTTAACAGTGAAATTTATGTTTGGATGTTGACTGTTAAATTATTATGGAACTGAATGGCACTCTCTTTTTCTCTGAAGAAGACAAAGCAATCGTCGACATAGCGTTTATAAATGACGGGTTTAAATGAGTCTGTGCGGTTTTCCATTCACTGTTTTTCATGATAACAGGAATACATATAACTAGTTATATGCAAGCCTGATAAAGGCATAAATATCAAAAGGTAATGAATGAATTTATATAAATTTATTCATAATATATTTTATAAAACTAATAAATTGAGGAACCACATTTAACATAGAGGTATTAATAGTATGTCAAAAAGGTTAAACTGTTCGCAAGGAAAGCAATTATAATTTAGATAAATATAATGTAGTGGTCTATCTAATTTGCTTGAAGCTAAATAGTTAAATATGGATATCAAACACCAGGAGTTTTGGAAGATAAAATGATTTACGGTTCAAACGTGACAGAGTTTTGTCCAGAAAAGTCGAAGGCAACAATTGAAGTTGGGTTTCTTTGTGTATTTTTATTTACATACAAATAATAATTACTGCTGCTCCCCTTCCCCCTTGGATATATTGCAATTTTATATGGACAAACAACGTGGACGAACCATGTGAGCGCATTACTACGCATTAGTATTACTCGTACCTAAGGCCCTTTAAAAGATACCTGTGCTATATAAACAGAGATGAAATACCAACCTTGGTACATCACTGGTATTGAAGGATACAGTATTTGCAGACTGAAAGTCAAAAAACACCATCTGCCTTTGAATATTCAACACAGAATCTTATTTTTGAGGGGCGGCCTCAAAACAAAAGCCCCCCTTAAAATTAGTACCATCAGAAAGAGTGTAAAAATGCGATTTAGTGGATATGCTTGAGAGCTGAATCATGGGAGAAGAAGCAGGCTCTAAGGTGATTTCATCTATGGAGTAGTCCACGATTTTCCTCCTTTCACGAAGTTTATGGTAGAGTGAGATGTCAAACTAAGAGGCGTGCCATTAAGTTTCCGAGGGGAACTAATCATGGCTAACTCGGAGGGATTCGATACATCCGCTAAAAGTCACTCGTCCGAGAAACGGGTCACATTTGCCTCTCTACCAAACACACTAGCTAGAGCTATCCTCTGAAGGATCATGTTGCCCTTAGCCAACCTGCTGCCATCACTGGAGCGAATAACGAGGAAATGCTTGAAACCAGAGTGCTCGAAAATGACACATAGCCTCTGAATGATGGGCGCCGATGTAAGTGAGGGTCCGCTCTGCGCAGTTCTTGCATTCGTCTGGGACTCCACAAACTGGGAAGCCACGGGGTTGGACGGGCTGATCTTGGCTTAGTCGCTTACCGAAACGGCAGTTCGTTGATTGAAGCTGCTTCTCCCATCCGCTAGCATGAGCCCCTAAGCCAGATCCCCCCCCCCCCTCAACTAGATCCTTCTCCGAGATGGAGAAAGTCTTGGTTTTCACAGGGGCACCAGTTGGGGAAGGAATTCCCTCCTCTCTTTGTACAGTTTTGGAGAGTCGAGCTATCAGAGGAGGACCTTGAACCAGGCACAGGTTCGTCCCGATGGAAGATCCTACCGTCTGAGACTAGGCTGCCTCAGGGACCATGTCCATCTAAGAGGGGAAGTCCATGTGGCCATACCCGCCCCAGGACATCACAGGTCTCATTGGTCATAAAGTCTTTTTTTCGGGAAAGAGAGGGAGTTACGTACAGTGACCCTCTCTAAGCTCAAAGTTCCAGCCCTCAGGTCTTTGGAGGTAAGAGGCCTACGGGCCCTATCTTCCCTCCTATTCCTAAGGGGATTGGCCCTATCGTACCTTTCCCACCGAGATTGGTCAGTTATGGGACGCCTGCCTTTCTTGTCAGTCCCCTTAGAAAGTAAAGGAAGGACTGCCGCTGGAGAGAGGGAGACACCCGAAGGCACCTCCAGATAAAGGGGTGAGGGGGAGTCTACACCCATAGGCAAAGGAGAAGCGTTAGCTTCTTGAAGGGGGTCCGAGATGATGGCGGGGAAGAAAGGGGCTCCCTACCTATCCTCGGAACAGGGACCAAAGCTTGACGAAGAGATATCTGCTGGTGAGATCATACGACGAGGTACACCTCGAACAGGGGTCGCGGAACTTCGCGGGAAAAAAGACAAACAGTCTGAACCGATGGACTGACGGACTCTTAATCTCCCGAAGAATGGTAGACTCCCGGTTAAATAGCTGGGTGACCTGTCCGATAGATAGCCCCAGGGCCTTGCCGTCCTTAGAAGATTCTCGACTTCAGTATATGTAAACTTCACGAAAACGAGTCGTATCGGACAGCGAAGCTTGCCTCATGATAAGGGGGTAGGGTTGGTATGGCTGCCCCCGCGGCAGAATAGACATTCATGGGAAGCATGGGGTAAGGTTATAATGGCTGCGCCCAGCGTTATCACAGGAAAGGGGAAGCATGGAGCGTCCGAAAGCAAATACCCCTGGGTCGGGTGACTCAACGCAGGACTGGTTCCTTCTCGAAGATTTTGAACTTCTCTCGCTAAGGTGCACGTGGTTTATAGAGGATGGGCTGAAAGGGGTGTTCCGAGGGGGACGGGGGGATTCGTCTCACGCTGGTCCTTCAAGGGCATCCCCTTACATGCCTTCCTTTCTGAAAATGACGTTTTCCTGATACGTAGAGGAGGGAAAAGGGCATCCCCAAACATAGGAAGAGTCGTGAATAGGAAAGTTTTGACCTCGTTCTACAGATGTACAATAAGGGCGGGCGTTTAAATTTGAGTCGACACAGCGGTCACCAAATGAAAGAATGACTTCCGTTTAATCCCTGACGCAGAATATATTTAAAAAGGTGTCGTAAATCAGCGAACACAAAAAAACAAAAAAATAAATGAATACAGGAAATAGTTAAATCCGAGTTACAAAAAATTCAATTTAAATAAAGATTCATGAATGAAAAGGGTAGTTGAAGCATATTTACTACAAAAAAGAAGAAAAATACAACGTCAAAAAAAAACAAAGGACAAATATGTAAAAAAAAAATACAGGAGAACCAAGGAGCATAAACGTACACAGATAGGACGGACTTCTAGGATTAATATAGGGGGACGAGTACACAGACTTGAGTACCCAATTTTTTTTGGCAGGGTGAGGATATTCGACCGGATTCCTCCTGAGACCTTCTGCAACACAGTTTCTGTCCCTTTTATGTACACTATTCGGAACTGGTATTCCATTAGAAGTAAACACTAACGCATAAGCCTCCCGTTCTGGCTTTTACAATTCTTTAAATAGGCCTATGGGCGATGATCGGTTTCGATCACGAATTCTTTACCTAACAAATATGTTTTGAATTTCTGCACGCACCACACGATCGCTAGAGCCCCAAGTTCTTTTAGTGCGTAGTTCCTTTCGCGTGACGAGAGCTTCCTGCTAGCGTACGCAATGGGATAACTATTGCCATCTTCTTGATACTGGAGCAAAATGCAACCGATGCATTCACTATAAGCAGACGATCGTATCCCAAAAGGTTTGCTCGTGTTCATGAGTCGCAGTATGGGGAGCTCACGTTAGTTTTTCCTTCAGCTAATGGAGGTGAGTGAGTGGTCGCCTTGAGGTTCCATACAAGGGGGTTCGGGAAACGTTGCTTTAGTAGTGATCAAAGGGGGGTGTAAAGCGAGGAAATTTGGGACAAAGCGTCTGAAAAAGGATGTCGATCTGAGAAAAGAACGCAATTGCTCTTTAGTACGCGGAAGGGGCATGTCGGCGATGTCTTTCACCTTCTCTTTCTGGGGATTGAAATCAAGATCCGGAGTAGAGTTTTCACGGGGACCGGGAAGCGAAGAGAGAGGGTACTTTTAATCAGACTCGACACAAACGGTTTGAATTAAATTAAGAGGCTCAGATGGATAAGAGGCTTCCATTACTGCCTCTTCGTCAAGGTCAATTATATTATTAATGAAGGCGCGGCGGTGATAGCGCTTAAGCATATTTACATGAAACAATTTGTTCCCTGAGTGGGTCTGTATTACATAATCGACTGACCCGCGTGGTTCTATGATTAGGAAAGGGTCTTTCCATTGGGGCAAGAGTATATTTGTCCCTGTGGGTAGGAGAAGCGACACCTCGTCACCGGGCTTAAATCGCCTTTCCTTTGACCTAACGTCAAAATAGGTCCTATACTTTTCCAAGTTTAGGTCTGTATTTTGTAAGCTATATCGGCGCATTCTTCCAAGCGGTTCCTAAGGTCTACTACATAGGAATACGAGGATTTGGTGTCATCATCCAGGCGGGGATTGGATAAAAGTTCATTCAATATGCTCATTGGGCCACGGGTATTTCAGCCATGCAAAAGCTCGAAGGGGACTAATCCTAAAGTTGAAAGGAGGGTGGGATTTCTCTGCAGCCAAACAGCGCAACCTGCAGGTATCGATGCTATTTTCGGGGTTGAGCATGGTATAACTTTTTTCAAAATGGTCTTCAGAGTACCATTCAACGGCGGGGTGAAAAGGGGAGGTGAATAGAAGATTGATTATAAGGAGCTTGCTGACGTGTTCCATTAGTTCAGAGGTGAACTGTTTACATCTGTCCGACAAGATCTCCTTTGGGATGCCGACGCGGTAAAAGATAGAAATCAGGACCTACTCACATGTTACGCTATTTATCTTTTTTAGGGGAACTGGGTGGAGATATCTCGTTGCAAAATCAACAAGAGTGAGGACGTACGAGTGTCCTTCATAAGAGGGAGGGGGGGGGGCGAATTAGGCTAATTAAATCTATTGCCACTCTATAAAAGGGCTATGAGTCAATTGGGGTATTCTGGAGGGGAGAAAGGTGGTATTCGTCATTTTGCTGTCGTCTTTTGACAAATGTCGCATGACCTACAAAACTCGATTATTTCTTTGGCAGCACCGGGCCAAAAGAAATAATGGAAGATTCTCTGAGCTGTTTTATTGTGACTAAAATGACCAGCTAGTAATCTATCATGGGCGAGTTAAAGGACTTGAAGAACATGTGAACGGTGGATACATAACGAGCGAGTTGGGCTTTTATGCTCACTGAACTAGAGCTTAAAAGGTGACCATCACTAATGAGATATGCGCTTCCTTTGACCACGGGTACATCCTCGTTCGTCATTTCTCGCTTTTTTTCACAAAGGCTTGGGGATGGGGCAGTCCTTCTGAGCACTTGCAAAAGTTTGTTTTGAAGGGCTGCAAATTCTGTGGCATAAGGGGGTTGTAATGGCACGGGGTGGAGCAGTGTTCTTTAGCGCCTGGGCCTTCGTGATGACTGGCTGTGCGACGGGGTTAAGGGAGAGCTTCGGGCTCTGGCCGACCAACACGGCGCACAACTCAATACGGGGCTACTATCACCTCGGTCTAACCAGTAAAGTATTTACATTCGAGATAGCGGCGGACCACGGGGAATCGATTTGCACGTCCCAAATAATCGTGGACTACTGCGAATTTATCGAGCTCGGAGCCCACTGGAGGGAGCACCTTTTCTGAGACGACGAAGCAAGTGAAGCCAGTATCTCTTACGAGGGTTAACACTCTGCAACCAATAACAGGTCGATATTCGAACTCAAGCCCACTAGGGGAGCTTTTGTTGGACAGGAAATTGACTTGCTCTCCCGGGGGACTGATTGTTGGGGAAGTTGCTGGCGTTTCAGGGTGAGCAGGGGGATGAGAAAGGCACTTATTTGATGTATTTGCTAATTATGAGTAGGAATTGTGAGTTTGGGGGAGAGTGGTCTGGGCAGCACCGGACCACAGATGCATCACCTCTGTTTTGTCGGTGTTGATGGCAAGCCCAAGATGTCGAAGATGATGTTCAGTGCTTCTTGTATCACATGGCCGGTAACACCGCAGGAAAACACATTATGGCTTTTGAGGGTAATCGGACGCTGAGGGATTATTTATAAGGGGCTTAATATCGCTCGATTCTGGCGGGCTATGGTGCTAGGGCTTAAATAGACCAGATAGCATCACAAACTTGGAGGAGTTATAGGGGAAACTTGGAGAGGTTACCTTTACTTTGGGACTTCTTGGGGTCTTTCGGGTAAAGGTGGTGGCTTGACGCGTACACATCTGCCTCTTCTATACATTCCTTGAAAGAACACACGCGTCTGTGCTTCACGAATTCGCAGCTTTCAGACGGTAGTGCAGCAATGAATTGATCCCATAAGACAAAATCAAATAGGGACACTTATTCGCGGTTGACTTGAGCTGAGTGCAACCAGAATTGAAAAGTTCTCGGAAGGGTGAATAAAAATTGGCGCTAGGTCTGGCCAGGAAATATCCTCCATTAGCGGAACTTTTACCTATAGAAATCAAGATTCATGTAAACAGCAGATAAGGATTATGACTTGAGGGTGGAGTAGTCTAAGGTAGCTTCAGCGAGGATTGAAATGGAAATGTCTCGAAGGTGAGTATTGAAGAGGGGAAGTAGTAGAGCGACTGTATCGGCTTCAATGTCACAGTGGTTCACTTCGAAAATTTTCTCCAATTGAGTTAAACACTGGCAACTTTACTGATGGGGTTTTGGGGATATTCATTTCTTCGAGCTAATGGAAAGGGTTTCTAAATGATTTATCTCAAGCTCACGCTCATCATTTCTTTCTCTTCCTTCCATTTCCGCTTCTCTTTGTTTTGTTTCTCCTTTCTCTCCCCTTTCATTTCTTTCTTCCTCTTGAATATAGGCAACTAGGTCTTTGCCTGATAACCCAAAGATCTCTTCTTTTTGTCGGAAACATTCAAATAACGACATCTTGCTGGTGCAAATGCGCGTCCCGGGAACTTAGGGAAAAGATTATGTGGCTCTTATGATGATTCCTAAAATCCTAAAGGAGATTTAATTACACACTGGTTGTACGCAATTAATGAAGAAAAGAAAATAAGTAATATTCAAAAATTGATCTCTATATGATAAGTAATTATAGGCCTTTTAATCCTGGACGGGGATTAGTAGGGGTTTTTAGGGGAGATCGTCTCCCCCAAATAAACCACACACAACGAAAATAAACTTGAAAAAAAAACGGTCACCACAAAAAAATGACCAATCAAAAGAAAAAATATTAAGAATTGTTCCACTATCTTTGGGTATCCTTAAACGAACTTGGCAAACTGGTAACTGAACAGCTTAACTGGGGAGGAACTTGAAGAGAAAAAGAGTTCCCCCAATATAAATTCTCCGGGAAGAAGGGCGCTCGAAACAGGGGCCAAAGTTTCACGAAGGGAGATCTGCTGGTGAAATCTTACAGGGTACGATTCGAACAAGGGTTGCGGGACTTGTCGGGAAAACAGACAAACAGTCTGAACGCATTGACATGGGACTCTCAATCTCCTCGAAGAATGGCGGGCTTTGGGTTAAATGACCGGGTAGTGGTCCGATTGATAGCCCCAGGGCGTGGCCATCCATCGAGGATTCTCATTGTCAGTTTATGTAAACTTAATTCGCGATGACGACCAGGATCGGACAGCGAAGCTTGTCTTATGATATTGTAGCGGGCCGAAAGCAACACTAAACCCGCGTTCCAACCTTATCCTAGGATTTATGGACCTTGAGAACCCCGAGGAAGAATTGATACGATTTGATATGCAGTCCTTTACTTTACAAAAAAAGTACAGTTATAATTACAGTTTATATTTACAAACAAAATAAATAAACACCGGTGCACGTTCAAAATAAATACTCTTTACAAATTAATCTTCTCCAACCGAAAACAAAATAAGACAGGCTATACAACAAGGTCCACACTATACAATAAGGTCCACACGACAAATCAAAACAACAACACCCGAACAAGAAGAGGCATATGCATATTACTTGAAGGCTGGGGTGGTGGTAGAAGTAGTTGGCGTCCAATAAGAAGGGCAAAGGCTCGTCAGCCAATGCAGGTAATGCCCTCCGTTTCATATCTGGTCTGGGCGGATCACTTGCATCTAGGATTTCTCTCGCAGCCTGCTGAAGCTTCACTCTTTGAAGATACCGGACGCAATACCAGGGTAATATCCCAATGCGCTGGACAAACAATTATTTATATAGATATATATAAACTATCTAAATATTTAGAAAAATTATATCTTTTGATAAAAGATTATTTTAAGCAAAGTCCAATCTGTTATTATTCATAATAAAAAAATCTGATGCAAATTATACCCACACACTCACACAGGGGTAGGGAAAGATATATGTAACGGGGGTGGGAGAATGGCTCTCCAGACACACACACACCACTCCCCCACAATATGAGGTTAGGGTTAGTATGGCTGCTATCGCTGGGGAAAATATATGCCTGGGAAGCATGGGGTCGGGATAGGACGGCTGCTTTCGCCGATATCGAAGGGAAGGAGGGGGGGGGGGGGGGAGCGTCCGAGAGCAAATACAGCTGGGTCGGGTGACTCAGCGTGGGCCTGCTTCTTTATCAAAAATTTTAAACTTCCCACGCTAAGTAGCAAATGGTTTAGAGTTCAGGGGCTGAAAGGGATATTTCGAAGAGGTTTCCTATCGCGCTGGTCTTCAAGGGCATCCCCTCACAGATACCACACTTGGGCAAATTAGTAGCCATAGAGTAGAGTCGGTTGTGGTTGCGCCATAACTGCATTTGAGTGTGGTAGTGAGTTTGTGTGTGTGTAGACCTTTGTAAATATTTCCTTATTCTAAGTCCAAATTACATTACCTTGTCTACGCTTGGTATTCTTACTTTAAAAACAAACAAACAACTTTATTGCGGATTTCGGTGATCCATAAAAAAAATAAAAATACATTACAATTTTGAAGTATACCACTATCTTACTGCTAATACTTATTCACCTATTTACATGAACTGTCAATCTACTAATATTTAATATTGCCGGATTAATGCAATGGGTAATATTTATCATGTGAGTAGTAATTTCAGAAAGATACCTAGAGTCTGTGTTTTCTTCATTTTCTTGTTTTTTTATATATATATTTTTTAGGTGATTCTATTTGGCTATATATATATATATATATATATATATATATATATATATATATATATATATATATATATATATATATATATATATATAATGAAGCGTTTTAAATCAAGAAAATTGACTACATAGTATACATATTATTAAATTTATTTAGAAGGTATCACTATCAATAATCATAGGGTTGAAACAAGAAATTAGTAAAAACCTTGGTTTAATGATGAATGAGAATTTAACTTCACAAAAGCAAATTAACACAGTCCTTAAAAGCTGCTATCATCATTTTAAAAATATGTACTCATCAGAAAATATATTAAACCTAAGTTTATTAAAATACTGGTTGTAAATTAGATTAAGGAGGGGTGGATTGCTGCAATTTCATTTATTTCAATCTCCCTAAATATCTTCTTGGAAAATTGCTAATCACAATCAATAAAGGAGCAAGACTCAGTAATTTAAGAAGACGATAGCGCCGCTTACTTAAACATGTTTTAGCCGCCATTGTTTGTTTTTCAGCAGAAATCTATTGAGACGACGAAGTTTGTTTCCTTCAAACGCGCATATTGATTCGCGTTTAATCCCAGTTCAAATCTACAAGGCGCCATTTTTGTATTCAGTTACAAAATTCCAGAAATTAACCACAATTTTTTTAAATGAGAAAAAAAACAGAAAATAATTTTAACTTACTTTATTGTGTGTGTGTATGGAGAGGATGGGGGGCATAACACGTAAATAGCGGCGATGAAGTGATTTTGAAAAAAAGAAGTCTCAATTAGAGCCGAATGTTTGAAATAATGGCGATTTCTCTCGCCCGTCTCACAATTATGTTTTGTTTTAGGACATTTAAACGAAAAATGTTTCTTGGATCGCTAACGCTTGACCAAACTCCTTACAATTAAATTGAACTTTAATTAATTTATGATCTGCTAAAAATGTTATACATTTTTCTTGATCGCTAAAGAACCCGGAAAGTTCGAGCCTAGTTTTAGGTCAAATTGCACACAAGGAATCCATGTTAAAACTGAAACGCAGTATATAGCATCGTCCTCAAAAACTAGTTCCTCTATTTGATCTTGCTAAGTATTTTGAAATGTATAAAAATAGTCAAAAAGTGCAAAAGGTTCATGGATGAAAAATAAATATACAGTGATCTTAAATGGGATAAAAAAATCAATTATCCAGTCATTAATATCGTCAGCCCTCCTCCACGAGTCGCAGAAGCGATTCTGCTGAGGAAAAAAAGTTTGAATTAACATTAGTTAAGTTATTTTATATAAAAAAATCCGATTATATCGGGGAGGGGGTTGCGTCCCCCAGACTCCCACCCACGAAATTACTGAAATCTTAGGGTCATTGCTGGGAGATACCCCCAACGAGCAGGGCCCTCAAAATTCGTCAAAAAAGGTGAAACATATTGGAACATGCAACTACGACTACGGATCTTTAGGTTTACCATAAAAAATGACAAAATTTCGAAAAATGAAATTTCTTCAGAATTGTATAAATAAATAGGTATTCGTATGTAATTCGACGAACTGAATAAATTTGCTTCTATAACTTTATTTGATTAGAAGACTAAAACCTAGGGAATGACGGCGCTACATTCGTCTTAAATGCCCGTGAGAGAATCACTAATAAATCTTCATTGGCTCCCTGTGCAAGCAATATAATTAATTACAAGATATCCTGCATTGTCCATAACATTGCTCTCAAGTAAACCGACCTACCTCGGTTCTAAACTACAATTAAATGTTTGAAATTTATTGATTTAGAACTAAACTTCATACCCCTAGAGTTAAAAAAAATTATGGTAAACGTTCTTTTTGATATGCTGCCCCTAGTGTTTACAATAGTTTGCCATTACATCTGACAAACATTGAAACTATACACCAATTTAAGAGGAAGTTGAAGACCCATTTATTCTCTATTGCCTATGATTTGGAAACTGCCACCATAATAAATAACTTTAAAGTCTAACATGACATTAGATGCTGTACAAGTCTAATTCAATCAAATTATTCCTATAATAGAAGGTCCTTCCCTGAACCTTCTGCTTCGAATATTGACCGGAGTGACTCGGATTAAACCTGTAGAAGTGAGTAAATATGATTTTATTTATGTTTATTGTTGCTTTAGTGTTTTGATGATTCTATTACATTTTAATGGCCGATGTAAACTCGAGTGAAACTACGTAGGGTGAGTTTCATTTTTTCATATAATACTTAAGAAAACGGACTTATCTTCTAAAACGACCTAAGTCAAGCTATACCTGTATTATCAAATTCATAATAGCAGGTGCAAATAATCCATTGGAGTTGAAAGGACCTTATACTAACATTATGATAATGATGATAAATGGACTATGAACATCTCCAGGGACTATGCTGCTTGCCTCACAGACCTCACATTACCAAATTAAAATAGATAATAGAAATTTTAATTTTTTTCCATTTTTCTGTATGAAATTATAAAATTTAAAATAAATGTAAAATAGCAAATAACCTTTTGAGCAGTATATTTTGCATTGAAAACTAAGTGAGTTGTTTAAAAGAAAATAATAACTTCTATTAAATTAAATATCAATAAAGAAGCCTTAAATCATTTATCTTTATATAAGTCAAGTTTGGAAAATAAGTGAGTAAGTTTTCTTTATTTTTAATATTTAAAATAATGTAATGTATTACTTATAATTTAACTTCACCTGTGTGTACATTCTAAAGATGGATGCCTTTAGTTTTAAAACTTGTTATATATTGATTTATATATTTTTCAACATGATCAAAAGACCAAATTATGTTGCAAGCCTATCAAACTTTTAGAGCTTTCTGCCTTTTAGATCACTTTATATGCTACAAGGGGGTGGATATCTAGACTGGTCCACCTTGTAACAATCATGGCATATCTTCTTGTCCCTACTATCCTCAGCAGTCTTAAACTAGATTTTGACTAACTTGGGTTTATTCTTTCTTTGATGCTTCCTATAATGTTTTTAATGTCATCGGTATTTTGGGTTCTTGGTGACTTTTATCTCTTATTTCTGGAGAGAATTTTGAGTTATATTGTGTTGTTTCTATTGATGGCTGTGGATACAAGTGTGTGTTTGGCTTTGTTTATATCACAACTAGGCAATTAAGAAGCTTGGTTCAAGATATTATTTTGTATAGTTGGTGAGGAAGACCCAGTCAAGTATGGGCTTATTGAGCGCTATTCATATAATATTTAGAAGGTAGTCAGATGGTAATGCAATATGGGGTTTGTTAGATTCTTTGGCTTGCTAGTTCAGGGGAACAAAGGATGGCTTTTGTGAAGTCTGTGTTTGGAGTGTTTGTTTGTAGTGGTAGGTAGAATAGTTGTTCAATGATTCTACAGCTTTTGCGACTAGATGAAGAATCAAGATGCCTACCAGGTTATGTTGGAAGGTATCAAGTGTAGCTTGTAAGCACTGCACATGAATCATTATTTGATGGATAATGATATGCACTTGCTTCTGAAGACCCAGATCGATGTAAAAAGTTCACTTCAAACTTGCCCATTATAAATGCAGCTAACATACTCTCCTGATTTGACACATTTTAGGTTATCAATCATTATAACCCTAGTTATGGGTCACCAAATATTAGTGACGTCAATATGCCTGAGTTCATATCTCCTGACCTGTTGGTCGGATTTACCTTAAAATTCCAGAAATGGGTTTAGGGCCCCAAAACTTGCTATAAACCAAATTCCAGCTAAATCTAATTTTTCTGGTTGATCTCACAGAGAATGAATTCCCTTACCATATTCTTTTGCAACATCATTCATTCATTGGCCTCTTCATTCTTTGTTATGCTTGTTTTAACTCAATAGTTTATCTTGCGTTCTTTTGGTGATCCATGGCCACTAAAGTTATTGCTATAAAGCACTAAATTTAACATATCACAAAAAAACAAAACAACCAATTTTCAGATACTATCTGATGCGAAACTAAACTTTGTTACACATTAATATTTATTATAACTGAGATTTAAAAGTTGATTACCTCATATTTACCTTTTTGAAAAATTAATGGCTCCTCATCTCTAGAACCACTTAAACTAATAGGTACTATTTATCTTTTCTCATTCCTTTCAGTAACCATTCATTAATTTTAATATGGAATGACTATATCATTCTCATTCCAACCATCACCCTACAAGAAAACTCTCTCCACCCATCCTCAATATTAATTACAAAGCCAGTCCTAGCAAGAGCCAGGACTGGGCCCTTCTTTCTCCAATTCACAACTGATTAAAACACATCCACATTCACCTTCTACTCCCACCAAACAAGACTAACTATGCCACCACTCAGAGAAATTAACACACATGTCAGAGAAAGCACTTATAGAAACATCTAAGCTCCAGTCACTTAACTATCCTCTCAAAATGCAGACATATTAATTAATGAGGTAATTGATTAAATTTTTTATGAGATTGAACCAACTTTGCTTTTATTCATCATAGGATTTCTTCAAAGGTTACAAAAATGGAAGAAATGAAAAAGGAAGTTATTGAATATCCCCTTAATTTTCATCTAGATGATAAAAATGTAAACATGTCAATATTTTATTATATATATTAGCATTCAACATCATTATTTAGTTTGTATTTAAGTGAATATACTTTTACTTATCTAATGATTAACTCATAGTTACAGAAAATAAATTGTCTATTCTTTTATATTAGGATATTTATAAAGCAAGACACATCCAGGAATTGAAGGAAGAATTGTCTGATTCAGATCATGTAAATGAAGTAAGATTGGTCACAAGTCAAGAACGAGCCATTGTTGATGGTTCTAATGAATTGCAGTCAAAAGAATGCCCTGTCAAAGAGGCAGCTACAATGATTTGCTTGTTATAATATTTACCAATTTTCCCATGAGAGCTAATCTCTCTACAACCTATTATTAGTTAAAGAAAAATAAGTTTTGAGGGTTAAATATTATTAGTTCTTTATTGGGTGTCATTTCATGAGAATTTTTATTTTTGTTCAGATGCATAGCTGAGTGGTCTAACTGACCTCAAAGCAGTGCTCACTCCTCAGTGTGCTTGGCTTGATCATTACACCTGCATGGATTTTTTGTAATCAGGAAAAACTTTTCCCTAAAAAAATTTAATTATCTATATCTTTATTGTATGACTCATTTTATTTCATCATTCTTTCACATTCCTGAGAGATATAGTATATATTTGCCGCATGTTTAACTCTGTTTCTTGTTTGTCCATTGAATTCCCAATTAATTTCTCTTTCAATAGGCTTTCCAATTAACTTGGGGAAGCAGTCTTAAAATATTTTTTATTTATAAGAATATTTCTCCTCATGTGTAGTTGAGTGGTCTAAGGCATTGCTTTAACTAAGATCAAATCGGTGCTTGCTGCCTCAGTGTATTTGGTTTGATCCTCATCCCTGCACAAATATTTTGGTATATTAGGAAAGAACATTTTTCAGTAGAAAAATGATTATATTTATCTTGTTTCTTTGCAATATGAGAGGACATATGTAGCTGAGGTCATCTCATAGATTTTTTAAAGTTTTACCCCTTGATGAAGTTGTCACTCCTTATTTAGTGCATCTTCCATCATTACATTTGACACCCTTATTTAGCTGTTATGGCCATGCACACTTCTGTTAGTTGCACACACTAATTTTTACAATCCTATCCATCACTCATCATTTTCATCTGAAAATGAACATATTTAAATCTCCAAAGAAGCCATTAAAAACATGGATATAAATTTATGAAAAGAACACAACAGTGATTTCTGGATGCCTCTGTAAGGAATTAAATTTTGTATTTCTTTAAATAGGACTTCAAGGAGATTTCATTAAAGGAAGAAGTTAGTGAAGAATTTGTTCATAGAGAGATGAGTTCTTCTGTTACTTTTGATGTACTGTATACAAAATCTGAAATATCTCTACCAAACAAAACCATGTGAGTTTTTGCAACAAGACTTCCACCAAGAAAAGATAATCTTTGTTTTTTTTAGTTTCTCTTTGTATAATGGCAAACATTATTTTGTAGTTTCTTCACACCAATGTTATCACTCAAGATTGCCATGTCTTAATAATAAATAATAATAGTAGAGTTTATACACTTATCATGCTTTCTTGAATGTCCATTTCATTCTGTGCTGTGTAAACAGTACCTTTCCATCTATATTAGTCAGGGTCCTACTACTGGCTCCCATTTCCTCTCACACACCTTTCAATTGAGTACATATTTAATACACTCAGTCTACATATTCAAGGTGCCTCAAGGAAGGTAATAACTTTGTTGCCCTCCCTTGCCTTAACTTGCAGGTTAATATCATGTATAGAATATACTAAATGTGGGTTAACATATGAGTGATAAAGTTTAAAGATATCCTTGCATTTGTAACTAACATTTATCTTAATGAACTCCAACAAACTATTTGCTTTATTTTTTGACTCAATACACTAGTTAGAAAACTTCAGTAACTTATCTATTACTACTTGTAAAGTCCTTTTCAGCCCCAATTAAGTTCAGCCAATGCCCATCCACTTTATAGATCAAACCTGTAATATCTCTTCCCATGTTTATAAATTTGCATTTTTAAAGTTACCCTCATCTTCTCTTATTGAAGCTTCCAATTTGGTCTCGTCTGCAAAAATTAACATTGCTATTAAATGCTTTGCCAAGGTCATTTATTTAGATTAAAAAAAATAATGGACCCAAAACTGATCCCTGAGGTAGCCCACTGTTATTTTACTCCATTTAACATTATGTGATGCTTCCTATCTTTTAGCCATTCACCTATTCAATTCAATACTCTCCATCACATCCCAGGCCTTTTATTAACTAGTCTCGTCTGTGGAATATTGTCAAAGGCTTTGCTAAAATCTAAGTAAATTACATTACTCCTTTATACAACTGTTTTGTTACACCATCCATAAATTCCACTAAGTTTGGTAAACATGATTTACCTGTTCTAAATCTTTGCTGAGCATCGTTGCTTACACTCTTACAAACTCGCCAAGTTAAAGTTACTGGCCTAGGGTTATTTAGGTCTTCTTTCCCTCCTCAAAGTGGACACTACATTTACTATTCTATTTGGCACTTCTCCAAAAATGTAGTGATCTATTATGTATCACACTGATTACAATTAGGACTATATGTATCTTGCTCAAATTGGTGGGAATTAAAAATTTTACATTCATCCAAAAAATAAAGCCAAAACCATTGTTCTTTTTAAGAAGTAAAAGAGCTATAAGGAAGATTGCAAAAATCTTCATAAAATAAGCAGTTGAAAATTGCAAACAAATACATTCTGCACCTTGCACATCACAGGAATCATATCAGCCCCTGGGCTGCCTGGAGAGGAAGATAGGAGACAACCCAAGAAAACTCAAATTTGTGTGCCATTGTGCCATGACTATTTCTTTGGACCTATACCCTAATACCACAAAGACTTAAAACCATTTTCTGTCATCTTTGAATTCAGAAGTAGACAGTGTGCAAAGTAACCAACTATTCTAGGAATAGTCATCAGGCCCACAGTAATGAGTTTGCCAGACAAGAACTCAACAAACTCATCTACTGACCTAAATTCGACTGAGACAGTGAATTTAGTAATTTCCTGAAATGTCAACCACTGTATCCAATCAAAAAATGAAGACTATTTTTCAGGCAACAGCAGCAGCAGCCCCCAAAATTATTGTTGAAGGAGAAAGTGATCTCTGCCATGGAGGTCATCGCTCATGCCCCCCCACCCAAAGTTGTCTGCATCCAGAAAGCACAGGAACAGATTAAGACAGGAAAACAAACCAGTCTCATGCAGTGATGCAAAACTCATCCACATTTAGAACATCTACAGTTCATCAATCAGGTTGGCAAGCAGCTGACTCCTAGGACTGTGTAGTTCTCTCAGAAGGAGTGCCTATCATTCAAGTCATTGAGGAGAAAAAAGGGCATTGGCAACTGTGCTATGATGTTCTGTAAGTCACCCCATCAAAGTTGGTTGATGGTAAAATGTAAGTAACAATAGCAGTATATCTATCCCTGGTCAAACTGCACTTCATTGGAGAAGAGTCAGAGGGGAATTGATTGAAGTCTTCAAATGGGTAAAAGGATATAATAAAGGGGATCTGGGTAAGGTTCTTATACTTAGTGAACATGACAGGACACGTAGCAATGGGTTTAAGCTTGATAAGTATAGGTTTAGGAAGGAGATTGGGAGGAATTGGTTTACAAATCGTGTGGTAGATGAATGGAATAGGCTCACTAGAGATGTGATAGAAGCCTCCTCTCTGGGTAGTTTTAAGAATAGATTAGATAAATATATGAATGAAGCTGCTAGATGGAACTGACTTTTTTATGTACATATGTATATATTTTTCTAAGGAGTGGGGAGATTATTTTGCGGTTGCATGAATGGACATAATCCTCTGGATGCATTTTATGTATATTGTAGATTAGATCTGACGAACTCCTGTAAAGGGTGACAATGTTGATGACTTTTCTCTGGTAAGAAATCTTTGTGTGTTGACTGGAACAGGAGCTGCCAAGTGTAGGCCATGAATGGTCTTTTGCAGTCTCCTTCTTTTCTTATGTTTTTTTTCTTAAGTGAACAGAAGAACAGATATGACATCATGTAAATTGTGACCCTTCTTGGCTGACCCCAATCCTGTGTGGGTGGGGTTGCAAAACCCTTATACTACGAATGGCCTCCTGTAAGCAGACATTTAACAGGTAATGAGAGGAGACAAGCTCCACAGCTCCTCCCTGTTAACCCAGTCCCCTCAATTCCATTAAAGGAATATGCACACTACACCCTTTATTTATTTAAAGAATACAAAGACTATCATTTACTTGGAAAAACACGAGACAGTCACTAGTAAAGGCGTAAGGCTGACATGCTGTATGAGCAAAGATGCCAATCAGGGAATTTAAGGAAGATGATTAGGAGGGAGATAAATTCTGCCTTGACAGTGTGGGTGGAGCTATGCAGGAGATAAGTGTCTGGCTCCTGCCACAGAGTGATCCAGCTGAGCGCGAAGAGGGTAGCATCTGAAAACCAAGTGCCCATTTTTTCAGGAGGAAGCCAGGGTACCCACTCCGAGGAGATGGCACCCAACAGGGAAACTCTGTTGAGCCGGGCATAGGCCATCTGGGCCCAAAAGCTGGGGAACGAGGCAGCCCCACATACAAAGTTGAGCAGACCGCCCAGCCTACCCCAATAAGAGGAAGACTTGTGGATGTAGGGAGCCCACTCTAAGGCCATTTTGACCCTCTGAGACATCTTTTTGGTGAGCCTTAGGTCGATCTCGACACCCAAGTACACCAGGGACTTTGTGGGGATCAGGGTGCTCTTCTTCTTATTGATGGCCAATGAAGAGTCCTGTATATCTGTAATGAGAAGAATGAAATCCCCTCTGCTCCCCAGCAGGAGGATGTCATCCAAGTAAGTATAAGCACTGAAGTTACGATGCTTGGCTATGGCTGAAAAAATAGTGTGCATGCACCGCTGCATAATCACTGGAGAAACCCCAAAACCCATAGGGAGACAATGGAACCTGTAACTCACCTGGTTACACTTTATACCAAACCATGGGTGGGTGCTAGGGTGAATAAGTATGTGATAATCACTGGAGAACCCCCAAAACCCATAGGGAGACAACGGGACCTGTAATTCACCCGGTTGCACTTTATACCAAACCATGGGCGGGCACTTGGGTGAATTGGGATGTGATAGAACCCATGACACAGGTCAATCTTTTCTGCTTAGGAATCAGACGGGGTATTCCTCAGAACCTTACCAAGGGAGGGGAGTAACGCTCCAAACTAGTAAGGGGGGACATATCATAAACAAGACGGTCCTCCTCAGGTTTTTTAGAGACCAGGAAGACACAATAGGCACAGCAGATATTATTGCTGACCTCAAGAACTTCAGCCCTGACAAGGGTCTCCAAGATGTCTTCCACGTCGGGTCCGGTTGTGGCAAAGTGGTGGTAATTACCCAGGTATACTTTCACCCCTTTACCTGTGCGTTGTTGGAAGGATCAGGAAGACTATCGCACACGTGCCCAGGGATGAAGTCACATATTCGCCTTTGTAATGGATCCTGGCGCAACAAGAGGCTGATCTCCATGGCGCCCTCACCATCCCTATAGCCTCGTCCTCCCGAGACTCGAGCTGAGGTTTCGGATTTTGCATCCTGACTAAGAGCCCCCTCCGAAGGAGGAGCATCAAGCTCGGTAGTGACATCAGGCTGCATGAAGGTTTGGCTCCTCATGCAAAAGACGTTCTTGAGAATCCTGCTGGGGAGGGTGGTTTGATAAGGTTAAGGGCCTCTACCCTTGCGGCCAAGCCAGAGTCAACAACCAGCAGTCTCTACTGCTCTCCTAGGTCAAAGTCATCCAGGTTCTCAAGCCGAGGTAGAATGCAGAGAGCTTCTGGCCGTCACAGGCACCATCGCCTCTGAGCACTTATTGGGTGGAGGTTGCACTCACCATGCAAGTCTTTGTCTCTCTCTCTCTCACTCTGGTCCATGTTTAGTTGGGAGTGGGGAATCTGAAGCTACTCTGGTGCTTTCATCCTTTATAGGACACCTTTATGAGTCCCTGAAGACTCATACAACCTCCTCCAGTTGCTTTACCTCTGGTCACCCTCTAATTTCAGAGGGTGGACACTGACTAACTTTCTCTCACCCAACTATCCTTGATCGGGGCTGAGGGGGGAAGGTACAACCCCTTTCCCCTGAGCTATGGTTTGGGTTGGTGTTTTTTTAACAACCTGCCTCACATACCCTTTCTCTTTCCTTTCATGGTGTATGAATTTTACGCACAGCCCAAGGTGGAGCCACCATGCTTAAGGGCTTCCTGGCCAGTGGGTGGGAGAAGTGGTCTTAACCCGCGGCACCTGGCTTTGCCTGCCCCATATTCACCCCAAACAGAGCTGAAGGTGACCCGTTTCTCGGATGGGAGCCTTTTGGCAAATCCCTCAGAGGCAGCAATAATTCAATAGTTAGTGCGTTTCAGACACTCGATGGCACACCAGTGAGTGTTTTGACAGGCTCTACTTTGAACTTCGTGAAAGGAGTGGTTTATGCGAAGGAACGCATGGACTACTCCATAGATAACATCACCTTAGAGCTGGCTAGCCATGGAGCAATCAAGGTAGAACCTTTGATGAGAAAACCGGGAGGGGACTCCAGACCCACACTCTTCATCACGTTTCCCAGCTTAGCTTCTTGTCCATCTTTCAGACAGCCTGTATTTCTACCTTCATCGCTTTTCATACAACCTCTCCCACAACTTTCTCTGTCAGCCTCTAATTTCACAGGGTAGATGCTGATCTTCTCAGCCAACCGTTCTGTATCGGGGCTGGGGGGAGAGGAAAATGTTCCAGAACTCCGGTTCGCGATGGTGGGTTTTTAACAACCAGCTTCATCCCCACCCATACCTTCCTCACATCCCCTTTCCTTCTCACTTCACAATCTATTTTTTTTTTATGTTGTGTCCAAGGTGGAGCCGCTATGCTGAGGGACCATCAAGCCACCAGGCGGGAGGGTTGGTCCGTAATGCTTGCACCTGGCTCTGTCAGGCCTGTACTCACCCCTTGCAGAGCGGGCTGCTGCGAGGGGTGATGAGCGATTTCTTCCTGTGAGAAAAATATGGTCACCATGCCCATGAATGAAAATGTAAAAAAACAAAATGTTTCCCCATTTCCCCTTGTGCATAGACGGAGCTGCCCTTGGGCAGCTCCACAGAGAGATTGGAGGTCTCTCCCCCCCTCCCCCCTGTACTTGCGCAGGGGACCCTCCAAACTTCTCTAGACAGAGAGGAGGCTTACTCCTCTCCTACGCCTATGGGTGTAGGGGATTCCCCCTCACCCCCTTCTCTGGAGGTGCTTTCTGGCACCTCGCTCTTACCAGCCGCAGTCCCCCCTTTTCTTTCCAAGGGGAATGCCAAGAAAGCCTGCAGGCAGCACATAGACGACCGCTCCCCATTAAAGCGGCTCGGTAGGGCAAACCCCCTTAGGGGGGAGAGGGAAGCCAGGCCCGTTCGGTCGCTTCCCTCAAAAGACCTACTGGCAAGAATCCTGAACCTTGCGGGGGTTAAGGCCTGTGCCTCCCGAGACATGACTAGTGACACTGCCAAAGGGACCTGCGATGTCCTGGAGGGGGGATGGCCAACTGGAGGCCCCCCTGAGATAGACATGGTCCTTGAGGCAACCCAGCCTCAGACGTTAGGGTCTTCCATGGGAGGAAATCCGAGCACGGTGCCAAGCACCGAACCCGAATCCGCCCTTATGCAAAGTCCTCCTCAAATGGCCCGGGTTTCCAAGGCAGAACGAGGAGGGGAGGGTTCTCCTCCAACCGGTGCCCCTCCATCTCGAAGAAAGACCTGGCTGAGGCCGGTCCATCTGGCCTGGGGGCTCCTCCTAAAAAAAAAATAAGAAAAAGACTAAGAAGACTCGGGGCTCCTCTCCATCCGTGGGGGATGCAGGGACGGATGGGTCTGCTGGTACTTTGGTAAGTGACCAAGCCAAGATCGGCACATCCGGCCCCTCTGCCCTCCCAGGTGCAAAGCCCCTGACTATGATTAAGACGAAAAGAGCGCAGGGCGGAGCCTCGATAACATCGGCGCCCCTAATTCAGAGGTTACCTGGCGTTTTCGAGCCCACTAGCTTCAAACACTTCTTCGTTATTCGCTCCACTGATGGCAGCATGCTGGCTAAGGAGCCTTCTGGCGAATCCCTCCAAGGCGGCCAAGATAAGTGCTCTTCGGACACTTCATGGCACCCCGGTGAGTGTGATGCCGTACTCTACCATGAACCTTGTGAAAGGAGTAGTTTATGCGAGGGAACTCGTTGACTACTCCATAGAGGACATCAGCGTAGAGCTGGCGACAATTGGGCGGTCAAGGTCGAACGTGTGATGAGAAAACAGGAAGGAGCCTCGAGACCCACCCCTACACTTTTCGTTATGTTTGATTGTGACAAGCTTCCTGAGTCGGTGCGTGCCGGTCGGTACCGCTACCGCGTGCAGGCATTTGTGCCACTGCTGCGGAGGTGCTATTACTTCAGCCATACGAATCGCTCATGTAGACGTGCAAACTCGGGGTTACCTGAAGTATGTGTAAATTGCTCCAAGGCCGCACACGATAAGTCCAAATCGTGTGTGGCCAAGTGTGTCAATTGCGGAAAGCCGCACCCCGCTTCTTCGAAGCAATGTGGTGTATATCTCTTTGAGAAAGAATCCTGGTCGTTCAGGCCCAGGATCGAGTCTCATTCCGCGAGAATAAGGACTTGGTCCTGGTGCGCCTGGCTCTTCCTGGGACGTCTTATGCCTCAATGGTTAGAAAGACACCCTCTGCTCCTGGCCCATCCAGGCCAACGAGTACGGTTGTTTCCTCGACCATTCGGAGCCCCTCTTCGGGTTCTACTCAACCCAGGCGCTTCGCTGGTAAAGCTGGCGGCACAAAGGGTTCACCCCCAACCCCGGCTAAAACCAGCTCCCCCATCCCTTCCCCAGCGTGACCGTTTCCATTAAGGCGAAACGGCCCCGAAAGGAGGACAGCAATAAGGGAGCTTCGGCTCTTTCGCCCACCCCTAGTGGTGGGCTGAGTGGCTCGGAGACGGTGGATCCTCGAAAAGAGGGCCCCAGCCACCGAAGCCTAAGGTTTCTAGGCGGAGGAAGGAAAAGACTCGCATGGCGAGCCCATCCTTCCCCAATAAGTCCTCGAAGGCGACAGCGCCCGAGGTTCTTCCTCCAGGAAGCGTACGGCCATTCCCGTGAGGTTCTTCTATTCGAAGAGGACCCCCGCGTCTCCTCCGAGCTAGGCCTGGAGGGCATATTCCTTCAATGTATTTGGCGTGGATTCCGGGCCAACTGGGAGGAGCTGCGGATTTTCGTCTAGTCCCATTTCCCGTTAGCTATTTTTCTACAGGAGACCATGCTAGACGCGTGCCTCCTGCCCGCACTCCCGGGGTATAAGGGTTTTTGCGACCCGACCACGACGAGATGGGGGCCGGGTTTGGGGGATGCGCGCTTAACACTCGGCATGATGTCTCCGTTCTTCTTTTCACTTTAGATACCTCCTTTCAGGAAGTGGCTGTGCAGCTTCACCTTCATAGGAGTTATACCATCATTTCTGCGTACATTCCACCGTCAGCTGACTTCGACGCGGGGGACTTCCGCTGCGTCGTGGCACGGTTGCCGAGGCCCTTTCTCTTGCTTGGAGACCTGAACGGCAGACATCCTCTCTGGGGGGATTACTCGATAAATCCCAGGGGACAGCTCCTTGCCGATCTGATCGAAGAGCTTGAGATAGGTTTCCTAAATTTGGATGAGTTTACGCATCACTGCCCGAGAACCGCTTCATTTTCTTGCCTTGATCTATCTCTGTGCTCTTCGGATGCACAGCCTGATTTTGATTGGGGGGTGGTCGATGACCTCCATGGCAGTGATCACTTTCCCATTCAAATATCATTTTTAGGGCACCTGCCGCCTGAGGGCTTGGCGCGGGCGCGGTGGCCTGCATTTCAGGAAATGACCGAATTCACTGTCTTAGTCAAGGAGTTTAGGTCGGTAGATGAGGCCGTTGAGTTCTTCTCCGGTACCTCATCGCCTCGGGCCTCACTACTATTCCCAGAACGTCTGGCTGTTTTGCACGCTGACCACTCCCGTGGTTGTCGGCCGAGTGTGAGACGGCCCTCAAACAGAAGCGTTATGCCTACATGCGCTTTAAGCGCCACCCGAACGATTTCACTGTCTCTGAATTTCGTCGGGCTTGGGCTAGGTTCGGGTATATTTGGAAGCAAGCCCGCTGCTGTTCTTGGCGGGCATACGTGTCTTCACTTAACGGGAAGACCCCTCTGGCAGAGGTGTGGAAGCGAGTCAAAGGGATTCGTGGCTAGTTCTCGCAGGAACCCCCTCCCGTTCTCTACGAGAATGGGACCGCAATCTTGGACCCCAAGTCCATGGCAGGATCTTTCGCGACCTCTGTCTCCGCATTCTCTAGCCGGGGTGCTGTTCCGCCAGCATTCAAAGCACGTCGTGATGTAACGGAAGGCCGCCGACTGGACTTTACCTCCAGAGGCGGAGAACCCTTCAACGACAGGTTTACTGTGATTGAGTTGCGTTTCGCTGTTGCTTCGTGCGCGGACACCGCCCATGGTCCGAACGATGTCCCGTATGCCATGCTTCGACGCCTGGGGGAGATAGGCATGGCCTTTCTGTTAGATTTGTTCATCAAAGTCTGGGGGACGGTTCTCCTCCCGGATTCCTGCTGAATCGCTACTGTGCTCGCCTTTCGTAAACCGGGAAGAGATCACTCTACTCCGGCCGGTTTCCGCCCAATCTATCTCACCTCTTGCGTGTGCAAGTTGATGGAGAAATTGTTAGATTAGCCTTTTTCCTGGACAGCAGAGGCTGTCTTCTGCACAGCGCGGCTTCCTCAAATTCCACTCCACGTCGGATGCTCTACTGGAAAATGCCGTCTGCGAGGCCTTCCTTCGTATACAGCTCTACGCCACGGTGTTTTTCGATCTGGAGAAGGCCTATGATACGGCATGGCGATACGGTATAATGGAGACTCTCCACACGATCGGGACGAGGGGACGCCTCGCAATGTTTATATCTTAAGTTTTTCGAGATCGTCGATTCCGCGTACGGGTAGGGAGAGTCCTCGCCGGCCCAATGGAGCAGGAAGAGGGTGTCCCGCAGGTAGGTGTCCTCAGTGTCACTCTTTGCCCTGCGCATCAACGGCATCACTTCGGTGCTGCCGGAATATGTTCACGCTACGCTCTACGTGGACGACCTTTTTATCTCTTTTGGCGCCTCCCAGATACCAACTCTGCAGCGTCGACTCCAACATGCATTGACCCGCGTCTCTTGCTATGCCGAAGCGCACAGGTTTCGGTTTTCCTTGGCCAAGATTAAGGTGGTGCACTTCTGCCGCCATCCATGGCTCCACCCCGACCCAGATTTGTTTCTTAATGGAGTACGTCTGAAAGTGGTTGAATCGCACCGTTTCCTTGGTCTTGTATTCGACCGACACCTCACGGGGGAGGCTCATATACGTAGCCTTAGGGTCTCTTGTACCTGTGCCATGGATATTCTCCGCTCCCTGACGTTCAGCGCTGATAGGGCTACTGCTTTACTTTTTTATCGATCCTTTGTTCGTTCGAAGCTCGACTACGGATGCAAATTTTATGCATACGCAGCCGAGCGTTTATTGCAGAAGGTGGACTCGATCTACCACACCTTCCTTCGCTAGCGACCCCTGCCTTTCGCACTTTCCTCATTGAGAGCCTATTAGTCGATGCTGGGGAGACCCCACTTGCTCTACGTGGCGTACAGTGCATCACTCCCTTTACGCGCAAGCCCGGCGCCTCCCTCAGTTGCCAACAGCTCTCACTGCATCCGCAGCTGATTTTGACGGTTCCTATGACGCCGAGAGACGCCTTTCATACCCTAAGCCCTTTGGGTTTAGGGCCAGGAAACTCCTTCGAGAGCTAGGTATAGCTCTAGGGCCTGTGGCCTCCTGGTTCTCCCCAGCACGCCACCCTGAAGGCTACCACATTTGGCTATTTGTCGCCATGCCTCTGCTCCCAAAGCTTTTACAGCGCCGTGACTATTGCGTTCGACCTTTTTTGGAGGGCACTTTGTGTCACGCTGGAACCGTACCAGTGTATACGGATGGCTCCAAGTCCGAAGAAGGAGTCGGCTTCCATGCCGTATCCCCTCTGTTTGAAGTCAGCGGGGCTCTTCACGGCCGAGCTGGTGGCAATACATCACTCGAGAGATTACGCGACATTGTAATCTATAGCGACTCACAAAGCGACCTGAGTGCTCTCGGGGCATTGGAATCTCCGCATTCCCTGGTTCGCAATATCCGTGACGCCACGGTTTTGGGAAGCTGGGTGGATGTCAAGATAATCTTCCCTGAGATCCTGGACATATAGGAATTGCGGAGAATGAGGGTGCCAAAGAGTCCGCGAGGACTATGGAACCATACCAGCGTTTTGCTCTTCCTCATACTGACTACATGGCAGGAATACGGGCAGCTCTTCGGGCTGCTTGGAAAAGAAGATGGGAGACGGTCGAAGTGAACTTAAAGTTGCGTGCCATTGCGCCGCGACTGTTCCCATGGACCTACCCCCCAATGCCGTGAAGGCTTCAGGTTGCTTTCTTTCATCTCCGAATTGGGCACAGTCGCGGGAAGCAGCGCCATTTGATGGAGCGCTCGCTGCGCCCTACTGTGACGACCTCGTTGTCCCCTAGACTGTTCGGCACATTCTTGTTGAATGTCTCAGTCTGGGTGATCTTCGCGCACGTTAACTGTCCCGATACCGGGATGGGCGGGGTCGCTACCACCTGTCCTTTGTACTCAGGGCGAGTTCGTGCACACTGACTTGTGGACTTTACGACTTTTTAGAGGAAACTGGCCTTCACTTTATTTGACCCTTTCTCTATGTTTCTTTTTGTAGGTCGCATCTTCCTCCGCCGAGGGGAGGGGGGTCTACCTACGACGCTGTTAGTTACATATTATTATTTATTCTCTGTTAGTTGTTTTTTAATATAGCCTAGTAGTAGAGTGTGTTGTGTACAGCCACTTATGGCCAAGTAGGCTTCCACAATGAAAAAACAACTCAAAATCTGGGTGAGAGATGAGAAGCGGGTTCACTTCCCACGCTCCTCTCATAAGAAGAAGAGGCTTCAACGCCTTCTGGTTATTCGCTGCACTGATGGCAGCATGTTCGCCGAGGACAAGATGTCCACCAGAGGAGAGCACTAGCACGTCTGATTGGTTACCCGATTTTTTTTTAAGTTGTACAAGGCCCCACAAGAATAAGGTAGTAGACTTCTGCCTCCATCCTCGAGTCCACCATGACCCGGGCGTATCTCTAAATCGGGTTCGCCTCGAAAGAGGTGGATTCGCACCGTTTCCTTGCTCTTATTTTTTGACAGAGAGCTCACTCGGGACTCTCATATTTAGAGCCCTAGGCCCTCTTGTACCAGCTCCAGGGACATTCTTCATTACGTTCCTTTCAGCACTTGGAGTGCTGATGGGGCTGCAGCCTTACTTTTCTATTGATCCTTCATTCTTTCGAAGCTTCAATGCGGATGCGTATTTTTTGCATCCTTAGTCGAGTATGTATTACGCAAGGTAGACACGCTCTACTATACTGCCCTCCCCTGGCAACCGTTGCCTTTATTACGTCCTCCATTGAGATCCTTGTTGTCAATCCGGGGCAGATACCACTCGCTCTGCGCCGTCCAATATTCGCCTGTACGCGAGAGCCCGGCGCCTACCTCAGTCGCCAACAGATATCAATACATTCCCAGCTGATCTTGACGGTGCTTATGCCGCCGAGAGAAGCCAGTCATACCTCAGGTACTTTTGACTTACGGCTAGGAAACTCCTTTGAGAGCTCGGCGAAACTTTCTGGCCTGTGACACCCCTGGTTTTGCCCAGGGCGCAGGCCTTGAGGGTACCATCTTTGATATTTGTGGCCACGCATCTGTTTCAAAGATTCTACAGCGACGCGAGTACTGCGCTAGGCCTTTTTTTTTAGCACTCTTCCTTTCACGTTAGAACTGCATTTGAATACTTATGGCTCTAAGTCCAAAGAGTGGGTCGGTTTTCACTCCGTTTCTCCTCTGTTTGAAGTCATTGGGGTTTTACCAGGCGTTTGCGTCTGCCTTCACGGCCGACCTGGTTGCAATAGACCGCTCAGCACGGAAGAGAACACGTCCTGCCCGGTTCGGAGACTGGATTGTGATCTATAGCGACTCAGAAAACGACCTGAGTACTCTCATGGCATTGGAATCTCCGCAAACCCTCTTATATGTGAGATTATCTTCTGCTGGGTTCCTGGACTTATGTGAATTACGCGAAATGATCGTGCCGAAAAGGTGCTAAAAATCACCAAAGATTGCTCCACTTGAACAGCGTTACGTTCATCTTCACACCGATTACTTGGTAGAAATCGGGGCTGCCTGCTTGGCAAAGAAGATAGGATACAGCCGAGGGGAACTTAAAAATGCGTGCCATTGCGCCCCGACTGTTCCCATGGACTTAGCCCCCAATGTCGCGACGGATTCAGGTTGCTTTCTGTCCGCTTCGAATTGGACACACTTGAGAGCCTTTCTCCGACGCAGGAGCGCGTTTACTCGTATTCCTTTTTTTCTTATCTTGTTTTTTTATTTTATTTGTTGTTTTTATAGCTAGTTTCATAGTCTTTGTTACTGGTTTTTATCTTTGTGCCTTTATATTTTAAAAAAATACCACAAATGTTCCCAATTGGAAGACGACAGAAAGGGATCTCACTATCTGGATGCATTGATAGATTTGTCCAAGGCACAGTTTGCGTTCGATGGAACGCAACTTTATGTTCTCATTGCGGTTTACTATCTTATTTGTCAGCCAGCTCGAAGAACCAACTTGATTCGTGCCATGTAGTCATTGTGAGGAAGAGAAAAATGCTGGTCTGGTTGCTCAACCCACGCGTGCCTTTTAACGCCATCATTGGCAATTCCCACCTGTCCAGGAAACCAAGAGTAGATAATATAGAAATCCAGCTTAGTCACTACAACCGTGACATCACGGATACTTCAATCCATAGCGTGCTTAGATTAGTACAATCTTCAGCGATCACTGAGTGATCTCTTTTAGTCGCTATATGCACGCTAGGGTACACGAACCAAACACGAGGCGTTATTTTGTATGTGAGCGGTGGATTGCAAACAGCTCTTCGTGAAAATTGATACAGCGCCCGGTAGAAACTCTCTGACCTTAAGCAGAAGGGATACGGCGTGGAAGCCGACCCTTGATCCACATATATTTGAGACTGATCCAACATAACACGAAGTGTGCTCCGTAAACGCCATTTGCAATACTCCTGTCGCTATGGAAGTTTTTGGAGCAGAGGTTTGGTGAGAAATAGTAAATGAAGATAGCAGCAATGATGGTGTCCTGGGCAGAACCAAATACGATTTAATTCACGATGGAGGAGTTGAAATTCTAGTGTTGGAATCTTGGTCGTACTAAAATAAATCGAAAGGTTTTATACGGAGAGTGTAGCGACATCTTTCGGCAGCACCCAGGTGATACCTTTGATGCTCAGAGCAAAGTTATAGCTGTCCTCCAAATACGAAGACGACTCAAGCTTCACTCGATGAATTTGACATGAATTTATGGGTATGATGAAAAGGAGTTAATGAAGGGATGAGTGTGTAAAGGGGATGATTGAATGAAAGAGAGTTAGAGAGATGAGTGAAAAAGAGAGATGAGAAAAAGATAAAGATGAAAGAGGAGTGAAGCCGTGCTGGGGGCAGTGAGTGGATTAATGTGGGGAAAAGCTTGCGCTGGGCCTATCTCCCGTCCGTTACATTAATAACACTTCCTGTCCCTCCTGTCTGGGGCCGAAGACGACTCGTACACCTACGCTGAATCAACGATCTTGGAGAAATTCAAATATGAAAATTGGGAGGCAACCCCTTGCCCACATAGTGTGGCTTGTATCTGATACCGTTAGGCCATTATAGGACTTGTCGAGAGAAGAAAACAGTATAGTGTAGTGATGTCTGTGAAAAAAAGGCCTCGCTGAAGGCATTTCCCACTCTTAGCAGAGCATCCAACCTGAAGTAGAATTTGGGAAATCCCCACTGTGCAGAAGTCAGGTGGCTTCCACTCTCTAGGAAAGAACATAAGAAGAACATAAGAAAAGAAGGAGACTGCAAAAGACCATTCATGGCCTACACTTGGCAGCTCCTGTTCCAGTCAACACACAAAAGATTTCTCACCAGAGAAAAGTCATCAACATTGTCACCCTTTACAGTAGCTCGTCAGATCTAATCTACAATATACATAAAATGCATCCAGAGGATTATGTCCATTCATGCAACCGCAAAATAATCTCCCCACTCCGCAGAAAAATATATACATATGTACATAATAAAAGTCAGTCCCATCTAGCAGCTTCATTCATATATTTATCTAATCTATTCTTAAAACTACCCAGAGAGGAGGCTTCTATCACATGTCTAGTGAGCCTATTCCATCCATCTACCACACGATTTGTAAACCAATTCCTCCCAATCTCCTTCTTAAACCTATACTTATCAAGCTTAAACCCATTGCTACGTGTCCTGTCATGTTCACTAAGTATAAGAACCTTACCCAGATCCCCTTTATTATATCCTTTTACCCATTTGAAGACTTCAATCAATTCCCCTCTGACTCTTCTCCTTTCCAATGTATGTAGATTTAGTTTTCTGAGCCTTTCACCATAAGGTAAGTTCCTTAGCCCACCAATCATCTTTGTCATCCTTCTCTGCACAGACTCAAGCAAATCAATATCCTTCCTATAATATGGTGACCAAAATTGTACTGCATAGTCTAGATGAGGCCTAACTAGCGCCAGATACAGTTTTGAATGACTTCAGCACTCTTACTGCTTACACTCCTCCTAATGGTAGGCGTGGGTGGTCTAGGTGATGCAGGTGGTGGTGTGGGTGCACTAGGTGATTTGCAGTCATATATGATACAGGTGTAGGTGGTGTAAGTTGTGCTGGTGTAGGTGTATGTGGCTTAGGTGGTGATGGTGTAGGTGGTAATGATGTCGTGGTGTGGGATGTCGTCGTGTAGGTCCGGGTGGTGTAGGTGATTTAAGTGCTGCTGTAGTGATAGTGGCGTAAGTTATTTACGTGGTTATTGTGTAGGCTACGTGTTGAGCTGCGTTAAAATAATTATTTTTCTTTAAAATAGACGTATACGTACCCAGAAATAATGACGTCATTCGTTAAAATTAAATCTATTTACTCTAACTGATTTTGACTGACTTATTGTACCCCCCATCCCCAATCAAATGACCTAGCAATGTTATTTATTTATTTTTAATATTAAATAACCTTGCTAGGTTATTTAATACTAATGCACGGGGGATGAGCACACATGGCTAAATCATGTCGTCTGTCCCTATAAAACTCGTATTTCTTCTAAAATGAAGAGGAGGTAATTATTATTTGTATGTAAATAAAAGTGCACAACGAAACCCTAATTCAAGGCTTAGAACCAGGAAATTAGGTAGAGTAAGCAAGAAAAAATATCGGATTTCATATAATTTTTCTCTATATCCTGATTTTCACAAACGAGGAAAAACTATATTTGGCTGCAGGCCTAATTTTTTTAATTAATTCTAAGCAAATTCTTTTTTGGTGGGGCTTCTTCTACCAGGATTCAGCTCTCAAGCCTATCGTCTTAAGCGCAGGTTTGCATTCTTTCCGATGGTACTAAAATTAATTTTGTGGTTTTCGTTTTGAAGCAGCTAAAAAATAAGATTTTGTGTTGATGAATCGAAGGCACTACGGTGTTTTTTGGATTTTGATTCCCAAATTATGGATCCTTTAATAGTATAGATGTAGCTAGGTTGGTTTAAGTTGAGTGTACTGCGTGTCTGTTTATGTAGCACCGTTATATCGCGATCAGTCAAAGTTTGCACAAAAAAACGGATACTAAAATACTCCCAAAGATGGTCAACAAATATAAAGTCACCATTAAAATAAAAAGGGCGAGTTCCTAGAAAACGTTAGCTCACTGACTATCCCGCATTTTGTGTATAGTACTTCAACTGGTTACTAGTTCTTAACATTGTGTTATGTCAAAAGACAGAAAGTATTTGAAAAATTTAAAACCGAGTAAATGTTCTTACCTATTGAGTTGCCCTGAGAAAGGAGAACTGAATTACTTTAGAAGTAATATTTCCATTATGGAATTTCAATCTTTACTGCAAAGCAGAAGTAGCAACCCGTCTATGATTTGGCCTTCATAAGTATTTTGTGTTTTTTTTTTTACATTAATGTCTGGAAATCAAACGAGCTTTAAATGTAATGTTGTGTTTTTCTTGTATAAACCTGTAATAGTAAGTTTGATGTTGCTTTGGTTGATTCGCAAAACGGAGTTTCAATAAGTTAATGAATGTATCAAAATGCTTCAGTATGTGAAACGCTCGCAAAATTCACGAATGTCAGAGACTCACGTTTGTTCATTTTTCTAAACAAGGCGGAAAGTTGAAATTATTATTCAAATACTCAAAAAAATCCCCTTCTTAAATTATAGAGTTAGTGATGATGATTAGGGAAGTAAACAGACCAGTAATAAAAACGCGACTTGTCAACAATCGTCATACTAAGAGAGATAATACGGGTTAAGCACATAATATATGTAGATTCTATTTGTACTGAAATTTCATGTTTATAATTTTAACTTTCCGGAAAATCTTTGCTTTGGGGAAAATATATTGTTACAAATCTAATTCATGTCGGGATCAAGACTTATAATTGGTAGTTAACTGCATCATGTTTCTCTATCATGCTGTTCCATTTTCTCTTTGTGTTCGTTGCTCGCAAAGGCTGTATTATTGCCGTTTTTGATTGCTGCATTTCCTTGTTCTTTTGGTGTTGGATTCCATTTGTTGTTCATTTCCCGCCAGAATTAGCACTGTACAACAATAAAACAACCGGAAGGAGAATAACCTTTCTAGTTTTTTTTTTGCGTAAATCACGAATATATCATCAGTCTCTTCCAGTTTCTCGAAAATAACCGTCTTAATTACGTTAAATACATTGATGGTTCCGTAAGGATTGAATGCAAACAGGAGTAGGCCGAACCTGACAACTCTAAAACTTATAAAGTTATACAGGAGACACTTCGCTAAACATATGAACAAACTTTATGAACTGTACCTTGGATGTAAAGTGAGTGACCAGGACAAACGCTGGGCACCTCATATATGTTTTGTCAGGTGTACAAGTTCCCTTTTTGCCTGGGTGAAAGGCATAGGACCTGGCTTCAGGTTTGGCGTACCAATGGTCTGGAGGAAGCCAAAGGACTATTCAACCGATTGCTACTTCTCTCTAACAGATATTAAAGGTGGGTTTTTAATTTGTTTTCTTTCCTGGTCTTTAATATATTTTCAAGAGATGTATCAATTAAAGGATCAAAATAGATACTATGTTGTACTTCCACTATTTCTACAAATGATCACAGTCAATAATATCTATTTTTAGTCTGAGTTTATTTTATTTCACTGCAGGTCGCAACACAAATGGCAAGGAATCTATCATGTATCTTTAGTTTGTTATTTGCCCAGTACGACATTCAAGTGCTATTCCTGTACCACAGCACCCCTCTGAACTACCAAGGACTGACACAAATAAAGCAGATGATTCAGAATATCAAGATACATAATACATGGCACAACTCGAAAGTGACACAAAACCACGCCATTCACCCAACCTGAACTCAATGATCTAGTTCGTAATCTAAAAACTTACTAAGCAACAGAGTGAGCTCCTGGCCTCACGTCTGTAACAATAGAACCTGTTGGATGAACAGGCTCGATAACAGTATTTACGAAGCGTTCTGCAGATCTACAGTAATTCTCCACGTTTGGAAATGACTTGAATTATTGTAATGATATCAGAGGCCTATTCAATGCCCTTGAGCTGACCTATGAACCAAATGAGTGGAGGTTATTCATAGATGCATCCCTTTACAGCATAAAAGCGGTACAGTTGTACATCAGAACCAACATAACTTCAGTTTCAGTTACTCATTATTTTTAAGAGACATATGAGAACCTTGCTTTTATTCTAGACTGCATATGTTACAAGGAGCATGAGTGGCTAATTTGTGCGGATTGAAAGTTGTAGCTCTACTTAATGAGCTACAAACTGAATACACTAAGTTTATGTGCTCCCTTTGCAAGTGGGAGAGTACGGCCAGATCAGAACATTATGTAGGCACAGAACGATTCCCTCGGAAAACTAAGGCGCCTCGACGCCATAATCTAATTCATGAGCCTTTAGTTAAGAAGGAGAAAATAATTTTGCCACCACTGCATATTAAATAAGGCCTAATGAAGCAATTTACCAAGTCAATGCAACATAACAAGCCATGTTTCCAGGATCTCAAAGCGATTTTCCCTAAAATAAGTGATGCCAAGATTAAAGAAGCCATATTCGTGAGCTCGCAGCTTCGTCAACTTATAGCTGATGAGGACTTGAGGAGACAAGGGATGAAACTGAGCTCTCGGCCTGCCATGCATTCAAAACTATATTCAAAGAACTTCGGGGAAAGCACCAAGGAACCCAGCGAGAGCCTATAATGGAGAGCCTAATCAAGTTCTACCGAGATTTCTGATGCAATATGTAACTGAAGATACACTTTCTCATCTGTCCTTATTTCCTGAGAATGCAGAAGATGAGAGTGATAAACATGGAAAGAGGTTCTGTCAAAATATAGCGTCAATGGAAAACAGGTATAAGGAAAATGGAGCCATGCTATGCTGGCTCACTTCTGCTGGAACCTGAACCGTGACACAGCTGAGACGTCTGACAAACGAAGAAGTAAATACTAAAATGTAAGTTAATCCATTTTATAATGCTAACCAAAATGCTGATTCATTATATATTCATGAATTAATTATAATGGACACATTTAATCTGAATTTGGGAGCAAAATGAAGTCATGGTATCGTGAAAATCGGCATCAATTGCATAATTAATAAATCAGCAATTTACAAGAAAATGTTACCTGATGGGATTTATTTTTATCAAATTCGAATTTAGCAAATCAACTTCATAATAAATTCACCCGAGATCTATGGTTTCTTTTCTTGACACTGAAATTTGTTGTACAGTGAATAAACAAAACCATCCGATATTTCAGCCAATCACAAAAGTGTGGTAGTGACGTCACGACTGTGTTCATGAGTTGCACCCTTTATAATAGAAATGACAGTCTGTCACGCCGATCATCTTTACAGGAGCATGCAATAGAGTCATAGCGCATTAATTCAATAAAGAGGGAAAGACCAAATGCAAGATCGAAAACAAAATAAAGCTACAAACCGATACTTCATTTCAGTGATGTCAGTAATTCAGGAAACCAAGAGCATTTTCTTTCGCTTTTAATAATAGCACAAGTCTCGAGAGTGTCTCAAAAGCACATCACCCCCCATGGAAACTATCTGGACCCCGATTTTAGAAGAAGGAACCGCCTAAAAAAAGCGCATCATATAATTTGAGCATTCGTGACGTCACAAAGTAGGCTCGAAAGCGGCCTCTTTTACCGGGGCGCGGGAATCAGGGCTGCCGCTGCTGCGTTTTCCACCAAGATCTCGGTTTAGCAGGCTTTATCTGGTTATAATCTGGATTATTTTTTTACAATATGGAATAATTTTGAGTTTTCATACTTTCAATAAGTGACATCATCAGAATTATTCGCTATTTGTTTAATAATAACATTTATAACAACATCACTTTATGAATAAAAATCTACTTGGGGTGGGAAGGAGCCTTGGATCGAGTCAACACGAAACACCTCTCAGAGACTACAGAACCTCTGTAGCGAGACTTCCTTGAACCACACTCCTACCACTACAGGAACCTAAAATCTCCCACGGAAGATCAGTAGAGAAAGCGGTAAAGTTGGAGGAAGGGAAAATGTGCGGAAGATATATGGCCTATGATTCACCTGCCGGTGTTATTCGGCCGTGGAGGGAAAACTCTCCCCGTTGGGACTGGAAGGGCACACATACCCCAGATGTTAGCTGCAGTAATGGGACCCAAGCTATAGATGAGATCAGTTTGGGGGGTTAGAGAAGGGACCTCAACAAGGGGGAAATGGTGAGGGCGAATTAAAAACCAACCCCAGAACCGGAGCCAAGTGGATTGGGGTTGATCCATTGACTCCTGGCCCCTATCAAGGTTGGGATGCGACTAGCCTACAAATTTAGTTACCGGCCAAGAAAATTAGGCGGAAAGAAGCTGAGGAAAAAAGAGGGAAGATGTCTGGAAGGAATAAAGCCCAGGTAGTTTCAACATTGTTTGAGAACATAATTTCCGACTTCCTTATCAGAGATTTATAACAAAACACTTTTTACTCATTTTTTAAGAAGTAGATCTGGTTGATTTTAAAAATTGAACAAGGTCTGCGCCGAGTTGGACCATTCCATCCACGGGGGGATAGGTGAGCGCGGGGGATATCGGAGCTCCATGCCTTCTCCCCTCTCGCTCACATGAGAGAGGAAGGAGGGATCGATAGGTTCGGAAAGCCTATCATTTTAATCTCTCCTAAATTTTTCTTCCATCTAAGTCGTTTTTCCCGGATGGATTTGCGATAGGCGATTGGGAGGCGCCAGGATTGGGCGGCTCATCCAAGATAGTCGGAGATTATCAAAATTTCCCTTCATTATCTGACCATCATCAGATTTCTCAGAGGGGATAGGGGGGGGGGGGATAAATCATAGTGGCCCGAATAATTAATGAGAGCTTTATGTCAGTCTAGCTATTTCCCCTTTCTACGGGGAGATAGGAGAAAGAAGAATGGACCCAAGTAAATAAAGAAGAGGATCAAACGCCCGAGAACGAGGAAATGACCCAAATAGAAGAAATAACAGAAGCAGAGGAAACTCATAACCCTCCGGAATTAACGGATGATGGACGGGATAGATAGCGCCATCTGCAATTGGAAATATTACTCAGAACATGACTTCGACAAGCTCGAAACGGCATTAAACGAAGAAGACATAAAAATAGCACACATTTGAAGCAGCATTTTAAGTACAGACGAATGTATATATTCCACCACGGGAAAAGAAAACACTAACTTGGATGCAACTAAGAAAAAAAAAGAACAACAAAGACAAAAAACAATATAACAGAACAAATTCGAAGATTTAATCTATTAAAGAAAAAATAAAAAATACACGGTATTAAACACCTAATGCCCAATAAATAGACCTTTTAAAAAATAACGTGTAACACCCTCTGTCACACTTTAATGGGTCTAGACAGACGCGGAAAAGTTATTGAGAGATTTCAAATAGGCGAAAAAAAGACGACGCGAAAGAGTTGCCATTTTTTTATCTTTTCACTTGTATATGATGTGATGCTGTGCAGCTCCTCCAGGTTTCAGTTATAGCAAGGGCATTGCCCCAGTTCCACCCTCCCCTCTTCCATATATAAATATACAGTTGTATTAAATTATTAATGAATAAAGTTGATTATCATAATTTTCCTTTCCTGCTTAATATATTCTGTCTCGTTCCTCAATTACCCATTTTTCACTTTCTAAACCATTTATTCAATATTCCATTTTCAATCCGGCCAAAATTGGCAGAATAATAAATAGTTTTCAACCCCATTTCCTTAAACCCATTTAATTTTAGAAACATTTCGTCCCTTTCAAATGAGCTGAATGAAAGACCTTCTGAGATAAACATTTTCGAGAACTGAAAAAGCTCCTATCTTTTATTGATAGCCAAAAGGCCATGGCATTTTACCTTTTCCTGAACTAATCCATATTTAAGGATGGATGTCAAGACCATTTTATTTTTGAATGTTTAACACCATCTTTTCCCCTTCATTGGGTCTATATAGGCGCATCAAATAAAATGGGAGATTAAAAATAGGGTTGGGGAGGACGTGCCACCCTTCGGGGTTTTAGTCGTAGCCGGGGGTTCGTGACACCACCCGAATATCTTTTTTGTTATTGACAAATTGCGCCATTTTAAAAGACCTATTTTCATTTACCATAATTTAAAGAATCGATTTTGTAAAGATTTAAATAGGAAGAAACTCTCGAAAGTTATTTTATAAATAAATAAATATGATCTGAGTTTAAAGGTTTAAAGAAAAAATTATACTCTCATGATTACTTTATTTATTTATGCGTGCCAACTTTCACTCCCTATATTCTACGAGTTTATCACATGTATCTATTATTATTTTCTTCCTTTTTCATCATTCATTCCTCTCGTTCTTCCGTAAACAACAAAACCAAGATTCGAAGAAGTTCCTAATTCTATTGTTAATTCTCTTCTCCTTAACACATTCCTCCATTATGGGGCTAAGTGTTGGCCTTTTTGAAACCTGAGTTGGTGCTCGATAGAATCGATAAAAGGAAACCCTTTTTTCCCAAACCTGACGTTTAAACTCCTCTATTACTCTGTCATATTCTTGATCCTGCTCCCACATCCTTTCTATCGCATCTAATCCTTCCATCTCTATTTAGGAGAATGATCAAAAAATTGAATTGAGAAACGAACAATTTTTGATGCGGTCCGTAGCTCGTGAAAATGATGCGGTCGACCGGAATAAAGCTTCTTGACAACCGAGAAAACCCAACCACGCGCTTACTTATATAAACTCGGTATCACAGTTGGGAGACAAAGATCAAAAGTAAAGTACCTCAAATATTGAATAATAAAAGGAAAAGTAAAATGACACGGCCTTTTTGTACCTATCAACGAACACGGACTGACCGCGCAAAAAGAATTAAAAATATTTCAATACGACGTCATTAGCAAAAATTATAGCCAGGAACGGTATGGCGGCTGCGCAATAGCCGTCAAAAAGGACTTAAATACAAAAAACTACCCGACTTAGATGAATCATACTTGCCATTAAGGTAGGCACTACCCTGGGGGGGCTGGTCGTGGCACCGGGTACCAACCCCCAAGACGCGGCTATGTACCCATGCACAACCTTTTACAGATCCTCAGCCATAAGAAAAACGTAATCTTTGCTGGAGATGTGAAGGCAAGTTGTGCAGGGGCAGGGTGTCTCCTATAACAATGCAGGCAGAAACATCGAAGTATTCCTTGACAGACAATATGTGACAAGAATCGGACCAGAATTCCCAACATATATTACGGAAAAAACAGCAACGAAACCTGATATTGTCTTATACAGTATCAGGTTTCCATACAACTACTACATTGAACCGGGCCCTATCATTCCAAGCGACCACCAGGCTATTAAAATTACAGTTGGAGTAAATCCCATTCAAATTGCAATCCCAGTACGCAAAATCTATAAGCAGGCGAACTGGGAAAGCTACAGAAATTACCTTCTAAATTATATTCCAGACCCTTTACTCGATGCCAATTTAGAAGAGATAGATAAAGAGCTGGATAGAATCACCGACTTCCTAATTAAAGCAGATGAAAATAGTATTCCCTATATCAAATAAAAAACCCTTCCAGCTCCCATTTGGACCCCTCCCTTGAAAGACCTGGCCCAAGAACATAGGGACCTGTCCAATGTAGTAGCGCTGATAGGCCCCAACCACAATGCCCATAGAAGAATAAGACAGATTAAAGACGAACTCCAGACACTAATTACGGATCAACAAATACTGATATGGGACAGACTGATTGAAGGACTCGACATAGAAAGAGACTCACGCACATTCTGGCAGACATTTAAACGTTTAAAAGGACAACCTCCACAGAAAAAAATTACACTCATACACGACAGTAAAGAAATTGACGAAACTAAAGAGATTGAGGAAATATTTAGGATTTTCTGGTCTTCAATCTTCAAAATTACCCCCAAAGAAAATGACAATTATGACATCGATTTTGAAAATGACATAATCCAACAGCTAAACACACAAATATACAAAACCTCCCCTCATCATTGTGTGTTGCAGGAAAGAGTGATGGAGGGCTATGGTAGTAAAATAACTGCCCAACAGCTCTCCGTTGCTATAAAATCCTTTCGTCCAAGTGCACCGGGTACCACGGGACTGACCAGGGAGAACTTCATCAAGGCCCCGCCTAATGTTTGGAGTGGGTTCTTAACATTATGAACGCCGCTCTGAACACGGGCTACTTTCCCGATCAGTGGAAAGTGGCCAAGATGATTTTCATTCCCAAATCGGGGAAACCCTCAGACTGCCCTGCCAGCTTTTGGCCGATAACTCTCCTAGAATTTGCTGGCAAAGTCTTCGAGAAGATATTGGCAAATAGGGTCAACTCTTTTCTCGACGAAGCCAACTTGCATAACGAGCAACAACACGGCTTCAGAAAGAAAAGAGGGACTGACACGACACTAGCCGTTATCACGGAAAAGCTTGCCAAGATCAAGGCAGACGAGGGCATGCCGACCTGGTGCTCGGTGATGTCAAAAAAGCTTATGATAAGGTTTGGAAGAGAGTAATACAATTTAAGATCCTTCAAGTAGGCCTCAACCCCATTCTTGAGAGGATTCTATGTGACTACATAATGGAGAGGAAAGCATACATTCATATCAGAGAACACAAAGGCCCCAAATTCGAGTTCGAAGCAGGGGTCCCACAAGGGGGCTGTCTCTCTTTCAGAGCGTACGATATACATACAGTTCGCTGACGACATATCGCAAATTTGTACCGCCGCTTACGTTCACAGGGAATTTATGGCGAGAAATACGGCTAGGGAGATATCTAACATCAACTCTTTCGAGAGGAGATGGGAGATATCAACCAAGGCCCAAAAATTCAAAATAATTCCCATGTTTCGCAAGACCTTCAATGACATACGGGTAGGAGGGAGCGAATCCCCTACTGCCTGGAAGGGACGGTTCTGGGGCTCAAAATCACCACAGGGGGCTACAAGAGTCATATATAACGAACAGTCGCGAATAGCAAGAGAGATTTGAGGGATTTGTATAGGTTCCGTGAACTAAATCGCTTAAATAAACTCAAGATATTCAATGCGTGCATTCACTCGAGACTCTTGTACCCCCCCGGTGCCGTTGAACGCGAGCGCCAAGACCCACATTGCCAAAATACAAGTCATCCAGAACAAAGCGGTTTTGCTTATTACAAACCCCCGAAGAAGAGAACATATACGACAGAGGGAGCTCCACGACTCGGTGTGATTATTTCCGATCAACGTGGCGCTCCACGAGAGAGCTAAGAGGATACGGCAAGCCATTGGCACTCGCTTGACCCCTGAATTCTCTCCTACACACTTAGAAATCGAAGTCGACCGACAAGTTTAGACCATTCAAGAGTAGTAAATTACAGTCTGACGGTGACCTGACTCTAAAATACACGTGACAAAACCGAGAAAATACAGAAAACAACCAATGTAATGCGCAGGTTTCTTTAGTAAAATAAATCCCAAAGTAAACACATTTTTTTCAAAACTTAAACTAAAATTCAAATTCACAATTTCAATTCAATTCGAATTCAACTAAATTAAAATGAAAATAATTTTTTGGGAAAACCCACAAGGGCAATAAAACCCCCGCCTAAAATAATAGCTTGAATGCCAAAAGATCATTAAGATCTAAAAAACTAAAAATTAAATTAACTCGATCAATTTAATTAAATAAACTATAAATTCATAGTTTATTCAATATCACAAAAAAAAACTAACAAAATCCATACAAAAACCAAAACAACAGAGCTACCCTTTTACTAGGGACCTTTTTGTTCTGTCTCCCACACATCATCTTTTCTCTAAATTCACCCTTTTAACCACTTTCCTTTCTTACTATCTTTCTCTCTAACTCTATCTAAATTTCACCACTTTTTATGTCCAATGTCGAATGGAAAGAAAGAATTTCATTAGGGGCAGTTACGGGACACTCGGCTCAATACTCGAAGACAGAATCCTTGACGAACTAAATGACCAGATCCACATAACCTATCCTCATCATTACGTGACGCAAGAAAGGAATATGGAGGAATACGGAGGTAAAATTACTACCGAGGAACTCTCGAAAGTTTTAAAATCCTTCCGTCAACGAACACCTGGGCGAACAGGACTAATACGGGAAAATTTCTTAAACGCCCCACCTAATATCCTAATGGGGCATTTGAATATCATGAATGCTTGCCTGGACGTGTGTTACTTCCCTGATCACTGGAAGCTAGCAAAAATTATATTCATTCCCTAAGCCGGTAAGCCACCGGACACTCCAGCTAACTTCAGGTCTATATCTTTCTTAGAATTTGCAGGGGAAATATTCGAGAAGATATTGGCCAACAGAGTGAATACGTTTCACGAAAAAAATAATTTGCATAACGACCAACAACATATATATATATATATATATATATATATATATATATATATATATATATATATATATATATATATATATATATATATATATATTAGGAAGCAGGGGACTTATACACCCACCTTGTGGTACCCCCACCTCGGAGCACCAGATTTGCGTGGCGTCTTTCTGCTTTTACTTTTCCGTGATCACCGAGAAGTTAGCAAAAGTAAAAGCAGAAAGACGCCACGCAAATCTGGTGCTCCGAGGTGGGGGTACCACAAGGTGGGTGTATAAGTCCCCTGCTTCCTAATATATATATATATATATATATATATATACATATATATATATATAGTCTACCTTCCCCAGCCTCTGAGAGAAGGCTCTTTATACGTCCAATTTGCTGATGACGTATCGATGATGTGTACAACACCTTATCGGAATGTGAATTATGTGGCACCGAGTACGGCGGTAGAAATCGAAAACATCAACTCTTTCGAGAGGAGATGGAAGATATCTACAAATGGCCCAAAGTTCCTGCTAATCCTACTATTCCGACGGAGATAGTTTTGTCTAATCAAGATGTGACCCAATGCTTCCTCCTCTAACACCACGTACTGATCCGCTACTTCCTCCTTTGCTCCTACAAGAGCGAGGAGAGAATGGTGGCTCTCATTTCATGCCCAGTCCTCTTACCCGACCTCTCCTCGGCTGACTTCCCCCAGTTCTGCATCGTTATCTATCCTCGTCTCCCTTTGGTCAGGACGCTTAGAGGGCATTTTCTTTTCGTATTCTTGCTGCTTACCTCACTTGACCCGCCCTTTTATCTCGATCGGGCATTACTCTGGACTTTGTGGACCGTTCCGTCCAGGTCTTCGTGGATTTCTACCTTACCCTGGACCCGTTCTAGAGGCGGAGCCAGGTTATATCTCTGGACTTTGATGCGATTAATTATATAAAGAAGACGCCAGACTCATGAGCTGTCTATGGGCCAAGTTTTGTAGGAGGGGGGGGTGGAAGAGGAAAGGGGGGAGGGGGAGGGAAGGGAGTGGGCAGGACGGGGAGGGGAGGGAAGGGAAGGGAGTTGGTGGGATGGGAAGGGAAGGGAATGGGTGGCACGGGAAAGGAATGGGTGGGACAGGAGGTAAAGGGAAGGGATGGAATGAGTTCGACAGGGAGGGAAGGGAAAAGAAAAGGTGCGACTGGACGGAAGTGAAATGGTGGGAATGCAGAGGAAAAGGTGGGACGGGAGGGGAAGTAAGGAAATGTGTGGGACGGGAAGGCAATGGAAGGCATTGGGTAGGTCTGGAAGAAAATGTAATGGATGGAAGGGAAGGGAAGAGAATGTGTGGAACTTGGGGAGACGGGGAAAGGAAAGGGTGAGAAAGAGAGGGAAGGGAATGGAAAGGAAAGGGTGAGAAGGCAGGGGAAGCGAATGGGTGGGGTCAGAAGGGAAGGGAAATGGTGGGAGAAGAGGGGAAGGGAAGAGAATGGGTGGGACAGGAGGGAAATGAAAGTGGTGGATCCGGAAGGGAAGGAAAACGGGGGAGACGGAAATGGAAGGGACTGGGTGGAAAGGGAGGAGAAGGTTATTGGGTGGGATTGGGAGGGAAGGGAAATGTGGGAGGGGAGAGGAAGGGAAGGGAAGGGGTGGGACGGGAGATGAAGTGAATACGTCGGAGAGGAAGGGATGGGATAGGGTGATAAAGGGAAGGAAAGGGAACGGCTGGGATTGGAATGGAAGGGAAATAGGTGGGCAAGGGAGGGGTGGGAAGGAAGGAGAGGAGGGAGGGTAGCAGAAGGGAAAGGGTGGGAGGGGAAGGGAGGTAAAGTGAAAGGGTGGGACCGGAGTTGAAGGAAAAGGGTGGGATGGGAAGGGAGAGGAAGGGAAAGGGTAGGCCGGAGAGGGAATGGAAAGGGAAGGGAAAGGGTGCGACGGAAATTGAAAGGAAGGAAAAGGGTTGAATGGCAATAGCAATTCAACATGATTTGCATCTCTTCTCCGTGTCACTAAATAGAGCCTGAGTTTACCATGTGTCACCATTACGGGGCTGCAAGTGGTCGTTAGCTGCAACCTTCCTAACCACAAGAAAACTATTATTGGGTTAAGGAATAAGTTCTTGCGGTTTTATTAAATTTATTCATTACCATTAATAATTTTAGAAAAACTTTATTTTTAATTTATAACGAAATGCAATTTAATCAATAATGTATTATCCGTTGTTATTTACAACTTCCTCTCAACGTTCAACTAGTTTTTCGATGCCTCTGCAATAAAAATCTCTGGATCTTGATCCGAAGTACTCGTCTAACCAGGTTCTTAATTCCACATCAGTATTGAACGAAATGCCGCGCAAATTTTTGAAGCGCGATCGGAAAAGATGGAAATCCGATGGAACCAAATCTGGCGAATATGAAGGATGCGGCAGGATTTCCCAATTAAGCGTTTGGATGGCATCTTTTGTCATATTGGCAAATGTGAGGACGAGGATTGTCGTGTTGCAGAAGAACTCCATAACGTCGATGAGATCGCTTTTCACGAATAGCTTCGGCGAGTCAATACATTTGTTGAACGTAGAGTTCTGCATTGACAATCTTGTTGTTCGCAAGGACTCATAAAGAATGATGCCTTCACAATCCCACCACACACACAGCATCGTCTTTCGTGGATGAAGTCCTTGCTTTAATCGCGGAAGTGTTTTTTTATTGGGGCTAAGCCATTGTTTTCGATGGTTCATGCTGACATAAACACACCACTTTTCGTCGCCAGTGATGATGCGGTGAAGAAATCTGTCCTTATATCCACGAGTAACCTTGTGACGAGCAAGCAAACCTGTGGCAATCGTGGAGCGTTGAAGTTTGTTGCTTTCGCTCAAAGTGTGCGGAACCGATGCACCGAGTTTTTTAACTTTCCCCATCGAATGAAGGTGATTCACTACAGTTTTCTGATCACAGGCCAATTATACAGCCGATTTCGAGTCGATTGACGAGGATTTTCATGAAGAAGGTCGTTCAATCGATCTTCATCCAACTTAATGGGGCGACCAGAACGTTCTTCCTCATTAAAATTGAAATGACCGTTTTTGAAACGTGAAAAGCCCCATTGATCTGTCCTTTCGATAAAGCATTTTCTCCGTACACAGCACAAATATCGCGACGAGCTTTAGCTGCGTTTGCATTGTTCCCATCTCGATTGAAAATGAATAACAACAAGTGTCGAAAATGCGCCTTTCTTTCAACTTGACAATCCATTTTGAGGGTACAGAACAAAAAAATAAATTAACACAACTTTTAAATAAACCGCAATGACTTATTACTCAACTTCAAGACGTAGCCTAAACAAAAGCGTAATAGTCTACGTTGTTAAGAGACGTAGCCTAACCTTTGCAAATTTTGCTCTTATTATTTATTATTGTTTCTTAATATGTGCACAAATCACGTCAACAAAACTTAAATCAATACAACATTAAAAAAAAACGCAAGAACTTATTCCTCAACCTAATACAACCATAAAGAAAGGCACTCGCCTTAGAGTCTTCGAACATCGATGGCGACATTCGCCCTTAGAACATCAAGGTTATCATTCACCCTCAATTCTCCATTCGCCCTTAATGTTAAAACATCGAAGTCGTCCATCAGTGCTTGAAACATCAAGGGCGGCAATCGACTGCACGTCTTAAAACATCGATGGCGACCTTCAATTTCAATATCAAGGACCTCATTTGCCTTCAAGTCCTAAAAAATCATCGTTGGAATTCGCCATTAAGTAAGTCCTATAAAACATGGTTGTAATTCAATCCCAATATTAAAACTTCCATGGTTCTATTCGCCCTCAATTCCTAAAATATTTATCCCTCAACTCTTAAAACATTGAGGGCGTCATTCATCAACATACCTATGTATATACAGAACCGTCCAAAACTAAAGATCAAAATAGGAGATCTAGTGTACCAATGCAATGTTTTACCCAACTAGAATTTCTGTGGCGGAGGGGGGCGATTCACAGTCGAGGGGCCACATTCTACGATAATTCGCTACCCTCAATTCTGTGGGAAGCTAAAAAGCACCAGAATAAAAATTAACCAAAACCACCAAGGGCAGGTCGGACAAAGAGAAAGTTTTTAAAATAAGGTTATGAGGAAAAGATAAAGTTATTTAATGTTAATAACGTTTGAAAGAGTCCTAATAGACTTTTGGGCATGCTGGGAGCCTGTAGTGCGCACAATTCTCCCTAACCTCTTCTGTGGAGGAAGACCATCATAGAATTAGTCTCAAGACTCAAACGAGATTGCGTTGGCTGCATCACGACGTCCAGAGAAGAGCTGCTAGAGGAGATTCTTCATTTCCAATGCAAAAAAATCACTCGACCAGTTTTGCATCACGTTCGAGTTGGCCAATGTTTGAGAGGAAAAGTGATCTTAATATTAGTGATCGCTATGGTTTTTAGATTAACTCAGGAATGGACAGAAGACATTTTCATTTACTTAATTGCTACTGTTGAATTTTCTTTCGTGTCTCCCAAAACTCAAATGTGCTGAATGATTTGCTACGGCCACTGATGAAGTATCAGATGAATAGAAGTATCGATAAAGAAGTAAAGCGTTCAGCAAGAGTGTTTTTTCATCATCTTCGCTCTTGAGAAGCTTATCTTGGTTATCTTGAGGCGGCTCCTCCAGGTGTAGCAAGGACAGCCATGTTGCAGGTGACATCTAGAAGCTCACGTGCCCTCCGGTCCACACTGCCCTCTTATGGAAGTGCGGCAACATATCTTCACAACATATTTTCAATTCTTCTAATTTCACATCATTCTTCACATATCTCTCATCATACACACGATGCCTCCGTGTGTAAGAAGAAAAGAATCCCTCGTATTTAAGTTTGTGAAACTGTGTAGTAAAAATACCCCAAAATATCATTATCACTATTATTATTAATATTATTAATCGTTCTCCTCCTTCTTCTTCTTAATTTATAATAAAAATATTTGTTAAAACTGAGGGAAGTGAAGCCTAGCGAGGCCCCGCTATGCCAGAAACGGCCATAAAAGGCAATGTCCTCGAGACCCGGAAAAGGCAAGATCTAAAGCGAGCCCTTGAACCCTCTGAAATTGGGACCCTATTAGAAGGGCAACTTAGGATGAGTAAAGCAAAAACAAAAGCAATCCATGCCAATTAACCCCTCCCCCACAGACTCAATCCAAAATAAATAGTGGAGGGAAGAGTAAGTTCCTAAAGGATCGAATTCCTGGTTGCGTAAGGAGTGAGAAATCCTATTGATTGGGTTACTTTTGGCAACGACTCAAAACACATTCACAGATTCGTGATATTAGCCAAAGTTTGCGTGATGAATCTTTCTTCGAAATTGCCGCTTCTATAGGTATAAAATATTATTTGCTCTTCTTAATCATCGTCTCGAAACACGTGGCAAACCCATTATTACTGTTTCATATACCGACGCTTGTCCAATCGACTCGGACTAAGTAAAGTTGCAAAGGTCTTTCAAACCTTTCAGAACACTGCACTTACAAGTTAATCGATCAGTTATGGAAATTAGATTCCGTAAATTATAGAGACGAATGTGGCGTTCCATTAGTAACCACACCAACAGCCAATAAACAAAGAGGGTTCGGAGGTGTATGGAACCGAACCACATCATTTATCGAGGCCAGTTTTCCGCCAGCACAAGTCAATAGTCGTGTCCTGAAAGAGTGGAATAAAGTGCGATCTCTTCATTTAATTCATCTTAAGACTCAACTTTTCTGATGAATTCGTTGTTGTTACGTAAAAGAAAGAGTCGATAACCAACGAGGGTTTCTCCACCAGAATGTGTGTGAGGATAGATCTGGGAAGAAAGTGGTTAAGAAATTATTCAGGAAACACAGATCCGCCTACGCGTGTTGGAGCCTTTTAGAGCATTCAATCGCACAGATGTTACTTGCAGCAGGATTGCAAGTGGTACCCCTAAAACACTTCTTGGTGAAATGTTCTTCGAAATCCAAAATCCAAAATTTGTGTCGCTCAAAAAAGGAAAAATGTTTAAAAGAGTTCTTAAAAATCCCATTGAAAATCCAATGAGTTGAGAGCTCAAATTCCCTTGGATTTTAAGGTATTCGAATGGATTTGGATCCACAATTAAGTTCCGGCGATAGACTTGCACAAAGTAGACTTAGTCTTAGGCAAGTTACTCTCTTTTGATGATCAATACATGCAGGAACATGGAAACACTACGGGTAAGATTGATTTTGATTAATGAACAACAATTTGATTTGTGGTAGAGGTGGAAGAGAGAGAGAGTGAGTGAGAGAGAGGGGGGATGGCCTGCAGCGGGAATTGAAGCAGTCGTCTTTTATCTTTCCTTCGTTCTTTATTTTAGGAGAATTGCACCACCAGTCCCTTCGTAATCGCGGACGAAATTTGCCGAAAGCGTAATGAAGTTTACATAAAGATCAAAATGTCAGCAAACACAAAGGCACCAGTGCAGACGGTTTTCATTAAGTTGGGGTACCCGTTTCGGGGCAGGTCAATGTTATTTTCTTTTTTTCAATCGGTTGCTCCAAACAAGCCCTGAAAACTCGTCGCAAATCGAACCCTGTACTTGGGTATGGAATTCCAATAGGCAAGCGAGAGAGAGGTCTTTTACCCACCTAAGTATAATAATAATATGGGTGGCTTCACCATTCCTCCTTACAAGAGGAGCTTGCGCTTCGCATGCAGACCGGCCTGTGGCCTACGATGTATCCAGCCCTGGCAAGGGTTTTTGGTCTAAAAAATAAAAGGTTTCCAGTACATATCTCCTAATAATTGACTCTTGGTCTATCTTTTTCACATCGATGATTATTTTTCTATGCCTAAAGGAGAGAAAAAAGACCTTTATCGAATTCATTTTTAAATAGGTAAAAAACAATCCACACCGCTCTTTTTATCACCTAAACTTGCTCCAATAATTTCATTTTGCTTTTCTCGTTTTAAAGTATCAGTAGCTTCTTTTATTTCCTGCTAAAGACTAAAATTTAAAATCACTTTTTGGAAATAACTTTGATAAAACCTTCGAATATACGAAAAATTAAAAAAGTGCCTCAATTTTAATAAAATTTCTGAACTTTATTATTTGTAATTCATTTCTTTTAAAAAATCAAAATCATTTGAAAATAATATTTACTTTTAGTCGCGTGCGACTCTATATATCTCTATGTCGGTCGGTCAACAGACCTTGTTTCTGAACTTCCCCATTTTGTTTTAAAAAATTCTCACTTTTGGACATAACTACATAAGTCCATTTCCCGAAATTTACTCAATTGTGTTGACAAACTTATTTTTAAAACGAAAATAATTCCACAAAAATCGTGATGTTAAATTTTAGTGTAATGGAGGTTTATTTAATCATTCGTTATTTACCGTGTATGTCTGATGTTACCCTTAGGCAGAAACGGAGGCCTATTTCATACAAACATTGGCGGTTTACCATCAATTTCCAAGAAAAGTTTATAATTTACGGACTACAAAACAGGTTTAATAAAAAAATTTGTGTCACTTTTTAAATCATAGCAACAGCCAATTTACCCGATGCACCCTGGTTGTGGTTTGTCTCTCGTGAACACCAGGGCCATCTGTGAACCAAGATTAATTCTGGTACTCGAAGAAGAGGTCAGGAAAGTTAAATCCGTTCGCCGGTCCCGAGTGTTATCATTGACCTCGTTCTTTAATTTCTTTACTTTCCATTTTGTGTCTTTGTTTCTTTACCTTCATTTTATTTATTAGGGAACTGTTGATTGATCTTGTCCCTCCCTTTTCTATGTTGTTTTCTGATCCTTTTTGAAATTCCTGTTGAAAACATTGTGAATAATTAGGAAAAGACCCACAACGCTTTTGTACAAATGTGAAAGATAATTTAGTTTCAAATAATGAATCTTGAATCTAATTCTAGCCTTGTTTCTCATTTCTTTCAGGCATAATTTCCTTTTTCAATTGCCACATCATTCACTCCACCAGGTGAACTTTACTGAAAATGAAGAAATTCTTTCTTAATATCTGTTTTCTCTTCTTGGTAAAAGTTGTCTTTGTTATTAGTGAAACCAGTTGGATTCCCGACGGATACTGCACATCCTCTGACCGGGTCTCTTCCTACGTGTCTGTCGGAAGAATGACGAAAGTATCATGAGCCATTAAGGGCAGGTGGCAGGGGTGTTTCTGTCCTAAGTTCACAGGTAGGTGAATCAAGAATCTTTCACCAGAAATAGAACCCCATTTTTAAATATTTACTTTGATTATAATAAAATATAACTTACATTAGATCAGGACTTTCATCAAATGCTGCCTCGCCCTCCGGGATTGCTTACCTCATTTTACTCGTCTCCTTTATCCTTTTTAGCTTAACTTAGATTAGTTTATCCTTACGCACATCCGCATCGTATCCAACAGCCAAGTTTCATTATCAAGGATCACTTCAGAAAACTATGGTGGCGCAAAACTGATCTTTTTGGAGTTTCTAACACGTCAAAACCCTCCCACACTTTCCATAACTCACTCTCACCTTTAGTCATTTCACACAAAGCTTAGTCAAACGAAACCTCGTTATAAAAACTATCCACCAAATTTTTAAACATCTACACAAACAGGGCAATTCATTTTTACCTCCTTATTTCTTCCATTATTTTTGTAGACAAAAGCAATTACTGCACTACTCTAATAAACTCTTACTCTCCCATCCTGGCACGATCGATACCTCACCATTGAGCTCTACTTAATCAGCTTCTTCAAGCATTACCTAATACTTCACTTCTGATATTTTCATCACCAGGCGATTTCAATTCTTCATTTCTTTACGATCCAACTGGTCAGCGCCCTCTGTATACCCCCCAAACCACTCACATCCACATTCAGCTTTGGATATGAAACCTCTCATTTATCTAAGGATATAAATTTGGTCAACAGACAGAGAATGCCGATTGGGAGGAATTAGCACAGTTGCTCATCGGGGGAACGAGGCAACATTCCGTCGCTTCCGAGCCAAAGTTTCCACGGAAGATGTCGCTTACCAAAAAACAGCAAAGAGGTCGGAAATCCTTCATAAACCCAAATCTTCTTTCAGATTCATTTCATTCAAAGTTTGCCATAATCTTCTCAGTTACATAAATCTGTATTTTGAGTGGCGTAGTATTAGTGTGTAACAGAATATTTAAAATCTTCTAAGCAGAAAGCGATTATTACCGTGTAGTGCAAAATATTCTCTCAAACGGCCCTAAATCATACAAAATAAGGTACTCACAGTCATCAGAGGATGACAAAAAACACACCAATCCCACACCTCCATGCTGAAAACAAAATATTACCCACTAAATTACACACATCAAAGTAACCCAACACTTCAGCATAGTAAAAATTCACCCCACCTCAACCTCCACTTCACAATTCAGCCACTACAACCAGACAAAAAAATATCCCCAGCACAGTAATTCTAAGCTAAGCTCAAAATGTTCCCCCACTCTCACCGAAATTACACCTCAATAAAACATGCTCATACAATCCAAAATCGCGAACAACGATCAACCACCACAAATCCACTCCTCAGAGCAATTCATCAACACAAAACAAAGAGTACTCTTATCGCAACACCATGCTGAGCGATCTCCCAGACTACAACAATACAAACACAGAATAAAGCTCGCGCAAACACCAACATTTACTCGGTGCCATCGAGCCCCAGAAGACAGAATTAACCTCCTTGATTGCCATAATCTCACTTTCGCACACTCCATCACATCACTATGAAAACTGTAGACCCACCCCGGATACGTTGTGGTATTCCTGGGGGCCGCCTGCCCCACTTTTAATAAGATGAGGATTTTAAGGTTAATACTCATTATTTATCGCTGTTAAATCCCTTTGGATCTCGCTGGAATCGAACCCCAAACCTTCATTTCATAAAAAACCTTCTCAATTTCTTAATCGACTTCCATTAATTTAATTGTTCAAAATTCAACCCTATCTCCTCCTTGAATGGACAGGACAAGTCCTGTCTTTGTCGACAGGACTTGACTCCTTTCCTTTGCCTTGGCTTGAAGGGTTGCTTTAATAATACTTCCTGGAGTTCTGTCATAACAATTGCCACCTTTTCTCAATCCACCAACTTCCAACAATCTCCATTCTCTCTCTCTTAATTTTAGGTACACCCATAATGAAGGGCTTAGATAGAGATTGACATTCTACGATTGAATAAAACCAGTTGATTTGGGTTTCAAAGCCACTTAATTAATACTGATGCCCGCAGGGGGGTACCCTGTGGAGCCTTTTACACTGGACACCCGGGAGAGCTGTACTCCAGAACGGCCCGAGGGCAAATTAGGGAAGCCCTGTCACTCGGTTAACCTCAACACTCTGATGGCGCCGGGGAAAGTTGTGGGTGCGCTAATTTAGCTTTATTTATTCGTAATAGTTGTTATTGTTATTATCATTCTTCTTATTATAATTTATTTTTATAAATTATTTATTATGATTATTATTAATCTTTATTTCTCATGATTATTATTACTTATCATTAGTTATTATGTATTTGTGCATTATTGTTATTATCGTGTATGTTTATTATTATGGGTTATTATTACTTATTACTATTATTATTATTTGGTGGAAGTATTTTTTATTATTATTATATTTATTTTGGCTAAACCCTAAACCTCTTCTCCCCGCGTTTATACCAGGAGGACTGTTCCCACCTGGAGAGAGTTCGGTCTGGTAGCCATGGTGCCTTGGTCAACTGCATGCGATCCCGGGGTCACATAGCACCAGGGTATGATAATAATAGATGACCACCCACCCTACTCGTTAGGGAACCCGCCCCACTTTACTTCTCTTTATTACATACCCGCCTACCCCCTTTCAAACTTACCCTCTATCCACAGATGTTCTGTCTACTCGGCGCACTTTCCTCCTCTTATGGGTTCTTAGTCGAGGGGCAGTGCATACCCTAAGGTCACTACCTTCTGTGGGGGCCAAAAAAACCCTGACTAAGGCAAGTATTAGCCACGGGGTGTGTTAGGCCGTCGACTCTTCTCACCCTCTTCCAGTACACAGAGAAGGTGGCGACGCCGGAACAATTCTTTATGGTTAAAACTCGACGACATTTTCGCCTGAATGGCGCACCCCCAAAACGAAGGACCCCTGGACCGAGTATTTGCAAATGTGCTCATTATCTAATTTTGTGATCTTTTGGAGATTTTTCTATTTACCTCCCAAGGCATAGTGACGTCATAGGCATAGACTTTCCTCTCACTCCATTCTTTGGAACTGAGGAAATTTGTCATTAGCTCAGTGCCACTTCCACTTCTCGTCGGATGCTCCACTCCAACTTAAATATGCCGTTTACGAGTCCTTCCTTCGTAGACTGAACTACGCCACGTAATATTTGGATTTAGAGAAAGCCTATGATGCAGCATGGTCATGCGGTATCGTGGAGAATGGAAGGGAAGGGACGCCTGACAAACCTAATTTCTAGGAGGTCGTCGATTCCGTAACGTGTGCTGGAGCCCTATCCGGCCCAATGGAGCAGGAAGAGGATGTCCCTCCCCTAATGGAAGTGCCCTCAGTGATGCACTCTTTGCCCTGAGAATCAACGGTATCCCCTCGGCGATGCAGTAAGATCGTATTGCTCCATTATACGTAGAAGATCTATGGGTCTCTTTTCGCAGGGCCCGGATGCCAACTCTGGAGCATCGACTCTAACAGGCCTTGAACCGCATCTCTCGCTATCCTAAGGAGCGGAGGTTTTGAATGTGATGGATTTTCATCCTTTGTTTCTTTGGTCTTGTTTTCGAACGACGCCTCGTCTCAGAAGCTGATATTCGCAGCCTTAGGGTCTCTTGTACCGCCCCCATGGACATCCTTCTTTCCCTGACTTTCAGCATCTTGGGTACTAATAGGGTTACTGCCTTGCCTATTACTCGATCCTTTGTTAGTTTTAAGTTTGACTACGGATGAGAGTCTAATGCAACGGCAGCCGAACTTGTAGTGTGGAAGCTGGACTCGATCCACCATACCGGTCTTCGTCTGACGACCCGTGACTTCCGTACATCCCTAATTGAAAGCCTACTTGTCGATGTCACTCGCTGTGCACAGTACACATGCATTATGCGACTGTACGCAGAAGCCCGGTGTCTCCCGCATTCGCTATCTGCTCTCTCCGCAACCACATCGGATCTGGACGGTGACTAGGCTGCCGAGAGACCCCAGTCTTACCTAAGCCCTTTGGGTTTAGGGCCAGGAAACCACTTCGAGAGATATGTTGGCCCCTTTATTTCTTCCTACCACGCTAACTACCTTTAAGGGTAACACATTTAATTACTTGTAGTCACGCCTCTACTCCCAGATCTTCCACAGTGCGCAGAATGATGAGTTTGACCTTAAGAGCCACACTTCTTTTCAGGCTAGATTCGTTCCAGTGCATTCGGATGTCTTCATGTCCGAGGACTGAGTCGACTTCCACGCCGTATCCTATCTGTTACAAGTCTGCAGAGCTATACCATATGCTACGTCTTACTTCACGGCAGAGCTGATTGCAATACACAGCTCAGTACGGGAGATAACGCGTCGTGCCACTTTCGGAGAGTGGATTGTGATCTTTAGCAATCCACAAAGCGCCCTGAGTTCTCTCGGAGCATTGGAATATCCACACCTTCTGGTTGTTGTATCCTTGACTCCACGGTTGCCGCAACTCAGGTGGATGTCGAGATTTACTTTTGCTCGGTTCCTAGACATGTGAGAATTGATGTGAAGAAGCGCACTGATGAAGACACCATAGAGTTCGGGGGGACTGAGGAATCAGACCAGCGTTTCGTTCTTCCTCACACTCAGACATGGCAGGAATATGGCCAGCTATCTCTGCTGTATGAAAAAGAAGATGGAAGATAGCCCAAGGGAACTAAAAGTGCATGCCATTGCGTTTAGACTGTTCCCATAGACCTGCCCACAATGCTACGACGGCTTTATGTGGTTTTCTGTCGTATTCGAATTGGGCACACTTGCGGGACTCACCGCTATTTGATAGAGCGCTCCCTTACTGAGATGATAGCGTTATCCCCCGGACTATTCGGTACATTCTTGTTGAATGTCCTAGTCTGGATGGTTTTCGCCGAATTACTAAATATCTGAATTTTTGGAGGAGGCTGGCCTCCTACCATTTATATGTCTCTCTTTGATGTTGGTCAACCTTCCTGTGCCAGGGCGTGTTATTACTTGTTATTTTTGTTCATTAATTTGTCCTTGTTTTGGGGGTTTTTCTTGGTTTAGATTTAGTAGATTTAAAGTAGCCCAGCACTAGACTGAAAATTTAATTACGGCGAATTATGGCCTTGAAAGTAGCCGCCAGATAGGAGCGCTGAAAAATTAACTTGAGATCTCAGGAGGCTCAAGGTGAAAGACATGATTAAACAGACAATCATGTCCATAATATTCATTTTTATAATAGAATAATTAATTATTTTCAGCATAATCACTTGCGATTGAAATGCAGATTAACGTAATTCAGAGTTCTCTGAATGGTCTCAGGGTTGTTCAGAGACACCTAACTAGTGGTAAAATTTGGTTAAATCTAATTCATTAATATAATTAATTGCAGTAAGACAAGTTCTGGAATTTGCTATCCGAGCTAGGGTGTAGATGGAAATTTTAGTACCTTTTATCATAGTCTACCTAATTCTGGACCCACCAGTGGTGGGTGGTCGACCTGGGAAAGATTTTTCTGGTAGCAAAGATCCGCATAACAGTACGAGGCCAACATTTAAACCACATTGGAGATGTAAAGGTTGGTAAACTTTTTGGATTCCTTTCTAGTGAAATTCAAGCCTTTAAACACGTATGAATGCATGAAAGAAGGCTTTAAGCCACTGGAGTTAGGGTATCAAAGTGCTTAATTGCGTCTCACCTGGGGGATAAAGCATCGGGTCTTCATTAATCATAATTATTGAACCTGAAAGAAGATTCCAGAGTTTCCAAAGGTTCAAGCGGACCAAAATATTTATGTTTATTAATCTTATAACCTTGTCTATTGCGTTCGCAGGACAGAAACATTCGCGTGTGAGTGAGTGGTTCCCTATTACGGTTTAGTTACTTTTTACGGCACCAGCAAAGGGCGAGAATATTTCTTATTTTAGAATTGTCCAAAAAAGAAAACGAAATTTTCTTTATTTTTTATATATATATAATATAGGGTTTCATTTCATCATTTGTCAATGTTAAATCTATAATAACCCACAGTGTCCAAATGAAATTATTGATTGGCCCGATATTGTTTCATTTTCAGTATTTTGTCTCTGTATCTCCACCCGATGTTGACAACTTGCATCTTCTTGACGTGTTTGCGGAACAAAAAGGGCCACCTTCTCAAGCAACTGTAGAGTATACAATTGAAGGGTGCAAGATGGATAGTCATTGAAGCACAAAGAGACGGTATATTAGAGTTCAAGAGCCTCGAAGTGTATCCTTTCTATTAGAGAAGAGGAATTTTTAAACTTCTAATCACAGACCGCGATGGATTGGTATTTCGGGCACCGAATCACGGAAATCATTGAGATCCCTGCACTGAAAAGAGACTTCTTGGCTTCTGTTAAGATTCTTCTAAGAGTACTAATTTTGAGCTCAACTCACCAATTCTATATAAACCAACAAGTCAGAAATGACCATCTGGATTAATATGACCAGAATAATATTTCAACGGTTAAAATAATATTGATCTTTACTATTTCACATTGGTTTAGATTAGCTTAGCACAGCAATTACTTCACCGGAAATTGAGTTCGTCAGAAAGAAAAGTTTGCACTTGCACGTAATTATCCTTGAGGAGGGAAGGGGAAGTGGAGACGTCCTGTAGAGTATGAGAGCGATGGGTGCGGAGGGATTTAGGAGCAAGTCAAAGGGAATGCGATATCTACGGATAGGAGGTGCAGGCGCAGTATTAAGCCGCCTGTAGGATCACTGAAGAAGGCGCAGGGCTGTGTGCAGCTCTCCTTAGCAGGGGAGCTCGCGCTAGATCCTCGCTGTGTCGGCAAGGCTTTCCTCAAATCAGATTATGTAAAGGCTGTGTGCAAACAGAGATGCACCACAAGGAGGAGAGGTGAATTGGGGCTGGCGTAGGTTGTCTCGTCATACTTGGTGAACTGTTTGCGTGAGAATGGAAATGATGCGGGAAAAGAGGATATAAATATTCTGCTCTCAGATCCATTTTCAAGTCCTCCGTTTTCGACGGAACCGAGATAACTCGTCTCCTTTCCCAGCTTATTAATGTGCACATACTTGGAACGCCTCCCGGGCCCTGATGAACCTTGATTCCTCCCCACTTTTTTTCACATCTTATAAGAACTTTTAATGAGTTAAACTTAACATGAGCAAAGAGAATGATAAAAGATTGGCTTACCTTGGGAAAAGGACTAATACTGTATCAAGGGATTAATGATATTTCGTTCCAGAGAATATCGTTACCGTCTGGAGTAGCTTATTCCTCTTGTTAGTATTTTGGGTAAGCTATCTTTAACTTTCTCTTGTAACAATGAATTTATTGAAAAAAGACGTCCAGAACGCCTTCAGTTATAAATATGTGAAAGTTGACCCTTTTGTGAGAACTGAGAGAGCAGACGCTTTTTCTTCTGCGCTGAAGCCTTTGTCATGAGTCATGCAATATTAAATTTAGTGAAAACGATCACCTGGTTAACATAAAAGTTTAGCCAAGCAAATTATCATTCTCTAGAAAAAATTAAGGAATATTTTATATTTAAATTAATGATTGAAATATATAGAATAATGAAAATGACAATGACATCAAACATAAATTATTATATTTTCCCTCTCAACAGAAGTGCAATGAACCATTGCACAAATGAACATATGTTAAAGGAATGGAAAGTTAACAAAAAAATGAATTTAAAGAACACTCCATCATAACTACTCTCTCAAGGTTTTGCACCATTCGTGCATTCTGTCAACGCATGCTTTATCAGCTAACCGTTTAGATCGAGTACCTAGTGCATTAACTGGTGGAGTATCATTAACATTTCTTGAGTTGTTATCCTTAATATTAATTGTTCCATTAACCAAATCATTTACTGAACTTTGATTAGATAGACTTTGATTTGACATATTTACAGAATCTGTTGCAGAATAACCGGAAGGAATATCATCCTTACTCGTCTCACGATCAACTACTCCATCATCTCCAGTAACAAATTTCTCGCAGAATTGATCACCGACACCTGACGAGTCATTGTGAGCATGTGTCAGTGATAATTCCAGAGGATATAAATGATTTTTTTTTTTTTTATGGAGCCCATCTGGCAACTACCCACTTGGGCATAAGTCGCGAAAAACACGACAGCCTAGAACTAGGCTACTTTAAAGTAAAAATATGAAAACTTAACAATGATATAAATTGGAAAAATTTAACAATCGAAGCAATCTCCGGCAGCGGGGGGAGGTCCCCCTCACCCCGGTGCAGGAGAGTGCAACCTACAAACAAAACAATAACAAAAAAAAGGAACCTTAAATAAAGGGGAGAAGGCCGGCCTACCCCAAAAAGTCAATAAGTCCACCAGTCATGGTGCACGGACTCGTCCCGAGTACAAGGGACAGGCGGTAGCGACCCCGCCCATCCCGGTACCGAGACAGGTATCGTGCGCGAAGATCACCCAGACTGGGACATTCGAAAAGAATATGCCGAACAGTCTGGGGGACGACGCAGTCGTTGCAATAGGGCGCATGCGAGCGCTCCATCAAGAAGCGATGCGTCACACGAGTGTGTCCGATTCGAAGACGACAGAAAGCAACCTGAAGACGCCGCGGCATTGGGGGATAGGTCCATGGGAACAGTCGCGGCGCAATGGCACGCAACTTTAAGTTCCCTTCGACCGTCTCCCATCTTCTTTGCCAAGCAGTCCGAAGAGCTGCCCGTATTCCTGCCATGTAGTCGGTGTGAGAAAGAGCGAAACGCTGGTCCGGTCGCAGAGTCCTCGCGGACTTTTTGGCGCCCTCATTCCCCGCAATTCCTACATGTCCAGGAACCCAGCAGAAGATAATCTCGACATCTGCCCGGCTCGCCAAAACCGTGGAGTCACGGATATCGCGAACCAGGGGATGCGGAGATTCCAATGCCCCGAGAGCACTCAGGGCGCTTTGTGAGTCGCTATAGATCACAATCCGGTCTCCGAACCGGGCACGTCACGTAATCTCCCGTATCGAGTGGTGTATTGCCACCAGCTCGGCCGTGAAGACAGACGCAGCGCCTGGTAGAGCCCCGCTGACTTCAAACAGAGAGGATACGGCGTGGAAGCGACCCCCTCTTGGGACTTGGAGCCATCCGTATACACTGGCACGGTTCCAGCGTGACACGATGAGTGCTCCAAAAAGGTCGAACGCAATACTCCCGGCGCAGTACAAGCTTTGGGAGCAGAGGCGTGGCGACAAATAGCCAAATGTGGTACCCTCCAGAGTGGCGTCCTGGGTAAAACCAGGGGCGCCACCGGCCCGAGAGCGATATCTACCTCTCGAAGGAGTTTCCTGGCCCTAAACCCAAAAGGCTTAGGGTATGACTGGCGTCTCTCGACGGCATAGGCACTATCGAGATCAGCTGCGGATGCAGTGAGAGCTGTTGGCGACTGAGGGAGGCGCCGGGCTCGCGCGTACAGTCGAGTGATACACTGCACGCGGCGCAGAGCGAGTGGCATCTCCCCAGCATCGACCAACAGGCTCTCAATGGGGGAAGTGAGGAAGGCACCGGTCGCAAGGCGAAGGCCGGGGTGGTGGATCGAATCCACCTTCCGCAATAAACGCTCGGCTGCGGATGCATAAAACTCGCATCCGTAGTCGAGCTTCGAACGAACAAAGGATCGATAAAAAAGTAAGGCAGTAGCCCTATCAGCGCCCCAAGCGCTGAACGTCACGGAACGGAGAATGTCCATGGCGCGGGTACAAGAGACCCTAAGGCTGCGAATATGAGCCTCCCAGGTGAGGCGTCGGTCGAATACAAGACCAAGGAAACGGTGCGACTCAACCACATCCAGGCGCACCCCATTAAGAAACAAATCTGGGTCGGGGTGAAGCCGTGGATGGCGGCAGAAGTGCACCACCTTAGTCTTGGCCAAAGAAAACCGAAACCTGTGCGCTTCGGCATAGCGAGAGACACGGTTCAATGCCTGTTGGAGTCGGCATCTGGGCCGCGCCAAAAGAGATCGAAAGGTCGTCCACGTAGAGCGTAGCGAGAACATCTTCTGGCAGCACCGAGGTGATGCCGTTGATGCTCAGGGCAAAGAGTGTGACACTGAGGACACTTCCCTGCGGGACACCCTCTTCCTGCTCCTTTGGGCCGGAGAGGGCTCCCCCCACCCGTACGCGGAATCGACGATCTCGCAAAAATTCAGATATAAAAATTGGGAGGCGTCCCCTCGCCCCCATCGTGTGTAGAGTCTCCATGATACCGTATCGCCATGCGGTATCATAGGCCTTCTCCAGATCGAAAAACACCGTGGCGTAGTGCTGTCTACGAAGGAAAGCCTCGCAGACGGCATTTTCCAGTCAGGGCAGAGCATCCGACGTGGAGTGGAACTTGCGGAAGCCGCACTGTGCGGAAGACAGATGGCCTCCGCTGTCCAGGAAAAAGGCTAATCTAACATTTACCAATTTCTCCATCAACTTGCACACGCAAGAGGTTAGAGAGATTGGGCGGAAACCGGTCGGATTAGAGTGATCTCTCCCCGGTTTGCGAAAGGCAAGCACAGTAGCGATTCGCCAGGAGTCTGGGAGAAGACCTTCCACCCAGATCCTGTTGAACAAATCTAACAGAAAGGCCATGCCTCGCTCACCTAGGTGTCGAAGCATGGCGTACGAGACATCGTCCGGACCATGGGCGGTGTCCGCGCACGAAGCGAGAGCGGAACGCAACTCGCATACAGTAAACTTGTCGTTGAAGGGTTCTCCGCCTCTGGAGGTAAAGTCCAGCCGGCGGCCTTCCGCGACATCACGACGTGCATTGAATGCTGGCGGAGCAGCATCACGGCTAGAGAATGCAGAAAAGGCGGTCGCGAAGGATTCCGCCACGGACGCGGGGTCCGAGATTGCGGTCCCATTCTCCTGGAGAACGGGAGGGGGGTCCTGCGAGAACTTGCCCCGAATCCTTTTGACTCGCTTCCACACCTCAGCTAAAGGGGTCTTCCCGTTAAGTGAAGACACGTATGCCCGCCAAGAAGAGCGGCGGGCGTGCTTCGAAATATACCGGAACCTAGCCCTAGCCCGACGAAATTCAGCGACAGTGAAATCGTTCGGGCGGCGCTTATAGCGCATGTAGGCATAACGCTTCTGTTTGAGGGCCGTCTCACACTCGGCCGACCACCATGGGAGTGGTCGGCGTGCAAAACGGCCAGACGTCCTAGGAATAGTAGTCAGGCCCACGGCGATGAGGTTGCCGGAGAAGAACTCAACGGCCTCATCTACCGACCTAAACTCCTCGACTGAGATAGAGAATTCAGTCATTTCCTGAAATGCAGGCCACCGCGCCCGCGCCAAGCACCACCGAGGTGGTCTCTCAGGCGGCATTTGCCCTGAAAATGATATTTGAATAGGAAAGTGATCACTACTATGGAGGTCATCGACCACCCCCCAATCAAAATCAGGCTGTGCATCCGAAGAGCACAAAGATAGGTCAAGGCAAAAAATCAAGCGGTTCTCGGACAGTGATCCGTAAACTCATCCACGTTTAGGACACCAATCTCAAGCTCTTCGATCAGATCGGCAAGGACTTGTCGCCTGGGATTTATGGTGTAATCTCCCCAGAGAGGATGCCTGCCGTTCAGATCTCTAAGCAAGAGATACGGCCTCGGCAACGGTGCCACGACGCGACGGTTATCCCCCGCGTCGAAGTCAGCTGACGGTGGAATGTACGCAGAAATGATAGTATACCTCCTATCCAGGTGCAGCTGCACAGCCACTGCCTGAAAGGAGGTATCTAAAGAGAAAGGAAGAACGGAGACATCATGCCGGGTGTAAACCGCGCATCCCCCAGCTCGGCCATTCCGCGGTGGTGGGGTCACAAGACCCTTGTACCCCGGGAGGGCGGGCAGGGGGCACGCGCCTAGCATGGTCTCCTGCAAAAGGATAGCTAACGGGGAGCGGGACGAGACGAGCCTCCGCAGCTCCTCCCAGTTGGCCCGGAGTCCACGGCAATTCCATTGAAGGAATGTGCCCTCCAGGCCTAGCTCGGAGGAGACGCGGGGGCCCTCCTCGAATTGAAGACCCTCACGGGGTCAGAACCCCGGGCGCTGTTGGCCGGACAAAGCGCTGGAGGCGCTGTCGCCTTCGAGGACTTATTGCGGGAGGTTGGGCTCGCCATGCGAGTCTTTTCCTCCCTCCGCCTCGAAACCTTAGGCGGGCGCTGCGGCTTCGGAGGCGGGGGGCCCTCTTTTCGAGGAACCACCGTCTCCGAGCCACTCGTTCCAACTCGGGGCGTGGGCGAAGGAGCCGAAGCTCCTTTGTTGCTGTCCTCCTTTCGGGGAACAGCTTTAGGAATCCCCGAAGATGGCCTAGCGACCATCTTCAGGGGTGTTGCCTCCTGTGAGTCTAACGACTCGGTGGAGGCGCGTGGCCGTTTCGCCTTGCGGGAAACGGTCACGCTGGGGGAAGAAGGGGGAGCCGTGGTTTTAGCCGGGGATGGGTATGAACCCTTTTTGCCGCCAGCTTTACCAGGGGAGCGCCCGGGTTGGGTAGAGCCCGCAGAAGGGCTCCGAATGGGCGCGCAAACAACCGTGCTCGTTGGCCTGGATGGGCCAGGAGCAGAGGGTGCCTTTCTAACTACTGAGGCATATGACGTCCCAGGCAGAGCTGGGCGCGCCAGGACCAAGTCCTTAGCCTCGCGGAATGAGAGTCTATCCTGGGCCTGAACGGCCAGGATTTCTTTCTCCAGGAGATATGCACCACATTGCTTCGAAGAAGCAGGGTGCGGCTCTCCGCAATTGACACACTTGGCCACACACAATTTGGACTTATCGTGTGCGACCTTGGAGCAATTTACACAGACTTCGGGTGACCCCGACTTTGCACGTCTACATGAGCGATTCGTATGGCCGAAGCGGTGACAGTAATAGCACCGCCGCGGCAGTGGCACGAATGTCTTCACGCGGTAGCGGTACCAACCGGCACGCACCGACTCAGGGAGCTTGTCACAGTCGAACGTGAAGAAGAGTGTTGGGGTGGGTCTCGAAGCCCCTCCCTGTTTTCTCATCACACGTTCGACCTTGACTGCCCCATGGTCGGCCAGCTCTAGGGTGATGTCCTGATTGGAGTAGTCAACGAGTTCCTTCGCATAAACTACTCCTTTCACAAAGTTCATGGTAGAGTGCGGCGTCACACTCACCGGGGTGCCATGAAGTGTCCGAAGAGCACTTATCTTGGCCGCCTCGGCGGGATTCGCCAGAAGGCTGCCGTCCGAGAAACGGGTCACCTTCGGCTCTCTACCAATTGCACTAGCTAATCCTCTCCTCTGATGGATCATGTTGCCCTTGGACAACATGGTGCCATCAGTGGAGCGAATAACAAGGAAGCGTTTGAAGCCAGCGGGCTCAAAAACGCCAGGTAACCTCTGAATGCGGGGCCCCGATGTCATCGAGGCTCCGCCCTGTGCACTCTTGGTGTTAGTCTTGGTCAGGGGCACCGCACACGAGGGGGTAGAGGGTCCAGATGTGCCGATCTTGGCTTGGTCGCCTACCAAAGTGGTAGCAGACCCATCCGTCCCCGCAGCCCCCGCGGATGGAGAGGAGCCCCGAGTCTTTTTCGTCTTTTTAGTCTTTTTCTTTTTTGGAGAGGAGGGCGGGGAATGAACCCGCTTCTCACCTCCGCCGGCAGAAGCCCCCAGGCCAGATGGACCGGCCTCAGCCAGGTCCCTCTCCGAAATGGAGAAGGTCCTGGTTGTCGTAGGGGCACCTGTCGGAGGAGATCCCTCCCCTCCTTTTACTGCCTCGGAGCCCTCAGCCATTTGAGGAGGACCTTGCATAGGGGCGGATTCGGTGCTTGGCGCCGAGCCCGAATTCCCCCCCATGGAAGGCCCTACCATCTGAGGCTGGGTCTCCTCAAGGACCATGTTTATCACAGGAGGGGCCTCCAGTTGGCCATCCCCTCCCAGGACATCGCAGGTCCCCTTGGCAGTGTCGCCAGTCTTGTGTGGGGAGGCACAGGCCTTGACCCCGGCAAGGTTTAAAATTCTTGCCAGCAGGTCTTTTGAGGGAAGCGAGCGAAGGGGCCTGGCTTCCCTCTCCCCCCTAAGGGGGTTTGCCCTACCGAGCCGCTTCGATGGGGAGCGGCTGGCTAAGGGCTGCCTGCTGGCTTTCTTGGCAGTCCCCTTGGAAAGAAAAGAGGGGACTGCCGCTTGGAAGGGAGGTGCCCGAAAGCACCTCCAGAGAAGGGGGTGAGGGGGAGTCCCCTGCACCCGTAGGTGAAGGAGAGGAGTAAGCCTCCTCTCCAGTTAGAGAAATATGGAGGGTCCCCTGTGCAAGCACAGGGGGGGGGGACCTCCATTTTTTTGCTGGAGCTGCCCGAGGGCGGCTCCGTTGATGTTTCAGGGAAAGTTGGGGGTTGAGTTTTTTTTTAACACGGGATGCAATAGCGCACACCTCTCGCAGTAGCCCGCACTGCAAGAGGTGCTTACAAGCCCGGCAGAGCCAGGCGCCGCCATTTGGGACCACCCCTCCCACCTGGTGGCCTGGCAGTCCATCGGCATGGCGGCTCCACCTTGAACACGGCGTAAAATATATAGATTGTGAAGAGGAGAGGAAAAGGGATGTGAGGAAGGTATGGGTGGGGATGAAGCAGGTTGTTAAAAACCAGCCACCCCAGACTGGAGCTCAGGGGTTAGGGAACATTGTTCCCCACCCCCTCAGCCCCGATGCGGGACGGTTGGCTGAAAGGAAGGTCAGCATCTACCCTGTGAAATTAGAGGCTGACCAGAGAAAGTTGTGAGAGAGGTTGTGTGAAAAGAGAGGAAACAAGTTTTTTGAAGGAAGGAAGAGAGGCTAAGCTGGGGCAGGACGGAGCGCTGGATCCCGTCAGCATGGCGGCCAGGATGGCAAATCGCCGCGCCCCTTACGGGGAGATTTTATTCTATTAAACCAATTATTTTCATGAAGTTCTCTATAATGCTCTCTAAGGCTTAATAGGTAATTTTCATACCATAAATCCTTAAAATATAAAAAAACTTTATTGCGAAGTTCAAGAGACTCAAGTAGTCCCTCTTTGGTCGGAGGATCTTCATCCCATATACTATTATCATTAGAGTCTCTTAATAATATGAAAGGATTTGTATTTATTTTCAAAAAGGAATTAGGGGTAATGATTTCTAAGTCATTATCACATGACCTATATGTCAATGGTCTGGAGTTAATAGCAGATTGAATATCTGCAATCACAGTCAGAAGCTCAAAATAAGAAAGTCTTGCTCTTCCTATGCTTTTATATAAACAAGTCTTAATAGTACGGATGAGACGTTCCCAGGTGGAACCAACCCAAGCTGAGTAAACTGGTATCCTAATATGTTTGATATTAAAGTTTCTAAATTGATTATTAAATTCATCTGTGCCCATTGCCTTTTCTAATAAATTTCCACCAGATATGAATGACCTAGCATTATCACTATAGAGAGTAGATGGGACACCATACAAATTAACAAACCTAAAGAATGCTAGGATGAAGCTACGCGTAGACATATCTGGGACTAATTCAATGTGAACAGCTCTAACATTTAAACACGTAAAGACTAATAAATACATTTTGATGTTCTTGCCAGTTGAATCATTTACCCAAAGATGACCAGTATAATCTATCCCTGTATGATTAAAGGGTTTAACAAAATTTACTCTATGTTTGGGAAGATTAGTCATCTTAGGATATTTGAAAGATAGTGAATTGAATTTATGACAAATCATGCATTGACGCAGTATTTTTTTGACAATCTGTCTCATACGTGGAATCCAAAATCCTCCCATTCGAACAGCATTCAACGTTGATTGTATTCCAAGATGTTTATATCTGCGATGGTAAGAATCTACAATTAATAGGATTTACAATGTTGTAAACTCTGTGGACTGGGAAAATATGATAGGTAGGGATAGAACAAGTGGCAGGTTCATAGAATGCTTTGAGGATAATTTTTTGAATCAATTTGTTAATGAGCCAACGAGGGGGGACAATATATTAGATTTAGTACTTTCTAACAGTGATCATTTAGTTCAAGAATTGACTGTTGGGGAAGCATTGGGAAATAGTGACCATCAGATAGTTCGTTTTAACTTGGGAATTGAGAAGGGTAAAATAACTGAGAATGCTGAAAAAGTTCCAAATTTTCATAGGGGAGATTATGTAAAACTTTGAAGCTTGCTAAATTTGGTAGACTGGGATATAAGAACATAAGAACATAAGAAAAGAAGGAGACTGCAAAAGACCATTCATGGCCTACACTTGGCAGCTCCTGTTCCAGTCAACACACAAAAGATTTCTTACCAGAGAAAAGTCATCAACATTGTCACCCTTTACAGGAGTTCGTCAGATCTAATCTACAATATACATAAAATGCATCCAGAGGATTATGTCCATTCATGCAACCGCAAAATAATCTCCCCACTCCTTAGAAAAATATATACATATGTACATAAAAAAGTCAGTCCCATCTAGCAGCTTCATTCATATATTTATCTAATCTATTCTTAAAACTACCCAGAGAGGAGGCTTCTATCACATGTCTAGTGAGCCTATTCCATTCATCTACCATAAGAACATAAGAACATAAGAAAAGAAGGAGACTGCAAAAGACCATTCATGGCCTACACTTGGCAGCTCCTGTTCCATTCAACACACAAAAGATTTCTTACCAGAGAAAAGTCATCAACATTGTCACCCTTAACAGGAGTTCGTCAGATCTAATCTACAATATACATAAAATGCATCCAGAGGATTATGTCCATTCATGCAACCGCAAAATATAATCTTCCCACTCCTTAGAAAAATATATACATATGTACATAAAAAAAAGTCAGTCCCATCTAGCAGCTTCATCCATATATTTATCTAATCTATTCTTAAAACTACCCAGAGAGGAGGCTTCTATCACATGCCTAGTGAGCCTATTCCATTCATCTACCACACGATTTGTAAACCAATTCCTCCCAATCTCCTTCCTAAACCTATACTTATCAAGCTTAAACCCATTGCTACGTGTCCTGTCATGTTCACTAAGTATAAGAACCTTACCCAGATCCCCTTTATTATATCCTTTTACCCATTTGAAGACTTCAATCAATTCCCCTCTGACTCTTCTCCTTTCCAATGTATGTAGATTTAGTTTTCTGAGCCTTTCACCATAGGGTAAGTTCCTTAGCCCACCAATCATCTTTGTCATCCTTCTCTGCACAGACTCAAGCAAATCAATATCCTTCCTATAATATGGTGACCAAAATTGTACTGCATAGTCTAGATGAGGCCTAACTAGCGCCAGATACAGTTTTAGAATGACTTCAGCACTCTTATTGCTTACACTCCTCCTAATGAATCCCAATATCCTATTAGCTTTATTCTTAGCATTTAGACATTGCTTTCTAGGACGAAGGTCTGAACTTACCAAAATACCCAAGTCTCTCTCACAATCAGTCCTCCCTAAAATTCTGCCATTTAATTTATAACTATTCAATGGATTATTTCTACCTATACTAAGTACCAATTCAGTAGAATTCAGAGGTAAAAATGCTTATGGGATGTGGGATACTTTCAAGCATATAATAAATGTAGTCCAAGAACAATGTATCCCAATGAAGACCATTAGGAACAAAAGTAGGAAACCATTATGGTGGAATCAGGAGATAGCTAGAAAAATTTCAGAGAAGAAAAGGGCATATAAAAAATTACAGGTACATAACATAACATAACATAATTACACGGATGACAAAAGCCACAAGGGCCTATCAAAGGTCATCCGCCTCCGTCAAAACCCACCCACAAAAAGCACCATCACCAGGGGAAGACAAAATCAAAGTCCCCCACAATATAATATAACGGATGACAAAAGCCACAAGGGCTCATCATAGGTCATCCGAGTCAAGCGGCCTCTTTTTCAAGGCACCCAAACTCCCAGGAAAACTACATCCAGAGGATTGCATCCAGAAACAAGGGTATCACCAATCAAGGCTTGTCAAGAACTAAATCATGCAGCTATAGATATATACAAACAATATTAATATATACAAAACTTAGGAACCATCACAACCTTCCCTTCCCATAAACTCATCCAACCTACTCTTAAATACATTTAGATTTGGACTACCTACTACCCTCTGCGGCAATTTGTTCCAGAAGTCTACCACTCTATTGGTGAAAAAATACTTTCTTAAATCCAACCTACACCCTTGCTTTTTAATTTTCAAGTGGTGACCTCTAGTCCGATTTCCATCATCTAACTCAAAAAACTTGCTAACATCCAATTTATCTATCCCGGAAAAAATTTTAAACAGCTCAATCATATCCCCTCTCACACACCTCCTTTCGAACGAGAACATATTTAATACCCTCAGTCTATCTTCATATTCAAGGTGCCTCAGGGAAGGAATAATCTTTGTTGCCCTCCGTTGCACTGACTCAAGAAGGTTAATATCGTGTCTAAAATGTGGGGACCATGCCTGTATACAGTACTCTAGATGTGGCCTAACATAAGAGTTATAGAGTTTAAGAATAACCTCCTTACTTTTGTAACTGACATTTCTCTTAATAAAACCCAGCACTCTATTTGCCCTATTTCTTGCTTCAATACACTGCTTAGAAAACCTTAATGACTTATCTATTACTACTCCTAGATCTTTCTCATCCTCTACTGAGCTCAGCCAATGCCCATCCATTTCATAGTTAAATTCTCTATTATCTTTTCCCATGTTAATAACTTTGCACTTATCAAGGTTGAAAGTCATTTGCCACTTATGTGCCCAGGATAACAATTTATTTAAGTCCCCCTGCACTTTAAAATTATCATCAATATCTTTAACTACAGCTGCTAATTTGGTATCATCCGCAAAAATTGACACTTTATTATTAACTGCCTCCCCAAGATCGTTTATATAGATGACAAATAATAATGGACCGAGAACTGATCCCTGAGGAACCCCACTGATAACATCCCTCCACTCTGACTTTACACCATTTAGCACTACCCTTTGCTTCCTGTCTTTCAGCCACTCAGCTATCCAATTTGAAACACCCCCACATATCCCAATCATTTTTAATTTATGAACTAGTCTCCTGTGTGGTACCTTATCAAATGCTTTACTAAAATCTAAGTAAATTATATCTACATTCTCTCCCTTATCTACTTGATCTGTTACAAACTCCAGAAAGTCTAGTAAGTTAGTCAAACATGATCTACCTGATCTAAACCCATGCTGAGCATCGCTGATTTAAGTGATTATAGAATGGCTAGGAATGAGTTAAATAAGATTATAAAGAAGAACAAAAGGGTGTCAGAAATTAAATTAGCTCAGGATAGCAACAAAGATCCTAGAAAGTTCTTTAGTTACTATAAAATTAATAACAAGTCTGGCAGAGTTAAAATAGGACCTATCAAATATGAAGGGTTTGTGAGAGAAACTGATGAGGAAATAGTTGAGGTACTAAATGGTCATTTTGCATCAGTATTTACAAAAGAGAAACTAAATAGTCCTATGTATAGTACTCATAGGTCAGGAAAAGAGGTGTTTACTAACATTAGTGTGGATCGGAGGATGATAAAAGGACTAATAGGTGAGTTAGATACTACCAAGGCCTCCGGCCCTGATAATATTCATTCTAGGATACTTAAAGAAGGGGTAGAAAGTATCTCAATAGCTCTGGACAAGTTATATACTAGGTCATTGGAATATGGAGAAATACCCGATGATTGGAAGAGAGCAAATGTAGTCCCCATTTTCAAGAAGGGTAATAAACAGGATCCAAATAACTTTAGACCGGTTAGCCTAACTCCTGTAGTCTGTAAAATTCTTGAGAAAATAGTTAAAAAAGGGATTTGCCAACATCTAGAGAGGGAGGGGTTAATCAGCGATGCTCAGCATGGGTTTAGATCAGGTAGATCATGTTTGACTAACTTACTAGACTTTCTGGAGTTTGTAACAGATCAAGTAGATAAGGGAGAGAATGTAGATATAATTTACTTAGATTTTAGTAAAGCATTTGATAAGGTACCACACAGGAGACTAGTTCATAAATTAAAAATGATTGGGATATGTGGGGGTGTTTCAAATTGGATAGCTGAGTGGCTGAAAGACAGGAAGCAAAGGGTAGTGCTAAATGGTGTAAAGTCAGAGTGGAGGGATGTTATCAGTGGGGTTCCTCAGGGATCAGTTCTCGGTCCATTATTATTTGTCATCTATATAAACGATCTTGGGGAGGCAGTTAATAATAAAGTGTCAATTTTTGCGGATGATACCAAATTAGCAGCTGTAGTTAAAGATATTGATGATAATTTTAAAGTGCAGGGGGACTTAAATAAATTGTTATCCTGGGCACATAAGTGGCAAATGACTTTCAACCTTGATAAGTGCAAAGTTATTAACATGGGAAAAGATAATAGAGAATTTAACTATGAAATGGATGGGCATTGGCTGAGCTCAGTAGAGGATGAGAAAGATCTAGG